>CM035407.1:54273880-54926380 GCA_020310875.1 Ceratopteris richardii | reverse complement strand
TGCATAAATTGACTTCGCACACTAACTCCATATGCAATATCTATCCTTGTTAAGGTAGCATAGTTCAAGCTACCCACCATACTTTGATAGCCTGTAATGTCATTGACTTCATCACCTTCATGGGCACTTAGCTTTAGGTTTACCTCCATTGGAGTGCTTGTTACTTTGGCATCCTGCAAGTGAAACTTCCTCAACATATCCTGTATGTATTTTTTATGAGTGATGTATATCCCTGAATTAGTGTAGACTAATTCAAGTCCCAAAAAGTACTTCAATAGACCAAGATCATTGATCTTGAACTCCTTCATCATTTGACTTTTGATATATCTGATTCCATTGACATCATTACCTGTAATGATGATGTCATCAACATAAACACAAAGGTATATTACCTCTGAATTACTTTTCTTAATGAACAGAGAAGTATCTGCCTTGCTCATGACAAATCCTTGGTCTTGGAGGTATGTAGTTAACCTGTAATTCCATGCCCTAGGTGCCTACTTCAATCCATATAAAGCCTTTTTTAATTTGCAAACATATGTTACCTTCTTAGGGTCCTCATAGTTAGGAGGTTGTGACATATATACCTCCTCTGAAATCCATCCATTCAAGAAAGCATTCTTGACATCCAATTGGTACATATTCCAATTTTTTGATGCAGCCACACTTACCAACACTCTGATGGTTGGCATCTTGGCCACAGGTGAGAATGTCTCCTCATAGTCAATGCCTTGGGTTTGTGTAAAACCCTTGGGTACCAATCTAGCTTTGTACCTATTAATTGTGCCATCAGAATTCCTTTTAAGCTTGTAGATCCATCTGGATCCTATTACCTTCATTGAGTCCTTCTTAGGTACTAACTCCCATGTGTCACTCTCTTTGAGGGCATCAATCTCCTCATCCATAGCTTCTTTCCATTCTGATTTGGTTATTGCTTCTTCATATGATCCTGGTTCTTCATTTTACAAATCTTTGGCAAGATAAATAGAATGTTTAGTAACAAGAGATGTATCATACCCATATCTGATAGGTTTCTTGCTTTCTCTTTGTGATCTTCTAAATGGTTGAGTTGATGTGGCAAAGGGCAAAGATGTCACAATCGGTGAAGAACCGAGTATACCAAAAACATGGCTAAATGTGGATGTTACTCAGTTGAAGCCTGTAGTAAAGCAGATGATTCAGACAGCCATGGACACACAACAACAAATGATGGACATAGATGCAGATTATGATAAGGCTATGAGAGAAAAAAGTCAATTCCAGATCATGAGCGAACAACTGTCATTGCAATTAATGCAAGCTCAAAAGGAAATAGCAATAAAAAACACGGAGATGTTGCATCACCAACTCCAAGCACAACTCGCAAATTTACAGAGATTATATGATGCCAGCGAGGCGGACAAAGAAAGAATGAGAGCTAGAAGTACGTTGCTCGAAACACAGCTAAAATTATACATGGAAGAGAATGACACCTTGCGAAGAAGGAATAAGGAATTAATGAAGTCATTATTATATGATCAACCGATCGAGCAACAGGAATCCTCAGAAACAAAAGAAAAAGAATTAAGAGATCAGATCGCACAATATGAAGATTTGCTGAGACAAGGGTTGCGTGCAGAGAAAGAAAGCGAATAACGCAGCAAGGTCCGATGTGTGCAACCAGGACAACAAACTGAGGAGAACAAGCAAAGCCTGTCAAGGGACGACAGAGACGAAGAGGGGGAGAGTGTTGCATAGCTAAAGAAAGCACAAGGCAGAGAAAAAGACGGG
Source organism: Ceratopteris richardii (assembly GCA_020310875.1). Classification (NCBI taxonomy): domain Eukaryota; kingdom Viridiplantae; phylum Streptophyta; class Polypodiopsida; order Polypodiales; family Pteridaceae; genus Ceratopteris; species Ceratopteris richardii. The sequence continues at coordinate 54,924,610 of CM035407.1, read as the reverse complement.
CCCCAAAATTTTTCCGATTTGGACATCATATTTTTGTATCATAATCATTCTTGTAATATATTTTCCATTGTAAAGGCACTAGAGGAGTCCTCTAGATGCATCCCCACAGAAGGTTAGAGATTTACCCATGTAAAATAGTAGGGAATTAGTCTTTTAGTGAATAAAGTGCCGGTCTCTTGTGTGAAAGGACCATTTTTAGGGCACAAGTATATAAGTCAAATGTGACTCTTTGTAAAGAACTTTTTGCCATTGTGAGAATAGAGAGCACAGAAATTCAAATTTGTGTCTTCTTCACTCTGTATCTTCTTCTTTGTGAGCTTGTGAGCTTGTGTGCATGTGTATTGCTTGGAAAGAGTGTTAGGAAGTGTTGTCTATCCATGAAAGTGTTTGTTTGCTGTAGTTAAGGTGTGTGCGAAGTGTAGGAAGTGCTGAAGTGTAGGAAAGTTTTCCCGCGACTCAGTATTTTGTTCATAACTTGAAGTAGGAGTGTCAGAATTGCATGAAACCACTGCCATTGGATGCGTCTTCTCGAGAGCTTCGAAACGCATATGCTATTCGCTATGTTTAGAGCTCGGAGCTGAGAGAAAAGTCCAAAATACTGACGGCTGCTGCACCAAGTATCGTGACACCATGACCAACAGTTGAAGCTTGTTTGGATTAGTCTTGACCTTGATTGCACTCTTTGAGTAGTTCACTTGCATTGATCATCACATGATTGCATGTCCTCATACACTCGGCTAGGTTTGTATACTCTTTGGATTGATAATTAAAAGCGTGTATCCCTACTATATGCACTTGAGAGGGGATTGAGGTATAATCTCTTTCTCCACAAGTCCCTAAGTTGGTACTTAGGTCAACACACACTCCATATGTCTTCCGCTTTCTCGAGACCTCTAATGTGTGGTAACAAATGATCCATAATGGTATTATAGATGTACGCTCTTGCCATTGCATCTTTCTTTTGCCATAACTTTAAAGCTTCTAACTCTTCTTTCTTTGGTTGACTGTCATCTTCGAAAGTCGGCTTCTTTTCTTCTCCTGTCATATATATCATTAAGTCCTTACTCATAAGTAAGGCTTCCATTCGCATTACCCATGCGTAATAATTATCTCTATCCAATTTGTCAATAGAAATGTGATTTGCCATGATCTTCTTGTTTCTGTTACTACTGGTAAGTATATTGTTAAAGAATCTACCTTTTGTAAATCTTTACCCTTGAGAATGACTTTAGAATGCTTCTTTGACGCTATTTGTCGAGATCACCTCAACTTCCACCTTCCTTGTGAAGAATCCTTCAAATTCTCTTGTATCTTTACTTCCGTTTACTCTTGAGGACCTTTTTGCTCTTCAAAATCTTTCTGCTCTGATACCACTTGTTGACGCGGCAAGAGCTTGATAATTAAGCTTGCGGAATATTGCCACGCCACAAGAAGAACTAAGCTAGAGTGATGTTAGAACACCTCTATAATCATCAATAGCTTAGCAACCTTTTGAAACTCAAAACTTTATTATTGTGTTTAGTGAAATCTAGAAATTCACTTTACAAAAAACTTCGCCTTTTCTTCAGGCTTCAATACTGATATGATTTACTTCAAAACTTTACAATTATGTGCTTGATTACTATTAGATAATCTTTCAGCCACTTAACTATACCCAAAACTGTGTTTTGAACTTACCGAAATATCATCGGAACTTCACCAGACTGTCACTGTAATTGCACCGTAATTGTACCAAAATGTTACCAGAATCAACTGCAATTCTGTTTGTAGTTACTTCAAATGATTGTAAATGAAATAAGGAAGTAATACATAAACTTCTTTTAGTGAATGAACTCTATCTGAAGTTTGAGGAAAAACTTCACCAGTTCTGGATGTCGTTTACGGTTAGACTTAGTACTGTGTGTACATGTCCCGTTTTACAAAACTTCTTTGATCTGTTTGTAGTTGAGAATTCTAGCTTCAAGATGAGATATCATTCATGAAAAACTTTATACGGTACTGCGAGATCTAACTTGCAGAAGTACCGTAAAATGTGTACTGAGAAAATTGTGACTGTTAACTAACTTTCACAGTAACATGAAATCACTTAGATTTCTTCACACAAGAAAAATGCACTCAGATCTTTTCACATGAACATGTGTTTTCTATTAGAGAAGGTGTGTACAAAATGGCTTGGCCTCTCTTTGCTCATAGCCATGGAAACCTCTCCTACACTGAGTAGTTCTTCCTTACCATCTCTCTTAGATGAATACCCGACAGTTCAAGTTCTATTATTCATCTCTACATACGCACTATTGCGTCTACTACAAATGCGCTTCTAAGCTCTCTACTTGAGCTCTATCTCATCTTCTATTCTGCACTCTCTCTTTTTTTGCTTCACTGCTCTCTCTCTTATATATACATTTTTGATCCGAGATTCGTAATTCTGGAAGTTTTTGTGAACTATATTACAGTCGTGAATTTGTCCCTTCACTAAGGCTTTGATTTCCTTGAATGCTTTGTTTCTGCTTCTCTTCGTCTTTCTTTGTCCTTCATATATCTTCATGTCTTTATGTCTAATTAGTGAGTGAATCTCCAACAAATGTCCTCATCATCATCTTCCTTCTTCTTACCTTTGTGCTTCTTATCTTTCTTAGCTGCATAAAGAGCACTTATTGAATTACCTTGATAGTTACCTTCCTTTAGATTTTTCTTGGTGTCTTGATTGAATAGTTGTCCAAGAAATATGTTGAAATCTGGTGTTTACACATCCATTTGGTGACAAACTCTTTGATAATTTGTTTTGGTGCCTTCTTCATTTGGTTGAACTCATTCCATAGATGGTTCTTTCTAACTTTGGTGCTAGCAAAAAAGAGTGCATCCCAAGTCTCTTGAGATGTCCTACATCCTCTAATATATGGTTAAAAAAAAGAGATAATGTCTAGTATATATGACCTGACTTAAGCATCTCTTGCACACAAAAGTGTTAGCTTCTCACTATCATCTTGTGTAGGTCCTCCTTTGGATATTGGAGTAGGCATAACTTCATCATCTCCTACAATTTCATAAAGATTTCTACCTTGCAAGTAAGATTCCATTTTGATTTGCCAAGCAGCATAGTTGTTCCTATCAAGCTTCTCAATCCTTGAAGGAAAGCCATCACCCATATTGATGTAGCTCTAATACCACTATGAGAAATTGAAGAAGCTTGTTCTAGACAAAACCTTTGATATAAGTGTTGAAGTTTGGTCCACCTAACTAGCACAAGAACAACCCTTGCACTCTTGGATAGTCAAATAAACCTTATAGGATTTACATTACTGTAATAAAATCCACTATGCAATTTAAATAATCACTAATAAGTGATTGATTCAAAATAGATAAGTTTGCATGATGACTAGTCAAGAAGACTTGCTATTTTGGGTTGAATCATACAACTTCAAATACTCAATACAGCCAACTTAATTGTGATTGATCAAATTTCTCTTAGAGGAAGGTCATACATAGGGTTGAGTAGCTAATATGCATAAGAGAGAGAATTATCATCAACCAATGTGATAATTATAAGCGTAACTCTGATTGGTGGTAGTCTCGACTTGTTAGGGTTGTGGAGAGATAGACCCTGAGACCTTAACTTCAGTATTTCTCACAATCTACTCAACCTAAGGCTATAAAAATTTGTAAACATGATGTAGATACTATTGTAATTTCAATGAATCCTCATTCATAAGAATTGTTTTCTTGTGGAGAGAGAACCACAAGAAAAATTTGTAAACATGGTGTAGATATTATTATAATTTCAATGAATCCTCATTCATAAGAATTGTTTTCTTGTTTTCTTGTTTTCTTGTTTTCTTGTTTTCTTGTTTTCTTGTTTTCTTGTTTTCTTGTTTTCTTGTTTTCTTGTTTTCTTGTTTTCTTGTTTTCTTGTTTTCTTGTTTTCTTGTTGGAAAAAGATGAAGATGATGATGCAAAAATGGAGAAGAACAAGTTGAAGATCAAACCTAATTTTTATATTGCTCCAATTCAATGTAAAAAGGATTGTGAGTCTTTATATAGACCTTTTGTGTATTACACGACTCATCAATAGTGATTTGAATTCAAAATGATCACATGGGGCTTGTTTTTGTGATGAAGAAATCACTTTCCTACAATCTAGGAAAAGTAGAGATCAAGTCTAAAACTTGAGTTAGGTGATTGATTGATTAGCAACATCGTCAAATCCAAAACTCATGGAATTTTGGTTCTTCTTTTATCCTTTGACATTTTTAAAAGCTCTATGCTTTTACATGAATTTGAGATCTATAAGAAATCCTTGTGAGCTACCCTAAATGAGATTTTACATGGATGAAATTTTCAAGGACTATCCTATCAAGCTGAAAATTCTCGAGTATCCTATCAAGATGAAAATTCTCAAGGGGTATCCTATCACTAGGACTCATTTTGATGAAGGACTTAAGACTAGGGCAAATCCTTCTCATAAATGATGTAAGGTGGATGATCTAACAATACAAATATTATTGTAAAGTAACAATCAATGCTATGATTCATACAATCACAATAGTTTTAAAATCACAAACGTACATACACACACATATACACATAGTTTTACACACACATGCACATACCATTGTGATATAAGAATCAATGTTGTGTATCCAAAAATCACAATAGTGTTTAAATGACATACATAAACACATATTACACGCATAAAGAAATGCACATACACACATATAGACACTATTACAAAGTAAGAAATTGAAACCCTAATTCAAACAATCACAATATATATAATCATACATAGATATACACATACACATACACATACACATACACATACACATACACATACACATACACATGCATACACATACACATACACATACACATACACATACACATACACATACACATGCACACATCTCTGCTTACCTTCACCTATTGTGTTAGTGGGTTGTACCATTTATATCCCTTTTGTTCAAGGGAGTACCCAATGAAGATACTTTTTTTGCTTTTGGATCAAGCTTCATCCTCAACTCATCTCGAGCATGTACATATGCAAAACAACCAAATAATTTCATATGTGATAAGTTTGGCTTTTAACCTATAAACTTCTCTATAGGAGTAACTTGATGTAGAGCAATAGTCAGCATTCTGTTCATGATGTATACAACAATGTGCGTAGATTTTGCCCAATAACAATGAGGTATATTCTTCTTAGCCATTAAGACTCTTGATATTTTTGCAATATGTCTATTTTTTTGTTCAACAATGCCATTTTCTTGTGGTTTGTATATACATGAAAAGTGCCATCAAATTCAATGACTTTTTAGAAAGCCACTGAGCTCATTTGACATGTAGTCACCTCCTCCATCAAATGAGATCATCATTTGTTTCAAAATATCTAGGAATTGAAAATTTTGGCAAACTACTAAACCATTCTAGAGGATTGGTCATGTGATTTGAAGCACCTAAATCAACATATTAGACATTACCATTCGATTTTTAAACATTAATAGACATCATTTTCATCATGTGATGTTGGACCATGAGCAACTTTCTCGAATCATCTGCACTTGTTGATGCATAGTTGTTTTGTTGCCTTCTTTTATTTTGATTCTTCAATCTGCAATCATGTTCAAAGTGATGGGGCTTACCAAAATTCCATCATCCTTTACTGTCATTACCTAAGTCATTGCTTTGGAAATTTATGTGGCCTCTTTGGCTCCACTTGCCTCTAAAATCTCCTCTATCTCTTGCATGATTTTATTGTTGACCTTAGTCTTGGTAAATGTTTCCTCTTCCACTTCTGAAACCTTTACCTCTACCTCTTGCTCTGCTAGAGTAGAATACCTATTCAGAATTAGGTTTTCTTTGGGAGTTTTAGTCCTCACCAAGATTTTTTTGTTCAAATATCAGCATGGATGATAGATGATTAAAATTTGGAATATTTTCCCTAGTCTGAATAGAAGTTCTGAACCGCTTATATGCAGCTCCTAAACCACGAAGGCACACTTCCACCTTATCATCATCATCTACATTGATGCCAATAGATGCATGGGAGTCACATATACTTTTGCTTTTTAGGATGTAGTCACTTACCGACATGCTCTTTTTCTCCAATGTATGCAGTTTCTTCTTGAGTTGCAATTTTTTTGCCTTTGTATTGGTCTCATACAATGTGACCAAACTATTCCAAGACTCTTTTGGGGTTTTAGCATCCTATATGTGCCCAATCATGCTATCATGTATGCTAACAGATAACCAATACATTCCCTTCCATGCTCCTTGATTCCACCCTTTACATGCTCTTAATTCATCTACAGTCACATTCCTCTCTGATAACTATAGAGCATTTTCATTTGTCCTTTGATGCACTTCTAGTAGCCTTTTCCCATCATGAAATTCATCATTTTGAATCTCCAAGCATGAAATTTTTTCTTCTCCAACTTACTGGTCATGAGTTGACTCACTCCATCAGCATTTGCCATTTCTTTAGCAATTCACAACACTATAAAAACACTAGAAGCAGTAGCTCGGCTTGAACACTCCTGCACTATGACGTGAGAGTTTGATCTCTGAAGAACATAGTTTTTATGTATCTACACTATACATAATCGCTTGAAATTCTCGATCTACAATACTTGTGTGTTTTCCAATAAAATGCAAGTTATAATTTTGCAAACTAACCTAGTTTTTGTATAGGCCCCACCTTGTAGGCTCAAAATAGAGGTAGAGATGGCTCCAAAATTGAAATATGAGAAAAATGAGTGACCCTAAAATAATAATTCTTGAAAATATTTTGACACCTTCTACTTTCTCACCAGTTTTTGTAGCAATCTAATGTTGTTTGTGGAGCATGCTTTCTCCACATCACACACTCTTCACTATCGGCCTTCTCCACGAGGTCTCTACAACCACACTGGCTCTGATACCATGTCAAGAGAAAGGAGTTAAGGAAGAGAGCTCACTCACACACTCTCACAATCAAAGAGGAGCACACACAAATTGAGGCAAGGAAGAATGATCTTCTTCGTCTTCTATTACATAAAGAAAATGTACAAGAATGACCTAATACAACAATACAACTAGTGTAATATATAAAAGATAGTACATAAGGAAAATCTAAATGTCCATGAACGAGTAAGCGGGCAAGAAAAAAATGTGCCATCACTCTCAATAGATAAATCTAGTAAAGCTCACTAAAGTATCCCTCACATATACCGGCGTGAGCACTATACATCTCAGAGAAATGAAAAAGTATTACGTGTCATCCTAGATCATCACATGTTGAGCTTGATATCTCAACGATGTACACACACATACATATACAACACAAATACACACACATTCATACACACATTCATATACATAGGAACATAGACATACAAATACATAAGTATAAAACTATTGTGAAAAAAGAATCAATACCATGATTCAAACAATCACAATAACTCATAAACCTAAAACCATCCTAAACCTATTGTGAGGTAATAATCTATTATATGATTCAAAAAATCGTGATAGTTTATATACCTAAGTGTAGAAACACATTATCATGACATAATTTTTTGTTAATTTGCATTATTGACTATCGTTGTTCATTCTCTCATCTTTCCATGATTTTGAATAGCCTATTACATAATCATCCCTAATTTTAAAACTACATTTTTTAGTGTCAATTGTCTCTATCACCAATTGCTTTTGTCATCTCGAATTTTCAATGAGGCTCATTACTACACGGATCATTGCAATTACCACCCTCAATCGATAATCGATGGTGAAAGTGCGAACAATTGCAAAGGAAAACAGAAAAACATAGAGCAAGGCTCTATACTAGGTAATAAGAAGAGAGCAAGGAGATCCACGCATAAGAACCTAAGCAAGAAGTAAAGGAAAATATAGCCAACAATTCTACATAAAGAAGTGGAAACTATGGATCTTTAGGTCTATCTTTGACCTCTCTTTTAACTTTATCTTTAGGTATTGCCTCTATCTCTCTCTATAGGTCGAGCTTGGACTTCTATTTCAACTATATCTTTAGGTATTACATTTTTTTCTATAATTTATCTTCATCTTTTGTAGGCCATAGAGAGCACCAAAGGTATCATACCCACTAAGGAAGAAATTTTTCCTCACATCTTCTAAATTCAACGAAGTGTATGGTGTTCGAGATCAAGTGTCAGATCCAAAGATGTTGAAATAGGATGATGTCCTAGAGAATGCACATCGTGTTCAGTTTTTGCACAATATATGCAATTCTGTTTGTTCACAAGTGTATGAACGGATTATGTTCTTCCACCACATGGTGTACCAAAAAGCCACCCACGAATGTGGAAGTCATAGTAGCATTTTCCAAAGCATATGTCAAGGAATTTAGCCCACGTATTTTGGCATATGGTTTGTTCAAGCAATTTAATTGGGAAATTTTTTCTTCTCACTTCATGCATTAAGTTTAAGAAAAAGGCTATTTTGATAGCCATATGCTCAAGTGGATGATTCACAATCTAGGTTGCATTATCCGTTATTCGACAATTCATTTACTCGTGAATAATTATGGAATTTTGTGACAACCCCTCATTATTTGACGGAATTATTTGGTGCCATGTCAGCTTATTCATACATGAATGAATACTTTTTGCATGGTAATTTGACAATTTTTGATCGAATGCACTTTTAATAAAAAATGTTTTTGATAAAAAACTTTATAGATTGAAATACGATCGATCGAATATGATTTCGACCGAAACAAATTTGGTCAAAAAATGTTTTATAAAAGAATACAATTAGACTCAATTTTCATAAGAATTATTTTGTTTTTTACAAACTTATAGTGTCATAGAAAGAACAAGGTATAAACTCTTGCTATAAATATTAAGTACTTTAGTATTAAGATCATAGGAGAAATATTTTTTTTGTGAATTAAAAACTATTGTGATTGTTTGACTCAACATTGATTCTTACTTCACAATAGTATATGTATGTGTGTGTATGATTGTGAGTAAACATATCTTGTGATTGTTTGAATCAATATTGATTCTTACTTCACAATAGTATATGTATGTGTATTTGAATGTATAATTGTGAATGAAATCTATTGCAATTGTTTGATTCAACATTGGTACTTCACAATAGTATGTATGTATGTGTATGATTGTGAGTAAAAATGTATTGTGATTGTTTGAATCAATATTGATTCTTACTTCACAATAGTGTAGTATGTGTATGTGTATGTGCATGTATGCTATATGATTGTAAGTAAAAATCTAATATGATTGTGTATGTGCATGTGTATGTGTGTGTATGATTGTGAATTAAAAACTATTGTAATTGTTGGAAAAGGTTTTATATTCTTTTTTATAATTCAAGGTTGAGAAGGTATTAATAAGTGAAGATCAAAGGCATCTAGGACAATGCATATGAGCTAATAGAAGGTTCTTGTTGTATCGATTCAATACAACTTCACACATCCATAGATCTTCTTTAGGAAGTTGTATTCGACGTATTGAGACAATAGCATTAAGCAGGACTTGTTATGACCAAGTTTTGATAGAAATCGGCTTATGCACCTGATCCTTGGATACTTACGACAAAAAAGTTGCAAAAAGGTAAAAAAAAAATTTTACTTTTCATGATATACTTTAATACTTTTTCAAGCACATAATAATGAATTTTTATTTTTTTATATTTTTATAGGTTATTTTGAAGGTTGATTGATTTCAAGCTAAGTATGAAGGTAGAAATTTCCCATTGAAAAGGGATCGTTATCGATCGTTAACTTGAATAATTTGAATGGGTATCAGAAAACAGGTTCTCCTTTATTCAACTAGAACATAGGTTGGGAGGAGATACATCTCTCTAGTAGGTGGTGGGAGGACTAGATGCAATGTGTATATATACTTCAACCATACAGCAAATGCATAGGGGTGCAAAAGTTGAAAAAACCTATGGTTGAAAATACCATACATGCATGTATGCAGGGTCGGTTCTTGATGCATCATGAACCCTCTTTCCTGACTTTACTTACTTGTGCATGATTGTGAAGGCAGATAGGATTTCTTGATTGCACTTTTTTTTTCAAGGGTCAACTCAATTTACTGTGTGTATGTGCTTGTGTTTATGTATATATGCATATGCATGTGTGTATGTGCTTATGATTATGTATATATACATATGCATGTGTGTATGTATGTATACATATGCATGTGTGTGTATGAATGCATGTATGTATGCATATGTGTGTGTATGCATATGTATGTATGTATGTTCATGTATGTGTATACATGTGTCTATGTATGTATGAATATGCATGTGTATGGATATGTGTGTATGTATGCATGTGAGTGTATGTGTGTGTGTCTATGTGTGTGTGTGTCTATGTGTGTGTATGTATGCATGTGAGTGTATGTGTGTGTCTACGTGTGTGTATGTATATGTGCAAGTATCTATATGTATATGTGTATATGTGTATATGTGCAAGTATCTATATGTGTATGTGTGTGTATGCATATGTGTGCATTTGTGAATGTGTCTATATGCTATATCATATATGTGTGCATTTGTGTATGTGTATATATGTGAGTATGTATGTGTGTGTATATGTGTGTGTGTGTATGCATATGTGTGTATGTATGTGCATGTGTGTGTATGCATGTATCTATGTATGTATGCATATGCATGTGTATGCATCTATGTGTATATGTGTGTGTATGTATATGTGCAAGTATCTATATGTCTATGTGTATGTGTATATGTATGTGTGTGTATATGTGCAAGTATCTATATGTGTATGTATATGTGTGTGTTTGTATATGTGCAAGTATCTATTTGTGTATGTATATGTGTACATGTCTATGTGTGTGTATGATTTTGTGTGTATATGTGTATATGTATGTGTGTGTGTATATGTGTGCATGTGTGTGTGCGGATGCATATGTGCATATGTATGTGCATGTGTCACACATGCACATACATACACACGTATGCATACACATACTTTCAAATTGCCAAACAAAAACACTAAGTTTACCTCTGAAGAAAAGTCTCTGTGGTAGGATTAGAGCTTTATAGACTCTCAAACAAGCACGTGTGGAATAACATTTTCGATTGAATGTAAAAATATTTATTTTTTTGATTAGAAATAGGTTTTCAGTCGAAAGAGCTTTCGATCCAAAAGTTTTTCAAACAAAAAATTTTTGTTCGAAAAGGATTTCGATCAAAAGTTTATCCATGTCCATTTTTTTCGGTGTTTATTCGGACAACCACGAATAAAACAAACTTATTCGGTATTTTTCAATTATTTGATTGAATAAATGCAACCTAGTTCACAATTAGCAACATCAAGTAGCATCCGAAGAGGAGAACAATTGCATTGAACAACAATTCGATGATGGGGGCAAGACATGGGTAGCACATCTACCACATGGAAGGTGGGCTTATTGTCCCATGAAAGCTTGAAACACACACATGCTGATAAAGTTCTTTCCATAGGAATGTTTTCTTTGGCAGACAATTTTTGTAGAGAGGAGTTGAATGTGGCTCAAGTGTCTTTGGAGGGGGTCAAGATAAAGCATACCATTATTGCTAAGATCAGTTCAGCTATGATCCCACTTGTATAAAAGTTGAATGAAGTAGAGGAATTGTTGTTGGGTCTCCGACAATGAGAGAGTTCAGATTATAAGCAATGGTTAGACATGGAAATGAAGATTTCAATATAGAAAGAAACATAACAAAGCCTCAAGTTCTCTAAGTCAGAGGACAATTTTAATGATGAGAGTAGCATAGATATTGAAATTTCTTGCTTATTCGTAAAAGTATATGGCTTTAATGACAGCAAGTTCAAACATAACGTATGAATCCTTGAGCAATGCTTGCAACTAATTTTGAACATGGAGAAGTCCATCCATATAGATTAGTTCCCTCATTCAATGTGCCACCTCACAATAGGGACGCCATCGCTATACCATAATGTGGACTCATTGCAAGAGTGGTTTATCCTTCATATTTCTGTCTCAAATCCAAGAGATCAATACTCCATATATGGGGCTATTATATACATCAGCTACATATTGATTGCCTCTACTTGCTTACTGACAAATGTAGCATATATTTGGCAGACTCCAGCTAAGGCTATTGTAAAAGCGCTTAAATACCTTATTCTGACCTTGAATGCGCCATATTAGTTCTTCAAATGTCACTTTTTTAATGCAAAAAATGTATATTTGTATTTGCATGTTCCTTGCTTTTCCAGTAGCATGTCCTTTCGGCCTCATTTTGCTTGTGTCGGTAGTCCTCAACAGCTGTAATGAACAGCCATCTCATACTTGGAATTATGTGCGCCTTGCTTTGCCCTCAAACTTATTAGTTCTTTTCTTCATAGATTTTCCCTTGATACAACAAATCTGTAACTTAATTTGCAGGTTTATGTGGTTCTATTGCACACATGTTTTATGGGCTGCAAGTGTGTATGTATGCATGTATCCGCGCATGTATGCACTCATGTATGCATCTCTGTGTATGTATGTGTATATGTCTATGTCTATCTGCATGCATGCATGGGCGTATTTGCAATTTAAATCAATTGCTTCAATAGAAAACCCCATACACATAAGTTACTTGAAGAATGTCAACTAGGGGGATTGAGGTGGAGTATACAGAGTTTTTAGTAGACGGTGTATGAAGTATGTGTACATGCCTACATGTGTGTATGTATATAATACGGAGTGTGCTTGTCTATGTGTGACGCTCTTCCATTTACTGCTCTGCACTCCATGAAAGGCTTGAGAAGGATGAAGTTGCACACACACACACACACACACACACATATCATTGCGTACTCTGCCTTCCAACTACACGACCTCGTTCATAGTGCCTATCAGTCACCTCCACCTCTACAGACTCCCATTGGCTTCCCTCATGCGTGCCATCTGGTACATCTATGGAGTGTGCACCTCCTACATGTGTATATTTCTACATACGTGTATGCATTTCTGCAGACATAAGCAATGTGCATGCATGTATGTGTCTATATTGTATATATGCATGTATGCTTTTGTGTAGAAGACCATTAATAGTGCTTGTGTAAATGGCCGTAATCAGTGTTCTTGTAAATATATGTACCTCTATCCATAGGCAGGGAGCTTTTGGGAGAGAAAATCTGAGGATCGTGAAGCAATGGCCGAGTAGATCTGTCTCTACATTTGCTCTACATCTAAGGATTGCTGGAATTTCTGCATGGCATTTGCAGAGTTTGCATATCCCTCCTCATTCAATGGTTGCACATCTGCATTTTATTTGAACACATAGATGGAGATGACACCAATGTTATTCTCAAAAACGGTTGTGTTTCCACCATCAGGTGAACCGTCCTTGAAAAAGCATTGGCATTGTACATTCTGTCTTGTGTATAGTGAGTTATTTAATTGAATAGTGAGACATGCTACTTCACACAGAACAACAACAACAAAGACAAAAATCCATATAAAGAAACAGACAAGGCCCAACCCATATCACCCAATACAAGTTCATGTGATGTAACACTTTGAGCATGTGCGTGTGCCTTACCTTATAAAGTACACAACGGGTCTCTCTCTCTCTAAAAGTTTTTGTTAGAAACATCCATTTGTTAGAAACATGATGGGATGAGCCTACAGAAAAAGTAATGGCATACTTGATGGGATGGGCCCTCTGTCTTGTAGCTATTTGTAAGAAGCGTGATGGAATAATCGTACAAGACAAAGTAAAGACTTGAAACTCAGTATGTGTGTACAAGATGTGTGTGTGTGTGTGTGAGAGAGAGAGAGAGAGAGAGAGAGAGAGAGGAAAAGCTTCAATAAAGAAGAGAAAGATAAGCTTTTTCGTATCAGAAAAGAGAAAGTAGCCTTCTCCTTCTCTTAGGACTTACCATATCTAGCTTCAAAAGAAAAACTTGTGCTTGCATGGGACCATGGGAACTAAAATATTTCTTTTGGAGGGCAAAATTAAATCCTCCATTACACTCTACTTTCGAAGGGTAAGATTAAATCCTTCATTATGCAAGAAAATATGAAAGAGATGATATTTTCTACTTGGCTTCAAAGATGTGTGGAAATTCTCTTAAAATCTTAAAGTTTTTGGAAATTCTCATAAAATTTTAAAGTTGTTACGAATACACAAGATGTTCGAAGCCCTAACAAGTACTCTCTAGAAATAAAGGGTCATGAGTTCATATGGCAATGGTAGATCAGAAACATTGCTAATTTGGTCATATACTTGATGGAAACTACAAAACCTTACTGGTCTTTGAGCTTGAACGATGCTTCATATAAAATTAGTATAACTCTATAATCCAAGTGTTGGTTATAGGTAGAGAAGTTGTTTCAAGCTCTCCTATGAATTTACCCTTCCTAGTGGGGAAACACACTTGGAAATGCATAGTAAATAATCAAGCATGAGAAGAATCATAACCATATGAGGAACTTTTAGACATCCATCTGTATGTCTATAGTTTGGGGCAAAAAGTATTGTCGCCTTCGTTCAACCTCTACCTAGATGACTCATATATACAAAAAAATTTGGAGTAGAAAATTTTTGGCAAATGCTACGTCTTAGCATATATGTAAAAATAGATAGTAAAATATCATAGTCACTGCATGAAAAATTATCACCCTCTTTGATTACTAGCTATAATGTTCCAATGAGTGATCCAAGAGGATAAAAAAATTTCTTTATGATAGATACTAGAAGTTCTTGATCTTCTAGAAGTGTTTTTGAGATTCTACTCTATTGCTTATGTATTTATTTAGAAATTTTAACCTACGTTCCCAATGGTACTGCAATAATTTAGTTGAAAAAGCATGAAGTTGAGTGTATAACATCATATGTTCTTTTTTAGAAGTCTTCTTTTTCATTGTTTTCCAAGAAAGGGCTTGGATAAATCAAAAGAAAGATTATCTATGACATAAACTCGTTATGTAACACTTTTGAAGAAGTAAAAGGGATTTAAGTGTTTTTACGACCAAAATTCTTTGTATTGGATTCATGACCATTAGCATAGAGTAGATAGAGTAGTTTATGAAGATAGAGCAGTCTGTGAAAATTTCAAGAGAGTCTCTCAAAAATGGTAGTAGATGGGGGCCGCTACTGAAACACATCCCTATTGCTTGTGAAAGATTTTTGGACTTGTTAAACTTCCTATCAATTTTGCAAGTGAATAGAGAGGCCTTTCCTCCAAAGTTGTATTATCTACTTTTATGAACTTTTTCGTAAGGTTGCTTGTTTTTCTACATGTTTGTACATTGAAAACTTTTTCAAATTTGGTTGTCCTACAAAATTGTTTTGAGCATGAGTTTGACCTTCCTCTCCCTGTACCTTGGGAGTTTTGTCCACCTCTTTTCCCTTTGCCTCTACCTACATAGAAAACTTGGGCTTGACTGCCATTTGATTGTGAGCATCCTTGGTTCATCTCCTCGATCACCATCAATGTGACTAATTGATCGAATTTCGGTAGGGAATCCCTCACATAAACTAGCGGTGAATGCTTTCCATCTTTCATCCTCTCACAAGCCATTGAGAGCCACAAAAAGATCGTCATCTTTGATTGGGATCCCAATTGAGCCTAGGGTATCTGCAAACTCCTTGAGCTTCAAAATGTACTCATTTATGTTAGTACTTGGTGCTTTCCTAAGATTATTTAGCTCATTCTTGAGTGAATCTTCATTGAGTTGGTTGATGAAGAGTGCAATCTCTCCAAGATCTCCCAAAGCTTCTTGGATGTGTCCAAGCCTTGTATATGCCCTATCATGCTATTGCTTATGTGTTGGGATAGAATAAATATAACTCTCATATCCCGTTCTATCCATTCATTAAGTGCCTTGCCCACCCTTGAAGTGGTGGATCATTTACATGAGGCATTGGCTCTGTGTTGATCACTAATCCCCACAATCCTTTGCCCATAAGGTAGTTATTAACTCTAAATTTCCATGGTTGATAATTGCCTTTCTCTAACTTATCTATTTGTGCATTATACTCAGCCATATTGACCTCTAAGATGCTCCTCTAGCTTCTCCTCAAGTTTTTGTATGCTTTAGAAGGTGTCGATATTACCTTTTGATAGCTTCTCCCTTGCTAACCTTTGCCTAGTTGAGATCTCGATCGATGTAGCCCCCTTTTTATGTCTTCTTGCTTTGATACCTCCTTGTACTTCCATGAGTTGTCTTGATCCCGTCAAGTCTTCAATATGATGCCCAATGATGTCTTTAAGCCTCCAAAATGGCTCTAGTGCCATTGACGGGGAAAGATTCTGACACCCCAATGCAACAATGGAAGATGACTGCCCTCCACTAGGTCCACAAGTAGTGATATATGCTCACTATTCTAAAATTTTTCTCTATACTTGTACAGAGAATTAAAATGAAATTTTTGAGACTTATGTAAGACTTTACGAGCTACTCAAAAAGCTTTAAATCATCCCAATTGGATATTCCAGCTTGGAGAGCCACCCTCTACAACACAGGCTATCTATTTGGAACACTCTTTGCCTATTTCCAGAGATATACCTTCACAAAGTTGGCAATTTCTCACAACTCACTTCGTCAATGAACTTGAAACTTTGGAAAAGTATAGGGCAATATAGGAGAGACCAAATGAATCTTTAAATCAATGAAAATGAGTAGAATGAGAGAGAAAAAAATGCTTTGCAATCTAGTACAATCAGATTTGGAAAAGCCTAATTACACCTCTAGATAGAGAGGAGCAAAATCATGAGAAAATGAGGTAAGCAAGCAAGGGGCTGCTTTTTGGAGTTTATGAATTCACTAAACTAAGTGGGAAATGCTTGGAATGCATAAAACTCCAAAAAAAAGGTGGGATGGTGATTATATAGAGTTTTAATTTTCCTACAATCTAGCTAACCACCCACCAATCCTTGTAGGTGCACTTTTTGGTGGCTCATTGATGAGATTTGAATTTGATTGAGTTTGGTGGAGCTTCTAACTTGATTCCACAACTTTGGGTCCTCCTTTTTTATTGGTCTACTTGCAAAACTTGTGGTTGAGTCCTTTTGCATGATTGAGACTTGATTTTCAACAAGAGACTAGTGGTAATTTCCTCCTTCAACCCATTCATTATGTCTACATTATGCCCTTGAACACAACCATTTGGGCCTTCTCATATTGTCAATTCATTCATGTGTGGATCTCTATTCTACTTATGAATGAACACATTCTAGTGCCATAACTACAGAGTACTACTTCGATGTCTGTGTGATGGTAAAAGATGCTTGAAAGTTGATGCAAGTAAAGTTGTGAAGGAGCGATGCTTTCTCTAGCCATTTATTTATTGTAAATGGATATCTAGATTCTTTTCAATAAATGCTTTGGTTTTGGTCATTACTTCTGAGAGAGCCTCATGAGCTTGAAGTTGTAGGATTTTCAGTTGATCTAAGGTCCCTTTGGTGTAGCTTCCTGATTAGAATGGCTCCATACATTCCATCTAGGAAACCTTCCATGAACTAAAATTTCATTCCTCATTCTATGACTTTGTTGCACTCACAAGAATAGAGAAAAATACATGCTAATAAGAGCTATTCCTAATGGCTTAACCCATAAGATTTAGAATTCATTGTTTTTATACATAGTGTTGATATATTTAGATAGTGCTTTGTGTGAACACTATAGGACCGTTGGGGCACTTTTTTCCCTCTTTAGGAGGTTTTTTCCCCTGGCTTGTATATACGCCTATTGCCCTAACATGCTACTTATCTTTGTACATGCTAGTGGTAATATATTTAGTATTATGTGTTGTGCTCCAAGCTTCTTCTTATTCCTTGTGTTGTTCATGTGATTCCGCAGATGTCTAACTCCAACAATTGGTATCAAAGCAGGTCTCTACTTCATCTAGGGCATTCTCTACACCTCTCAAAATCGCACGAAATTTGTTAAGCATACTCAAGGTGTTTCAAAGATCAAAATTGCTTCGCTCTGTGGTGCTGAAATCACGATTTGAGCTCTTTTCGGCCTCCAAATTGTTGGTGAATTTCAAGTCTTCACACTTGGCATGAAGCTTGGAAGCTTGATCTGATTATATTCATGAAGGTTTCACTTAAAGTAAGTGCATAGAAACCCATACCTATGACTATTACTATTCACTTCTTGTAAAAGTCAAAAAATGACTTGGAGTGTTATGTAACCACTCACCAACTTGATTAGTCGTGGATTCTTAGATGATTTAATGGAGAGAATATCTCCCCACTTTTAGTAGAGATATTCTAGGGAGCCTACATTTGAATTTCAAATCCAAATCATAGAAAAACTTCTATAAAAACTATGGGAAAAGTCGCGGCTGTTGTTCTACGGTAGTAGCTCAACTCCCGAGGCTTATTGCTCTTGTAAATGAGTATGTGTTAGTGCTACTTCATAGTCTACACTACCATACCTCAATTAGCTATGCTTGTCATGCTAATGAGCTTGTATAATCATACCAATCAATAGATATTTACACATTCATCATATCTGGTTCTCTGTGTTTTCTACTTCAAGTCTGTCAACTTCAAAGGAGCATATCTCAAGATCTACTGGACCAAATCAAGTGATTCAAAGCACATTGGAATCAGCTCTAAGCATACTACATGCCTACAAAATCTCAAGGCCAAAGAATCAGCCATATCGGAGAAATCTTACTCGAAGTCGTCACTGGTATTTTTCTGCAGAGTTCCTAAAAATTCGGGAGTGCTCCTAAGTTTGCTAAATCAATTTCTCTGAATGTGGTTTATCATTTCCTTTCATTCCACTTGCAAATGGTAGCTTATTAAGGTAATTTAATTTCCCCAAAAGGAATTGTTTCAATTGCAAGTGTGCTGGTCACACTGAGCATAACACTGAGCAGGTATCATTACAAAAATAGCAAGTTTTTGGATTTGTGAAGGAACCAAGTTATCTGTTTTGGTTTGATCACTACACAAATCATTTGAAAAGTACATATATGGTTTCTTTGTGTCATTTGGGAGCTAAGTAAGTGTACCATGCATATCTGAAGCTAAAGGGTACTGAAGCAAAGCAGGTTTAGCAGCTTCAACTCATTTCTTGAGTGCATCCAACCATCACTCCCAACAGTGGTATCAGAGCAAATAAGGTAAACATGGGAGATGGTTTTCCTTCATTCATTGACAAATTGGACAGGAACAACTACCAAGCTTGGTCTCTGAGGATGAAGACCTATCTACAAGGAAGGAGCTTATTTGGATACATATCAGGAGATGAGGAATTGCCCTCATTTAAAACTAGAGGACTACCCACAAAGGATGAACATGAGAGGCTCAACCAATGGTGTGCAAAAGATGCTTTGGCAAGGTCTTACCTCCTAAACTCTATATCTGATTTTCTTTTACCTCATGTAAGGAATTGTAAGACTTCCCAAGAGACTTGGGAAACCTTGTCAAATTACTTTTCTTCCAACACAAGGGCTAGGAAGAATCAACTGTGGATTGAATTCACAACCCTCAGGAAGCAGCCCAAGCAATCAGTCTCAGAGTATGTGACAAAGATTAAAGATGTGGCAGACCAATTAGCAAGCATTGGAGAAGAGATTGAAGAAGAGCAAATAGTCAGGCAACTAACAAATGGACTCAAGGCAGATGATAAGTGGGAAAGTTTCACCACTGCAATGGACCTCTATATGGACATGCATACTTCAGATCTCACAACACTCATGGGCCAACTTTTCACACATGAAGCAAAGTTTACAAAGGCAGGAGATCAATCAAAAGGTAACAACCCCTCTGCTCTCTATACTGATAAGAAAGTTAAGGATAAAGGTAAAGGGAAGAAACAGGATGAAGAAGGCTCTACCTCCCAAGCTAATTATGCAGGGAGAGGTAGATCTTCTAGAGGAAGAGGCAGAGGAGGTAAGTCAGGTAGGGGGAGACCCTACAACTCATCACCATGCAACATTTGTGGATTGTCCAATCATACCACAGATGAATGCTACAAGAACTACAAGAATCAGAGAGGAAGAGGCTACTCAAGAGGTGGATACTCTCAAGGTAGAGGCAGATTCAACCAACATCAAAGCTACAATGGATACAACAATCAATACAACAACAATTACAACCACAACCACAATGGTAACTACCAAGGTGGATTCAGAAATAGAAGGGATTATAACAACTACACAGAGGAGCAAGATGACTCCCTATTGATCATGAATATGACCTCCAAGGCAGGTACAAATGATGATCATTTATTTTATATTGACTCAGGATGTTCTAACCATGTAGCTGGCAATGTGGCACTACTTTCTGATTTGGAAGAACCCAAGGGCAAACATCAGGTACAAACAGGTGATGATACTAAACACTCTGTTGTAAAGATTGGAAATGTGAAGACATGTGATGGTAATCAGAATCTATTGAGCAGGGTACTCTATGTACCAACCATCACCAAGAATCTAATGAGTGTTGGTCAGATTGTGGAGAAAGGTTTGCAGGTCAGATTCACACAACATGGAGCATATGTGGAGGACCCAAGACATGGATTCAGAAGGATAGCCAAGGGAGATAAATCAGGTAGATTGTTTACTTTTGAGCTAGAAGACACCAAGAATATTGCTTTGTATAATTACAAGGATCAAACACTTTCAGAGTTAGAGATATGGCACAAGAGATTAGGTCACATAGGTGAAAGAACTCTAAAGCAAATGTGTAGGGATCAATGTGTGCTTGGGATACCTAATGTGTCCAAGCAACACATGATTTATAAGTGTGGAGCATGTCAGTTTGGTAAGTCTCACAGGTTGCCATATTCAAGGAAAGGTTTCATGCATGAAGACTACCTAGACTTGGTACACACAGATGTTTGGGGACCTAGTAAGGACCCTTCCATTTCAGGTTCAAGGTTTTATGTGTCCTTCATTTATGACTATAGTAGATGGACCATCTTATACTTTATGAAGCATAAAGATGAAGTGTTTAATTGTTTCAAGAGGTATCTTGCACTTGTTGAAAATCAAACAGGAAGAAGCTTGAAGAGGCTAAGGTCAGATGGTGGAGGAGAATACTTCTCAAATGAATTTGAAGATTTCTTGCAGGAAAGAGGCATCAAAAGGGAGATTACTACAAGGTACTCACCTGAACAAAATGGGGTAGCTGAAAGGAGGAATAGACTCATTGTAGAAACAGCTAGGTCTATGCTTAATGAAAAGAAGTTGCCAAATTATCTTTGGGCAGAGAGTGTATCCATAGCTACCTATCTCATTAACAGGTTGCCATCCAAATCACTTGATGGCATGACACCATATGAAGCTTGGAATGGTAAGAGACCTTCTCTGGATCATTGCAAAATCTTTGGTTGTGTAGCATATGTGCATATTCCCTCACAGGTAAGGGGAAAGCTAGATCCTAAAGCTGAAAAATGTATCTTCATTGGTTATGATTTGAACCAAAAAGGATACAGATTCTACAACCCAACAAACAAAGGCTTCAAGGTAAGCAGAGATGTCATCTTTGATGAGAATGACTCATGGTATGAGAATGAATGCAGGAAGGTTAGTCTACCCTATGATATGGAAGAAGATTTCCCAAAGCTCACCAAGGAGGAATCAATTCAGAAAGAAGAATCAAGCTCAGATGATGATGATACAATTAACCTTGAGGAATTCAAGGCATGGAAGTCCAAAGGGAAGATGAAGATGAAGCAATTAGAGGATACACCAGAATCCTCAACTCAAGCAATTAGGAGATCTCAGAGAGAAAAGAAGAAGCCTATCAGATTTGGGTATGACACATCACATGTAACTAAACACTCTGTATATCTTGCAAAAGATTTGTTGAATGAAGAACCAGGTACCTATGAAGAAGCAATCACCAAACCAGAATGGAAAGAAGCTATGGATGAAGAAATGGAAGCTCTCAAGGAGAGTGATACTTGGGACTTGGTACCCAAGAAGGACTCTATGAAGGTGATAGGATCCAGATGGATCTACAAGCTAAAGAGAAATTCTGATGGAACAATAAACAGGTACAAAGCTAGGTTGGTAGCCAAGGGTTTTGCACAAACCCAAGGCATTGATTATGAGGAGACATTTTCTCCTGTGGCTAAGATGCCAACTATCAAAATATTGGTGAGTATAGCTGCATCAAAAAATTGGAACATGTACCAATTAGATGTCAAGAATGCTTTCTTGAATGGATGGATATCTGAAGAAGTCTACATGTCACAACCACCTGGCTATGAAGACCCCAATAAGGTAAATTATGTTTGTAAATTGAAGAAGGCTCTATATGGTTTGAAGCAGGCACCTAGAGCATGGAATTTCAGGTTGACAACCTATCTCCAAGACCAAGGATTTGTGATGAGTAAAGCAGATACTTCTCTATTCATAAAGAGAAGTAGTACAAAGGTAATCTACTTGTGTGTTTATGTTGATGACATCATCATTACAGGCAATGATGTCAATGGAATTAGACACATCAAAGGACAGATGATGAAAGAATTCAAGATCAATGATCTTGGATTATTGAAGTACTTCTTAGGTCTTGAGTTAGTCTACACCAACTCTGGTATATATATCACTCAAAAGAAGTATGTACAGGATATGGTCAAGAAGTTTGGTTTGCAGGATGCTAAAGTCTCAACTACTCCAATGGAGGTCAACCATAAGCTAAGTGCTCATGAAGGAGATGAAGTCCAAGACATTACAGGATACCAATGTATATTAGGCAGTTTGAACTATGCTACCTTGACAAGAATTGACATAGCATATGGAGTTAGTGTGCTTAGTCAATTCATGCACAAACCAAGGGTACCTCACCTAGAGGCAGCAAAGAAGATCTTGAAGTATTTGAAGGGAACTCAGAACCATGGTTTGTACTTTCCTTATACATCAGATATTGACATTAAAGTTTATTCCGATGCAGATTGGGCAGGATGCAAGGATGATAGGAGGAGCATATCAGGGTACATTTGTTTTGCAGGAGATAAGCCTATTTCTTGGTCAGCCAAGAAACAACCTACAGTGGCATTGTCATCCACTGAAGCAGAGTATAGAGGGCTTGCCAATGCCACTCAAGAAGCTATCTGGTTGAAGCTTCTATATACAGAGTTAGGCATATGTACAAGGCCACCAATCATATTTGGAGATAACACTAGCTCTCTTCACCTTGCAGCTAATCCAATATATCATGCCAGAACCAAACACATAGAGGTTCATTACCACTATGTGAGAGAGAAATTGCTTAGTAAAGACATTCAATTGATTTATGTGTCTACTAATATGCAATGTGCAGATTTACTTACAAAGGCATTGGATGGAAACAAGCTAGGCAGATTCAAATCCATGATTGGATTGCAGGATGTGATTGAAGATTAAAAGAGAAGACTTAAGCCAAAGTGTTTGACTTGAGGGGGAGCTGTTGGTGAATTTCAAGTCTTCACACTTGGCATGAAGCTTGGAAGCTTGATCTGATTATATTCATGAAGGTTTCACTTAAAGGAAGTGCATAGGAACCCATACCTATGACTATTACTATTCACTTCTTGTAAAAGTCAAAAAATGACTTGGAGTGTTATGTAACCACTCACCAACTTGATTAGTCGTGGATTCTTAGATGATTTAATGGAGAGAATATCTCCCCACTTTTAGTAGAGATATTCTAGGGAGCCTACATTTGAATTTCAAATCCAAATCATAGAAAAACTTCTATAAAAACTATGGGAAAAGTCGCGGCTGTTGTTCTACGGTAGTAGCTCAACTCCCAAGGCTTATTGCTCTTGTAAATGAGTATGTGTTAGTGCTACTTCATAGTCTACACTACCATACCTCAATTAGCTATGCTTGTCATGCTAATGAGCTTGTATAATCATACCAATCAATAGATATTTACACATTCATCATATTTGGTTCTCTGTGTTTTCTACTTCAAGTCTGTCAACTTCAAAGGAGCATATCTCAAGATCTACTGGACCAAATCAAGTGATTCAAAGCACATTGGAATCAGCTCTAAGCATACTACATGCCTACAAAATCTCAAGGCCAAAGGATCAGCCATCTCGGAGAAATCTTACTCAAAGTCGTCACTGGTATTTTTCTGCAGAGTTCCTAAAAAGTCGGGAGTGCTCCTAAGTTTGCTAAATCAATTTCTCTGAATGTGGTTTATCATTTCCTTTCATTCCACTTGCAAATGGTAGCTTATTAAGGTACTTTAATTTCCCCAAAAGGAATTGTTTCAATTGCAAGTGTGCCGGTCACACTGAGCATAACACTGAGCAGGTATCATTACAAAAATAGCAAGTTTTTGGATTTGTGAAGGAACCAAGTTATCTGTTTTGGTTTGATCACTACACAAATCATTTGCAAAGTACATATATGGTTTCTTTGTGTCATTTGGAAGCTAAGTAAGTGTACCATGCATATCTGAAGCTAAAGGGTACTGAAGCAAAGCAGGTTTAGCAGCTTCAACTCATTTCTTGAGTGCATCCAACCATCACTCCCAACACAAATGCACTATTGTAGTGCTTGTGTAGGCTATTTTATCTTTTTGTGCCAAAAGTATGTACCAGTTTCAGTTTGCTAGCATAAGCGTCTCAAAGTCTGCTACAAGTTTAGTAGAAGTCATCTGGCTAGTTTTGTTCAACTTTTTGAGATAGAGTCAATTTTTTGCATCAAGGTATTTTAGTCACCAACCATGGCTAAAAGCACTGATGTATTCTGTATGTTGGTTGTTGAGGATAAGTTGGATGGTACCAACTACCCATTATGGGCTTATATGATGCATCATGTATTGGTCACAAAGGGACTATGGAATATTGTGCAAGTTGTTGAAAGACATCCTATTACACTTGTGAATATAGGTACTACAAATAGATGTGCTGGAGCCGATGGAGATGGTGTGGAAGATGATGATACTCTGCAGATTCCTATTCGTGCTCCTATTTCTATTGCACCTAGTGCAGAGAAAATATGTTGGGATGGCAGAGATGCTCAAGCACATGCATTGATAGCTTTGTCTATTAAACGTGCCATTATTCCTCACATTCGCTCTTGTAGAATAGCTAAGGATGCTTGGGATACACTTACCACACTGTACCAAGCTATGAATGAGGCTCGTGTTGCTTACCTTTGAAAACATTTGGAGAGTGAGCACATGAATGAAGGTGATTCTATGGACAATTTTCTAAAAAAGATCAAGGATTTTAAAGAATAGTAGATTTCTGTTGATGAAGTTATACCAGATAGCTCACTTGTACAGACCGTTCTGAATGGTCTTCCTGACTCCTATCAAAGTTTTGCTTCTACTCTTCATTTGATGATGAACAGCAATCCAAATGCCTTTTCATTTGAGGAGTTAGTCTCTGCTCTATTGCAAGAAGACCAGTCTAGGCAGAACAGGTCTATTATGCGTGTTGTAGATCAAGATTTCCTGGCTAGTCAGAAGGGCAAAGGTAAATGGAGCTCTTCTTCTAATAAGCAGAAATCTGCAAATGCTACACATTCAAAGAAGGAAGACAAAGATGAGAAGAAATTAGAAAAGCAGAAATTGTTTTGCAAATACTGTAAAGCAAATGATCATGTTATCAAGAGCTATCCAAAACTAGTTGCTAAAGAGGCAAAGAAGAAAGAGGACGGAATGGTTGTTGCAGAGGCCTCTACACCAAAAACAGAGTGTGCTAATCTTGTGCGGGAAGAAGAATGGGTGTTTACTGTTGTTTGCAGTTTTGACCCATCTTCTCATGAGCAATACATGTCTGCAATAGACTCATATATTTTGTACTTTATTTGCTAGTTTGCTATGCCTGTAGAAATGTGAAATGGTGTCCTCTTTGCCCAAACTTGAGGTACCTTGTAAACATGTATGTGAACGCTGCATTTTGGGCAAAATGCAGCGTTCTTCCTTTCCAAAAGATGGTTGAGTTTGAGCTACTTAGAAATTGTAGCTTGTACATAGTGATGTCTATGGTCTTATGTAGACACCTTCTTTTGGGAATGATCTCTACTTCGTGACTTTCATTGATGATTTTTCTAGACATGCATGGGTATATCCATTGAAGGAAAAATCTGAAGTGTTTATTTGCTTCAAAGAGTTTCTGGCTTTGACTAAAAATATGTCAGCATGTAAAATGGGCAACCTCCATTCTGATCGAGGGGGGGAATATATTTCTTTTGACTTTAATGCATTTATGGCTGAACATGGGATAAAACATCAATGTAAAGTGCCATATACACCTCAAAAAAATGGAGTAGCTGAACAAAAGAACAAGTCACTCATGGAGATGGTGAGGTGTATGGTCAAGAGTGAGGCTTTACCACATAGTTTCTGGCTTGAGGTTGTCATGTGTGTAGCATATGTACTTAATAGGTGTCCCACTAAAGCACTATAGTCTATCACTCCATATGAGGCTTGGCATGGATGCAAGCCATCCGTTGCTCATCTGCATGTTTTTGGTTGTCTCGCATATGCATTAGTGCCTGAATAACATATCAGAAAATTGGATGATAAAGCAATAAAATGTATATTTGTTGGATATAGTTCTGAAAGTAAAAGCTATCATTTGTATCATCCATAGACTAAACGTATTTTGGTTAGCCGTGATGTTGTTTTTGTGGAAGATGTTACTCAACCATTGCTTTCATGCACTAAGGAGACATTTGTTAGCTCCAAAGACATGTATGATACTTTGCTTCCTCTTTTATAGGTGGACAGCCTAGTGTTGGTCCTAATGAGGCAACTTCTCAACCTTTGCAGGTTTCATGTGATGATGCAGATCATTCCATTTCTGATGCAGATTTACATGATGCACTTCTTGATGAGAGAACTGATATTGAGCAGGCAAAAACTATGCCAAAATGCTGGTGCAAACTTTGCGTGACAACAAATTAGATGCACCTCTGTCATATCATACTCGGTTAGGCTCTCATAGTGCCTCTTTTGAATGAGATTGCTAGTACATGGTCTTTATGTGACTTGCCTCCTAGCAAAAAGCCATTGGAGCTAAGTGGGTATACAAGATAAAGTGCAAACCTGATGGAATAGTTGACAGGTATAAAGCTAGGCTTGTTGCAAAGGGTTATGTGCAACAAAGAGGGATTGATTTTGATGAAACCTTTGCTCCTACTTGTCGAATGACTACTGTACGTAGCATCTGTGCACTTGCAACTCATCATGGTTGAAATGCACATTAGTTGGACATTAAAACAGCATTTTTGAATGGTGATTTGCATGAAAAAGTATATGTTTTTTAGCCCCATGGATTTGTGCAAAAAGGGCATGAAAACCAAGTGTGCAGGTTAAAGAAGGCATTATATGGTTTAAAGCAAGCACCACGTGCTTGGTATGAAAAGATACATGACTATCTGATTGCACATGGTTTTGAGAATAGTCCACCTGAAAGCACCTTATATGTTAAGCGTGCTAATGTTGTGCTTCTGATCATTGTGATATATGTTGATGACATGCTGCTCACTGGTCCTCATGACATGCATATTGCTGATTTTAAGGCTGGTTTGCATGCCTCGTTTGAGATGTCTAATTTGGGGCATTCGCGTAATTATTTGGGCATTGAATTTATGCAAGTTGATGGTGGAATGGCTATGTGTCAAACGAAATATATTGACACATTATTACAACATTTTGTCCTTGAATGTAAAGGACATGAGCTATCTAATCAATTAGATCAAATTGAGAAATTGCATGAAACTAGACTACAAGAAATAGCGAGCATCTATGCTTCTGCGGTTGCAAAGTTAAAAAATACATGGAATGTTGGGAAAGATGGATGGACACTCCAAGAAATGAGTAGGTACTACTAGATCTTGCTTTGTACCAGCCCCTTGTAGCTTCAGAGTTGAGTTGTGGGCCCTCTTAGATTTCCAATGACACTAAACAAGTGCTTATGTACTTTGGAAATGATGTGAGAAAAGATTGAACCAAAACAGACTACTTCAAAGTTGAAGGTTCAATGAAAACTTTCTATTTTTGTTCACACAACTGCTGCTTGTTATGCTCATTGCTTCCACTACAGTAGTAATTAGAAAACTTCCTTTTAGAAGTATCAAATTAGCTTAGTAAGCTAATGATTCCAAGTCGAATCACTTAAAATGATGCACTATACACAGAGCAATCAACTTAGCAATTGAATCATTACCCCTGATTTTTTAGGACCTTTGCAGAGTTTCACCAGTGAGTGCTTCAATGCACTTTTCTCCAAATTGGCTGAATATATTCCACACAAAATTTGTGATCATGTAGAAAACTTGGAGCTGATTTCAAAAAGCTATAGAACATTGAGAATGGTGAAGAAATGACTGCGATATGAGCAGTACAAGTTGACTGTTATGAATGACTATGTCAGAGAGATCATAGATGAGCAATGTAGATCTATTGTATTAATGAACAATGTTGTACAAGATCATAGGCTTGACAATTATAACCTAATGATGATTATTAGTGTAAGCTACAATTTACACCTCACTCTCTTACAATATGACAATGGAAACTCGGAATATGGAGCCCTACACCTGCGACTTTTTTAAGACACTTTTATAAGTGCTACATTCGAATTTGAATTTGAATTTGAATTCAACTTTTGGCTCTCTCTAAACGTAATCCACCAATCTAGGAGTTATTCCCTCTAACATAAAGTCATGACTTCTCAACTAATAAACTCCATGAGTTTGTTGAGAGTTACAAAGATTCTTCCATGGAGCTTCAATTGTTCATGAATCTTCTCGCCAAATGTGTAGGCTTGCACTTTGCACAAACAGCTCCCCCTCAAGTGAAACATTTTGGCTTGGTCTTCATCTTCAATATTCATGAATGTCCTGCAATCCAATCATTGACTTAAACCTGCAAAGCTTTGTACCGTCTAAAGCTTTAGTCAATAAGTTTGCACATTGCATATTTGTTGATACATATGCCAACTGAATCTCCTTGTTCAATAACTTCTCTCTCACATAATGATAGTGAACCTCTGTATGCTTGGTCCTAGCATGATAAATAGGATTTGCTGCAAGGTGTAATGAGCTTGTATTATCTCTTGAAATCATTGCAGATGTAGTATGCAAACCTAAATCTCTATACAAAAATCTGATCCATATGGCCCCTTCAGTAGCATTGGCCAATCCTCTACACTGCCTCTATAGAAGATAAAGCAATAGTAGGTTGCTTCTTTGAAGACCATGATATAGCTTTATCACCTGCAAAAGATAGGTATCATGAGATACTCCTTCTATCATCTTTGCAACCTGCCCAATCTGCATCTGAATATATCTTGATGTCCAAGTTTGAGGTATAAGGAAAATACAATCCTTGATTTTGAGTGCCCTTAAGGTACTTCAAAATCCTTTTGGCAGCTTCTAAATGAGGTGCCCTAGGTTTGTGCATAAACTAACTTAGAACACTTACTCCATAAGCAATATCAATCCTTGTCAATGTTGCATAGTTCAAGCTTCCCACTATGCTTTGATAACCTGTAATATTTTCAAGCACATCACCTTCATGAGCACTTAATTTTAGGTTTACCTCCATTAGAGTACTTGCAACTTTGGCATCCTGCAAATGAAACTTCTTCAACATGTCTTGTATATACTTTCTCTGAGTAATATAAATTCCAGAGTTAGTATAGACTAACTCAAGTCCAAGGAAATATTTTAGTGATCCAAGGTCACTAATTATGAACTCTTGCATCATCTGATTCTTGATCTACTTGATGCCATTGGCATCATTACATGTGAGTATGATATCATCAACATATACACATAGGTATATTACCTTTGAATTACTTCTTTTGATGAATAAGGAAGTATCTACTTTACTCATAATAAAACCCTGATCCTAAAGATATGTAGTCAACCTATGGTTCCATGCCCTAGGTGCCTGCTTCAATCCATAAAGAGATTTGATCAATTTACATACATATGTTACCTTGTTTAGATCCTCATAACTAGGAGGTTGAGACATGTACACCTCATGTGAAATCCAGCCATTTAGAAATGCATTTTCTACATCCAATTGATACATGTTCCAATTCTTTGATGCAGCCACACTTACCGATACCCTGATAGTTGGCATCTTGGCCACAAGTGAGAAGGTTTCTTAATAATCAACTCCTTGGGTTTGTGCAAAACCTTAGCCACAAGTCTAGCTTTGTATGTGCTTATTGATCCATTAGAATTCCTTTTGATCTTATAGATCCATCTAGAACCAATTACCTTCATGGACTCCTTATTTGGTACTAGTTCCCAAGTATTACTCTCCTTGAGTACTTCAATTTCCTCATCCATAGCTTGCTTCCATTTTGGCTTGGTCTTTGCTTCCTCATATGATGATGGATCTTCAATTGATAAGTCTTTTGCAAGATAAAGAGAGTGCTTAGTAACTAGGGAAGTGTCATACCCATACCTGATTGGTTTCTTGCTCTCCCTTTGTGATGTTTTGATTTCTTGATTGGATGATTCAGGTACATCCTCTAATTTCTTCATTTTGACTTTGCCTTTGGACTTCCATGCCTTGAACTCTTCTAAGTTGATGATGTCCTCATCATCTGAGTTGATATATCCATTCTGAGTAGGCTCCTCCTTAGTGAGGCTTGGAAACTCCTCTTCCAAGTCATAAGGTAGTTTTACTTTCCTGCATTCACTATCAAACCAAGAGTCATTCTCATCAAAGACAACATCTCTACTGACCATGAATCCTTTGTTTGAGGGGTTTTCAAACCTGTATCCTTTTTGATTCAAGTCATACCCTATGAAGATGCACTTCTCTGCCTTAGGGTCTAGCTTGCCTCTTATTTCAGAAGGGATATGCACATAAGCAACACATCCAAAGATCCTGCAATGATCAAGTGAAGGTCTTCTACCATGCCATGCTACATATGGAGTCATCCCATCAAGTGATTTTGATGGCAACTTGTTTACAAGATAAGTGGCAGTAGATACACTCTCTGCCCACAAGTAATTAGGTAATATTTTCTCATTTAACATAGACCTAGCTGTTTCAACAACTAATCTATTTCTCATCTCTGCCACCCCATTTTTCTTAGGGTATACCTTGTTGTGATTTCTCTATTGATTCCTTTGTCCTACAAGAATGCATCAAACTCATTTGAGAAGTACTCACCTCCTCCATTTGACCTTAGTCTCTTTAGGTTTCTCCCTGTTTGGTTCTCAACAAGTGCAAGATACTTTTTAAAGCAACTGAATACTTCATCTTTGTGCTTCATAAAATACAATACAATCCACCTATTGTAATCATCAATGAAAGATACATAATACCTTGATCCAAAAATTGAGGGATCCTTACTTGGTCCCAATACATCTATATGGACAAGCTCTAGGTAGTCCTCATGCATGTAGCCTTTCCTTGAAAAGGGTAACCTGTGAGATTTTCCAAATTGACAAGCACCACAATTATA
Source organism: Ceratopteris richardii (assembly GCA_020310875.1). NCBI lineage: Eukaryota > Viridiplantae > Streptophyta > Polypodiopsida > Polypodiales > Pteridaceae > Ceratopteris > Ceratopteris richardii. The sequence goes on along the minus strand of CM035407.1, from coordinate 54,893,252 downwards.
AATCATGTGTTGCTTGGATACATTAGGTATCCCAAGCACACATTGGTCTCTACATATTTGTTTTAAAGTTCTTTCACCAACATGCCCTAATTTCTTGTGCCAAATTTCAAGCTCTCTAAGTGTTTGATCTTTGTAACTATAAAGTGCAATATTCCTTGTATCTTCAAGTTCAAAAGTGAATAATCTACCTGTCTTTTCTCCTTCGCAATTCTTTTGAATCCATCTTGGGGGTCCTCCAAAAATGCTCCATATTGATTGAACCTAACCTGCAATCCCTTTTCCACAATCTATCCAACACTCATCAAATTCTTGCTAATTCTAGGTACATGTAGAACCCTGCTCAACAGATTCTTGTTTCCATCAGAGGTCTTAACATTTCCTACTTCAATCACTGAGTTCTTGGTGTCATCACCTGTTTGTACCTGATGCTTACCCTTTGGTTCCTCAAGGTCAGAGAGAAGAGCGACATTGTCTGCCACATGGTTTGAGCATCCTGAGTCTACGTAGAAGAGATGGTCATCATTTATACATGGTTTTGAAGTCATGTTCATAATCAAAAGAGAGTCTTCTTGCTCCTCTATGTAGTTGTTGTAATCCTTCTTTGATTTTTAGCCTCCTTGGTAGTTTCCATTGTAGTTGTTGTTGTAGTTGTTATTGTATCCTTGATGAGGATTGAATCTTCCTCTTGATTGCGTGTATCCACCTCTTTGATATCCTCTACCTCTCTGATTCTTGAAGTTCCTATAACACTCATTTGAAGTATGATTTGACAATACACAAATATTACATGGTGAGGAGTTATAAGATCTCCCCCTACCTAGCTTACCTCCTCTGCCCCTTCCTCTTGAGGTTCTACCTCTCCCTCCATAGTTGACTTGGAAGGTAGTTCCTTCAACTTGAACCTTTTTGTTCTTCCCTTTCTCTTTGGATTTACTTTTATCAGTGTATAGGGCAGAAGAGATATGACCTCTTGATGAATCTCCATTCTTGTTGAGCTTGGCTTCATGGGGAAATAATTTCCCCATGAGTGTGGTAAGGTCTTGAATCTGCATGTCCATGTACAAGTCCATGGCAGTTGTGAAGCTCTCCCATTTGTCATCAGCTTTAATGCCATTGATCACTTGTCTTATAATCTGCTCCTCTTCAATTTCTTTGCCTATGCTTGCCAATTGATATGCTACATCTTTGACTTTGGTCACATACTCTGAGATACCTTGCTTGGGTTGCTTTCTTTGAGTGGTAAACTCAATCCACAATTGGTTCTTCCTAGCCCTTGTGTTGGAAGAGAAATATGAAGACAATGTTTCCCAAGTGTCTTGGGATGTCTTACAGTTCCTAATATGTGGAAGAAGAAAATCAGAGATTGAGTTAAGTAAGTAAGATCTTGCTAATGCATCCTTGGCACACCGTGTGTTGAGCCTTTCATGCTCCTCTCTTGTAGGTTTTCCTTTGCTTCTGAATATGGACATCTCGTCATCTCCTAAGATGTATCCATAAAGGCTCCTTCCTTGCGAGTATGTCTTCATCCTCAAGGACCATGCTTGGTAGTTTTTCCTATCCAATTTATCAATGAAAGAAGGAAAACCATCTCCCATTTTACCTTAACTTTGCTCTAATACCACTGTTGGGAAAGATGGAAGGACATTCCAAGAAATGAGTAGGTACTAATAGATCCTGCTTTGTACGAGCCCCTTGTAGCTTCATAGTTGAGTTGTGGGACCTCTTAGCTTTCCAATGACACTAAATAAGTACCTATGTACTTTGGAAATGATGTGAGAAAAGATTGAACGAAAACAAACTACTTCAAAGTTGAAGGTTCAATGAAAGCTTTCTATTTTTGTTCACACACCTGCTGCTTGTTATGCTTAGTGCTTCCATTACAATAGGAATGAGAAACATTCCTTTTAGAGGTATCAAAAATAATCTTAGTAAGCTAATGATTCCAAGTGGAATCACTTAAAATGATGCACTATACACAGAGCAATCAACTTAGCAATTGAATCATTACCCGCAATTTTTTAGGACCTCTACAGAGTTTGACCAGTGAGTGCTTCGACGTGCTTTTCTGCAGATTGGCTGAATGGATTCCCTTCAAAGCTTGTGAGCATGTAGAGAACTTTGAGTTGATTCCAACACGCTATGGAACATTGAAAATGGTGAAGAAATGACTGCGATGTGAGCAGTACAAGTTGACTATTGTGAATGACTATGATAGAGAGATCATAGATGAGCAATGTAGATCTATTGTATTAATTAACAATGTTGTACAAGATAATAGGCTTGACAATTATAGCCTAATGATGATGAGTAGTGTAAGCTACAATCTATACCTCACTCTCTTACAATATGGCAATGGAGAACTTGGAATATGGAGACATGTACCCGCGACCTTTTTAAGACACTTTTATACGTGCTACATTCAAGTTTGAATTTGAATTGAACTTTTGGCTCTCTCTAAAAGTAATCCACCAATCTTGGAATTATTCCCTCTAACATAAAGTCATGACTTCTCAACTAATAAACTCCACGAGTTTTTTGAGAGTTACAAAGATTCTTCCAAGTTAGAAAATAATTTTTACAAATGTAAAGGATAAAATCCTCCTAACAATGGTTTCCATGGAGCTTCAATTGTTCATGAATCTTCTAGCCAAATATGTAGGCTTGCACTTTGCACCAACATGGGACTTTTTAGTGAAAAAATGTTGAGCAGAATTTTAGGAGCTCAAAATAGGAAGAAGGAAGAAGAGAGAATAAGAGAAGAGGCTAGACTAGAGGCCCTAGAGAGGATAAAAAAACGAAAGAAATGGATTAGAGAACTAGACGAGAGATACATACAAGGTGAAGAACCCAGTCCGTTGGCACATTATTGTGCCACAAATATCAAAACCTTGGGTTAGCAAGCAATACAACCTTGTTTAAATCTAGGGATTGAAAATGAAGAGTATCATATTCTAGATTCTTTGATTGATATGGGAGCAACTTTAAGTAGCGTTCATGCCTCCTTAATTCAAAAACTACAGATGCCTATCACTTCTACAGAAGTGTATATGATTGCCATTGGAAATAACCTTATCAAGTGTGTAGGGGAGGTAACCTTATCCTTACACTTGGAGAATAACACCATGCAACAAAAACTCTTGCTCTATAGAGACTCTGACTTACTAGAAGAACTAATTGTAGGACAAGCTTGGATGTATGAATTCAAAGTTACCCTAAATCCTACTTAAGGACATATATCCACCAAAGTAGGATATAGAGAAGTATTTAGCCTCCTAGATGAGAAACCTCTAAAGAGAGTTGAAGTGAAAAACCATAATGTAAACAATATAAGTATGCAGCATAGAACCCAAGAAAAGCTCTCAATCTAATGATTGCATTATTCAACCTATCTTGCTTGTCAATCAAAAATATTGTTCTACTACAAGTGAAAAACCCAACCCTCCTTCTCAAGAGAACATCTTAGAGAGCCATAGTGAGGTCATTAATTCTCAAGAGGAACATAGAGAGTAGAGAGTTTTCTACAAGCTTGGCATCAAGAAACACTAGCAAACAATCAAACAAAAGAATCAAACAGATATTTATTCACAAAGATCAACTTCAAGAGTACATATGCAATTGGCAATAATCACAATTGACAAATCCTAAATGAAGGTAGTGTTTCAAAGCAGAACAAGCACAACAAGTCAACTCAAAGACAATTCAAGTGTGGCTAGCAAAAGAAGTCATTGAATCCCAAAGAAATAGAAGCATATTTGGATCCCAAGGATGACAATGGTGAAAGCCAAGGAAGAAATAAGATTATTTGACGAAGTAATCCGAGTTCAAACAAATACTATTCCTAGATCTCAAGAAATTTGAGCACCACCTAGGCTGAGAAAACCAAGGACACCATGTAACCAATGCAAATACAATTGGTAGATCAAAACAGAGGAAGTAGTACTAGAACCATGCCAACCAACATTGAAGAAAGACCTAGATAGAGCTACAAAAACATATGAAATATAGAGACCAAAGAAAACTCAACCAAAACAAGATCTAGAGAAGGAGTGTCATGATTGCACTCATGCTGAGATGAATGGACCTAGAGTATGCACAATAGGGATGCACTACAAGGCCTCACATTCAGCACATGGCTTTTTTAAGATTGTTTATGGGTGCACATTTTCATCAAGGATATAGATCTTCACTTGTACTCTAGTAGTATAGGACTACTACTAACCATAACTAACGTTCTCCTTTGACTATCACTAACATGTTTGTGGACTTTTTTCTACAAAAAAATAAAAGTAAAAAAACTGTATCTTCAAGTATTGATAATATCAATGTAAATTCAAATCATGCGAGAGGGGACTCACCTAAAGGAAAAAAACAAATGCATGAGTGCTATGAAACCCATTAAAGTTTTCATATTCTCTCATGTTAATGAAATCATTGGTTTAAGTGTACATGACTTCCGAGGATATAGAAGGAACAAAAAAAATGGAAGTAGATGAATTTCCCTTCGAGTGCACCATCAAGGCTTGTGGTTAGTGATTCAAAGATGACCAACCAATTGGTGATCAGAGATTCTTAATTATAGTAAGAATCATGGATCTTGACCACTAATTCCTGATGATGAATCAGGATTTCCATGTCCTGCACAATATGCCCATAACCATGGGGACATGGACTAAAGTAGGAGTAGAGGCTTATTTGAAGCTTCCAATTTATAAGCCCGACTTTCAATGATGTACCCAAGTAATGAATACTTTACATTCAACAACTGATAAACCATCAATACCAGAAGCACAAGTCACTGACCATCAGGTTCACACATGAATTTATCAAAGATGCTTTTAGATGGATTAAAGATTGCATCGTGGACTTGAAGGATGAAATACATGAAGCGAAAAAGTGAACCTTTCTGGATATCAACAACTTGGATCTAGAGGAGGAAGTGCGCCTCGTACATCAACATTTTTGTTTCCCAAACATGCACAAATATACAAAATCTCATAACATCATGGTTCAATTATTGTCTCATGATGTAAAGCAAGTAGGAAGTCAAATCAACCTGACTCCTTATGTACAAGAAAGATTATTTGAAGATAAGACGCAATGGGGCATAAGGAAGTTTATAGATTAGGAACTCGAGAACATTTGTGGCCTATGCCTTCAATGATAGAAATTGCAAAATATGTGAAATGATCTACCATCCCTAAGAAAAGGAGATTCATCACCTCCATTGATGAGGTAAACACAAGTTCCAAGCCTAGGATGAGAGAATGGAAGCATGCCAAAGACTCTGATGAAGTAGCATCAACTCCATCAGCAAAAGAACTCATGTGGTGCCCACAGTCACATTGGCTCAATAAGCCTTTTAGGCTACTCATGCATATATGGAAGTAAAAGTCAATCTTAATGTGCAAAGTCATCATTATTGACAAAGGAGTGAAGCCAAAGGCCAGAAACATGCCGACAAGATATTATCAAGGATGACTCAATATAAGGAAGTTGGATTGGAAAACTCAAGTTCATATGACATGAGGAAGAACAATAAACTTTGAATGCTGATTTGAATACCGACATAAATGATGATGGTTGATGGGATGAGTTGGATCAAATGGCTGATCAACATGAAGAATCTAGGCAACAAAAAGAGTTAGGAATTGATGACCATGAAGCTAAAGAGGAGGAACAATGAACACCCTGACCATGTATGTACTTCACAATTAGAATCAATGATAGCATGAAACTACAAATTAAAGAAGCCATGATAGATACAAGCAAAGCAAAAGCCCATCCAAAAGAAGAATAACAACCACAAGAAGTGGCTACAACTCATGTTCATGCACCAATAGCTCCAAGTAAGGTTATCACAGAGCATCCCCTCTAGATGTGCATCGTGGGAGCAGTAGTTCTAAAGAAATTCCTAAGAAAGAGGTTGATCCAAATGTCCACTTGCAAAGAAGACAACCATTCAATGAAACCTTGCATACAATCAAGGGCACGGACATAGAAATAGGTAAAGCACCAATAATCCCCAAGACAAGGTTGAATCAAACAACTAAAATCGATGGTCAATCATATGATTCAAAGTTCCATGGATAGAGAAAAAGAATGGATGGAAGCAGACAAAGAATGCAAACAAGTTCATGTGGAAAAGAATCAATTCAAAGCTTTGAGTGAGAAACTATCAGAATAGTGGATAAGGACTTGAGAAAAATTAGAAAAATGAAAAGGAAAGCTCATAGGAGCTTTAAACCAAGTTAATACTTTAATGAATGAAAAAGCTCATTGGCAAGTGCAAGTCATAAAATTCATGGAAGAATTAGAGAAAATGGCAAAGGATAATGTCAAATTTCAAAGGAAATATTCACAAAGTGAAGCTAAAAAGTTACAAATCTCCACCAGAAGCAAGTTACTTGAAGCACAAATCATAGGCTACATGGAAGAAGCAGAGTCATTAATAAACAAAATAAGGAATTAATGACATCCTTGCTTCTTGATCAACTGTTTGAAGCACTGATGTCCAATGATGAAGAAACGCAAGTTCTAAAAAAGAAATTAGAAGAATATGCAAACCAATCGAAAAGGAAAAAACACTATGTGCTCAAGTAGAAGCAAAATACACTTGAGACACAACCAGATTAAAGAAAAATTGGGACCAATCAGTGAAATTATATGTTGAAAATGTAGTGAAGATGCAAAGCAATTAAAAGAGATATGTGAAAGAAAAATAAAGCTAGAAGAAGAGCTAAAGGGGATAATAAATAATGTCATGGAAAAGGATCAATTGATAGCACAATTACAATAATAGATACAAAAAATCCAAAATGCAGATCAACCTCAAGCGATGAACATGGGGACACTAGTAGCCTCTGACATGTGGGAGGTGTGAAAACATGTGACACTTGGTCGGAGGGATCCCTTGTGTAAAGTTTAGGTTAACTTCAAAATTACTTCATAAAAAATCAACTTCCTCTCTCATGAAAAGAACGCACAACACATCACGTGTCATTGAAATATTAATTGAATTATGCAAGAATTTGATGAAACAAAGAATCATTCACGGACTAGAATGCTTTCCTCGTATAGCTTTCCAATAAAAACTTAAAACCAATGTAGATTTTGCACATAACTTGAAGTAGAAATACATCAAACATCCACCATGATTCCACAAGAGTTCTTCATCTCCAAGTGCGTTCAACCAAAGATATGTGTGCTAAAAAATGGGAGTTCTCTATTGATGATCAAATTAGGTCTGGTTAAAATAGGATCAATGAAATAAAAGATTGATATAAGGTTTCTTACAGAAGTGGTTTTCAAAGGATAGTTCTAAGATCAATAAAGGCTCACTAAAGCTCTCAAGAATTACAAGTTACTTCTAAGATACAAGCTCACATTCTAGGATGATGAGACAATGAAGGTTTTTCTCGTTTTACAGGAAAATTTTTCATAGACCAATCGAATTCTTTAATTTTACATCTAAAAAGAAGCACAAATGTGTCTATTATCATTATTTGATCTTTCTCATAAGCTTAGTGAGGGTCTATAAGTGTCTAGATTTGAATTTGATTGTTTTTCTTCTTCCTCTCTTTCATCTTCGTGAGCCTTCTTTTAATAGACCTTTCCTTCAACATCTTCTTCTCTTTCCTTGATCAGTTCTTTACTTCAGTTGTAGACCATCATTTGAGCATCCTTGAGGCGGAGAACTCCCCATCAGGCTTTGGATACTTGAAGGTCATGACTTGAAGAGGGTTTTTGGTCATAATGACTACCACAATGTATCAAATACAAGCAGAATAAGAGGTGAATGAACAAAATAATATTCAAGAAGAAGAGGCCAAAAGTAGCAAACCAAGAAATCTTGGATTTTCAGTGTTGAAAGACTTTAAAAAGTATGAAGTGGAACATCAAAGAATGGTGGTTTAGAAGTAAAAATGAGGGGAAACCTTAGGAACATCTTGCAATAACAAAGAGAAAACCAACTTAGTAGTTGTGATAATGGAAAATGGCGAAGAACCATGCATCTACATAGGAAATAACATCTTTTTTGATGGAGAGACAGATTTAGTAGACTTCATAGGAAAATATTGAGATTCCTTTTCATGGAGTTATAAAGACTTGAAATTTGTATATTTGGAAATTAACCTACATAGGATCGAGATGGCAATTGATGCAAAGCCCACAAAAACAATGACATTATATATATAATGATGCATAGTCTATTGAAATCAAGGAAGATATTGATAAAGTGTTTGTAGAAAGATTCATATATGGAACATATGGAGCTAGTATTTCCCATCATGTTAGTTCCCAAGGAGAATGGGAAGTTAAGAGTATATATAAATCTTAAGAAGCTCAATGCTACAACAATTTGTGATAACTATCCTCTACCTATCAATGATGATGTACTTGAAATGATAATAAGCCAAGAAGTTTAAAGCTTCTTGGATGGCTTTTTATGCTTCAATGAGGTAGAAATTGCTCTTGAGGACCATCACAAAACGACCTTTTCTAAAATGGGGTATCTTTGCATATCATGTCATGCTCTTTGGTTTGACCAATGCCCAAGCTACCTTCCAATGCCTAATGTCTCACATATTTAAAGAGTTTATATGAAAGTGATTAGAAGTGTACTTAGATGACCTCTATACATATGCAAATGTGCACATAATGCATATTCCTAACTTGATACAAATTTTTAAGAAGTGTAGAGAGTACCATGTATGTCCAAGCCCAGAGAAATGTGTCTTCATGGTGTGCCAAGGTAAACTTTTGGGACACGTCTCCAAAAATCGAATGTCAATAGATGAAGAAAAGATCAAAGTCATACTAGACCTGCCAAGGCCTAAGAAATTCAAGGAAGTTCAAGAGTTGCCATTGCAAGTACTAACACTAGTGTGTTGATTTCTTTTACTCATGGAATTTGACTTTGAAGTTGTATTAAAACAAGAAAAACAAACCTGAGAGTTGACCATTTGTCAGAATTAATTAGTTGGGAATCACTTGTAGGAATGACTGATGATCTACCCATGTTCAAGTTGGAAGTACTTTCAAATTGGGTTGAGCCAATTTTCCCCACCCTTACACATGGCATGCATCACAGAGACTTCTTATTTCTAGAAGTTTTCATACCTTAGCATGAAGCATATACTACCAAGACCCCTGTAGTGTCTTGATGTGTTGTGTGAATGATCATGAGAGAAAAAATATGGTACATAAAGCACATGAAGTTTTTCTAGGAAAACATTTCACCAAAATGATAACCCTACAAGACTTATAGATATCAAGTTCCTATTGGCATACAATGTAAAAGGATGTGAAAAATGTATCACAATGTGCCTCTGACCATAAGAAATACCAACTGTTGCCTCCAACCAAACACACTTTTGTACCAAGTTACAATATTGCCAACATGGAGTAAGCAAATTGTTGAATATCTAAAAGACCATAAATTCTTGGATGGAATAGATAAAATGACACGAAGAAACTAAGAAGGAACTTGTTGGGACTATGTACCTATAAGGAATCAACTACATAGCAGAAGTCGAGATAATTTCTTGAGATTGTTAGTACATGAGGATGCATCTTTATCAATTATAACGATGGCACATGCAAGTGCATCAAGACACCACTTCTCCCCTAAAAAATCACTACAAGGAATATGGGTGCATAGCAATGGTTAAGGCGACACAATTTCATGGCTATAAAATTGCAACAAGCATTGAGCACGGACTGTTGCTTAAACGACGAGCAAAACATCGATGTGTGGCATGATGGGATGTGCAACGCTCGCAGTGAGCGTCGCTAAAGTGATGATTTAAAAAAGCATCGCATAAGCGACACTTTTTTGTGTCGCATAAGTGATGGTAAATAACATCGCTTATGCAATGCCAATTATAGTGCTTTTTATGACGCTTTACCATCGCTTACACGATGGATTTTTGACAAAGAAAATTAAAACATTGGAGGCTCTTCGATCGGCATCTTCATACATCTGATCGAAGAGCTCTCCAACGTTCGCAACTGCACTATGCTTACGAGCTGAAACAATTGCTTGCAGAATTGTTGTTTTGTCTAATCTCTATCTTATCGTCTCTCTCTGTATATGTTTCTCTATTTCTACCTCTTTCTCTCTTTGAATTATCTCTCTCTCTCTGTCTCTCTTTATTGCAAGTTATTCAAGAAGCTAACCAAGAAAAAAATATGGCTAACTATTGTAAGTACAATTTCCATTCTTTGTATATCATTTGAATTGTGTTATTTTCATTAGTTAGCATCCTCACACTTATTGATATGCACATATACACTTATACATGATGAAGATGCACATTCACACATATACACATATACACATGCACATGCATATGCACAAACATTTCTACAACCACATAAAAAGACTTGCATGCATGCATTATTGCATATATATATATATATATATATATATATACATACATACATACATAAACACATTAACATATACTTAAATACATGTATATGCACATCCACATGCATGCACATGGATGCAAATGGAAATGCATCCACACACACATGCATGTTTCATACATATACACATGCATATACATACACTTGTATATGTTTATACACAAACACATACATATGCACATATGTATATATACACACACATACACATATATATGCACATACATACACACACATATACACATACACACACATGCACATACATACATATACACATATACATGCACATACACACATATACACATACACTTGCACATATACATGCACATACATATACACACACATACACATGCACATGCACATACACATATACACACATATACACTTACACATGCACATGCACATACATACATATACACACACATGCACATGCACATACACATACACATATACACTTACACATGCACATGCACATACATGCATATACACATATACATATGTACATACATTCATATACACACACATATTAGAAACATATACATGCACATACATACACACACATATTACACACATATACGTGCACATATGTACACACATATACGTGCACATATGTACACACATATAATTGAATTATATAATTAAAGTATTAAAACACATGCTTAATATAAACAATAATAACAATCAGTAGAAAAAAACTTTGCATTACTTAATACCATACACACAATTCAAAACATAACTAAAATGAATAATATATATATATATATATATATATATATATATATATATATATATATATATATATATATATATATATATATATATATATATATATATATATATATATATATATATATATATGTATGTGTGTGTGTGTGTGTGTGTAAATACATATCCAATTTCATAATAAAAAATCCTAATCATCATCATCATCATCATCCTCATCCTCATCCTCATCATCATGATCACCCTGTGACGATCGAGATCGTCCTTCCTGTGTCTGTCTCTCCACCTCATCCATATCTACCTCTATATAATACTCATGTGTTACATATAACAAACATAAATAAGTAAAACAATTAAAACATCCATAAAAATAAAATAATTATATAAAATTTAATAATACTCACAAAGGCATCTAGATGATCTCACATATACTCGCTCAAACGCTGATATCCAAAATGTGTAGCATACTCGATCTCATGTTTCGTAGGATATCGGCTATAATCCTTTCGTTGCAATGAAACAAATAAAAAAGATTAGTTTCTTGCATTTTAACTAAAAAAAATATACTCACAATAACATATATACTTACAAATGTAGCTACAAAACCATGATGGCCCACTTGGCCTAGGTGCGATGTGTGACCCGACTCAAATCTCTTCTTTGCAGTAGCTTGTTTATTTAAAGAAAAAAGAAATACATAAATTAAATGTAAAAAATTACTAGAATATATGAAAATTATAAATATAAACTATTAATTTGTATACCTTCTGCTGAGGAAATGACTCTTGAAGACATAGCTATCCACGAAAAAACTACCACATCTCAGGTGGTATGTTAGGTCGCCTCTTATTTTTTTCCACCATACAATATCTCCTGTTAATTTAATCTCAAACGGAAAAAAAGAATCATAATACATACACATATATACACACACATACACATACACATACCCACATACACATATACATGCAAACATATACACATTCATATACACACATATATATATATATATATATACATATAACATAAACACACATAAACATACCCACATATATACGTACACACATACACATGCATGCATATACACTCATTCATACAAAATTAATGCATTTATCCCATAATAATGTGTATTTGTGTATATGTGAATATGTGTGTATGTGTAAATGTGTATATGTGAATATGTGTGTATGTGTAAATATGTATATGTGAATGTTTATGTATGTAAATAATCAAATTATTAATATCAAATACCATTATTTGTAGATTTTGATGAATCAGATGGAACTCCACCACCGTCTCTTAATCGTGCAAGGACTATATACTGTAAGTATATCAAACCTTTAATTTTAAATATATTTGATAGATACATAACTGATATATTTTTTTGTTTCTTGTTATAATTAGATTTTGATCAATCAAAGGGCACTCCACCACGTCCTATCCATGCAACAACTTCACATGTGTCCTCCGATAGGAATTATGATGAATTTTACTATCAAGAACATATTATATGTTGGTGTAACTCTTGCTATGGCATGTATCGAAGACCATGATTGGAATGTATTGAACATGAGGCAGAGTATGGTACTTTTGAGCATGCACAATGTGATAATGCTTGGGTGTGTATTTTTTCTATAAATTAATGTCATTATTTTATTTAAAAACCATATACAAAATCATATTATTGTTGATATACAGGAATACTTGCTCGACAATGATGATGATAAAAATTTTTCTCATAATGTTAATATACCTCGTACACGTCATGGACTTGTTGTTCATCAATTACAAGTGGAGGTTTCTAGAAATCCTCAACCTCTTGGTTTAGAGACTGAAATGGCTGAAGATTGTCCATTGCCAACTCGTGATCATTCTCTAGTACAAACATATGATAGAAGAAGATATGGAGGATGGAATAGAGGACCACTTCCTTTAGATGGAGAGGTTTTCAACTTTTGGGGTAATCACTATATGATTGCTCCATCTACTATTACTATTGCTAGTTGTGGTCTCTTTATTATAGAGGATTTGTATGTGCCGCTGAACTCTGAAGTCACGCTTATGTCATTTTGTGGTCCTATATATGGATGGGAAGATTGGCATTGACTTGCACGTTATGTTCAAAGCATGAGTACTTATGGAATATGCTTGAATGCAGCATCCCTTACTAGCAGAAGATTTGCACATGCAGAAAATGAAAGACTATATATTGATGGAAGACCTTACACGCATGGAAATATAACAGGTTTAATAAATAGTAGTCGAGGGTTACATAATAGTTCAAGGACTAATTGCACATTTGAGGTTCGTGAAAATAGTGATGAATCACCATACATGAGTAGAGATGTATCAAGATACATAGTTGTCAATGCTATTACTACATTACATGTTGGGTGGTGAATTACTAGTGAATTATGGATGGCGTAGACCTCCAAAAGCACCTTTTAGCTAGAGAGAGAATGAAAATTTTCTATCCATATTTAATAACTTATATATTTAATTTTATGTTTAAAGTTTAATTTTTATTCATTTATGGAATACTAATGATTTTTATTCGTGTGTGTAGATTCCAATGTATGATGTTGACGATATTTCTTCACACTATTCACAATTGTCAGTAAGACCTCATTTATTAGAAGCTTCTATGAGGGGGCTACGCAAAAGTGATCATGTGAATATGCAAGGTTGAAAGATCTATATTCAAAAGAAGATAAAGTACAAGGTTTGTGTGACAATGATGAAGATGATGGCATGGAAAATTTTATTGAGGATTGGTATCGAAATGACAGTGAGAGCATTGATATTTCTAAAAATGAGAAATATCTTCGAGAGGAATGTCTAAAGCATGTATATGAAGGAAGTCGTTTGACACGAATAAGTCCAAGCTTACTTATTCTCAATCTTTAAAATCGTTTTGGATGGAGTAATGTATCTGTTTTGACACTATTAAGGTATAATTTTCAATTTTCTATCTACTTATATATATACATGCATAAATATATACATATAAATACATGCATATATAGACATGCACATAATTATACATCAATGCATACACACATATAAATATACACACACATATACACACATACACATGTTATGAGAGTAAGGTCAAATTATACATAGCTGTATCGAATGAAGATGTGTTGTCCATCTAGCCTTTAGAATTTTCCATCCAACCTTTAGAATCTTCATGAAACATCTGCTTCTCCTATTCTAGTCGACCTAATACCTGCACTGCTAACTCTTTTATGAACTTTGCATACAAATATTAAGTATGAGTTAGCTATGGAGGTATTAAGTGGTTTGAAAAATAGGAGAAGTAAATTTACCTCGAAGAATTTGAAGGATGGAAGAATAATTTTAAAGGATCGGCAGACACAAAGTGTTCATTTAGTGCAAGTTTTTGTTTTTACCTTAGCTATGGTAAGAACAAGAACTTGCATTGAATGAACACTTCATGGCCACCCATACTTTAGAATTATTCATCCATTTTCCAAAATCGTCGAGAGAAATTTTCTTGTCTTATTTTCAAACAACCTAATACCTCCATAGTTAGCTGATACTTAATCCTTATAAACAAATATGTAAGTCTTAGTTAGCAAGGTAGGTAATAGATTGATAATAAAATGGGAGACAGCCTAACGATTCAATGGTCTAGATATGAAAGTCTACAAACCACAATACACAAAAAAAAATAAAAAATGAAATCAAATATACACAGCTACACATGCATACATACATATGCATACATACACATTCATACATACACATACATACATACATACATACATACATATACATATACACACATAAACATACATATATGCATACACATATGCATATGTATATATACATACATATACACCTATAAAACACATATACACACATACATAAAGATACACATACGCATGTGTATATGCATGCACATGCATATACACATCCACATACACATACACATAAGCATACACATATATAAAATTATATGCATATATATATGTATAGTTATTTATTTATTTTCATTAATATGTCTTTTTTTTATGAACTTACAGGTTATTATCTGAAAAGTTTTTACCAAGTCAGAATATTCTTCCTACCTCACATGATGAAATGAAGAAGATAATCAACAATTTTGGTATAGATTATCAATGTATACATGCATGTCCTAACGATTGTATTGTTGGAGTCAATGTCTCTATGGTCCAACAATAGATTCATTAGAAGCTCTTACTTCAAGTTCTAGATGGGCATATTAATGTACATAATGATTCTCAAAAAAGGTTTCTACGAAGGAGTGCTTTTCGATCAGTGTTGTGTCTAGTGGGTTTTGAACCTGGGCGGCATGTATGGGAGGCCGCTGTGCTATCCAAGGCACCCAACACCTTTTGTTGTAGAAACCTTTTTTGAGAATCATTACATACATTAATACACCCATCTAGAACTTGAAGTAAGAGTTTCGAATGAATCTATTGTTGGACCATATAGACATTGACTCCAACAATCCCTCCTTCAATGTCATATTGGTACAAGCTTTAGTAACCTGCAAATCTTCTCATGACTATCTCTAGTCAATGATTTGGTAAATATATCTGCAACATTCTCACTAGAAGGAACATAAACGAGCTCAATGTGCTTCTTAGCTATCTGCTCTCGAATATAGTAGTAGTGTACCTCTATATGCTTTGTCCTTGCATGATGCACTGGATTCTTTGCTATAGCTATAGCACTTTGGCTATCTCAAAATATCTGAATGGGTTCATGTACTCTCACATCAAGATAATTGAAAATCTTCTGCAACCAAACTAACTCTAGAGTAGTTGTAAATGTTGTACGATATTCAGCTTCACACGATGAAGTGGCACTAATGGGTTGTCTCTTTGAAAGCCATGAGACAAGACAATCTCCAAGATAAAAACAAAATCCACTAGTACTCCTTCTTGTGTCTCTATCACCTGCCCAATCAAAATCTGAAATCCTTTTAGTAACAAATGTGTAGATTTCAACAATACCATAGCATAATTTGAAGTTCCCTTCAAATATTGAAAGATCTTCTTTAATCCTTTCCAATGTAACATTCTTGGATTCTCCATGAACCTTGATATTTGAGAAACTGCAAACTGTATATCAGGACGTGTATTACAAAGATATATCAAGGATCCAACTGCTTGACTATATAAAGTAGCATCAAATGGCTCTACATCTGCCACCATTTGTAAAGACATGTTCTGATCCATAGGTGTTTGCATATGTTTAGAATCACTTATCTGAAACCTCTCCAAAAGTTTCTCAATGTACTTTTGTTGTGTCATGTAGATACACTCATCTCTAAATAGAAACTGAGTCCCAAGATAATAATGCAAAATGCCTAAATCATTCACATCAAATGTTTTCTTTAATTGTTCTTTGAATCTTCATCTCTGGGACCTGTGACTATAATATCATCCATATAAATGATTGCTATAATCATCATACCTGTTTCTGCTTTGACATAAAGCATTGGAGCTGCATTTGAGTTATGGAAACCAATGGATAAAAGATATGTATGTATCTTTTCATACCATGCTCTAAGTGCCTATTTTAAACCATACAAAGCTTTTATAAGCTTACACACTAAGTGTTCTTTACCTGTCTATTCAAAACCTTCTAGTTCATGAATATACACATCCTCATGTAAATCACCATTTAGAAAAGCAGCCTTAATGTCAAGTTGATATATATGCCAACCAAAATGTGCTGCTAGAGCCAGTATTGACCTAATAAGAGTCAACCTAGACGTAGGAGCAAACGTCTCATCATAATCAATACCTTTTTGTTGTGCATATCCTTTGGCACTTAACCTCGCCTTGTATCTATCAATAGTACCATCTGCTTTCCTTTTGATTTTGAAGATCCATTTTACACCTATAGCTTTCTTTCTCTCTGGTAACTCACATAGCTGCCAAGTTTGATTCTTATTAATAGAATCAATCTCTTCTTGCATAGATTCTTTCCAAATAGGAATTTTAAGTACATCTTTAACACATGCAAGTTCATCTTCAACTGTCGTAAGTGCCAAAATATCATGAATCTCAAAGTCTTTAGGAAAACTTACATGATCTTCTTGTTGTTGTTGTCTAGTCTGACTCTTTGTTCTTCCTGTAGAAGTCTTTATACCACTATCTTTCCAAGTCTGATATAACCAAGTAGGTGTATCCTTAAATAGTGGTGAAACTCTTTCTGAACTTTCAGCTTCCGTAGGTTCTGGAACATGTCCTGTCAAGGTACTAGGAATTTCTGGAAATTTAACTTCTTCCATTTCTGGAACCAAAGTCTCTTGTGGAACCAATTTTGTAGAAGGTTGTGAAATTCGTCTTTCTTCAACTCTTTCTTGAATCCTAGGAATTTTAACTCCCTCTTGATATGGTTGAACATGTACATCCAGAATCTTTTTAAAAAATCCATAGTCATTTTCACTAATGAACTCTGGAATTTCTGCTTCTTTATCATAAACCTTATTTTCATCAATATAAGCATTATGTGAAAGAATAACTTCACCTGACTCTAGAACATAAAACGTATATCCTTTACTCTCAATAGGATATCCAACAGCTTTCTTTGCCTTTACATCTAGTTTCCCTCGGTCCTTTTTCTCAACATGTACATAAGAAAGTGATCCAAACACTCTGAAATAACTCACATTAGGTTTTCTACCATAATAAGCTTCATACGGTGTGATTAGCTTTAAAGATTTTGTAGATGAACTGTTCAAAATGTGATTAGTTGTATGTACTACATCAAACCAGAATCTTGGTGAAAGCTTCTTGGACACCATCATGCTCCGCATCATCTCAATAAGTACTCTATTCTTTCTTTTTGTAACACCATTCTGCTGAGGAGTATAAGCAATAGTAAGGTGTTGATTAATACCTTTCTCATCAAGAAATGTTTGGAACTATTTTGACAAGTATTCTCCACCTCTATCACTTCTGAGAATCTAGATAGTTTCCTCATTTTCATTTTCAACCATAGCTACAAATTTCTTCAACATAGGAAAGACTTATGACTTCAACTTAAGACCATAGATCCATGAATATCTCCTAAAATAATCAACAAATAGAACAAAATGCATGAGCCTTGAATACAGTCTGCTCTCATAGGTCCATTCACATCTGAATGAATAATCTACAATTTCCTGGTAGCTGTAATATGACCATGTTTCTTAAAAGGTAGTTTATGCATCTTACCTTCAAGACAACCTTCACATATATTTGAATCATCTGGTAGCTTGAATGAGGGTAAACTCTCAACCATACCTCTTTCTTTGATACTTTTGAGAGCTCCAAAACTAATATGTCCAAATCTTTCATGCCATAGCTTCATATTATCCACCGGTGATGAAAATTTGACTACATATGCTTGACTGATTTTTGACAAAAGAAAGATCCCTCCTCTATGCTCACCTTGTAAAATACACTTATCATCTTTGTGTGATAAGATTTTACAAAGATCTCTCTCAAATACAACTTTAAAACCATCACCTAAAAATGCAAATATAGATAGCAGATTCTTCTTTATTTCAGGTACATAAAGAACATATGAAATCTCAAAATTACCACCTTCTCTTGACTTTAGGGATCATGGGTCTTTAACCTAGATAAGCTCTTATCATCCATAGTAAACATGTTTTGGAAAGATGCTCCATATCTTGTAGGAGTCCAAATCAATTGAATCCTGTTGTTGATAGTGTGTATCTCTTTTGTTGTAAGTGCCCAAGGAGCAGGTGCATAAGTCGTTTCCTATCAATGTCTATCAAAAATTGGCCATAACTATGGTTTTGAGTTTTGATTTTTCAAATAATTTCTTGATGCTATGGTATCTTTTAGTCCAAGAAGATGCTGCCATAGTCAATAACCAATATTCTTGAATATATGCATAGGATACTTTTAACTCTTTCCAATACTCCAAAGAATACCATATTCATATCTTCTCTACAAGTGCTAATTTTCCTTTAGTCTCTTCACATACTCATTATCTTCATCATCACTAAAGATTTTTGATTTTGGATGTATCAGAGGTCCATCTATTCATTTTTTATATGAATCCATAGGCATCATAGGTTTTGGACACTGACATGTTTCAAGCTTTCCATTAAAATGTATCGCTTCTCTTTTAGATTTGAATGGATGATCATCAGGCAAGAATCGTCGATGTCGAAGATAAATATTTTTGTTGAGATTCTTACTATAGATTGATCTCAACCAATCACCACAGTATGGACAAGCTTTATAACCCTTAGCAGATATTCTTGCATCATGAAAATGATAAAAATATAATTAGATTAAATCACATTTATTTGTATGCATATTGAATAAAAAAATTACATCAATACCTCAACAAACACCATATCTTGGAAAATCGTGAATAGTCCAAGCCACAATACCATGAACCATAATATGTCTTTCATTGATGCTTTTCGATACATCAATGACATTAATACCTCTCCATAACTCTTGGAGATTGTCAATGAGAGGAGCAAGATATATATTCATATCTTTAACTTGTCTTTTTCATGGGATTATACGTGAAAGCATTAAATGTTCCTTTTTAATGATAAGACATGGTGGAAGATTGTAGTTTATCACTACCACTGGCCATGTTGACTATTTACTGGATTTCATGGAGAATGGGTTAACCCCATCTAATGCAACTCCTAACTTTAGGTTTTGTGGATTTTGTGTAAATTCCAGCCATGTAGAATCAATATGCTAATAAGCAATACTATCATGAGGAATTTTGATTATTCCATCACTACTTTTATGATCATGTCCCCATGTCAAAAGCTTTGATAATTCGGGGCTTTGAAACGTATTTCTAATCCATGGAGCCAATGGAAAATGTCTCAATACCTTTTTTGGGGTTTTACCCTCTTCGTCCTTATATCGAGGAGATTAACATTTGGGACATGTCAAAGAGTTTGCATATTCACCTCTATATAAACTACATGTTGTAATTTGGACATCTATTGTTTAGTGAGTAAGCATCCAACTTACATTCCCTATCCTTGTCTCAACATCTCTTTCTTCCTATCTCTCTCTTATCATCTTAATTAATTAAGTGTGTATGCTCAAAAGAGGTTTTAGTAATGGAACAATCCTGGGGCCCCGAACTCCAACACTTGGTATCATAGCATAATTGACATACACACTTATGTTAAGATGAGTGAGATTAGAATTGAGATTAAGGACAAGTTGGATGGATCTTCTAATTATCCCATGTGGAGTTTCATGATGATGAATATTTTAGTGACAAAGGATTTATGGAGTATCGTCAATGGATCATTAACAAGACCTAGACGAGAAGGCGAAGAAGGAGCTACAACAACTTCAAGAGGTACTGGAATTACTATTACAAAACCAACTGAAGAAGAGGTAACCACTTTGACATCTAGAGTCACAGGTAGGTCTTTACCTATAGTTCCTCCTACTAAAGATCAGGCAAGGTGGGATGCTAGAGATGCTTTAGCCCTTTCATTCATAGCAATGAGTGTTAAGAAGCATATTCTACCATAGATCAGATCTTCCAGAAGTTCTAGACAAGCTTCATTGAAGCTTGAGAATCTTTTTCAGAGTAGAAATCCTGCTAGGAAAGCTCACTTGAGGAGACAAATAGCAAATACAAGGATGAAGGCTGGTGAGTCAATTCAAACCCACATTACAAGACTCGTTGACTTGACAGATCAACTTCTAAATGTAGGAGCTGAGATATCAAATGAAGAAATGGTAAATACGCTGATTAATTCACTTCCTATTTCATATTGGTCTTTCATAACCACTCTTAACCTTACCACAAGAGATAGAGAGGTTACATTTGAAGAGCTAGAGTTCTTGTTACTTCAAGATGAAGATCAGTTGAAGGGAATGGAAGAGAATGAAGAAGCACTTTCATCTTCATCAAAGGGTAAAAAGAAGAAGAAGGATAAGAAGGAAAAGCAATCCAAGAAGGAAAGTAGGTCCCTCTCACCTTGTACTTTAGATTCTGTTTCTACTACATCTAAAGAGAAATCTTCTAAGAAGAAGGAAGTAATATGTTTTTACTGTAAGAAACCTCGACATTTAAAAGCAGCATGTTATAAAAGGATTGCAACAGAAAAGAAAAAGGCATCAGTTAATGTTGCAAAAGATGATAAAAAAGGAAAATCTCAAGGTGGTTCTTATGCGTGTATCACCATTGAAGAAGTAGCTTTTGATTAGGTGGCTTTACAAGTTCTTTCAACAAGTCCTTGGATATTTGACTCAGGTGCTACAAAGCATATGACAAGTGGCAGAGATGTATAACTTTTTGAAACATATTTTACCTTTGGTTTTCGATGGATGTACAACGAACGGAGTATGAGATGTGATCTATCATTTTGGATTGCTTATAAGGTAATTATGATACTTTTATATTTGATATATATGAATATTTGATATCTTTTATTTGTGAATTAACTTCTTTATAATTTTTTTAATGATATGTATAGGTGGATTACATCAAAAGAGATTGACGAAAACTCAATCCCACAAAAAAAATGTGAATGCAAAGAGCTACTATGTTTGATGAAGAAAGAGCTTCCTGCTTCATTTTTTTATATTTAGGTTCATTTATTAGTCCATCTTGTAGATGAAATAGAGATTGCAGGTGTTGTCAACACTCGATGGATGTTTTGGGTCTAGTGATTTATGGGAATATTAAAAGGTTATGTGTGAGAAGGAAAGAAACTAGAAGGATCCATGGCAAAGGGTTCGATGCTTGAAGAGTGCATGTATTATGTTAGTGAGTACCTTGAAAGAGTTCATGAAGAAGTTCCACGTGCATGGACCAACGAGTCTTCTTCAAAAATAACAGATGAGGTATTATCAGGTAAGGTAGTTCCATTTTTACTTACATTTCAAGAAAAAATGATGTTTCTACTTTTGTAGAATATAATAGTGAACGCATGCAAGCATTCCTTAGCGAGTACAAACACGAACTTCAAAATATCCAAAGTAAAAGGCGAAGAAACAAAAGATATAGACGTAATCTCGATAATAATGAGATTACAAATATATCTTCTTTCATGGATTGGCTATATAGTTGTTTGCAACACGCCAATGCAAATAATGAAGAAATCTCAGATGAGCAGAGAGAGTTAATGATAGGTTGTGAATGAAAGGTGATTTTATTTTAATAGTATTTTGTTTTTTCATATATGTATATTAGTTTCTATTTACTAATTTAATTTCTTTTGTAGGCTTGAATGTTCACTAATATGTGTTGGACAGCATATAAGAATCAAATCCATTGATTCTTTACGTAAAATAGAGGATTCTAGTATTGTTGCTTCTTTCAAGCAACTATCACGTGCTAGCTCAAAAGACACGAACATTATTGGTATCTACGAAATATCATTTCGTACATTCAAACAAGTAGAAAAAAGTTTATCATTTTTATGATAGAGTTAGTTATTTTTTTGAGCACCTAATAATGGGCAATGGCACCCTCTAGCCCTCATAAAAATACCTTTTTTCAGATGTCCATATGAACACTCTCCTAAGCCCCTTGTTGATATTTCCATTAGGCTATGGTATTGAAGCCTTCTCAGTGAAAGCCCTTTTTGCACACATGCAAGTTCCCACGAGAAGAATTCCCATGCCTATATTTGTCTTCAAGTGGGTTGTTGGAAGGAATATTTAACAAGATTTAGAGAGATATGAGCACATGTTCCCTTTTTGACTTTTCAAAAGGAGCACAAGGGGAATTGTGCTTAGCCTATATATAGAGGCTCATTTTTGTAAAGAGGGGGGCTTTTGGTCATCGTGCTCTCATGTAAAATCCTTTCAATGGAAGAACTCTCTTTTATCTTGAGGCTTTAAGCATATATGTATTTAGTCTTGGAGTGTGAGAGAGTGAGGTGTGTGTGCATGCTAGCATTTCCTATGTGTGTAAGTAGAGTGTTGCAACTTTCTTGTATTTTACATATGTGACTAAGATCCTTGACTCCCATCTCTCCATGTTTTCAAGCATGTGGCATAGTTGCAGGCTGATGGCCAATGGCTTGAACATGTTGGAGGATGGGGTGGATGAAAGGAGAGTCCTTCTTGAACCTTCCTTCTTGCTTGCATGCAAGGCGGTGTGGGTCTTGGCTCCCAAGGGCATACTACAACAACAAATTTGGCGTTGTTACCAGGGAGAGAGCTTCAAGGACGAGCGTGTGAGACATTGGAGTCATAGGTAATATCCTTCCTTTTCCTTATTTTTCTTCTTTTTTGCTTCCTTTTGCATCACCATCATCACCATCATCATCCTCACCATCTCCCACCTCCATCTCCATCTTCAAAATAATTTACATTTTTGGTCATATTCCACTTCCCACCTCATTTCCCTCATTTCACTTGTGAGAGAGAGTGAAAGAGAGGGCTTGCATGCTATCAGTTTTTGTGTGTTTTTATGGGCTTTTGCTACAGGATCTAGCTGTAAACATAGCAACAGCTGGACTTTGCAAACCGATGGGATGGACGCAAATTGAGCGTGTTCAATTCTTTGTATGCATGGTTGATCAATCTCGAGTCCATCCGATGGGCTTAGTGCACGACATTCTGATTACTCTAAAAGGTGCTATCTTCAAAATGACCTTTGTTGTGTTGGACTTACTAGAATCGAGCCTGGATTACAATCTGCTCTTTGGACGTCTGTTGTTTCAAGGGTTGCCCACAATTTCATCATGCAATGGCACCCTCTAGCCCTCATAAAAATACCTTTTTTCATATGTCCATATGAACACTCTCCTAAGCCCCTTGTTGATATTTCCTTTAGGCTATGGTATTGAAGCCTTCTCAATGAAAGCTCTTTTTGCACACATCCGAATTCCTACGAGAAGAATTCCCACGCCTATATTTGTCTTGAAGTGGGTTGTTGGAAGGAATATTTACCAAGATTTAGAGAGATATGAGCACATGTTCCCTTTTTTACTTTTCAAAAGTAGCACATGGGGAATTGTGCTTAGCCTATATATAGAGGCTCATTTTTGTAAAGAGGGGGGCTATTGGTCAACATGCTCTCATGTAAAATCGTTTCAATGGAAGAACTCTCTTTTCTCTTAAGGCTTTGTGCATATACGTATTTAGTCTTGGAGTGTGAGAGAGTGAGGTCTGTGTGCATGCTAGCATTTCCTATGTGTGTAAGTAGAGTATTGCAACTTTCTTGTATTTTACATATGTGATTAGGATCCTTGACTCCCATCTCTCCATGTTTTCAAGCATGTGGCATAGCTTTGGGCTGATGGCCAATGGCTTGACCATGTTGGAGGATGGGGTGGATGAAAGGAGAGTCCTTCTTGAGCCTTCCTTCTTGCTTCCATGCAAGATGGTGTGGGTCTTGGCTCCCAAGGGCATACTACAACAAAAAATTTGGCACCGTTGCCGGGGAGAGAGCTTCGAGGACGAGCGTGTGAGACATAGAGTTGAGACATTGCAATCATAGGTAATATCCTTCCTTTTCCTTATTTTTCTTCTTTTTTGCTTCCTTTTACATCACCATCATCATCCTCACTATCTCCCACCTCCATCTCCATCTTCAAAAAAATTTAAGTTTTTGGTCATATTCCACTTCCCACCTCATTTCCCTCATTTCACTTGTGAGAGAGAATGAGAGAGAGCTTGCATGCTATCAGTTTTTGTGTGTTTTTTTGAGCTTTGGCTACACGATCTAGCTGATCAATCTCGAGTCCATCCGATGGGCTTGGTGCACGACATTCCGATTAATCTACAAGGTGCTATCTTCAAAATGACCTTTGTTGTGCTGGACTTACCAGAACCCAACCTGGACTACAATCTGCTCTTTGGATGTCTGTTGTTTAAAGGGTTGCCCACAATTTCCTCATGCAATGGCACCCTCTAGCCCTCATAAAAATACCTTTTTTTAGATGTCCATATGAACACTCTCCTAAGCCCCTTGTTGATATTTCCTTTAGGCTATGGTATTGAAGCCTTCTCAATGAAAGCCCTTTTTGCACACATCCAAATTCCCACGAGAAGAATTCGCACGCGTATATTTGTCTTGAAGTGGGTTGTTGGAAGGAATATTTACCAAGATTTAGAGAGATATGAGCACATGTTCCCTTTTTGACTTTTCAAAAGCAACACATGGGGAATTGTGCTTAGCCTATATATAGAGGCTCATTTTTGTAAAGAGGGGGGCTTTTGGTCGACGTGCTCTCATGTAAAATCCTTTCAATGGAAGAACTCTCTTTTCTCTTGAGGCTTTGTGCATATATGTAATTAGTCTTGGAGTGGGAGAGAGTGAGGTGTGTGTGCATGCTAGCATTTCCTATGTGTGTAAGTAGAGTGTTGCAACTTTCTTGTATTTTACATATGTGACTAGGATCCTTGACTCCCATCTCTCCATGTTTTCAAGCATGTGGCATAGCTGCGGGCTGATGGCCAATGGCTTGAACATGTTGGAGGATGGGGTGGATGAAAGGAGAGTCCTTCTTGAGCCTTCCTTCTTGCTTCCATGTAAGGTGGTGTGGGTCTTGGCTCCCAAGGGCATACTACAACAACAAATTTGGCACTGTTGCTTGGGAAAGAGCTTCGAGGACGAGCATGTGAGACATAGAGTTGAGACATTGGAGTCATAGGTAATATCCTTCCTTTTCCTTA
This sequence comes from Ceratopteris richardii, assembly GCA_020310875.1. NCBI lineage: Eukaryota > Viridiplantae > Streptophyta > Polypodiopsida > Polypodiales > Pteridaceae > Ceratopteris > Ceratopteris richardii. Next base: position 54,867,447 of record CM035407.1, on the reverse strand, counting down.
TTTTTCTTCTTTTTTGCTTCCTTTTGCATCACCATCATCACCATCATCATCCTCACCATCTCCCACCTCCATCTCCATCTTCAAAAACATTTACGTTTTTTGTCATATTCCACTTCCCACCTCATTTCGCTTGTGAGAGAGAGTGAAAGAGAGCTTGCATGCTATCAGTTTTTGTGTGTTTTTCTGAGCTTTTGCTACAGGATCTAGCTGTAAACATAGCAACAACTAGACTTTGCAAACGGATGGGGTGGACATGATCAATTCTTTGTACGCATGGCTGATCAATCTTGAGTCCATCGGATGGGCTTGGTGCGCGACATTCTGATTACTCTACAAGGTGCTATCTTCAAAATGACCTTTGTTGTGCTGGACTTACCAGAATCCAGCCTGGATTACAATCTGCTCTTTGGACGTCTGTTGTTTTAAGGGTTGCCCACAATTTCCTCATGCAATGGCACCCTCTAGCCCTCAAAAAAATACCTTTTTTCAGATGTCCATATGAACACTCTCCTAAGCCCCTTGTTGATGTTTCCTTTAGGCTATGGTATTGAAGCCTTCTAAATGAAAGCTCTTTTTGCACACATCCGAATTCCTACGAGAAGAATTCCCAGGCCTATATTTGTCTTGAAGTGGGTTTTTGGAAGGAATATTTACCAAGACTTAGAGAGATATTGAGAAAAATGAGGAGCTGAGCTTAAACACACTCTCAAAGAATATATGAGATGAGATATGAGAGACAAATAAGTGAGCAATCCTTAAATCAACAAGAATACAAAGTTCAGTAGTAGAAGCTAGCTCAAGCTCAAACTACTTGAAAAGAACAAAGCTGATAACAATATCAAATGAGCTCAATGATACACATGAAGCCAATGTATAATGTTCAAGAGTGTGTGGTATACACGACTCCACTTCAGGCCCTAGGATGCACTCCATAACTACAAAAAATGAGTCGACTGTCTCTCAACTCTAGCCCTTTGTCTGTTTGTCGAAAATGCTCAGAAGCCTTTGTTTAAATAGGCATAACTCTCTAAGGCGTGGGAATTTGGTAAAACTGTTTTAGATGGAGATTCTCCATGATATGGGAAACAACTTTGCTGAAGAAATCATTTTGAGATGATGCACATAGCTCAAGATACAAGCTTCCAAAGTTGGCCTACTGGCCGTTTTCAGCAATCTGCCAATTCTCTACCTACCAACTTGTGGCCAGCATAACTTGAGTTTGGAGATGAATTTGCGGGAGATTTTTGGTGAGCTGATACCTGATATTATGGAGAACATTTTAATTTTTGAATCAACCAAAAAGAATGCAGGGTTAGCGAGATATGATTCGTGCAAAATTGCCTTCAGAAAAGGTGTGCTACTGTCTTGAAATTTTTCCTAAATCATGGGAACACTTTTCCAACTTGGCATTGAATTCAAAATATGATTTATTCACGAATATGGCTGATGTGGAAAACATAATAAATCACTCTAAGAATATAATGAAATTTAATAAAGAGTTCAACCTATAATAATACTTTGAAGAGATGATGTGGACTTGCATATTCCAACACCTTCCCTCAAGTCCAACATCTTCAAAATAATAAGAACCTGAAATAAAATGCTTGCTGAAGGCATATGAAGATGAGCCTTCCCTTATTTGTTGAAGATGCATGATGAGACTTCCCTTACTCATGACTTCCTTCCCTTACTCATGACTTCCTTCCCTTAAGAGGAGCTCCATCATGCCAAGTGATGATCTATGCTTGATGAACAACTCCTTGTTGAGAGCTTTAGTGAAGAGGTCAACCACATTTTCGTTTGTGTTGCAATGGTGTAAGATGATATCACCACTTTGTATCTTCTCTTTGATGAAGTGCTCCCTCACTTCAATGTGCTTCGTTCGTTGATGCATGACTGGATTCTTGCCAAAGATTCAGCCGAGACATTACCAAAACCAATCTCATCCAAGTATCTTCTCAGCCAAATAGCTTCACAAGCTGAGGTTGTGAGAGCTTTGTATTCAGTTTCTGTAGAGGATAAGCTGATCGTACTTTGCTTTTTGGAACTCCATGAAATAGCTCCATTGCCTAGGAAGAAGGCATTTCCACTTATGCTCTTTCTATCAACCAAGTTTGCTGCATAATCTGAATCACTAAATCCATGAAGATTCAATGTATCTCCTCCATAGAGAATTTCAAGTGAAGAAGTACCTTTCAAATATCTTAGTATCCTCTTGGCTGAATTCCAATGAGATACTTTGGGAGCTTGTAGATATTTGGAGAGAGAGTTCACTGCAAAACAAATATCAGGTCTTGTGATGGTCAAATAGAGGAGAGATCCTATGAGTTGTCTATATAGTGTTTCATCATATGGAACACCATTCTCGTCCTTCATGAGTTTGAGAGTTGACTCCATAGGTGTAGAGATTGGCTTAGAGTGAGACATCTCAAACCTATCAAGAATGGAAAAAAGGTACTTTTGTTGAGAGATAAATATATCTCCCTTCTCTAGTCGATAGACTTCGATGCCAAGAATATAGTGTAAGTCACCAAGATCCTTCATTTCAAACTCTTTAGAGAGTTTTCTTTGAACATCTTCAATCATTGCTTCATTGCTTCCTGTCAACATGAGATCATCCACATATAGAAGAACAATAACAATATCTTTTCCCTTGACTTTATAATACAAACTATGATCAGCATTGCTTCTTTGAAAGCCTTGAGAGCTAAGATGCTCATCAATCCTTGCATACCAAGCTCGGGGAGCTTGCTTCAAACCATACAAACTTTTGAGAAGCTTGCATACCATGTGCTCTTTACCTTTGACAATGTATCCTTCCGGTTGTTGCATGTAGACTTCTTCCTCAAGTATGCCATTGAGGAAGGCATTGTTGACATCCATTTGCTTCACCTTACACTTGAATATGGAGGCAAGGGAAAGTAATAACCTAACTGAACTCATCTTTGCTACTGGAGCATATGTTTCATCATAATCCAATCCGTATTGTTGAGAATATCCTTTAGCTACTAACCTTGCTTTGTGTCTATCTATCTTCCCTTCCTTGTTGAATTTCAGCTTGTAGATCCATTTGCATCCAATTGCTTTCTTGGTGGGAGGTAATGGACATAACTCCCGTGTCCCATTTTGATGAAGAGCAGCCATCTCTTTGTCCATAGCTTCTTGCCATTCTTTTTTAGTACTAGCAGCCTTGTATGTTGACGGTTCGTCATGTTGTAAAATAGAGCTAAGCAAAGCAATATTACTTTGCTCAAAACTTGAGGAATTACCTCGTTGATATGTAAGTCTTTGAGGTTGCGTTCTGATCCTTGAAGACCTTCTAAGAGTTGCATGGTCATCTTCATCTTCTTCCTCTAATTCTTCAATGGTTTCCTCATGTGTAGAAGAGGGAACTTCAACTTTAACTATTGTTGAAGAGCTTTTATCCAAATCTCAAATTGATGCTGAACTGAAGCTTGCATTCTCATCAAAAATCACATCCCATGATAGGAATGTCTCCTTCTTACATGGATCATAAAGTTTGTAAGCTTTGCTTACATCACTATATCCAACAAAGATGCATTTCCTTGACTTGTCATCCAACTTCTTCCTCTTTTCATCTGGAATGTGAGAAAATGCGGGGCAACCAAAAACTCTTAAATGATGTACCTCAGGCTTGATGTTGTGAAGAGGTTCATAGGGGGTAATGCCCTTCAAGACTTCGGTAGGACGCCTATTCATAAAATAGCATGAAGTGTTGATTACTTCAGCCCAAAAGATGTTGCTCAGACCTTTGTCTTTGAGCATGCATCTTGCTGCTTCAAATAATGTCCTATTCTTCCTCTCTACCACTCCATTTTGTTGTGGAGTGTAGCTGCAAGTAAGTTGCCTTCAAATGCCATTCTCAAGTAGATAATGGCTGAAATCCTTCGACAAGATTTCTCCTCCATTGTCAGACCGTAGAGTCTTTAGTCTTCGTCCTGTCATCTTTTCCACCATAGCATGAAAGTGTTTGAAAATCTGAAATACATCAGCCTTGGACTTCATAAAATAAACCCAAGTATATCTAGAGAAATCATCCGTGAAGGTAACAAAATAAATATTCCCTCCAAGTGAGGGAGTGTGGGCTGAATCACATACATCAGCATGCACCACATCAAGTATATCACGTGCCCTTGAGCTGCTCTTTGAGAACTTACTGCTAGCATGCTTTCCAAGGCAGCATGCTTCACACACTTTTCCAATCCTTTGTAAGACTGGAATTCCAATGACCATGTCTTTCTCCTTCAGCATACACAGGCTATTGAAGTTCAAGTGACCATACCTCTTGTGCCATAACTCGGTAGGCATAATGGGGGCTGCTTTGTCATTTCCCATTACTGAAAATGCTGAGACTTCTCCTTCTAACTTGAAAAGCTTTCCTTGCTTTCTTCCTCTAGCAACCACTTTGTAGGAATTCTTTGGATCTTTAATGAGGCATTGCTGGCCTTCAAAATCTATTTTGAGTCCCTTCTTAGTCATAGCTCCAACTGAAATTAGACTCTTGGTAAGCGATGATACCAACAGAACATTGCCGAGTGTCTTTTTCTCTCCCGTTCCCAATCGAATGGGTATGTCACCTTTCCCTGCAATGGAATTTGGAGTACTATCTGCTGTAAAGATAGTACCTTTATGAGAATCATCAATATTAAAAAAATATTGAGCATGAGAAGTCATATGAGAACTTGCTCCGCTATCGATCCACCATGGTTCCTCTTTGGGATCATGTGTATGGGCTGCTATCTCTTCTACTGATACAAGTGAAGAATCTTCTTCAAAATGAGTGGACTCATTTCCACCTTCTCCAGTCGTGTAGTGGGCTGATCTTCCTCTCCCATTATCTTGATTACTCCTGCAATCTTTAGCAAAATGGCCATACCTAGAGCAATTGTAACATTGGATAGAGTAATATCTACCTCTATCTTCTCCTCTTCCTCTACCTCTTGAGGAAGTATGCCCTCTTTCTTGGAAAGATTGATTACCTTCATGATCTTGTCGATCCTGGTTGTGAGTGGGCTGATGCCACCCTCTTCCTCTTTGTGTGTTGAATCTTCCTCTTCCCCTTGATGAGAAGAGTGCTTTGTCATTTGATGTTGATGTCTTTCCTCCATCATGTATTGACTTCATTGCAGCCTGCCTTTGATCTTCATCTCTGAAAATTTGTTCCATCTCCTGAAGAGATGGCTTCTCCCTCAAGATGATGAGGCCTTGAACTAAGCCGTCATATCCATCTCGCAATCCATGGATGATGATTGTAGAGAGCTCGTTATCAGACATCTTATCTCCAATAGCCACTAGTTGTTGATGTAGATCCTTGACTCTCTAGTTGTTGATGTAGATCCTCTGTCTATCTGTCGAAAATGCTTAGAAGCCTCTATTCAAATAGGCATAACTCTCTAATGCGTGGGAGTTTGGTGAAACTCTTTTCGGTGGAGATTCTCCATGATATGAGAACAAGTTTGCTGAAGAAACCATTTTGAGATGATGCACGTAGCTCAAGATACAAGCTTCCAAAGTTGGCCTACTGGCCGTTTTTAGCAATCTGCCAATTCTCTACCTACCAACTTGCGGCCATCATAACTTGAGTTTGGAGATGAATTTGCGGGAGATTTTTGGTGAGCTGATACCTGATATTATGAACAACATTTCAGCTTTTGAATAAACCAAAAAGAATGCACGGTTAGCGAGATATGATCCGTGCAAAACTACCTTCAAAAAAAGGTGTGCTGCTGTCCTCAAATTTTTCCTAAATTATGGGAACACTTTTCCAACTTGGCATTGACTTCAAATATGCTTTATTCATGAATATGGCTGATGTGGAAAACATAAAAAATCACTCTAAGAATATAATGAACTTTAATAAAGATTTCAACCTATAATAATACTTTGAAGAGATGATGTGGACTTGCATATTCCAACAGATATGAGCACATGTTCCCTTTTTGACTTTTCAAAAGGAGCACATGGGGAATTGTGCTTAGCCTATATATAGAGGCTCATTTTTGTAAAGAGGGGGGCTCTTGGTCGACGTGCTCTCATGTAAAATACTTTCAATGGAAGAACTCTCTTTTCTCTTAAGGCTTTGTGTATATATGTATTTAGTCTTGGAGTGTGAGAGAGTGATGTGTGTGTGCATGCTAGCATTTCCTATGTGTGTAAGTGGAGTATTGCAACTTTCTTGTATTTTAAATATGTGGCTAGGATCCTTGACTCCAATCTCTCCATGTTTTCAAGCATGTGGCATAGCTGCGGGCTGATGGCCAATGGCTTGAACATGTTGGAGGATGGGGTGGATGAAAGGAGAGTCCTTCTTGAGCCTTCCTTCTTGCTTCCATGCAAGGTGGTGTGGGTCTTGGCTCCCAAGGGAATACTACAACAACAAATTTTGTGCCATTGCCGGGAGAGAGCTTCGAGGACAAGCGTGTGAGACATAGAGTTGAGACATTGGAGTCATAGGTAATATCCTTCCTTTTCCTTTATTTTCTTCATTTTTGCTTCCTTTTGCATCACCATCATCACCATGATCATCCTCACCATCTCCCACCTCCATCTCCATCTTCAAAAAAATTTAAGTTTTTGGTCATATTCCACTTCCCACCTCATTTCCCTCATTTCACTTGTGAGAGAGAGTGAGAGAGAGCCTGCATGCTATCAGTTTTTGTGTGTTTTTTTGAGCTTTTGCTACACGCTCTAGCTGTAAACATAGCAATAGCTAGACTTTGCAACGGATGGGGTAGACGCAAATTGAGCCTGTTCAATTCTTTGTACGCATGGTTGATCAATCTTGAGTCAATTCGATGGACTTGGTGCGCGACATTCTGATTACTCTACAAGGTGCTATCTTCAAAATGACCTTTGTTGTGCTGGACTTACCATAATCCAGCCTTGACTACAATCTGCTCTTTGGACGTTTGTTTTTTTAAGGGTTGCCCACAATTTCCTCATGCAATGGCACCCTCTAGCCCTCATAAAATTACCTTTTTTCAGATGTCTATATGAACACTCTCCTAAGCCCCTTGTTGATATTTCCTTTAGGCTATGGTATTGAAGCCTTCTCAATGAAAGCCCTTTCTGCACACATCCAAATTCCCACGAGAAGAATTCCCAAGCCTATATTTGTCTTGAAGTGGGTTGTTGGAAGGAATATTTACCAAGATTTAGAGAGATATGAGCACATGTTCCGTTTTTGACTTTTCAAAAGGAGCACATTGGGAATTGTGCTTAGCCTATATATAGAGGCTCATTTTTGTAAAGAGGGGGGCTTTTGGTCGATGTGCTCTCATGTAAAATCCTTTGAATGGAAGAACTCTATTTTCTCTTGAGGCTTTGTCCATATATGTATTTAGTCTTCGAGTGTGAGAGAGTGAGGTGTGTGTGCATGCTAGCATTTCCTATGTGTGTAAGTAGAGTGTTGCAACTTTCTTGTATTTTACATATGTGACTAGGATCCTTGACTCCCATCTCTCCATGTTTTCAAGCATGTCGCATAGCTAGGGGCTGATGGGCAATGGCTTAAACATGTTGGAGGATGGGGTGGATGAATGGAGAGTCCTTCTTGAGCCTTCCTTCTTGCTTCCATGCAAGGTGGTGTGGGTCTTGGCTCCCAAGGGCATACTACAACAACAAATTTGGCGCCGTTGTCGAGGATAGAGCTTCGAGTACGAGCGTGTGAGACATAGAGTTGAGACATTGGAGTCATAGGTAATATCGTTCCTTTTCCTTATTTTTGTTCATTTTTGCTTCCTTTTGCATCACCATCATCACCATCATCATCCTCACCATCTCCCACCTCCATCTCCATCTCCAAAAAAATTTAAGTTTTTGGTCATATTCCACTTCCCACCTCATTTCCCTCATTTCACTTGTGAGAGAGAGTGAGAGAGAGCTTGCATGCTATCAATTTTTGTTTGTTTTTTTGAGCTTTTGCTATAGGATCTAGCTGTACCACCATCTGCAGCAGCTTGCGCAGGTACAACAGAACTCTGCACAAGTCCTGGGACGACGACCTCTATCTATCGTGATAGATAGAAAAACTTAATATTTTTTGAATGCATGTTTGGCACGATAACCTACACCATGAGAGCACTCCAAATCACTAAAAAAATCTAAAAATTTTTCATTTTTTAAGTCTATCTCGACAGACATAGTCTATCGCGATAGACAACGTCTATAGCGACAGACAGTTCTATCGTGATAGAGAGCACCCCACGATAGAGGCCGTCTATCGCGACAGACCAAACCACGACGGACGACAGATAGCGTCTATCGTGACAGACACCGTGTATCACGATAGACAGCACCCCATGACAGAGGTCGTCTATCGCGATAGACAGGCCCATGATAGACGATAGAACCCGTCTATCACGACAGACAACCCATCTATCATGACAGACCGAGAACCACGATAGACCCCATCTATTGCGACAGACATCGTCTATCGCGACAGACCAAACCACGACAGATGATAGAATCAGTCTATCACGACAGACACCATCTATCGTGATAGACAGGACCCTATGACAGACCCCATCTATCGTGACAGACCAAACCACGACAGACGATAGACCTCATCTATTGCGACAGACAGGGCTCACGACAGACGAGAGACAGAGTCTATTGCGACAGACACCCGTCTATCGCGATAGATAGGACCCCATGATAGAGCCCATCTATCACAATAGACACCGTCTATCACGACAGACAGCCCCACGTGACAGCTCGTGTCTATTGTGACAGACACAGTCTATCGCGATAGACAAACATATTTGGAAAAAAAAATAGAGGGGTAATTTTTTGAAAGTTTGGGCTAAATATTGGGCATATTTGCATATTCAATCACCTATACCATTACAAAGGCCTTAGAAAAATGCACTAAACTCCTGAAAGGTTCTCTTTGTCTGTTTAACCTCCTAAACCCTGAACGGTCATAACTTTTTCATACGAAATCCATTTTTTGAGCTCTAGAGCTTGTCGGAAGTTGACCCACTGAGGGGTAGGTACACTAACGGAGCTCTAGAGAAAATTTTTTGGCAATACAAAAGGGGGAGCTAGGGTCATTAAAAGTGTCTGAAATAAATTGTCTGTCAATTGAAGGATCAAACTTGAGCTAAACTTGGATTTTTTACAAGATCATTGAGAGCTTTTGGAGAAAGCAAAGCAAGTGCCATTGTGTGCAGGCTTGGGAATGCGCTTCTTGGGTAGATAAGCATAGCAAAGAGGAACGACTTGAGGTGGGAACATCTCTTAACCCCCTCAGTCCATTCTTAGCATAGGCTAAGTGCGAGTAATTGTCCAAATCGACTAGGAATACGATAGGAATACTCAAGTTCGAAGAGCCTTTAATTTTTCAAGTCCAAGAATAGGCTAAACTGCAGTCAAGGGACAACTTAAAGGAAAAGAACTTAAACTAAGTGGATGAAGAACATCAAGTAGGACACACTTAAGTGCTACTGATGACGCTAAATTAAAGACAAGAACACACATACAAATGAACTCAAAAGAAACAAGTGATTGGTATCAAAGAATCGACAATGTGATTGTACAAGGATCATTGGGTTAATTGGAAGGGCATATGAACCTTAGATCAGGAAGACACCTAGGGAGAGACTGCCAAAGTATTAGATCATCAAAGGCTAGTATCAACCATACAGCCAGATCTTGGGCCCAGCAATTGAGCGATTACCCCTACGCTTTAGACTCAGAAACTAGTGACTCTGAGATGTCTTATAACATGGAAAGACTTTTAGGTAGCCCAGGAGTTGCGTACCTAGAAAAACCGGAAGGTCCCTATAAGACTCAATTGGAATATATCCAGACCAATCGCTTAGGTGCACGCATCTATGAGGATGGTCTACGAAGATCTATTGTCCTACTTAAAAATACTAATCAGCCCATTGGACTAGAGCGCCCGGTAGTCAAGTTCGAAAATGGTTCCTACATTGATATAGAAGGAACAATGTATCTGGTCACTAGCCAACCAAAAAGAACAGATGAATTTGGCAACATAATTTCAGAGGTCAAAATAGGTGACATTGGGCAAGGGAACTTAGGAAAAGAACCAAAAACCCCTCGTGGCAAGTTGGTTTTGACGAGAATAATCACTCCAAAATCCGTTCCCCAGGACAATAGGAGCATAGAGTTGCTCGTGAATCGAGAGACAGATGAGACTTTTTGGAGGTATAAGCCTGAGAAGCCTAATGAAGTAGGAGATCTTACCATCTATGAATTCAAAGACCCTGATAGCCCAGGTAAAGTGACCTACTTAAATGATTCTTCGGAGAGGATTTTTGTGGTCTCAGAGCATGGAAGACATGCATACACTTGGAAGGGTGAATTTGTTTTTCCCCAACCTCGATCCACTGTGTCTTATAGTCACCAATGAGCTGGAACATCTCAAGCTCATGGGACTCAAAGAAAACGGAGTAGAGATAGACCCGAGGTGAGCTTTGCTAACCCACTTGGAAGAGAAAGAATGAGGATTGAGACGGATAGAATGGACAGGGAGAGATATAGGGAACCAAGGAATCCAAGAAATGCAGATGAAGTCCCTCTCCCAAGGCTAGAGAACATGCTAGAACCTTAAGACCCACACAATTAGTAAAGTCCATGAAGAATTGCTTCGACAGCACAGGAGATCCATATGACCTGTTGGAGAACAATGTTCCAATTGGTCCACTATGTCTAGAGTCTATAGCATGAATAACTCTGTTTATTAGTGTTTGTACACACAAGGAGACGAGCGGAACCAGCATAACTAATTAATGTTACTACGTCCTCTAACAACTTAGAGCGTGGGCGTGCTGGTTAAGTGATATGCCTCCTATCCATGTGGTACGAGTTCAAACCCCGCCGGCAACGTTCGCGAACAACACTTTTATAGCTTTTGCTTTATGAAACTCACGAACAGACTACGATGGCGACGTACGAATTCCGATAAAGATTTTTTAAGCGATCACTTGCTTTATGCGAACATAAGCTTTTATTGAGTGCTTTTCAAGGGACACAAAATCCTATATAAGACAAGCTTGGCTTATTGTCTTGCATCCTTCACCTAGGATCAACACAAGCTTTGGAGCTTGGACCTCAGTAGAGGTGGTGTTTCATCTAGCACATGGGGCAGCCATGGTGCTAACTTGAAGCATGTTGAGGAGCAGCTATGGAGTTCTTCTTGGTGATTCTTCTTGGAGAAGATGAAGGGTGTGCTCACACTCTACCTCATGGAGAGGAGGTTATCTCTTGTTCATGGCAAGAAGACTTGATTATTAGCAGCTTGATGGTGAGGATCGCCCATCTACATGATGTATTTGAGGACCATCTTCTACAAGAAGATGTTAGGTTGAAGATTATCTTCTACAAGAAGATGTCTGGCTACTTCAAAGACATTGGATGGGACCATCTACATGATTTTGAAGATTATCTTCTACAGGAAGATATTAGGTTGAAGATTGTCTTCTACAAGAAGATGTCGGGCTACTTCAAAGACATTAGATGGAGATTAACATAAGATTCACATCTTATGTTAAGTATTCAGGTACATATTCTCTTTATGCACACAGGTACTACTTGAAGTTTATGGAGGCTGTGGCGTTCATATCAGAAGGAGTCCTATTCGGCATAGGTACAAGAGAATCAGTACTTATATGCTTTATGCATATTTTTATGAGGTGTTTGAGAAGGTGTGTTCACATGAGTTTGAGGATTTCCGGCAACAATCTTGTTAGCATTCTATGCTACTTTATAAGTATGTGATCTTTTCACACACGTATCTGACTTAGGGTCTTCCATAGCCTAAGTTTAGATGTAGGTTTGTTGACCATCAGTTTCACACTGATCCTTCCTCATTCAGTCACTCATATTCACTCTTCTATAACCTATAAGGTCACACATCTCACGTATTACTGCCCATACATCTGAATATGTTTGTTACATTGTACATTCGCTCATTCATCTATTTCTCATCACATAGAATGGTTGAGAATTTTGCTCCCACATTGTACATTGAACATTGGTATATATGATACTATGAGTAAGCGATGGCTTACGTAACACCTTACACATGTTGTCTATTCTTTCTCTATCTTTACCTCATCATTTGTATGATTAAGTTGTGGTATGGTCATGTTTTGTCAATATGGAAGATTGCTGGAATTAATGTTGTACATGACTGGAACTATGGAACCATGGACCTGTGACATGAGCCTAAGGGCCTACCTCACTTCCAACATTTGGTATCAGAGCTTTAGGGATTTGGTATCAGAGCACTAAGGTTTTGGTTTCAGAACTTTAGATCTTTGGCATCAATGCATTAAGGCTCATTCATGTCCTAAGTTCCTAGAATTCCAGATTTACAACATATGATTTGAAAGCATCTTCTAATATTTGACATTTGACATACACACTTAATCTAGATGAGTAGAGATTTAAGAATTAGAAAATTCAGTTACATGTGTATTCATCAGTGTGGAGTATGAAGTTGATGATCTGTTAGCAGCCGAATATTTTTGAAGAGTATGCAAATACTTTACAAAAGTATTGTTTGAAGACCCAGACTTGATGAAGAGAAGACTACTTCAAATTCAAGGAAGAACAATGGTTTAGAGAAGATGAAGGAATCAGATCAACATCAAATCACAGGTATCAATGTTTACTATCAGATTATCACTTGCAGGTCATATCTTAGAAGAGCAGTTATGAAGAGATTTGAAGAAATTCAAGGAATACTTTTATACACTTTCATTATTTGAAAGTTAAAGGCTACATCAAAACAGGTATCTAGAGGTTTTTCTAGAGAGTTTTGAGAAATCTCTTTCATGGCAAGAAAATTCATCTAAGAAGACAAGCGCAGAGATGAGATGAGTTTTTTCAGCCAATTTTCTATTGTAAGTTGGTTGGATATCAAGGTACAAATGTATCTAGAGAAGGTAACTCTAGAAGGGCATTTCATCATTCATACAAAAGATTGGTGAATTTAGTCATTTAAGACATTTGAAGCAGAATTTCGATTCAGAGATATGAGGAGATGATAAAACATGTTTCTATATTCACTTCCATTTATATACCATGTTTGTTTTATCTCTTACTCTTAGCACTAGAGGAAGAGAAAAAGTTCATTTGAAGAGGTCAAGAGTGTTTGCTACTTCAAGATGAAGATAACAAAAGGTATGGAAGAGAAGTTTGAAGATGTCGACATTATCATCAGGTGGAAGAAAGATGCAGAAAAAGAAAGTCCATCATTTCCAAAAGAAAAGTAAGGCTTCCTTTTCTCATATATTTTCCATATACTTTTCCTATTTTATCCTCTACATCCAAAGACAAGTCTACGAGAACATCTTGTTTAAAGAAGAAGCAGTTTCTTGTTTTGCATTACACTTGGTCATGATTTAGTAGATTTGACAAAGAATTGCATTGAGAGAAAGAAAAGCAGCAGATATATGTTTTAACTCATATATGTATGAGTTATGTTGAAGCTTTTAAGCAGGCAGCTTATATGTTCCCTCAAAGAATTCTTGGACTGTCAATACAGAGCTACTTGGTATATGACAAGTTGCAGAGAAGTATATTTCTTCTTTATCTAACTCTCTTGAGGTAAAAGAGTTTTTTGTAGCAGATGTTGAAGACTTGCGTTGAGGTTTTATGTTTGGAAAAGGTTACCTCATATTCAGTATTTTTAGAAAACTTCAGAAAATTCAGATTTGCTGATGTACAGGTCATTTGAAGAATCTACTTTTTATGATTGTCTAGATTTTTGGATACATGTTTGTATTCCAAAAGGTGTTCCATCATATCCTATCACTTGATTGAGAAGTGGAGTTAGCCAAAAGAAAGTCAAGCAGGTACTGTCACATTTCACCCGGGTAAAATATGAAAGTTATGAAGTATCAACTTGCAGCTTTTGGAGTTCTCAAGGTGAGAAGTTTGTCCACTTATGTTTCAAGTAGGAATTGCAGATTCCTTGAAGGATTTGTTTGAAGAAAAGTTTTACAACTTTTTGAGAAGCATGGACACTTGGAGACATTCAGGTAAACAAATCAAACATTCAGTCTTGAAGGTTTGATGACAGCAGATTCTACACAGGAGAGATCATTGATCTTGTATGATCTTGTATGATCTTGAACATTTATGAGTCAGTTGTCTATCCTTTGTTTGTGAAGATTCTTAACATTGAAAGAAGTAAGTCAAAGATTCAGATTCTATCAGATTTGTGTTGCAGAGAGGAAGAAGATACTTGTTATGTTACAAAAGATTATGGATCCTAAACTTTTGTTTCAGATACAAGTATAGATTACTAAAGATCAGATTTATTGAATAAGGAAGACGTTCCACATTTCATAAAGTCTGATATATTTAAAGAATACTGGATACTAGTGTTAAGTCATCCAAGGGGTGATGAAACATGAAGACTTATTTTCAGCCATATGTGAAAGAATACAGAGTCATAGCTACAGGTATTCCTATTTCAGGTATTCCTATATTTCCTTTGTCAGGTTCTCTTTATGTTCCAGCTTTGAAAGAAGAAGGAAGAAGGAGAATGTTTGGAGAAAGTTCCTGTTAGGATGTTCCTGTTCAGGAGAAGGTTCCAGATTTCTATTGAAGAGAAGCTTGATATTTGAGAGAGGTATATTTCAAAAGTGCGCACATATATGTTTATACCAAGTTCTGAAGGAAAGAGGTATGAAGGATTTAAAGGATGAAGACATGATGACATCATAGATTTTTTGACTCATATTGAGTTGAGTACAATCAGAGATGAACCAATAGTGTTCATAATACACTAAGTTGTGAGTTGTCAGTCACAGGTTCCAGGATTCAGTTCCTTATTTTGTTTAGTGTATTTACATGACGCAGGAGAAGTACGTTGAGAAACCTTTTTGGAAGGTAAATGCAAATATGTGGATCCTAGTGTATGTTTTCAGGTTTGTGAAAACAGGAGATAGCAGGTTCAGAGATAGTTCTTGCTATATTTGTTGTCAAGCAGTGATTGCTTGATGTGAACACTATTGGATATCTAGTTTGCATATTTTCTCAAGTATTATGGTTCATATTTAGCAAGTTCAGATTTTTTGAAGAAAAGTCAAAATTCAGTTTTGAAGAAGACTTTTTCTGAAGTGCGGAAGTACAAGCTTGAAGCTTGTGGTAATTTGCAGATTATAAAGTTTGCAGATTCAGTTCAGATTGTACCAACATGACATTGCAGGGGGGATTGTTGGAGAACAATGTTCCAATTGGTCCACTATGTCCAGAGTCTGTAGCATGAATAACTCTGTTTATTAGTGTCTGTACACACAAGGAGACGAGCAGAACCAGCATAACTAATTAATGTTACTACGTCCTCTAACAACTTAGAGCGTGGGCGTGCTCGTTAAGTGATATGCCTCCTATCCATGTGGTACGAGCTCAAACCCCGCCGGCAGCGTTCGCGAACAACACTTTTATAGCTTTTGCTTTATGAAACTCACGAACAGACTACGACGCCGACGTATGAATTTCGATAAAGATTTTTTAAGCGATCACTTGCTTTATGCGAACGTAAGCTTTTATTGAGTGCTTTTCAAGGGACACAAAATCCTATATAAGACAAGCTTGGCTTATTGTCTTGCATCCTTCACCTAGGATCAACACAAGCTTTGGAGCTTGGACCTCAGTAGAGGTGGTGTTTCATCTAGCACATGGGGCAGCCATGGTGCTAACTTGAAGCATGTTGAGGAGCAGCTATGGAGTTCTTCTTGGTGATTCTTCTTGGAGAAGATGAAGGGTGTGCTCACACTCTACCTCATGGAGAGGAGGTTATCTCTTGTTCATGGCAAGAAGACTTGATTATTAGCAGCTTGATGGTGAGGATCGCCCATCTACATGATGTATTTGAGGATCATCTTCTACAAGAAGATGTTAGGTTGAAGATTATCTTCTACAAGAAGATGTCTCGCTACTTCAAAGACATTGGATGGGACCATCTACATGATTTTGAAGATTATCTTCTACAGGAAGATATTAGGTTGAAGATTGTCTTCTACAAGAAGATGTCGGGCTACTTCAAAGACATTAGATGGAGATTAACATAAGATTCACATCTTATGTTAAGTATTCAGGTACATATTCTCTTTATGCACACAGGTACTACTTGAAGTTCATGGAGGCTGTGGCGTTCATATCAGAAGGAGTCCTATTCGGCATAGGTACAAGAGAATCAGTACTTATATGCTTTATGCATATTTTTATGAGGTGTTTGAGAAGGTGTGTTCACATGAGTTTGAGGATTTTCGGCAACAATCTTGTTAGCATTCTATGCTACTTTATAAGTATGTGATCTTTTCACACACGTATCTGACTTAGGGTCTTCCATAGCCTAAGTTTAGATGTAGGTTTGTTGACCATGAGTTTCACACTGATCCTTCCTCATTCAGTCGCTCATATTCACTCTTCTATAACCTATAAGGTCACACATCTCATGTATATTCAGATTACTGCCCATACATCTGAATATGTTTGTTACATTGTACATTCAGTCATTCATCTATTTCTCATCACATAGAATGGTTGAGAATTTTGCTCCCACATTGTACATTGAACATTGGTATATATGATACTATGAGTAAGCGATGGCTCACGTAACACCTTACACATGTTGTCTATTCTTTATCTATCTTTATCTCATCATTTGTATGATTAAGTTGTGGTATGGTCATGTTTTGTCAATATGGAAGATTGCTGGAATTAATGTTGTACATGACTGGAACTATGGAACCATGGACCTGTGACATGAGCCTAAGGGCCTACCTCACTTCCAACATGACCATGTAGCAGAGTTTCGGAAATTTTTGAGAGCTGAACAAGTGGACGACTTGTTTACTCAATACAATGCTTTTGCTGGAAGCATTCATCTCTGAGTTTTCCAAGAGTGGTATTAGGCATAACACATCCTCCCTGATATACAGCTTCAAACAAACACCTCAAGAGACAGTGAGGCTCATAGGGAGAAGGTTTAGGCAATACCTAGAGAGATGCCCTGCTCCAAAGTTACCCACTCCAGCCAAACAAGTGGCCTTATTTCTAGACGGATTGTTAAGTAACAAATTGAAATCATATGTGTACTTGAAGGACCCTAGATCCATAGAAAAGTGTGTATGCACATGCATAGACATTGAGGATAATCTAGGGGAGGAATTAGAGCTCTCAAAGATCTATAAAGACTCAGATAGCTCTACTAGCCTTGCATCCTTGCAATCCACATCGATTGAGGATCTAGCAGAGAAGGTAACTCAGAAATTAGGAGTATCTAGCAAGCAGATTCCTAAATTTTCCCCAGGAAAATGATGCTATACCTGTGGAGGAGACCATATGGCTAATGTGTGCCCTATCATGGCTCAACCCCAAGTGAACCCTAACAGCCAATATTGCACCATAGAAAGAAGATACACAAATCACACTACACAAGATTTCCCATATAACAAACAAGCTATTAGAAAAAATTATCTGCAGCCATATCCACAGCAAGGAGAATACCAGAATCAGTACCCACAACAGTAGTATGAAAGGCCCCAGCAACTCTATCAACCACCCTATCAAGGGCAGCAAAGACCTCAACGAGTCCTAGTGCAGTAGCCACTGCCTCTTGCCAATGTGATTCTAGTAAAGTACGCAACTGCAGAAGAAAATCCAAATAGAGCTTTAGTTCTAGTGACACCATCGCTTTCAGAAAGTGACCCAAGTGATCATAGTTTTGACTCTACACATATCGAGATCCCACAGGCTTACTACATGCAGTCACGGGATCATAATGAGTCATACTATTATGAAGAGCCAAGTGAACCTAGTTGGGAGCGAGAATATGCAAATGTTACGTATGCAAACCCCAACTCTAGACCTCAACCTAGGCAGGTAAGACCTCCATTTCCTAGAAGGCCATGCTATTGATGTCACGGAGATCATTTCATTCATGATTTCCCTCTACCTACACCTACACAAAACCAATCGGTGACAATTCAAGGCTTTTGTCCAGACTGTGGAAAGGAGCATTTGTTACAAGAGTGTCCCAAGAACCCCACCAATATGCCAAAAATCACTCCTATCAATGTTATTGGCTTAGTGGTAGACTCCACAGGAAGTGTGACATCCATGACCCCGGTGCAAGTCATCACGAGAGCTCAGGCACTTAAGAAAAACCAAGACTTAGGCTAGGAAAAGAATGCGGAGGTTAGCGAGACTGAAAGCCAGAATAAGAAGAGGACAAGAGCTTGGAGAGATAGCCGTGAACGTATGAAAAGGCAATGGGCAAAGAAGATGAGTGAACTTGAGGAAAGTCTACGAGAGACCAAGGCCAAAATAATAGAAATTACACCTCAAACGCACTCTCACACATCACCCCCACTACCATCCCCTTCACCTCCCATTCCTCAACCTTCTAATCCACCACACATAACCCACCCACCACCCCAAGTAGGATTAGTCTTAGCATATCCCACTCCCCCAAGACATAGATATGATGCTTAGAGCATATCAGGCTAGGATCCAAGAAGGTCCAAATGTAACGGATCATGAAAGATATTACCCTAGAGCTAACCTAGAGCTTGAATGAACCAAGTTGTGTGCCAAGATGGTGGAATTGGCTCAAGCCATGTTTGAGTCCAGCTGCCTCTTCAATTGCTCTAGCTCCACTAGAACACCATTGCATTTTGATGGTCTATTCGATAGACTGGAGATGATAATTGAAAAGTCTAGAAAAGGAGCCAACTCCCAATCTAAAGATGGGGCAAATGATAGAATAAGCATTCCTCCCAGGGAAGCTTATGTGCCTAGCTCCACTGAACCAGACACCTCTTCTTCTATGAATCAGTATTCACCAGAATTCCTAAAAAAAATTCAAGAAGAGAAATGGGCCAAAGAAAGTGAAGATCCTCCTCCAGTCGAACTTGTGGATGATGTGCATGATCAATTCCCACAAGATATTCCTTCCATTTATGGAGAGCAGGAGAGTATCCAGTCTCATGAGGGGTTAGACTTTGAGTCTAATTCCTTGCAAGAATTACCTCATTTCATAGGTCCATGGGAAACTAAGTCTACGTGCATGAGAGCACCCACGATCATGATAAGAAACGAAAACTCAATCATACCTAGGAACACAGAGGTAGTGAAAAATACTAAAGTGTAGTGCAACCTCACTTTAGAAGAGCTACTCAAGGTTAAGCCTGAACTATGGAAACATGTAGCCAAACAAGTGCCAGATGTAACAAAACCTCTTTCCTAGGTAGGATCACATAGAACGGTGCTAGAAATACCTTTGGACAAGATAGGAGACATAAGCGAAGGAGAAGAAGGAAACACATATCTCCCGATCACTCATCAGGGTTATACCACCAAGGCAATATTGGACTCAGGTGCAGGAGTTGCAATTGCTACCACTTCCCTATGGAAGTGATGGGGCAAGCCAGCACTCAGACCCACTAGAATGAAGCTACAAATGGCTGATGGTCACATTGAGAAACCCTTAGGACTACTAGAAGGAATAACTCTCACCACTTGTGGTGTAGAGTTTGAACATACTTTTGCTATATGTGAATTTAGCAAAAATCAAGCCTATGGGATGATTCTAGGAAGACCATTCTTGAGACAAGTGCAAATAGTACAGGATTCGGGAACCAATGCCTTATATTTGCAACACTTAGGTGTTATAACCAAATCAATCTCAAGGATTTCTCTCATCGAGACGTGCCCCCCATTCAATGGAATCCCATTCATAGAGCCACAGATGATATAGAGTCAGTGCACTCCATATGATCAGGAGCCTCATGGATGCATGAAGATACTCACCTATGGATGTGCAAAGTAGCAGTAGAAGAAGAGAAGAGAGAAAAATAAAGAGAGGTAGGTGTGAAGGAAACTCATAGATCAGTTCAAGACCTAGCCTATGCACCTGTAGTATTTCCCGATGAAGAGTTTGAGCCTTATGGTTGGGCAGAAATCAGCAACTATGGATGTAGCCATCAATGAAGAGCAATGGACACCTCACTGTGATGAGGATGGCTATGACATTTCAGTCTTCACGATAGAGCCAATCATGTGTGATCCAATTATTGAAGAGTATGAACCTAGCACTGATGCATTTGAGGACGCAAGTGATTCGGATTTAGAGTCAATCATTATGGACTCACCCTTTGCATCAGATGAGGAATATTTCTATGAAGTAGAGACTCACCCTCAGAGACACGAAGAAATTACAAATGAGGTGAGATTAACCACACAAGTGACCACCAAGAGTTAAGGAAAGAAGATGAAGAAGAGAGAAGTCTCCCTAGAGGAGGAAGAATCTTTGTTTGAGGTCCCAGAAAGCTTTAAGAAGTATGAAATAGAAGACAGGAGAGTCATGATAAGAATGCCAAAACGCGATGCACAAGCAAGAGAGGCCTATGATAACAAAGAAACCACCAAGAAAATAATGGTAGCCATAGAAGAAGGAGAGGAGCGATGCACATACATAGGACATGACTTAAGTGAAGATGAGGAGTAGGAATTGATAGCTTTACTACAAGAATATAGAGACGTGTTTGCATGGAGTTACAAGGACCTGAAAGGTGTAGACCCTGACATATGCTCACATACAATCCCATGACCTCAGATGCCAGACCCTCTAAGCAGAAGCCCTACACATACAATGACAACTACGCTGCCAAGATCAAAGAAGAGATAGATCGCCTGGTTGAAGCTAGATTTATCTATGAAATCGAGCACATTGAATGCGTATCCCCCATTGTAGTGGTTCCCAAAAAGAATGGCAAGTTATGTGTATGCCTTAACTTGAAGAAGGTTAACGCAGCCACTATCAGAGATAGTTATCCGCTCCCTATCACTGAGGATCTATTAGAACAGGTAGTAGGCAAGGAAGTGTACAGCTTCTTAGATGGGTTCTCTGGTTACAATGCCATTGCACTAGAAGATCAGCATAAGATGGCTTTTGCCATAGAGTGGGGCATATTTGCTTTTTGAGTAATGCCATTTGGTCTCATCAATGCTCCTGCAACCTTTCAAAGACTAATGTGCCATGTATTTAAAGAGTACTTGAGAAAGAATTTGGAAGTCTATGTTGATGATCTCTGTGCCCATTCCAACATTAGACAAACCCATATACCTGAACTCAGACAAATCTTTGATAAATGTAGAGAATATCAAGTTTGCTTGAACCTAGAAAAGTGTGTTTTCATGGTCAGGCAAGGCAAGATTCTAGGACACATAGTGTCAAAGAACGGCATATCCACTAACGAAGAGAAAGTGAGAGCTATCGTAGAACTACCTAGGCCAAGGAATGTCAAGGAAGTGCAAGCTTTCATGGGGCATTGTGGTTATTACCGACGTTTTATACACATGTATCCCATCATTGCAAAGCCTTTGTATGGACTTTTGACTAACTTTGAGTGGGCAGATGAGTGTGAGAACTCCTTCAATGAACTTAAACGACGATTATGCTCAGTACCAATCTTGACTACACCAGATTGGAATAAGCCCTTCCATGTGCATGTGGATGCATCCAATTATTCCATTGGATGTGTGCTTGCACAACCTACTGGTGAAGCTAATATGGATCTTCCAATTGCCTATGTGAGTAGACAGTTGAATGCAGCTGAACAAACCTTTCCACCACCGAACGAGAGGGATTAGGCATGGTGTATGCGGTTAAAAATTTTAGACATTATTTGCTTGCAAATAAGTTTAAATTTTTCACTAATCATCAAGCACTGTTGTACTTGGTAAACAAACCATGCAATATAGGCAGATTGGTGAGATGGCTCCTCTTGCTAATGGAATACAACTTTGAGGTTGTGGTGAGGAAAGGCAAAACTCATTTGAGAGCAGACCATCTCTCTAGGCTTACATCTGGAGAGGCCCCACAAGGAATATCAGATGACCTTCCACATGTTTACTTATTTAATTTAGAAGTTGTACCACAATGGGCCAAGACCTTAGTGCCAGTACTAACATATGGGCCTAAACATCTAGTAGTCAACACTCAAGATAGGGAGGTAGTAAGGGCCCAAAAGTACCATATCATGGCAGGGAGCATGTACAAGTACACGGATCAAGGTATATTATCTTGTTGTGTGGAAGAGGATGAGTACGCGAAACGGTTGCAATTAGCACATGTTGGTGCATTAAAGCAACACTACTCGAGACAAAGAACTCCATTAAAGAGACTCGGAGTGCACTGGCCAACTATGGAAGCAGATGTCCATAGGATGTGCAAGGAGTGCCCAATCTGCAGCACTGTGTCTCTAGTGCCAGATTGGAGCGAACCATTAGTAGCCTTCTTGAGAACGAAAACATTCCCTCAGGAGATGACGCTGGCCAGACAAAGGAGCTTAGAACAAGAAGCTTTAGATTATACTCTCATTGGAGATAATCTATATAGACGAGGAAAAGGTGGGTACCTTAGAGTGCGTGTCCACGAGAGCGAATATCTGAAGATCTTGGAGACTGCTCACCAAGGTGTAGCAGGAGGACACTTTGGACCAGATCGGGTGATCAAGAAAATACTATTTGCAGGTCTTTGGTGGCCAACCCTTCACATGGATGCACATACCTACATGAAGAGATGTGATCAGTTTGTCAGCGAAATTAGTATCCTATACGCAAAGATGAGATGCCATTGAAACTTATGATGGGTGGACGTGCATTCTCTAAATGGGGAATAGACTTTGTTGGTCCTATTAATCCCCCAGTCAAGGGTTCACATGTTGAATACATCATTGCGGCCACAGACTATCTAACCAAGTGGGTAGAAGTAAAAGCCACAACGAAGAACGATGCTCAAACAACAACAAAGTTCTTATTTGAGAATGTGTTCACTAGATATAGATTGCAAATAGAATTAGTGAGTGATAGAGCCACACACTTCTTGAATGAAGTCATAGAAACCCTTCTCCAAGAATTCTTGGTGATACATAAGAAGTATGCCCCCTATCATCCACAAGCTAATGGACAGGCTCAGAGCACAAATAAGATTCTCTGCAATGTGTTGAAAAAATTGGTTAATAACAAACACTCGGATTGGGACAAACAGCTACATCATGCTGTTTGGGCATACAGAGTTGCCTATAAAACGGTACTCCAAGCCACACCCTTTCAGATGATATTCGGCCAAAATTCATGCTACCATTGGACTTTTTTATACCAACATTGAAAGTAGCCCAAGAGCATGACTGGACAGGCCATGAGCTCTCCTCTAGAATCTTCGGTCTTGAACGATTAGGTGAAACACGATTGAGAGCTGCAACACGAATTTATCAAGCCAAGAAAAGGAAAAAAACATATTTCAACACACATGTGAAGGATAAGGGCTTGAAAGCAAGAGACCTAGTCCTAGTCTACATATTGAAGCAACATGCATAGAAATTAGAGAAGAGAGGCTATGGACCTATGATCATAAATAGGATCTCAACGAGTGGAGCAGTTCAATTAGCTACACTAGAGGGATATGGGTGCCCAAGACCTGCTTACAAGCTCAAATAGCTTCACCTCCATTCACAAGATCGAATCAACACTCACAAGCACTCTCGACACAAATCCCAGGGCAAATACCTATGCCCCACACCATTACATCTTCGGTCACAGCTAGGAATGTGGGGAGATGGGTACCCAAAAGGTCCCAAATTCAACACAATCCAGACCACAAACCTTCACACATCATCACCAATAAAATCTACGATTCCACCATCAAAGTTTGTAGACTTAAACCCCATATCAAACCCCCTGACCCACTCTTGTAAATCCATCCACTCTGATGTAGGAGCATTTTGAGTAGATTGCACACCCAAAAGTATGCATCTAGGATGAACACTAACCTACTAACCAACATTCACACACATCACAAACATCTCACCCACTAACCACTAACCACTTGGAATGGCATGTTAGTATTGTGGAGGGAACACCATAAGATCTTGTTTCCTATGCAATGCTAATGTGCCTCTCTTCTTCTAGTAGATAAACATCAACAACTACACGTAGTCTCATGGCCAAAGCAGCAGGTCCGAGTTCACAGGTAGGAGTAAGTATTGTAGGGATTGAGGTGGATAGTTTACCTATTGATGTGCCTCCAACTAAACAACCTGTAGAGTTGCAAAACCTCCAACAAATGCTTATACCTGACCCTCTTCTTACAATGACACCTTGCTTTTGTTCCTGACTAGTGGATGTCCGCCTGGTATGATTTCTTCCACTGCTAGACGACGACTAGCCATGTATAGTCGACGCTTTCGGGTGATTGTCGGACAATTATATTACACGGATCACTCTAGAGTACTACTCAGATGTGTCCCCCCACATGAAATTGCTTCAGTCATTACCATGGCCCATACTGCCCCAATCGGAGGACATTTCGCGACGGATTTGACTCACTGGAAGATTCTCCAGAGTGGATTGTGGTGGCCCACTATGTATCATGACGTGACCAAGTATATACAATAGTGTGACGAGTGCCAACATTCCAGTCAGCCTTTACAACGACACTACTTCCCTCTCCAACCTGTTGTGCCTCTGGAACCCTTTCAGAAATGGGGTTCGGATTTCATAGGACCAATTACACCTCCGGCAACCATCACCAATAATAGATATATTCTGACATGCACAGATTATGCAACTAGATGGGTTGAGGCATGGGCTCTCCGATCAGCAACATCGGCTACAGTTGTTAAATGTTTAATGAAGGATATCTTTCCGCATTACGGGTTACCCTTGGAAATAGTAACTGAACAAGGTATGCACTTTGCAAATACCTTGATGCAAGTGCTTACGAAAACATTCCAGATTTTGTGCACAAATTCAGTTCTCCCTATTACCCACGAGCAAATGGACTTGCTGAGAGTACCAACAAATCTCTCTTAAACATCTTGAAGAAACTGGTGTTAGATTGCCCAGAGAGATGGGACCAATTTCTACCTACTGTACTATGGGCTTATCATACCACATACAAAGTGGCGACCGGAACAACTCCTTTTAAGTAGGCGTAAGAATTGGAAACAGTTGCTCTGATGGAACTGGTGGTTCCCAGTCTGCGAGTGGCCCTTGAACGGAAGCTATTATCGAAAGAATCTTTCCCCTTTTGATTGGAGGTTTTACGGTCCCTAGATGAACAGCATCTGGAAAGTTTCCTAGTGCTGTAGGAAGTGCAACTGAGACAAGCCAAAATCCACGATGGTTTCCTCAAAACCCCCATGTTTATGGTAAACCAATTAGTCCTCTTCTATAACGCTAAGTCTAATAGATCTGCTGAAAAATTTAAGATGCTCTGGTTTGGTCCTTACCGTATTGCTGAACAAGTGGGACCCGCAACTTTTTGGTTATCTACCCTCACTGGTCACCTTCTCCCTAAATTAATTACTGGTTCGAAGCTTCAACCCTACTATCCACCGTCTACCAACTCATGAGGGATTTTCTTTCCTGATCTCCGTGTTTCGGTTGACCAATTGACCATAATCCTTTCGTTTTCTTATCTAACCATGATTAATAGCCACCTCTGTGTCACTGCTTCTATTAATGCATGCATGTCACCATTATGTTGGTATATTTCCAATACTACGTTATGATTAGGGTTCTTACCGCTTGATTTTTCCAGTATCCCTACTTAATCTTGTTCTTTCTGCTACTAATCGCTATTGTGTTTTTGTGTGTTTGTGACCAGTGTGTGCTTTGTGCTTTTGCTTATCTTTGAGTGTGCCATGGAAGCTCTTGCAAACATATTAACCTTCCATGCAGGTCTCACTCCGGATGTGAGTGAGTACTTGCGTGCTCGGGGACTTTTGGCCTTCGCTCAATTGTCTTGGCATTCAGTGGAGTGTCATCCCTTCCATGCGCAGATCATCTCTGCCATTGCCGCCATGCTTGCTACAAAGCAGTGCTGGCCATTAACATGCTTAAACCCTCGTATAGTAGTTACACTAAACACGGTTGCTGAGGGGTTCCGTCTCCCTCAAGAAGGATTGGTCGACGGACCACTCCTTCTGATAGCAACTATGAAGGAACTTTTTCCCCGACACTCATCTAATGAGTTTGCCATTCTCTACCGCCCCGAGCCTGAGCGCACCACGCTGCAGTTTCTTGTAGCAACGTTAAACTTGCAAAAATGCACGTATGGTATTTCCAGGCATTTTTACTCGATGATTGATACTACCTCACGAGAGGGTGTCAATTTCACATCATTTTTCTTCCGACGCATTCACTATGAATGCTTAACCATTACCAAACAACTCGCCAGGAACGATATGCCTCGTACCCAATTGCCCCATCTCCTCACCTTTCTCCTTCCGGTTCTATAAGCCGCGCAACCACCTCCAATGGATACTATGCTGTTACACGAGGAATCTACATAGATGCTGTAGGAGGACGATGATGAAGACCTGCTCCATTTTTTTCATCGTAAATGAAGATATATTAGCCCATCGCAAAGCCAGGTGTACGGTTCCAATGCGGGTCAAGAAGTTGAACTCTTTCATGATACTGCCACTTCCTTACAGGTAGAATCTGTCCCGCCTTCTCCTAATTAGCAGCTGGACAAGGACATTATTATGGAAGATGTAGCTGAAGTCTCATCGCGGGAGGAATCTCAACAACTAAATGCTAAGGCTATGAAGGAGATAGCGGAAGCTATCATTGTTACATATTGTCAATCTCCTTCTTCACCAACCGCTAACGCCCAAGCAGATGTAGTCAATCAATTGATTGGAAATGCAGAGGCAGTTATTGAAGCTGCCTTGTCAGTACCACAGATTGAGACCGGAATAGTTTTGGTGCCGACTGCCCTTATCCCTCTTCCTCCTCCACCCACCATTCCCGATACTGCTATCGTTCTTCGCGTTGCACCTTCAACTGCCATTCGTGAGGCATCAACCCATCTCCTCTCCTCTCTCGACTACTCTCCACCCTCCTCACCTCATCTTCTCTCCACCTCACCATCATAGCCTCCTCCTTCTCTTCCCCCCCCCCCCCCAGCAGTAATGTTCACTGAATTGGCATCCATGGGCCAATTACTTATTCAATTCTCCCAGCAATTGCCCCTCTAGATGAAGATGTCAACTCAGACTCTTCAATAAGAGCTGCAACATAAGGTCGATATCCCGGAAGCTGATATCGCACCCCTTCAAGAGGAAGTGCTCGTTGCGAAGGCTGAGACCAGTAATTGTGAAGAGCGAATTTGTCTTTTACAAGCCGAATTGAATGAGAAGAATGTTCTCCTTGCTGCTCAATGAAGAAATTTCTCAATTGGAACAAATGGTAAGTGATAAAGAAGATGTTAGGGTAGCGCTAGGAAATCTGCTAGAGGATACACGTGTGGATCTTGCTTTGGTCAGAAAGGATAGGAAATGGCAGACCTTGTTATGTAGAACACTGAAGAATTAAAGAAGATGTCTAAAGAACTTTTTTAGAAAAGTCATGATTTGGAAGCAAAGATTGGCCTGACTATTCAGTTAAAGAAGGAACTTACGAGTGTGCAAAAGGAGAGAGAAGACTTTTACAAGATGATGCAATTTCAAGCTCAGGAACTAGAAAGAAGAGAAAAGCAGTTAGGTGTTCAAGCAGACAGGCTTTCCCGAATTGACGCAGATATAGCAGAAATGAAGCTATGATAAGACGCTGCTCTGGTCAATGATTTTTATCTACAGGAATCTTTTTTGCAGACTTAGAATGAATCACTTATTAGCCAGGTTATAGCTGCCAGTTTGGTTAGAACTGATGCACAACTTATAGAACCAGCTATTTTGAAAGACATGCTAGATTCCCTCAAGCAGAAGATTACACGTACATTTAAATTAGCTCGGACTATGTATATTCAGGGAATCATAGATGAACCTTGATTTTGTAATCACCATTTTTGGGTTTGAGTCCACCGTGTGTGCCAGTGTTAGCCGCCAAAAAGGAACTCATACTTTTGTAATATATACTCTGAAAAGTTGCATGCATGATCTAAAGACATAGCGCAAAGTTGTAACCCTTGAAAAGATTAATGAAAAATTCACGTGGGGCAGAAGGTGTAGTCACTGGGCTATTCGTCTAGGTGAGAGTCGGAAGCAAAGCGCTGTTGCCAAAACTCTGTGTAATTCTGAGTCTATTGTAAATTCTGTTGATTACGTTAAATCATTACATGAAGTTAATGAAATACTAAGTAAATTGATTAATGCGATAAGTGAAGAAGTATATACAGTTAACTATCTGGTGTGGAAGTGTATTGAAGAATGTATACAAAATAGTACTGAGAAGATAATCCAGTTTAGCATGTTGATTCGGTGAAGTAGTACACACTTAATCTGTAGATTTGGGAAAATACAAAGAGGGCCTCTGTTTACAGACCCCTAACCATCCCAAGAACCTAGATTGAATTAAATTTTAAACAGATAACTTAATCCAAAGTTTAAGTTTACGAGCTTCATTGATCATTCTGGCGATTTCTTCATCGATTAAGTCATCCAAAGTATAGCCTTGTCGAAATTCCAATTCAGAAGGAATAGGAGGGAAGACAAGGTTTGGTCCCTCTGTACTCTGCCTAGGTAATCAAATAGTGAATGGGCAAACACATCTATGTTGATGTGGTGTCACCTCTCGTGTGAGAGTGGCATCCCTTGCTTGTGCACACGGTATTTGAATGGTTCCTCTCATTTTCTTTGATCGTGGGCCTACATTTGATGCTCTTCTCTGGAACTCCTGGACTCTTGACCACACCAATGCCTGTTGGATGGGTACATCATAAGCCAAACACCTGTAAATGATCCTTGTAAGAGCCCAACATCCATGAAGTACATTCTTTTGTTTCTTGTTCCATCGCTGATGCGCAAGGTGGATTTGGTCGATGATCCAATGGGGCATATTGATGGTGAGGCTCTCTATTTCTACAAAATACAAATTGAACCAAAATTTCCTTTGGTAGCATGGTAAAGCGTTCTTGAGCAAGGAAGGCAAAATTTTGCATACATGTGTGTAAGTGGAGAGCGATGGTTGGAGTCATGGCCACCATATCCTTCAATTTGTTGAGGTCCTTGTGCTTCATTTGTCCAAGAATCATGGTTTCCTTCTCTCTCAGAATATGCATGCCCTTCATGTCCAGGGCATCTTGTACTAAGTTGATGGTTAGCTTAAACCTCTCTAATTCATGTCCTCGTATTAATGCTAGAAGCACAAAGGTACTATCTCCTCCCTTGCCTCTACTAGGCATGAGAGTGCTGATCATGTATGAGCAGTGCAAAAAATTAGGTTTGGGCAACATAGCTCTGTAATAACTATCCAAGCCAGCTTTATTCCATATTGATCTCATGTTTTCTGCATTTTGGTACTTTTCAAACTTGCGAGTGAAGAAGTGGTATCCTCCCCACTTGCCATTAAATTCTACTTCAGCCTCCCAAAAGTAGGTACCGACTCCTAGTGGTCCTGCAACATCACTGAACAAATGGGCATGCTTGCCGACCTGTGATGTGTGCCCCTGTGGAGGGTCCTGAATTGGAAGCACGATAACCGCCCTAAGTTCTTGGGGTCTCTCTGTCAGCTGTTCCTCGAGGGGGAGGGTTTCAATGTCGACTATTTGAGTGCTTGACCCTACCTATGAACTGGTTCCTACTGCTTTTGCCATGCTACTGCCTCGCTTGCTGATTCTATAAGAATATAGAAGCATATATTAACATTGTAGTGGACAAGATATGACCATTTGTCCCCGTTACAACATTAACATGAGGCACCCTCATAAGCTTAGTGGGTCAATTGGTGCCCAATGATCGTGTGTGTAGTTAGTGAATGAAGAGATCTATGTGCTAAGTGGAATCATGCAGTGTGAGGATGATGCAGTTAGTAGGTGGAGATGAATTTACAAATTGGGGGTTGGGGGGTTTATTACAAGCTTTCTGTCACCAAACATAATGTGTGGCTTTACAAGTTGACTGCCTATGGGCTATGGGAGACTCTACATGAGTATTTACTTGGAAATGAGGCTTTGTAGGGACCCATTTACAAGTGATCTTGTTAGTGCCTGTTGATGCATGTGTGATTGTGTGTGAATGGAACTTTGTCTCGTGAAGCTTATGGGTGGCTACTTGAGCCCTAAAGCAAGCCTTAGACACCCAAATTTGTCTTGATTGTGGGTCGACCTTCATCGATTTCTTGGGTACCCAGATAGACATTATTTTTGTGAATGATTGTCAGAGAAACATTTTATTAGGCACCCTACACTAATCACTAGAGTAGGGTTTGGTTAAGGCTTTAGCCGAAGTTGCTTGGGAAAGTTCACCCTTCTGTACTCATATCTGCTTTGATGGTCGAGATGCCTTGGTAGAGGTGATCTTTGGTTTTAGGGCAGTTGCTTCTTTGCTTCATTTCGGTCTCCTAGACTTCACGTTTTGGATCCGTGACTTCCTTTGGACAAGAAGGGAGTTCCACTTGCACCATTTCAGTGTGCTCTTGGAAGAACCAGGAGTTGGTGCATTTCCTACTTCCTTGAGTGCTGTAGTGGTCAATTCGATAGTTAAATATTGTTGTTGCACCCAAACCTGAAGAATTCCACTTCTTATGTTGCGATTGACTGCATTATTATAAATCTAGTCTTGTCCTAGGATGAGGGGTTCTATGAGATCCTCATCTTGGCACACTAGTACCTTTACTTTCATAAGAACCTCTTGAAGGTAGATGGGAAGTTCCACCTCACCTAAGCAAGGGGTTTCCACTCCACCTAATCCTATAAGGTATGCCTTAATAAGATTGACATTCAGTTGCATATCGTGACAATAGGAAAACTTAATAGCACTCGTGGCAAAGCCGGAATCAATTAAGACTCTTATAGTCCTTGCATCCTCTCTGTGTCCTAACTCTATCGTGCAAAATGGTCTTCTATCCCTAATTTGTGATGAACTCTTAGTAGAGATTTGACACATAGCCATTTGATACCTGGGTATGTCATCAAATTCTACCCTTGGGCTTTCTCTTCTTTGCCTCCTAAGCTTCATCTTTCAAATCCGTTCTAAAGCTTTAGCTCGTGCCTCTTCTCTAATGCATTTCTCTCCTTCCTTTCGTTTCTTTGCAGTGTTAAGTCTAGTGAGCATCTCCTCGGTGAGGGGTTCTTGGTATAGTTTCATTCTACACCCACTAATGTAGTTGGGTAGTACATCCCCTTCTAATGTGGCTAATTGGACTACTCTACTTGTAGATATTCTGTTTATTATCATTGGTCCATAGCCACATTTTGCTAGCTTCTTGGCATGCTGCTTGAGTTTATAAACTAAGACATGCTTTTATTCCTTTGTCTTTCACATGGGCATCAAAGTAGGCTTTTTGTCTCTTCTTGGTGGCATAGATTCCTACAGTAGCTCTCAATCATGTCTCTCCTAATCGCTCTAAGTCCAAGATTCTTGAAGAGAGCTCATGACCCATCCATTGGTGCTCCTGTGCTACCTTTAATGTAGGGATCAAAAAGTCTAATGGCAACACTGCATTCTGTCCAAAAAGCATCTAAAAGGGGGTGGCTTTGAGTACCGTTTTATAGGCAACCTGATATGCCCAAACAACATGATGTAGTTGTTTGTCCCAGTCAAACCGTTTATTGTTTACTAAATTAGTTAACACAGTGCATAGTATCTTGTTTGTGCTCTCAGCTTGACCATTAGTTTATGGGTGATATGGAGCTGACTTCTTGTGAATAATCAAGAACTCTTGAAGTAGATATTCAATAAATTCATTCAAGAAGTGTGTTCCATGATCACTAACTAGCTCTATGGGTAAGCCATATCTAGTGAATACATTTTCAAACAAGAACTTAGTCGTGGTCTGAGCATCATTCTTTTTTGTGGCCTTTACTTCCACCCACTTGGTGAATAATCTGTGGTGACAATAATGTATTCAGCATGAGAACTCTTAGCTGGGGGATTAATAGGACCTATGAAGTCTATTCCCCACTTTGAGAATGCCCATCTGCCCACCATAGGTTTCAGTGGCATCTCATCCTTACATATCGGATATTGAGTTCGCTGACAAATATCACACCGCTTCACATAGGTATGGGCATCCATGTAAACGGTTGGCCACCACAAGCGTGCAAATAGGATTGCCTTGATCACCCAATCTGGCCCAAAGTGTCCTCCTACTACACCTTCGTGAGCACTTTCCAAGATCTGAAGATATTCACTCTCATGGACACATAGTCTGAGGTAACTAGTCTAGTGCCTCCTGTTCTAAGCTCCTTTGTCTAGCCAATGTCATCTCTTGAGGAAATGTTTTCGTTCTCAAAAAGGCTACTAGTGGTTCGCTCCAATTTGGCACTAGAGACACTCGATAAAGAGTGGCCTGTTCCATTGGAGGTCTAGTGTGGCATATTGGGCATTCTTTGCACATCCTATAGACATCTGCTTCCATAGTTGGCCAATATACACCCAATCTTTTTAGGGTCTATAGGGTTCTATGCTTGGTGTAATGTTGATAGAGTGCACCTACATTTGCTATTTGCAACCACTTTGAGTGCTCGTCTTCTTCTACGCAATAAGCTAGTATTTCTTGATCAATGTGCCTATATACATTGCCTGTCATGATATGGTACTTTTGGGCTTTCACTACCTCCCTATCTTGAGTGTTTAATATTGGATGTTTAGGCCCATATGTCAATACTAGCACTAAAGTCTTGGCCCACTATAGTACAGCTTCCAAATTGAACAAATAAGTATCAGGAAGATCATCGGATACTCCTTGTGGGGCCTCTCCGAATGTGAGCCTCGAGAGATGATCTGCTCTCAAGTGAGTGTTGCCTTTCCTCACCACTACCTCAAAGTCATATTCCATTAGTAAGAGGAATCATCTTACTAATCTACCTGTATTGCATGGCTTGTTCACTAGATATAGCAATGCTTGATGGTCTGTAAAAAATTTAAACTTATTTGCAAGCAAATAGTGTCTAAACTTTTTAACTACATATACCGTGCCTAATCCTTCTCGTTCGATGGTGATATAGTTTTGTTCAACTGCATTTAAATGTCTACTAGCATAGGCAATTGGTAGATCCATGTTACCTTCACTCGTAGGTTGTGCTAGCACACATCCAATAGCATAGTTGGATGCATCCACATGTACATGGAATGGCTTATTCCAATCTGGTGTCGTCAAGATTGGTGTTGAACACAGTCTCCTTTTAAGCTCATTGAAGGATTTCTCACAGTCATCAATCCACTCAAAATTTGTCAAAAGGGAGTACAGAGGCTTTGCAATGGTCGCATACATATGAATGAATCGGAAATAGTAGCCACAATGCCCCATGAAAGCTTGTACTTCCTTGACATTCTTTGGCCTAGGTAGCTCTGCAATAGCTCTAACTTTTTCCTCATCCGGCATTCACTCATTCCAAATTTGAAAAGAACATCTAACAAGTACTTCCTTTGCATCAAGTAGATGTTGCCTTTCCCATAAACAACTTGAATTCCTAAATAATATTTTAGCTCTCTGAGATCTAAAATTCTAAACTCCTTACCAAGCTTTCTTCTGATATCTTTAACCCTTATAACGTCGTTCCCTATTATGATGAGATCATTAACATATATGAAGATATATATCTCTCATTATGTTCCTTCTTCATGACAATGAAGGATCTACACTACTTGGGTTGTATCCACACTTAATTAGATACTCTACCAATTACTGATTCCATGCTCGTGGTGCTTACTTCAAGCCATAAAGTGCCCTATTTAGCCTACAAACAAAATTTGGATGATTTTCATCGTCAAATCCAATGAATTGAATCATGTATACCTCTTCTTGTAGTTCTCCATTGAGAAAAGCATTTCTTATGTTCATTTGGTATAATGGTCATATCCTTGAAGCACTGATTGCTATTAAAGTTCTAATTGTTCCCATCTTTGCAACAGAGATGAAAACTTCATCATAATCTATGCCTTGTGTTTGTTTAAATCGTTTGGCTACAAATCTAGCTTTATTTCTAGCTAGTGAACCATCAACATTCCTCTTTACTTTAAACACCCATTTGTTTGGAACAATCTTCATATCTTGTTTATTTGGCACTTGCTCCCATGTGTGAGTATCTTTGAGAGCTTTAATCTCCTTTTTCATAGCTTTCTTTCATTCCTTTTGTGTGCAAGCTTCTTCATATGTCTAAGACTGTTTGTCTTTGAAGACCTGCATCATGTATGCAAAATGTTTTGCCATGAAACTATCATAATTTAGCCTTTTAGTTGGATATCTTGTCATTGAGGATCTTCTTTCATTGCCCTTAGAGAGTTGCTTCTTTAACCTATTTAGCTTTACCTTCGAAGTAAATACCTCTTCATATTCTTCTTCATTTGCATCTATCTCATTGTTTAGAGCAGTCCTTCCTTCTTCAATTCTACGATAAGCTGAATTTGGAGATAAACAATGACTTCCAAGTCTTCCCCTCCACGTTGAACAATCTTCATTTGATTTAGATGTGTCTTGTGTGCCTAAGCTCACAATGTCTTAGGGACTTGCAATGAAGGATACTAAATCTCTATCATCAAGAAAGTGCATATAGTGGTGGCATTGATACACGCATTAAATTATCAATCCATGAATTATCTCCAGGGCACATAGTCCATGCCTCAAACACACATACAAGCTCAAGAAGAATAAGACACACAAAAGAAAAATCAAATTCAAAATTTTGCCAAGTTAGTTCTTCACAATGGAAAAAAATATTTACAAGAGTCACAACTAACTTATATACATGTGCCCTAATTTTGGTCTTTTCACATAAAAGACCAACACTTTATCTATAAATCACTAAGTTCATACTAATGTACAAGGGTAATGTTACATTTCAAGGATGATGCATCTAGAGGACTCCTTTAGAGCAGTTACAAAGCTTCTTAAGATTTTACAAGGGATTTAAGGAAAAGAAAATGGGCCATTTTACAAAACATTTTGGGTCCTAGTTTTCCTCTCTTCTTTCTTCTTCTTTTTTTCTTCATTCATATGCAACACTCTCCCCCTCTTAGTCTTTGTCATCCCTTGACATGCTTCCCCGCATTTTCCTAACATGCAACAAGTGGTAGAACTTGGAATACATATGGCAATTCAGACTTTTTGTCCTCAATCACCTCTTGCCAACTTGTTTCTCTCCTATTTGATGTTGTAATTTCCTTGTGTGTATTTCTTTCAGCCTCACACAACTAGTGGTCCTTTTACTCATACACTAGGGTTGTTGTATTAATTTTGGTTGCCGTGCACACTGTCGATGGCTAGGATTGCATCTGTCTCTCAGAGGGTGGTGCTTCAAAGGTCTTGTTTGTATTTATTTGTTTACATCCTTTGGGACTTGTTGCATTCTTTAAGCTTGTGTCTCATTTTAGCCTAATTCATGCCCCTCTAGGGCTCTACATAGAGAGTGATAATTTAATGAATTATCTTTTTCTTTGATTTTATTCTTCTTCTTCTTTTGCTTGTTTCTCCATCCACACATCCCTCCTCCTAAAGCATGTCGTCCTTGATAGGATTTTACTGGCGATGTGAGTAGGTTTGGTGTACTTTTTGTTTAGTTTTGTTGATGAAGTTAGTAATAAATTTCTTCCATTGCTCATATTTAACTCCATCGTGGGGAGCTTGGTGATGATCAACAAAGAAACTTAATTTGTATTCTACTAATCTTGCATTTAAATTGGAAGAAAATTGCAAAAAGATTTCTGAATCAATTTCAAAAAAGTTTGTAAAAAATGCTTCTTTGAATGTTTGTAACTAGGGGCTCAATAATAACATTAGGTGCAAGTAATAGCTCATAATAGTTAATTGGCTCAATGTAACTGAAAGATAAAAAATCAAGGCATCTATGCCTTGGTTAATGCCATTAAAATTCAAAAACGTATACTCGACATGCTTGAAAGCTTTCAAAACTATGAAGATCATGCTTAGTATTTTATTCATTAGCTTGATCGTGAGATCCGGTACATGTGCATGTGTAGATAGCCAAAGTTCAATAGTACAAATCATGTACTCTTCTATCGGTAGATAATTGTGTGGTTGGTGAGATTGTAGAGGAAAATTGAGCCATTATTTATTTATTGAGCCATTCTACTAACCTTCCTAAAATTATGGGCATTTTCTATGCCTCGACATCGAGAAAAAGAAGGATTAACCTATAGTAAATATGGTGCTTCTTGCCAATGCACCCACAATGTAGGATTCCTTTCCAAAAATTTTCTCCGGTGGACAAGATCAGCTGCTTCAAATTCTTCTTGAGTGTAAG
Organism: Ceratopteris richardii; assembly: GCA_020310875.1. Lineage (NCBI taxonomy): Eukaryota > Viridiplantae > Streptophyta > Polypodiopsida > Polypodiales > Pteridaceae > Ceratopteris > Ceratopteris richardii. The sequence continues at coordinate 54,831,224 of CM035407.1, read as the reverse complement.
TGAAAGTTGTAGCTTTGAGGTTTAGGTCCTAGTTCGGATCCTTCTGGGTCATTTTCTTAATATATCTTCTAGAGTTGTGCCTTGCACTACAAGTGTCCCCATGTTCATCTGTTGAGTTGTTTTCTCACTCTGCATCTTCATTAGTTGAGCTTGTAATTCTACAATGACCTGATCTTTACTTTTTTCTTGCCTCATGACTTATTTGAGATCTTCTTCTACCTTGAGTTTGCCTTCACATAACTCTTTAAGTTGATCTGCATCTTTCTTGCATTGCTCTATGTATTGGTTGATAGCTTCCTTCCACTTTCTTCATACCTTGATTGTGTCTTGAGCATGTTTTGACTCCCATTGCCACAGAATGATTGTTCTATTTTTAACTAATTTGCACATGCATCTAATTGATTCTTGAGACTTTGAAACTTTTTGTTTAGTGTTGACGATGCTTCAAGGGGTTGATTCAATAATAGAGATGTCATTAGTTCTTTATTTTGATTTTTTAATCAATCAGCATCCTCCATGTATCCTTTTATTTAAGTTTCTAGGATCTTACTCCTAGCTACAAGACATGCTTTATCCATTTCACTTTGATCATATCTCTGTTTTATCTTTGTGTTATCCTTATATAGCTTCTCATGGTTGTCTTTCAACTCATTGACTTGCATCTTTAGAGTAGCATTCTCCATGATTAATGTTTTGATTTATCCTATTGCCATTACCAATCTAATCTCCTCTTCTAGAGCTCTTCTTGAGTTTTCAATACTTGATATAATAAATTCTCACTTAATTCTTTGACTTGGTTTTTCTCTAAATGTGCTTGTTCATATTCTCTGACCGCTTCTACGAGTTGTGTTTGAATCATGTGATGAACTACCGGTTTTAGTTGTGCTACATCCACATTCAACCATGTTCGAGGTACGACAAGAGTTTCTTGTGTTAGAATATCTTTTCTCTTGTTTGTGTGTATAGTATCACTAAATGGCTACCAAATTTGTAATTGAATTGCCACCTTGGTCTCTTGTATTTGAACCTCTTTTTAGGTATGTTGGGTTGTAGGGTATGCACACATCCTCAATTGTGCATAGGAACCCTCCCTAGACCATGAGAATAACCCTCCTTGTATAGACTTCAGTGTCACATGTGAACACTCTCCAAAAAACACTTTTTGATATTTCCTTGTACCGTAGTGTAGGTGACCCTTGGATATATCACCTTTTTTGCTCTTCTAAGGAAATCCCACGTAAAAAACCCACGAATACACATTCTTGGGATTTGGTTGTTGCAAGAAGAGATTTTAGAATACCCTAGAAGATATGTTAGTTAGAGAGAGATCCACTATTTGACTTTTCAAAGGAGCACATGGGGAATTGAGCTTAGCCTATATATAGAAGCTCATTTTTGTAAAGGAGGGAGCTTTTGGTCGACGTGCTCTCATGTAATATCTCTTATCAATGGAAGAAGGCTCTCTTTTACTCCAAGACTATTAACATTTACATGTATTGTGTCTTTGTGAGTGTATGAGAGTGGTGTGTGTGTGCCTGTGCATGTCTCTCCTTTGTGTGAGTAGAGTAGTTGAATTTGCTTGTATTTTCCTCATCGACTAGGACCCTTGACTCCCTATTCTCCTTGTTTTCAAGCATGTGGCATAGCATGTGTGTGATGCCAATGGCTTGAACATGTGGGAGGTAGGGGTGGATGAGAGGAGAGTCACTCCTGAGCTTTCCTTCTTGCTTCCATGCAAGGTGGTGAGGATTTTTGGTCTTTCCTTGCTACAACCCCAACACTTTTTGGCGCCGTTGCCGAGGATGGTTGGCCTTTCATCACTTGGAGAGCTCAAGAACATGTGGTAAAGTATTATGTTGCAATTGTTTTTTGCTCAATTGCATAGGATTTGAGTTCTTGCTTGGCACTTTCACCCTTCCATTGGGCCATTAGTTCCCCATTTCTTGCTTTTAGTATGATAGTTTTAGTTCATGTTTGATTGATACACAAAAACACGCCCCAACCCCCTTCTCTTTCTTTCTCTTTCACATACACAGAGACTCTCACACACTCATAGGGGCATCACTTTCCATCACTATTGTTTTTTTTTTGTGATTGCCTTGGGTAGGGGGATGGGTAGTATTTCTTCATCCCTTCCCTCTCTTCATAGAAAATATATGTATACACAAAAAAGTTGTAGTCTAAGTATATTAGCGGAATTCGAGACTCTTATGAGAAGCTTTGGATACCTTTCATGTCTATGGGGGGAAGGAACCCCAAATTTCTCTCCCTCCCTTTTTGCATTACGAATTTAACTTGGGACAAGGACTTGTACTTGACTTTGTTCAGAATGCCTGAGGTGGAGGTAATTTCCCTCTCCCCTCTTATTTCATTAACACATCAATAATGATGGTTGCGTCTGGTTGTTGCCTTCTTCAATTCGCACGACGTGGGGGGAGAGTCTCTTCTTCCCTCCCAAACTCCCTATCCCATTCCTTCCCAGGTGGAGCACCTGCGAGCTCTCCCATCTCAATGTTACAGCTTGGAGTCGAGCTCTATTGGGAGGGGTTTGAGCTCCATTGATCTACCCTTCTCTTCTTGTTGTTAGGGTCGTGCTCCATCGAGCACAGTCTTTTCTCGTTGTTGGGGTCATGCTCCATCGAGTGCTCCTTTTCCACTCACAATTGGGGTCTAGCTCTGTTAAGCTCCCCATCTCCAATTACTACCCGGGTTGAGCTCCATGGTGGCTGCTCTGTGTGCACCTTCTTGCTCGCAATATTCTGCCCAAAGAAGTTTGTGGTCCAGATGGGCTGCTTGGATACTATTCCATGAGTTCTCTCTTGTTTGGCCACCATGAAAGATGCTCGATGATGATTCGTAGCACCTTCTAGATGCAATCTTGCTGCTTCCTCCCTTCCTCATTGCTTCTTCTGTAGGACATCAAGCTTTGTGCATATCCGTGAAGGAGGGCTCGACACCCAGGCTATCTACCTCCAAAGATTGAGCTCACGTGTGATTTCTGTTGTGCTCTTTTTGCGGAGGCTGTCAAGGTTGTGTTGCAAACTACCCCTGGGGTTTGAAGCTCCATGTGTACCTCTCGGCCTGTTCACCTCATAAATGAGTCGAAGTACTATGAGGCTCCTTGCTTTTGCTTGAGTTCCGTTTTCATAGCACCCGTGCACCTATGTAATGACTCCCTTGTTGCGATGATTTTTCGGACAAGATTGGGGCATTAAGGCTAGATTTTTTTCTCAATTTCTCTCATACGGTCTTACGACTTCAGGGCAAGCACAGTGGTTGCTTCCCCTTCTTCCCCTTCCATCGCTTCTTGGACACATAGATATGGGGCTAGGCTCGGTGCAGAGTTCCCAACAGTCAGGTCGATTGTCACTTCTAATGCGAGATTTCGATTGACCCCTGCGACCATGTCTTTAGTAGCTTAATGCATGTTCAAAAGGTGAGGCCGGTGTGTGTCCAATGCTGGAAGAACTGCAATGTTCCTCTTCCTTCTCCATGCACAAAAGAAAAAGGACTTGAAAGTGTTTTTCCCCTCTTTAAACTTTGAAGGTTGTGTGAATGATCGTCTGTATTGGCATAATCCAACGTCCACCCTTTCGCTTTGGACAACAGACAACTATCATCCATTCACTGGGACATGATGAACCTTACTTCTTTTTGACATCTTCTGATGCTCCTTCTGTGTCTATGGTTCTGGCTCAGTCGAGATTTGCCCTCACAGAGCCTGTGTGCTATGGTTCATGCTTAAATCATGTAACTGTTTGGGGTTTATTTCTCTACTTGTCGTGATGCAAATTTACTATGTTGCTTAATAGTGGAATCCATTATGCAATTGTCTACACTCGGGATATGACTTTCTCATTCTTGCCCGATATTGGAAGGAAAATGTCACATCATGGATGCACAACTTCCTAAATGAGAAAGTACATATGCCACAGGGCATCATTTTGAGGCATCTAGCCCACTTGGTAGAGGAGGAAGAGAGGAGTCTCTAAATTAGAGAGATATTATCTCATTATAAGACTTATGTGTGGGCTGCTCTCACGAATACAAGATAGCTCGGTGGCAGGGCAGTTTCGAACATAAAATCTCTCTGTGTGTGTCTATGAAGAAATGGACGACCTCATGAGATGAACGGAAGCAAAAGATGTGTGTGTCTATGAAGAAATGGACGACCTCATGAGATGAACGAAAGCAAAAGACTTCTTTTATATTGGTATCAGAGCAGGTTTCTTTTCCATTTCCAAGTGCATGCAAGAAGGCGCTGCCAGGATTTGAACCTCCGACCTCTAGACCAAAGGCAGCTGAGCTATCCAATTGACCGTGCCATGTTACTTGTCCTTGAACTCGAAAGACTCCCATATTATCTTCTATGGCTCACAATACTTGCCTGTCATCCGTGAGCAGATGCATACATAATAGATCATGAGGAGGAAGGCTTCTTCATTCACGATGCACGACCATGTGGAATCATTGTAGATTTGGACAAGAATATTGGGTTGGAAATTAGATAGTCGATCAATATGAAGGGAGTTGTTATTAAATGCATGTGTTACATGAAGAGATCGGGAACAAAGAGCATCCCTTCCATGAACTTTCTGATATCGTGGTTTCAAAGTGAAAGAGGATGGAGTTTCATCTTTATCACAGGTATGAGCATGTTTTGTTATTTTCAAGAATTAAAAGACAAGGGTTCGACTCTATGAGAAGAACAATGAAGGGTTTAGAGGCCAAGTTTTTGGAGGGAAAATATGTGTATGGAGAGTATGGAGTATATACTCTCATCTAGAGTCAATGATTCTTTCAAATTGTGATAAAGAATAAGTTTTAAGTACCTCCAAAATAGCCTACTTTCATGATCATCACATAAATTTTAAGGGCTATTTTCGATAAGTAGCCATTTTGGGAAAGGGAAATGAAGCGGGATTTTTCTTAGTTGGTAGGAAAAATCATTCATATCTATAGTCTCGTGTATTGACTTCCGTATAAGATTAAGAAATTCAATAGATACCTCAATGTGATGGGAGTTTGAAGCTCCACAAGACCCCCTTCCACCAGAGTTTGAGAAAAAAATTCAGCACCTGAATCTAAGAAATTCCCATTTTGGAAGAGGGAAAAAGAGGTGCGGTAGCTATGGATGGATGGGAAAAAGTATATATACTGAGATTATGTGTATGGAATTCATAGAAAAATCATTAGATTCATCAAAATGATAAGTTGAGGACTTTTGTACCCTCAAAGACCCCCTTTCCACACTTTTTAGGAAAAAATTCAGATGTTAATTTTTGCCAACCTCCACTTTTGGGAGTAAGTAAAGAGACCATCTATGAGGCTTCGCATGGATTAGTGCACACTTACTTGAAGTATGGTGTATGAATTAGCATGGAGAAGAGAAAATCCAAGAAAAATCCACATTAGGAGTGGATTAGAAGCTTGGTAAAAGCTCCCATTTAAGTTTTTACATGAAAGTAAAAATCTTGATTTAGGTCTCTTTTGGGGAGCGAATTAGCATGCACGAAGGGAGGATTTGGAAAGGTGAAAATAGGCCCAAGCATCTTCACATATCACTCTCTGAGATTATGGAGAGAATTTTAGGATTTATTTGATGGAAGAATGCTTTGGGGCACCCCAAAAATCACATTTTCACACTTTTTCCAGCCCCTCCAACAGTCCACTAGTTTACCATGTCCCACTTGGAATGGCCATATCTTCGGCTAGAAAAATCCAAATTGGACGTGCTATGGCTCATTTCAAAGAGCATAAGGTCTAATTTCAGTTTATGAGAAAATGTTTTGGAAAATATGTATTTTTGCAGGTTTGTACAGCTCTGCAAACTCTTAACAGTTTTTGGCAACTACCTTCCGGGAGCCAAATCTTTCAAACTGGGAAGGCGATTTGTGTAATTTCACTTTGAGGCACATGCACATGATACATATCTCATTCTATGATTATTTGCAGATCATAAAATGGTTTTTGCAGGTCTAAGGAGGGATTACAAATGCATTTTTTTGGTAAAATTGCATTATTTTAGTAATCATCTGACCATGCTTTATGCGATGTTTTCGGACACTTCAAAGTTTATGTTAGGACCTAAGGAGGAAGGTGCAAAGGTCTTAGAGCTCGTAAAAAAGAATTGGATGCATGCAACTCCAATGCCAAATCATTCAGGGACGCATACTTTATGCTTTCAGACATCTTACTTTATGTTATGGCATGTTTTGTATGTACATGCATAGATTGGATTGCATACATCAAATGTTGATCATTGTTTAAATTTAAAAGTAAGATCAATAGATGAGAAGTACACGTTTTGATTGTTTGCAGGGAAAAGGATTGCAAAAACTATATGGCTATGCAACACAAAGATTTGTTGCTAGCATTTTCTTTTATGTTTTTGCAAGTTATGGAGTCCATATATGCGTTTTATGGCGTGCATGCCATGGTCCTGTCAAGCCCTATATTGTTGGGTGGCCTGTATGCCATTGAGCTTATGGTTAATTTTTTTGGGATTCCATTTCCTAGGGAAATGCTGTCGAAATTTTTCGTACCGCATGGCGTTATATACGCACTTGCCTTTAGGTAAAAATGTTATGGAATGGTAACATGCCTTTCTGCAAACATCAATAAGATTAATGCATGCTTATAAGCATGTATTTGATGGACTTAGTACCATCAGAGTAGTATACATAAGGCAACTTCAGTAGTAACAGGATCCCTACACATAATACTTATGGATTTAGACCATAGGATTGCTAAGGGAAGGAGCTACACCTTCACCATTAGTAATGTGCACAAGCAATCCTATAGGTTTTAGGAAGTTGCATATAGGTACGGGAGATACATATATGATACTCTCCAAAGGAGTGAAGATTTACTTATCTTCACAACAGTCTCACATGACGATTAGGAGACTATGGGGGAATTATCAAGAATACCCAAAGAGTGACTAATTTCACTCATGCACATCACTTGACCAAGTAGTGAAGCGTTTTTGCTACACTACTAAGGAAACCAAATAGATGGGATGACAATGATGGGTTTCATGAAATAGCATTGACGGGTGCTTATGTGATTCGAGTGATGGTTAGAAAGGCCACAAGCATGACACTAGCTCTATGACTTAGAGCATAGATCCATTAGTCAGAAATAGTTGGGGTACCCAATACATATACGTATGTTGGGATCTACAGAGAGGTACTCAGACTCAGTCTTGGTACCTAGGAACAAATTAGTTTGGAATAGAAAGGGATATCCATTGTCACTTGTTGACTAGAACCAAACTATACTAGTTCAAGTATATGGGACTCATTTGAGTCCACTGATATGATTTTATGATATGGGATTCCTTAGAGTCCACCTGCATATTCCATTACATGGAATATATATTCGATTTAGTGTAGATTGACACCGTGAATTGGAAGAAGTTTTCACTGGTATGGGACGGTGGAAATGACTTCCCTTTGAGCACTCTTCTTCTATGGCCAGGGAGAAAAGGACTCATCATTCATGGCATCATGTCTCACTAGATCAGAGGAGAGCTCTTAGTAGACATCTCCTTAGGATTGGGAGTTATCCTTCATAGTTTAGGGATGATTTATTCTCCTAGTAGAGAATGTGAATGTGATAGGTGATTTTATCACCTTTGGTATCACATACTCATTTTGAGTTTTTCAGGAAGGATAATTCCATTAGTTGATTGGATCGTATAGATCGATGTATAGAGGATGGTTGACAAAGATAGCTCTTTAGTATGGATACACACATGTTTATGGTATCATGTCCTATCATTGCTGACCACTTTAGTAGAGGGTTTTGACCCTTATTAGGGATTTATTTTCTCCACTCTTCACTACATACACCTTCATTGGTTAGGGGAGATATGTTCTCCATCTTCATAGAAATATATGTAATGAGGGATTATGTATTAGTTATGGAAGAGAGGACTAAATAAATTCATGATTTTCTCTTTTAAAGAAAGGATAAAGTGGGAATCAGCTCAGAGATCCATGAGACATCTCACTTTAGTTCAATGGTCTCACTTTAGCTCCTACTCTTTGAGAGAGAAAGAAGGAAAGGAAAACATGATTTCTTCATAGGAGAAGAATAGAGTATGTTTTCCTTTAGATAGAAGGGGTGTCTGGGAAACATCTCTTAGTCATTATTTTAGAAGGAATTCATTTACCCTACCTTTCAATGTAATTTTCCTTCACATGGGAGTCTCTTTCTCCACTAGTTTTGAAGGAAAACATGGAGAACTTATGTACATGTTCTCAGTTATGAGCAGAGTAAATGGATTCAATAGAATCTCTTTCAAAGGGAAAGGGAAAGTGGAATAGATTCCACTATCAGAGCTTTTATCCTTAGAGGAGATTACAAAGAGAGATAGAGAGAGAGTTTTATTTTCTCATTTTGGTTGTCTAGATAGAAGTGGCGCTCTTCTATCAAAGAAAAGAGGGAGATCAGTTAATCATGATGGTTAGATTGAGTCTCACATGGAGACTCTAAAGAGGAGCAATTATGTTACTCTAGTGATGGTATTTGACTAGATGAGATGATCTAGTTATTGACATTAGTGATACTGGGATTAGTTTGTTGATACCTCTCTTTAAAGTTTCTACGAGGTAGGGATATATCTAACCAATTGGGGTACCAAACTCTTAGTTGATGTTACATCATGAGTATGATGTGTGAGCATCAATTAGGAGGATGGGTACTTAGGGATTATCTAAATCTCAAAGGGAATGCTTTTTGCATTCACATGGCAGACTACAGGGAAGAGAAATATTAGAGTTTGCACAAGTGCCAATAGATGCTCTTCCAATAGAACTTAGTCCAATGGTAAAGGATGAAAAACCACAGACTTTTTGGTTGGTGAAATGTAGAGATTGCATTTTACTATCAAGAAATTCTTATATATGAGCTAGATGATGGAATTGCATAGTCAGAAGGTAGTTAGAGGAAACTATTACTCGTGAGCATACTCAAGGTTGGGAAGACTTGGAGTGTTATGAGAGCAATCTATCATTTAGTCTTAGATGGGTTTGGAGTCACTTGTTATGGGACTTTGTTCTATATTTCATAGGATTTTATGGTTTATTATCTCCATTACGGTACGGTTAAGCTTATAAGTTTGGCACTTTACACTTGCTTCTTATGTTATTACTCCATAGAGTATACATCATATGGACTTAGGTCATTTGGATGATGTTACATGTCATGGGAGTGATAGTTTGGATATTGAGTGTACGTGGGATGATCTCTTATGAGGCTTCTCAAGGGGAAGGATATGGGGAAACAACACATAGAGATGACCATGTACATTGAGTACATGGGGTTCAGGGGAGTCCGGGCACTTTCTTCTACCATTATGAACATTTCATTTACATTTTTGAGGACGAAAATGCTTTTAAGGGGAAGGAAATGTCACATCATGGATGCACAACTTCCTAAATGAGATGGCACATATGCCATAGGGCATCATTTTGAGGCATCTAGCCCACTTGGTAGAGGAGGAAGAGAGGAGTCTCTAAATTAGAGAGATATTATCTCATTATAAGACTTATGTGTGGGCTGCTCTCACGAATACAAGATAGCTCAACGGCAGGGCGGTTTCAAACATAACGCCTCTCTGTGTGTGTCTATGAAGAAATGGATGACCTCTTGAGATGAACGGAAGCAAAAGACTTATTTTATAGAAAAGGAGTCTGACTCCTGTCTATTCATAGACTTATGGTTGCCCTTTGCACTTAAAGAATTAGGAGAATCAGCACAAAGGATGACTTGGCTCTATTATGGTACTATTAAAGATATGGTGACAAATAGTCTACTCTTTGTTGGGCGTCCATATTGATGAGGAATGTCACGATAAGTGTCATCACATTGCGGATCGATCATTGGTTGCTTCTAATTTTTAGGAGAAGTTTACTTGAACAAAGAAGCCATTGATTCTCATCAATGTGGTATGATGAAATCACCTGCTCAAGACCTATTCGGCTTAGAAATGAAGGAACTTGGAGAAGCTTGTCGAAGGTAGAGAAGTGCGTTTCGAAGCGATGAAGTTTGGTCAAGCCAACCGGCACAAGACCAGCCCTTGAGCTTATGGAGACTCAAATAGACCTTATAGGCATGTGATAAGTGCAAAGAAACACACTATGTACCTTGGAGCATCAAGGAGAATGAGTCGATACAAAACAGATAGGTTCGCAGGTCGACTAGCTCAAAAAACTTACTATCTATGGAAGAGACAATGAACTTCAAATGCCCATAGCGACCAGCGTGATTACAATTAGAAAAAATCCTTTTATGGGAGTGATACACATAGGGTTGAGTGTATGGAATGCACAAAAGTATAAGGAATAAGCAAAATATGCTATAGGAATGAATGCGACATTCACCGGTGGTACTTCCTATTTTTCAGGAATACGTAGAGATTGACCCCGAGGCAGAAAAACTGAGATTTCTCCAAATCTGCTGAACCAAATGCTTTGAAAATTTAAGGCATAAACTAGACACTGATACCTTTCCAATTAGTTCTCTTGCACTCAATTTGGAGCTCTGAGGAGAGAGCAGCAGCCTCTGCAAGATTACTGTTGGCGAAGAAGATGATGCAGAAAATTGAAGGAGCAAGACAATGATGGTCACAAGTGTATGTATATTGCTTCCATGTATACTACAAGTGATTTCAACTCCTTATATAGCCTCTAGGAGTGTTCCACGACTTTTACAACTTGAATTTGAATTCAAATAAAGGTGGGAATGGTTGTTGGAGGGAATCAATTCACTTCCCTACAATCTAGGAAAAGTGAAGATCTTGATTGATCTACTTTTAGGTGACTTGATTTGCTTGATTAAATGCAACTTCAACCACCAAAATTTCGTGAGATTTTGGCTCTATATTTCTACCTTTACATGTGTCAAGCTCAAGGCTTTTACAAGGGTAAATGAGCCATCAAAATATTCTCAAAAAATACAATAAATGAGCATATGAAAAAGAACTCTCCAACGGATATTCTTTCGACGCGATAGCCTTTGATGTAGATCAAATCCACCTCAAGCATAGTGTAAGCTTGATGTTCCAACAGCTCCCCCTCAAGCTAAAGTATGCTTGATTCTTCATTCTTTGATAGGTTGAATACCTGCCATAGCTTTGAATCTACAAAGCTTTATTCCATCAAGTGCCTTCGTCATCATATCTGCTACTTTCTTTTCAGTCGGAACAAAAGAAATGTCAATCTCCTTTGCCATGAGCTTCTCCCTGATGAAGTGATAATGGACTTCTATGTGCTTGGTTCTTGCATGGAAAATAGGATTTGCCGCTAGATGCATGGAACTTACATTATCTCCAAATATGTGAGGTTTGGAACTCACAAGTCCCAAATCTGTATACAATGCTTTTAACCATATTGCCGCTTGAGTTGCTATGGTCAAGCCTCTGTACTCTGCTTCAGTTGAGGATAAAGCAACTGTTGGTTGCTTCTTGGAACTCCATGACACTAGCTTTGAACCTGCAAATGCTAAGTAACCAGATGTACTTTTTCTATCATCCTTAGCTCCTGCCCAATCTGCATCTGAGTAGATTTTGATATCCAAATCGGAAGAGTAAGGATAGAATATACCTTCGTTGATTGTACCTTTGAGATACTTAAGTACTCTCTTAGCCGCATCCATGTGTGGTCTTCTCGGTGAGTGCATGAATTGACTAAGCACTCCCACACTATATGAGATGTCTGCCCTTGTATGAGTAGCATATATCAAGCTACCTACCAAACTTTGATACTCTTTAATGTCTTGAATTTTCTCACCTTCATAAACACTAAGTTTATGATTCATCTCCAAAGGTGTACCTGTAGGTTTAGTGTTCTCCATTTTGAACTTGAGAAGAAGATCCTGAATGTATCTTCTTTGAGTCAAATACATTCCTTCATCTGTATATATCACCTACATACCTAGGAAATATGTGAGCTCACCTAGGTCACTGATTTTGAACTCCTCTTGCATGTGTCTCTTGATCCTTTGAATGCCATTTAGATCATCACCTGTCACAATAATATCATCTACATATACACATAGATAGATAACCTCATTGTGATCCCTTTTGATGAATAGAGAAGGATCTGAGCTGCTAGCTTTGAACCCTTGATCTTGAAGATATGTAACCAACCTGTAATTCCAAGCTCTTGGAGCTTGTTTCAATCCATACAATGCTTTCTTAAGTCTGCAAACATAAGATGGATGATTAGGGTTTTCAAAACCTGGTGGTTGTGACATGTATACCTCTTCATTTATCCAACCATTTAAGAATGCATTTTTCACATCAAGTTGGAGGAGTCTCCAATTCCTTGCAGCAGCTACACTTATCAATGTCCTGATTGTAGTCATCTTTGCAACTGGTGAGAATGTTTCCTCATAGTCTATACCATGAGTTTGTGAGCATCCTTTGGCAACTAATCTTGCCTTGTACCTGCAAACTGATCCATCTGAATTTCTTTTAACTTTATATACCCATCGGCAACCAATTACCTTTTGATTCGGTGACATTGGAACCAAATCCCAAGTGTGCATCTCCTTCAATGCATCTATCTCTTCGTTCATGGCCTTTGCCCAATTAGGGTTTCCCTTTGCCACTTCATAGGTTGAGGGTTCCTCTGAAATAGAGTCTTTTGCCAAGTAGATTGAATGCTTTGTAACAAATGTGGAATCATATCCATACCTTTCTGGTTGTTTCTTCTCTCTTGCTGATCTTCTAGGTGCTTGTTTGGAGCATTCTCCAACCTCTTGCATCTTTGCTTTGCCTCTTGGCTTCCATAGCTTGTAATCCCTTTCTCTTTCATCTTGGTCATCGTCTGTATCACTTCTTGGATCCTGGACTTGTGTATCATGCTTGCTTCCTAATTGATGAGAGTCATAATCAAGATCATATGGTAGTGTTACCTTTTGTTTGTCTTCATCATACCAAGACCTTTGTTCTTCAAACACAACATCTCTACTTGTAGTGAATTGCTTGGTTGAAGGATTGAAGTAACCCATCTGAGTTGAATCATATCCAATAAACACTGCCTTTGTTGCCCTTTCATCTAGCTTACCTCTTATTTGTGATGGTACATGAACATAAGCTAAACAACCAAAAACCTTGCAATGTCCAAGACTAGGTTTTCTTCCATGCCATGCTTCATAAGGAGTCATACCTTGAAGTGATTCGGATGGTAGTCGATTGACAAGGTACACTGCAGTTGAAATAGCTTCTGCCCATAGATAATGTGGCAACTTCTTCTCTTCAAGCATTGTTCGGGCTGATCCAACCAATGTCTTGTTTCTCCTCTCTGCAATTCCATTTAGTTGAGGAGAGTACCTGGTAGTCACTTCCCTTTTGATACCTTTATCCTGCAAGAACTCATCAAAATCTTTGGAAAAGTATTCTCCCCCTCCATCAGATCTGAGCTTCTTTAGTGATCTACCTGTATGATTCTCCACATGTGCAAGATACTTCTTGAAGCAATCAAACACTTCATTCTTACTCTTGATAAAGTATAGAACAGTCCACCTACTATGGTCGTCAATAAATGAGACATAATACCTTGATCTTGCCAATGAAGGTTCTTGACTTGGTCCCCATACATCTGTGTGTACTAAGTCCAATAAGTTGTTGTGGATGTAGCCTTTGTGGTTGAATGATTGTCTTTGTGCCTTCCCAATCTGACATGCATCACACCTGTTGATCATGTGTTGCTTTGATATGTTCGGCAGTCCTAGAACACTTTGATCCCTGCATATATCCTTCAAGGTTCTTTCATTCACATGAGCAAGTCTCTTATGCCACACTTCAAGCTCACTTAGGGTTTGAGACCCAAAGTTGAATAGAGCTATGTTCCTGGTATCTCCTACTTCAAAAGTAAAGAGCCTACCATGCTTCTCACCTCGGGCTATCTTCTTGAAGCCTTGACATGGATCTTCCACAAAAGCTCCATGTTGGGTGAACCTAACTTGCAAGCCTTTTTCAACTATTTGGCCTACACTGATTAGGTTTTTAGTGATAGTGGGTACATAGAGAACCTTACTCAGAATGTTTGTCCTGCCATTGGAAGCTTTGACATTACCAATCTTCTCCACATTGTGCTTCGTGTCATCCCCTGTTTGCACTTCATGTCTATGCTTTGGACTTTCCAAGTCAGATAGAAGAGCAATGTTGCCTGCAACATGATTCAAGCATCCTGAATCTATGTAGAACAAATGATCATCTTCTTTACCTTCTTTGTGGCTTAGGTTCATAAGAAGTAATGAGTCTTCATGTGGTTGATCTTCTGAATAATTGTTGTAGTCCCTTCTATTATAGCTTCTATTGTTGTTATTGAAGTTGTGTCCACCTCTGCCTCTATTGCCGCCATATCCACCTCTTCCGCTTCCTTTCTGGGTCTTCCCATTGAACCAGCAGTTCTGAGTGGTGTGGTTGGTCTTATCGCATATGGCATAAGGTTGAACATTCTGACCTTTGGCTTTGTCTTGCTTTGGTCCTTTCTTCTTCCCTTTCCACTTGCTCTTGCTTGCGAAGTTGGCTTGGGAAGTCTCTTCTTCGTCTTCTTCCTTCTTCTTGCCTTTCTGCTTCTTATCCTTCTTATCTACATATAGAGCACTAGTTGAACTACCATGATAAGAGTTACCTTCCTTTATGCTATTATTGGCTTCTTGATTGAAGAGTTGTCCAAGAAAGATGTTGAAGTCTGGAGTTTGCACATCCATGATGAGATCGTAAGCCGTCGTGAAGGATTTCCATTGCTTATCACTTCGAATGCCATTGAGAATTCGCCTCATGATGACCTCTTCTTCAATCAGCTCTCCAATGGATGCTAACTGATCCGCAACCTCCTTGACCTTGGTAACAAACTCTGTGATGGTTTGTTTAGGTGTCTTCTTCATTTGGTTGAACTCATTCCAAAGATGATTCTTTCTTGCTTTGGTACTAGCAGAAAAGAAAGTCTCCAGGGCATCCCAAGTCTCTTGAGATGTCTTGCATCCTCTAATATGTGGTAATAGAAAGTCAGAGATAGAGTTTAGTATGTACGACCTTGCTTGAGCATCCCTTGCGCACCAAAGTGTGAGCTTATCTGTCTCCTTTTGTGTAGGTCCTCCTTTGGATCTTGGAATAGGCATAGCTTCATCACCTGCTACAATTCCATAAAGATTTCTACCTTGCAAGTAGGCCTCCATTCTGATTTGCCAAGCCGCGTAGTTGTGTCGATCAAGCTTCTCGATCATTGAGGGAAAGCCGTCACCCATCTTGATCTAGCTCTGATACCACTGAAGGAACTTGGAGAAGCTTGTCGAAGGTAGAGAAGTGCGTTTCGAAGCGATGAAGTTTGGTCAAGCCAACCGGCACAAGACCAGCCCTTGAGCTTATGGAGACTCAAATAGACCTTATAGGCATGTGATAAGTGCAAAGAAACACACTATGTACCTTGGAGCATCAAGGAGAATGAGTCGATACAAAACAGATAGGTTCGCAGGTCGACTAGCTCAAAAAACTTACTATCTATGGAAGAGACAATGAACTTCAAATGCCCATAGCGACCAGCGTGATTACAATTAGAAAAAATCCTTTCATGGGAGTGATACACATAGGGTTAAGTGTATGGAATGCACAAAAGTATAAGGAATAAGCAAAATATGCTATAGGAATGAATGCGACATTCACCGGTGGTACTTCCTATTTTTCAGGAATACGTAGAGATTGACCCCGAGGCAGAAAAACTGAGATTTCTCCAAATCTGCTAAACCAAATGCTTTGAAAATTTACAGGCATAAACTAGACACTGATACCTTTCCAATGAGTTCTCTTGCACGCAATTTGGAGCTCTGAGGAGAGAGCAGCAGCCTCTGCAAGATTACTGTTGGTGAAGAAGATGATGCAGAAAATTGAAGGAGCAAGACAATGATGGTCACAAGTGTATGTATATTGCTTCCATGTATAATACAAGTGATTTCAACTCCTTATATAGCCTCTAGGAGTGTTCACGACTTTTACAACTTGAATTTGAATTCAAATAAAGGTGGGAATGGTTGTTGGAGGGAATCAATTCACTTCCCTACAATCTAGGAAAAGTGAAGATCTTGATTGATCTACTTTTAGGTGACTTGATTTGCTTGATTGAATGCAACTTCAACCACCAAAATTTCGTGGGATTTTGGCTCTATATTTCTACCTTTACATGTGTCAAGCTCAAGGCTTTTACAACGGTAAATGAGCCATCAAAATATTCTCAAAAAATACAATAAATGAGCATATGAAAAAGAACTCTCCAACGGATATTCTTTCGACGCGATAGCCTTTGATGTAGATCAAATCCACCTCAAGCATAGTGTAAGCTTGATGTTCCAACAAGAAAGTGGGTCAAGGTTATGCTGATGTAATATTTTTCCAAAAAGGTGCAATTTATTGATTTTCTTGTTGCGTGTAACATGCGAAGTATACCCATCGTTCTTTTTAAGTGGTTCTCTATAATTAGAACAAGAATTGAGTTACACTTAAACTGTGCTTTTCTGGTTTAATATTTCTTTGATTTTTAAGGTTCCAGGAATTGTCAATAACATTTATACTCTCTGCCCATGCATCATGAGCATAATAGCATCTATTTTACAAATGATACACATGTTTTTTAAATCAACGAAAGTGTTCTACATAATTCCTTGTATATGTCGAAACATATCTGTTCAAGCCTAGTCCTTGTGCATGTTTTCATATGCAAGTTTCTATATTGTCATGCATAAATCATATCTCTGTGGGAAAGGCTCTCTAAACCTTGTTCAGACATAAAGATTAGGATACTATAACTGCCCCACATGGGGGATTGTATCCATAACCCCTGCATATGATAGACATGTTTATTTTCTAAGTCCTGGGAGGCTGGCTGGCAAGTATCCATACTGTCATAATAAGTTGCTGCTCCTCGTTACTATGTTTTCACACTGACAATATGATGTCTAGTTGCTCAACCTGAGGTTGTTTCTAGAGCATCATACTCATTGAAATCGCTATGGGGATCTTAGATGGTCTTTGAGGACCTTATACAGGTGAAGTAACTCTTCATTTTATGCTCTATTATGTCATGTCTCTATGTGATGCAGGTCTGAGGGTTGGATAAAGATGGCTCCTGATCCTTGGGGCTAACCATTGATTTTTATGTGTTTAACTCCTATGCAACATCCTCGCCAGGGAGTCACTATCTATTCATGGCATACTTTATGACCTTGTCTGATGAATATTGGAGTTTAATTGTCCCTCTAATGAAAGAGGATATGAGCTAAACTTAGATGGGATGGAAGAGATGCTCAAGCACACACATTGATTGTGCTATCTGTGAAGCTTCATATAGTTTTGCACATTCAATCATGTTCTACATCAAGAACGGCATTGGAAACTCTTGCTTCATTGTGTGCCATGTGTAACGAAGCACATGTTGCATACTTGAGGAAGAAATTTGAGGATGTATGAATGGTTGAAATTGAGTCTATGGATGTGTATGTGACATGCACAAAGGACTTGAAAGAGAAATTAGCAAACATAGATGAGATTATTTTGGATGCATGACTCATCTCTACATTGATGAAAGGATTACAAGAATCCTTTAAAAGCTTTGCCACTACACTGTTTGGTTGCAAAAGGGAATCCCAACATGTATGCATTTGATGAGGTTGTGTCTCTTCTTTTGCAAGAAGAACAATCTAGAGTGAATAGGAGTGGTTTGATTGAGATAACGCAAGCACTGCTACTATGCCACAAAAAGGGAAAAGCAAGTATGGCTCAACTTCGGGTTCATCAAAGCAAAAGCCTCAACCTTCCTCTTCCACTCATTCCTCTAATGATGTTGATTTGCAAAAGAAGAGATGCAAATATTGTTAGAACATCAAGCTTACACTATGATTGGGGTGGATTTGATCTACATCAAAAGCTATCGCTTGGATTATGTGGAAAAAATATTAGTTGGAGAGTTCTTTTTCTTATGCTCGCTTATTGTATTTTTTTAAAAGATTTCTCATGGATCTTTTACCATTGTAAAAGCCTAGAGCTTTATACATGTAAAAGTAGAAAGAGAGAGCTAAACTTCCATGAATTTGTGGTGCTTGAGTTGCACTCAAATCAATCAATCAATCATGTAAAAGTAGATGAAACTAGAGCTTCACTTTTCCTAGATTGTAGAAAAGTGAACTGATTCCCTCCAAAAACTCTTACCGCCTTCATTTGAATTAAAAATCCGCTTGTAGAAGTTTTGGAGCACTTGAAAACTCTATATAAAGACTTAAGTTTTGGAGCACTTGTACAGTACATGGAACCAATATACATACACTCGTGAGCATCATTGCCAGATGGCTCATTAGATAGGTATTAGTGTCTAGCTTATGCCTAAAATTTTTCATAGCATTTGGTTTAGTAGATTGAGATAAATTTTAGTTGTTCTGTCTCGGGGTCAATCTCTATGTATTTTGGAAAAATAGGAGGTACCGTTGTTGTGTGTCTGGTTCATTCCAAAAGCATATTTTGCTTATTCTTTATAATCGTGTGCATCATATATACTCAAACCTATATGTATCACTCCCATAAAAGGATTTTTTCTAATTGTAATCACACTGGTCGCTATGCATTTGAAGTTCATTATCTCATTGTTGACACTCAAGGTTAAGGACAAGCATGGAAGCGCATCAAGGAAGGGGACACACAAGAAGAAGGAGCATGTAGGGAGCTCCGAGAAGCACATGTCAAATTTTCAGAAGAAATCCCTATAAAAATAGTGATTTTTATCACTAAAAACCATTGTAAATACCATTTTTTATTTTTGTAACTCCATTTTGTTCAAGTCGAGGAGTCCCTGAGCTTGAGGATATTAGAACTATCATCCTACCAAGTTTCATAATTTTTAGACTCCATTTGAGCCCCCAAATAAGCCATGGAACCTATTTTTTAACTAGGCAGGACACTACATCTAGACAGGGCCAAAACTACTCAAAAAACTATAAAAAAGGGCTGAAGAGCTCATTTTTGAGGTTAGCTTGTTGTAGATTTGAGCTTTGTAAGAGAGTTCTTTTGTAATCAAAGATCTTCCATTGTTCCACTCTTTTCTCTTACCTTGTATGCGTGTGTGTGTGTGTATGTGTGTGCATGCTTGTGTGCTTTCACTCATGCACTTGTGCCATCACTTGCTCACGGTCTCCATACCCGTCCTCACATCTCTGCAGATTGACATTTATGAGGTGAAGCTCCTCATGTTGGTACTTGCCATTGTGCTAGAGTGACACCAAAATTGGCGTCGTTGTCAGGGAGAGAGCTTGGAGGACGAGCGTGTGACGCTAAGACGTAGAGTAGCGACGTTGGAAGGTAAAAAAATCACCATTTTCAGTTCAATTTCTGAGTTTTTCTTCTACTTCATCATCATCATCACCACCATCCTCTCCCATCTTCATCTTCTCATATTTTCTTCACTTTCGAGTGTACATTCATCTCGTTTTTCACCTTTGCCTGTGATTTCAAGAAGCATAGAGGGTGTTCAGAGTTGAAATGCTGGAGAATACCCTTGGAATATGCTCAAAATACCCCAAAAATTGAGTGAAAGTGTCGCAAAGTGACAAGGTCTACGTCTGGTATCGCGAGTGCCATATTGTGGATTTGGAGAGTGACATTGCATCCACAAGCACATAGGAGTGACAAGGAGAACCTAAGGTACACATATTTGCAAAAAAATTTGAATTTGGATCTCAAAAACTCCAAGTATCGTATCCGATTGAGATTTGGTATCGCGATACCAGAACTCCCGTTATAACACGATACTTGTCGAGTAGCATATCGCCTCCTTGAGGTATCGTGATACCATTCTGGTATTGTATCATCAAGTGCTGGTATCGCGATCGCCCACAATAATGTGGTTCCTATATAGGCTCTCACTAGGGCACAAGTTTTACAACAAGCAAAACTAGTTGATCAATCAGAGTGAAGTGAATCAAGAGAGCCTAATAAGAGGAAAAAAAGAACATGGAAAGATACTAGGGAGAGAACCAATCGTAAGTGGAATAAAAAGATATCGGAACTAGAAGAAAGCCTGAAAGATGCCAAAACAAAAAAAATGAAGAAATTGCATCTCAAAGCCCCTCGCATGCCGAAGCTCCATCTACACCACCTCATCCCACCCCACGACCCATTGTAAAAGTCCGCAATTAGGATCTGTTCTTGCAGATCCAACCTTAGAAGGCTTGGACATGATGTTCAAGGCCTACTACACTCGACTTCAAGAAGGGCCAACAACTGCAAATCTAGAAAAGAGCTACCCTAGAGCAGATTTAGAGATTGAACAGACAAAAATGTGCATGAAAATGGTAGAGCTGGCTCAGGCTATGCTCGAGACCAGTCAATAGTTCAATCAAAGAAACTCTGTCAAACCGGATTTGCATTTCCAAGGCTTATTAGAAAGACTAGAGCAGTTAGTAAACAAACAACAGGTTTCTTTACCTCCATAGGCTCAACCAGTTGTTGAAAGAGAAAACTCTCCACCAATGAAAGCTTATGTTCCTGATTCTATAAATGAGGGAGCACCTCTTTCAATTCAATAGTACTCTCAAGGGTTCTTATAGGAAATAAAAGAAGAAAAATGGGCCAAGGAGAAGGGTAATCCCCCTCCTATTCCTGAGATTGATGACGTTCATGACATTAGGGGAAAAAATAAACCCTGCATGGGCCTTTTAGATTAAGGAGTGATTAGTGATGGACCAATGAGAAGATAGTGGTGGCCACAATCTAGTCCCTCAATCATATAGGTGTCAAACGCTATTTATTCTCCTAACTGTCAGAAGTGCGTTTAAGTGATTCTTGGGTTCTTGGGAGTGGAAGGGGTCTGTTAGACAGAGGCCCTGGTGTAGCTCAGCGATGAGTAGCACCTCCTTTAATGTCAATCCGGGAAGACATGAGGATGGTATGAAGACCTCGAGCAAGTGACGGCACAAGTGCGTGAGTGAGAAGCACACTAACATGCACACACATACACACACACGCGCACACACGGCAAGAACAAAGAGAGTAAGACAATGGAATCACTTCTATTGCAACAAAGTTCTCTTACAAGCTCAAAACTACAAGAAGCTAACCCACAAATGAGCTCTCTAGCTCTATTTATAGTTTTTGACTAGCTTTGGCCCTGTCCAGACCTAGTGTCCGGCCTAGTTAAAAATTAGGTTCCAGGGCTTATTTGAGGGCCCAAACGAGATCTAAAAATTATGAAAATTGACAGGCAACTACTTCTAAGGCTCCCCAAGCTCGAGGACTCCTCGGCTTGTACAAAATGGAGCTACAAAAAGGTGAAATGATATTTACAAGGGTTTGTAGTGATGAGAATCACTTTAAAATGATGTGAGGGTTTTGAAAAAAATGAAGGGTTGCCTCAGTGCTAGATCTGCATGTGTGTCCGTACTTGCTTCTTCCCGTATACTGTCAACACTCTCCCCCCCCTAGGGTCTGTCGCCTCTGACAGACCTCTTTTCCACAGTTTGATCAATGTATTTCTGCAGGAGGTCGGTTGCCAATTCTTGTTCTTTGATTCTTAAACTTCTGACCAGGTCTCGTTGCAAAGCCTCCCAATCAACTATACCAGGCATGTCAGGTTGTGGCATCGTGTAAAGCTCGGAATGCATTGTTTGCTCGCATGCGAAGAGATGGAGTAAATGCGTAGGCCGTGGCGTGAATACCTCTGAATGTGCCTCCCAAAACCCTGTGGTGAACATATCGTCGAATGTTTGCTTGTAGCAGGCAGGGAGATATCTTATGCGTGCATGCCATGCGTAAGCCACTCGTATGCTCGGGGTTGTGCTCATATCATATAGCAGGTCGTAGTTACCATTAATAAACCCGGGAATAGGAGGTTGAATACGGCATACATTGCGAAAAGTTTTGAGTACGACCTGCATCATATCGAAGATCTTGAGCATCATCTGGGCAGCCACATCTGGCATAGGGTGGAGGCGTGGTATCCAATGTCTGATGGTTGCAATCATGTATGACACTGTGGGAGTACCGGTTGGGGGGGCGATAGCGGGGTAATTGAGCCATTCTTTACAGTTTGCGTTATTCTGAACCTTGATGGCAAAAGCTTTCCATGATCTGCGTCTTTTCACTGGCCCAAAACACGGATTGTACTTCAAATGCATGGGGGCATGATCCCATGTTCGAAGCATTTCTGGGTAAGTTTCGAGTAACTTCTGCCTCCACGTTGGTTGGAATATGGCCCCTTTTCGTGCCGCTTCTGGTATATCTTCTAGTTCGAACTGTGTGGCAAATGTTGGGCACTTGTTGGTGACCCTTTTGATTTCTGCATTGTAGTCAGCCAACAATACAAAATAGGGCTTGTATTGTAATTCTGAGCTAGTGATAAGGCGTCTAGGGGCAATGTGCCTGAAGTACTCTGAGTGAAGGATGGTGTCCTCAATGGCCTTCATTGCCAGCATCTGAGTGGATATCCGTTCCTGATGAGTTTGCCCCATTTCCTCTACCTGTTTCATCCATGCCGATGGGGGTTCCTCATAGGTATCTTGACCTTCTTCTGTTACGCGTCCTCCTGGGAATGGTTGAGGCTCGTAGGTGTCGTCGAATGCTTCCTCCACTGGAATAGTAACTGCTTCTTCTTCTAACGGTTGCTCTGGTGGGGAAGGAGGTCGTTCGTACTGCATCAACTTCAATTTTAATTCTGCGACCTGTTTCCGTAACTCCAGTACGTCGTTGGTCGTTGAGTGTTCAGGTTCGGTTGAAGTAGCAGCGTTGGTCAGTTCTTTAGGTTCCTGTCGGTGTGGTGTAGACTCTTGGGGTCTCTGTAGGTCCTTCAGCTGGTCGGCAAGCTGATCATGTGCTTCTAAAAGATTGGCATAAGTTTCCAAGATCTGTTGTATGCTTTCTGAGGGAACAGCTTGAAATTTAGCCGGGTCTATGGGTGCTCCCGGGGTGTTCTCCATGGCAGCCTCGAGGTTCTCTTGGTTTTGTTGTTGAAGCCGTCTGTTCTCTTCTTGCGCTGCCGCCAGATGTCGTCGTAGCAAAGCCATGTTTCGTTGAAGCCTTGCATTGCGGCCCATTTGATCTCGCAGCTGTTCCTCCATGGCTTTGCTATCTTCTATATGCCTCGCTGCGAGTTGCGCATTTGCATGTTCGAGGGCAGATATCTTGCTTTGTGACTCCGTGTGGCTGGACTCCAAAGCGTTGACACGCTCTTGGAGTGTTGCTGAGAGGGTGCAAAGTTCTTTGTTATTTTCTTCCAATAATGTATACTCCTGCTTAAGCTGAGTGGCAGCTTCGAGCATGGTGTCGAGTGCAAGACTAAATGAGGTGGATGCGGGGGTATGGGTGGAAGATGCAGGGGGTTGGGAAGTGGGAATGGGAAAAGTGGATGTTGTGCCTACCGTGTGTGGAAGTGGTGATGTGAGTGTAATAACCTGTGATGGTGTTGTGAGAACAGTGGTGGTGGGTGATCCAGCGGATGGTGAGATGTCCATGGGATCGGACATGAGAGAGTGTGATTCGTGAAATGTGAACACCGGGACGGTGGGTGGTGTGATAGTGGTGGCCGTGAATGTGGGAAAGTGAATTTGGGGGAGGGACTTTTTCTTATGTTCATCAACCTGTTGAAGAATGTTTACAAGTTGGGTCCAGAAGGAGGGTTGGGTGATTAGTGTGGTGCCCGGGGCAGTTACAAGGGATGGGGTAGGTAGAGTTTGGGAGGGAGGAAATGGAGGGGTGGAGGGTAAAGATATGGAAAGAGTCTGACTAGTGACAGATGGTTGTCCAAAGGCATGGGGGAAGGAAGGGTGACCTAATTGGGGTTCAAAAATCTGAGTGACAGAGATGGATGAGGGTGAAGGAAGGAAAGTGGACACGGGGGTGTGTACAATGGTCTCACTATAGGAGGAGAATGGTTGTGTAGAAAGACACGTGGAGAGAGGCTCTGAGGGTGGGATAGGAGAAGATGGGGGGGATGGTGCATGCGTAATGTCCTCCGGTTCATCATTGGGCCTAGGGCTAATCATGTGAACATCTTCTGATGTGGACGTAGCTAACGCAGTAGATACTTCCATCTGAATCATCTTTCCTTGTCGAGGCCGTGTATCAATTCTTCTTTGATCATAAGCAGGGTTCTCTTGATAGACCAAGGTTCTCATTGCTTCACTGATGCCACAGGTGTCCGCCAAAAGATTTAGCAATTCTACAAACTGGGGGTCGATATGCTCTGAGTGTAACATCTGGTTTACTAGGGCCCTATTTGCTTCTTCTGACATTTTATGGCGTCGTTGTACCTGCGTGATTGTTTGGTATAGCCGTTTGAGTTGTGCCGTATATGCAGGGGCTTCGTCTTCACTCTCTTCCGGGTTATCTCTTGGTGCCTCCTCCTGAGCTTGTGTGCTTAGTCTTTGAGGAAGTTGTGCCACTCCTATCTCCTGTACACTGCTTGTCTCGCCTCTTGCAAGTTCTCTTTGGGTTGATGCCCCCGGATCGACATTGTCAGGACAACCTTCACTGTCTGATAGATGAGCCGTCTGCAGAAATGTTTCAAAATCAAAATTTGGGTCCTCGGTGAAGTTGGCCATCGCTGCAAATTCTGCATCGGTAGGTAGCGGAGGGGTAGAAGGAGTGGGCTGTACCACCTCTCTTGGTTGAGACTCCTGGAGATGGATTGTGATAGGTGCCACCTGGGCTTCCTCTCTAGTGGAGACTTTGGCGGTGGTTACTGGAGGGATCAGGACCTGTGAAAGGGATCCACGCATTCTTTTTGCAGGCTGACTCCCTGACTTTCGCCCTTTGAACAGCTCCAGGTGTGCATATTTTAGGGCTCGAGCAACTGGCACATCATATGCCAGACATCTGTAGATGATTCTCGTCAACGCACAACACCCATGTAAAGTGGGCTTCCTCACCCCCCGCTTGCCTGCCTCATACACCTGATCTAAGATCCATACCGGCATCTTAATGGGCAAGCTTCCGGTCTCTGCTAAATACAACCCGTACCATATCTTCTTGTGAGGCTGAGTGAAACGGTCCTGAGCGGGAAATGCGAAGTGCTGGAGGCACATCCGCAGAGGTATGGCGATGTTGGGGGTGAGGGCGCACATTTCTTTGAGCTTCTTGACT
This sequence comes from Ceratopteris richardii, assembly GCA_020310875.1. Lineage (NCBI taxonomy): Eukaryota > Viridiplantae > Streptophyta > Polypodiopsida > Polypodiales > Pteridaceae > Ceratopteris > Ceratopteris richardii. Next base: position 54,806,092 of record CM035407.1, on the reverse strand, counting down.
CTATTGCTTTTCATTGATTCTGGTATCAAAGGGTCGCGATCCGAAGGCACATGAGTTCCATACATTTGAAGGGCTTCCCTGATTAACGTTACATTTAATTCAAACTTCCTCATCTCCTCCAGATTGGATAAGGAGGGCACCCAGAATGTGCCTGAGTGATCTTTATCCCCGGTAGGTTTCATCGTAGCAATCAAGTAGTAGCACCTGAGGAAGTCAGGTTTAGGTAGAGCTGCACTGAAGTAAGCTTGTAGTCCTGCCTTTTGCCAGATGTCTTGAAGTGGAGCTGCATTCTGTAAGGTCTCAAATTCTCTTGAAAAGAACTGGAAGGTCCACCAAACCCCTCCACACTCCATCTTGGACTCCCAGATGTGATCTGCGTCTCCCAAATCCCCTGGCATTTCATTGAACCAATGGGAGTGCCCTTTTACTCTTTCGGTTAGTCCATTGGGTGGATCTGGAATAGGAATCCTTCGCACATTCAAGAATTCTTCAGGCCGAGCTGTTGGTGGAGCTTCCACTGGCATGGCATCCCAATTGATAGGAGCACCAGATCCTGCCTGAGAGCTTGTGCCTGCCGCGGTTGCCATGAGAGTAGGTTGCTTATCTGTTGGAAGATGAAAGGCACATTAGTGTTGCATAGGAAATAAGATGTAATGGTGTTCCCTTCACAATACTAACATGACAATCCCGGAGGTCAGTGGTTAGTGGTGAGGTGTTTATGATATGTGTGAGTGGTGCTTAAAGGTTAGTGTCATCCTAGATGCATACTTTGGTTATGCAATGGGCTCGGAATGCTCCTGTGTTAGTGTGGACGGATTTACAGAATAGGGTCAGGGGGTTTAGTACACAGTTTAATTCTCCACACTTTGACAGAGGAGTCGTAGCTCTTGGAGCTAAGGACAGGTGAAGATTTCGGTATGAGAGTGTGATGTATTTGGGACCTTTTGGGTACCCATTTCCAGACATTCCTGGGGTTGATGGGAGTGGAGACAGTGAGAGGTGTAGGTATCTTGTCCCTTTCTGAGTTGTTGGCCAAGAGTGCTTGTGAAAGCTGCTTCATCCTAGTGCCTGAAGGTGAAGTACTTTGGGCTTGTAAGCAAGCCTTGGGCACCCATATCTGTCTAGCATTAGGGGTGGCCTTCATTGACCGCTTAGGAACCCAAATAGAAATGGTATGCCTAGGGGTTATCCTAGGGGGCTTCTTCACTTTGTTCCTTGATGGTGAGGCTCGTTTCTTGTCTCCTTGAGAATCTGCTATTGGAGCTGTGGGTTTTCCATCCTTGAGTATCCAGATCTGCTTCACGCCACGAGATGCTCCATGTTGCGCGGGTTGGCGCTCCTGCCTCTTGATTAGCGGCCTCCTTCGTGTAGAGTGATGTTCGGTCTGCTCGTTTAGAATCTTCTTTGGATCAGTTATGAACTCCTTCTTGGCCTCTGAACCTTCAGTAAGATTGACATTCCTCTGCACCATAGAAGGTTGGACAAGCACAACAGTGTTATCTTCATGTGGATTCCTGGAGGGACCAGGAGTTGGTGCCTGTTCTATTGGTTTGAGTGCGTGATTTTCTAATTCAATCGTGAGACGGCTTTGGCCTACCCACACCTGAAGAAGTCCACTTCTTAGGTTGAGGTTGACTGCATGCTCATAGATCCAGTCTTGGCCCAAGACAAGAGGTTCGGTCAGATCCTCGTCTTCACACACTAGCACTTTTGCTGGCATGAGGACCTCTTGTATGTAGAGGGGAAGATCCACCTCTCCCATGCAGGGGGTTTCAACACCTCCTAATCCTATCAGATAGGCTTCTATGGGTTTCACCTCCAATTGCAGCTGCTGGCAATAAGAAAGCCGAACTGCACTTGTGGCTGCTCCTGAATCAATTAAAGCCCTCACACTTGTTGTGCTGTCTCTTTGTCCTATTTCTAGGGTCACAAAAGGTCGTCGGTCCACTATCTTATGGATACGTTCACCTGAAGCCTCACACATGGCCATGTGATAGCCTGGAGACTCTTCAGTGTTAGTCCTAGGCTGGTCCCTTCCTTGTCTTCTCAACTTCATTCGTTTGATACGCTCTAAGGCCTCTGCCTGTGCTTCTTCTCGAATTCGTTTTTCCTCCTCTTTACGTTGCTTGGCAATATTGAGTCGGCTTAGCATCTTTTCCGTGAGGGGTTCCTGATACAGCTTGACTCTGCATCCGCTAATATAGTTTGGGAGGACCTCCCCCTCTAATGTGGCTAGTTGTACTGCTCCACTCGTGGAGATCCTATTAATGATCATAGGTCCGTAGCCTCTCTTTTCTAGCTTTCTTGCGTGTTGTTTCAATGTGTAGACTAACACTAGATCTCCTGCCTTCAAGCCCTTATCCTTCACATGGGCATCAAAGTATGCCTTTTGCCGTTTCTTTGCAGCATAGATACCTGCTGCTGCTCGTAGCCTTGTCTCACCTAAACGCTCTAGATCTAAGATCCTAGAGGACAACTCATGTCCATTCCACTCATGCTCTTGTGCTACTCTTAAAGCTGGAATTAGGAAATCTAGTGGTAACACTGCATTCTGTCCGAAGACCATCTGAAATGGGGTGGCATTGAGTACCGTTTTGTAGGCAACTCGGTATGCCCAAACAGCATGGTGAAGTTGTTTGTCCCAATCAGAGCGTTTATTATTGACCAGTTTCGTCAATACGTTACACAGGATCTTATTCGTGCTCTCGGCTTGTCCGTTAGCTTGTGGGTGATAGGGTGCAGACTTTTTATGTACCACCATGAATTCTTGAAGGAGATTTTCAATGACCTCATTCAAGAAGTGTGTACCTCTATCACTAACTAACTCTATTGGTAACCCATATCTAGTGAACACATTTTCGAATAAGAACTTAGCCGTTGTTTGAGCATCATTCTTTGTCGTGGCCTTTACTTCCACCCACTTGGTAAGGTAATCTGTGGCTACAATAATGTATTCTGCATGGGAGTTCCTAGCTGGGGGGTTGATGGGACCTACAAAGTCTATACCCCACTTTGAAAATGCACGTCCTCCCATCATTGGTCTTAATGGCATTTCATCTCTTCTTATCGGATATTGGGTACGTTGGCATGTGTCGCAACTCTTCACATAAGTATGTGCATCCATATGAAGAGTGGGCCACCACAGTCCTGAGAATAGAATAGTCTTAATCACTCTGTCAGGCCCAAAGTGTCCACCTGCAGCACCGCTGTGTGCCGTTTCTAAGACTTTCAAGTAGTCTGATTCATGTACGCACAGTCTTAGGTAACCATCCTTGCCTCTTCGATACAGGTTGTCTCCTACTAAAGCATAGTCTTGAGCCTCTTGCTCCATGCTCCGTTTTCTTGCAAGACTAGCCTGATTGGGTAATGTTCCTGTTCTCATGAACTCGACCAGTGGAGCACTCCAATCTGGGATTAATGACATGTGATAAAGAGTGGCATGCTCCACTGGGGGTCTCTCCTGGCACCCTGGACAGCTCTGGATCCACTCTTGTATTTCTTTGTCCATGCTAGGCCAATACACTCCTAAGCGTTTTAGATTCTGCAAGGTTCGTTGTTTAGAGTAGTGATTCCCTAGCAGTCCCTCATGGGCTTGTTCCAACCAACTAGCATGTTCATCATCCTCGACACAACAAGCTAATACGCCCTCATTATCTTGCTTGTACATACTTCCGGCTAATATTTGATACTTTAGCGATTTTACAATTTCCTCTTTGCTTGTCTTAACATTTTTGTTTGCAGGCCCGAAGGTTAGGACTGGTACCAACTTATTTGCCCATTTAGGAACAACTTCTAAATTGAACAGATAAGCATCGGGCAATTCATCAGACACTCCTAGCGGTGGCTCTCCTGAAGTGATGCGAGAAAGATGGTCTGCCCGAAGATGGGTTCTACCTTTCCTGACAACAACTTCAAAGTCGTATTCCATTAGTAAGAGGAACCATCTTACTAAGCGGCCTGTATTGCAAGGTTTATTGACCAAATATAGTAAAGCTTGATGATCAGTGAAAAACTTGAACTTATTGGCTAATAGATAGTGTCTAAACTTCTTCACAGCATATACCATGCCTAAGCCTTCTCTCTCCGTTGTGGTGTAATTTCGTTCAGCTGCATTTAATTGCCTACTAGCATATGCTATCGGCAAATCTAGGTTTCCTTCACCTGTGGGTTGTGCTAGCACACATCCTATTGCATGATTGGAGGCATCTACATGGACATGAAAGGGTTTGCTCCAATCCGGAGTAGTCAATATTGGTGCTGTGCACAAACGTCTCTTCAGTTCGTTGAAGGAAGTCTCGCATTCCTCACTCCACTCAAAATTGGTTAACAACCCATAGAGAGGTTTAGCTATGATGGCATACATGTGGATAAACCTACGGTAATATCCACAATGGCCCATAAAGGCTTGTACCTCTTTCACATTCCTTGGTCTCGCCAATTCTGCTATTGCTCTTACCTTGTCTTCATCTGTTGATATTCCATTCTTAGAAACAATGTGACCTAAGATCTTACCTTGGCGTACCATAAACACACACTTCTCTGGATTCAGACACACTCGATAATCTCTACACTTGTTGAAGATTTGCCTGAGCTCAGGGATGTGGTAACTTCTCTCTTGGGAATGAGCGCACAAATCATCCACATATACTTCTAAGCTCTTTCGCAAGAACTCTTTGAAGACATGACACATGAGTCTTTGGAATGTTGCAGGTGCATTGGTGAGCCCAAATGGCATCACACGAAATGCAAAGATTCCCCATTCTGTGGCAAAGGCCGTTTTGTGTTGATCTTCGGGGGCAATGGCTACTTGGTTGTAACCTGAAAATCCATCAAGGAAGCTGTAAACTTCCTTGCCTGCAACACGCTCCAAAAGATGTTCGGTGATTGGAAAAGGATAACTATCTCTAATCGTAGCGGCATTAACTTTTTTAAGGTTAATGCACACTCGCAATTTCCCGTTCTTCTTGGGCACCACTACAATAGGGGACACCCATTTAGTGTGCTCAATCTCATAGATGAATCCGGCTTCAATCAGCCTGTCAATTTCCTCTTTTATTTTGGCCGCATAATTGTCATTATATGTGTAGGGTTTTTGTTTGGTGGGCTTAGCATCAGCGGTCATCGGAATCGTATGAGAGCAGATCTCTGGATCTACTCCTTTCAAGTCTCTATAATGCCATGCGAACACATCCCTATATTCCCTTAATAGAGCTACAAGCTCTGCTTCTTCTTCTGCACTTAGGTCATCTCCTATGTACGTACATCGCTCTTCATTCCCTTCAATGGTCACTACAATTTTTTTGGTCTTTTCTTTATTGTCATATGCTTCTCCTATAATGGCCTCTCTCTTAGGCATTCGTACCAAAATCTTCCGGTCTTCCACTTCGTATTTCTTGAAATTTTCTGGTACTTCAAACAATGATTCTTCCTCTTCTTGTCTTACTGCTTTTCTTTTCTTTTTCTTTTGACCTCTTTCACTTCCTTTCTTTGAACTTATCGTTTTAATACTTGCAAGAGGTTCTTCTTCTTTTTGGGTTAACACTCCTATGTCTTCTAAGTAGTGTTCCTCTGAGTCAAAGTAAGTATCCATCACAATGGATTCTAGATCATCATCACTCTCTTCTTCTTCTATGAACTCACTAGGATCACACTCTTCCAACAAGGGCTGACACATGAACACTGAAATATCATAACCCTCCTCATCACAATGGGGTGTCCATTGTTCCTCATTGACTGCAATGTCCATGGTAGCTAAGATTTCTGCCCAACCATGAGGCTCAAATTCCTCATCTGGAAATATCATTGGTGTATAGGCTGGGTCTTTTATTGGTCTATCTCCTGGGGAAGTTCCTTCTTCTCTCGCTTTTAGGCGCTTTTCCTCTTTCTCTGCGGCCTTGCACATCCACAAGTGAGTATCTTCATGCAACCAGGATGGTTCAGGTGAACTTCCAGAATGCACGGAGATAGAGTCCTCTTTCACATTGTGGATAGGATTCCACTGTAGGGGTGGTACATCTCTGAAGGTGTGATCCTTCAGATTGACCTTGGTGGTGACCCCTAAGTGCTGTAAGTACAAGGAGTTGGTTCCCCAATCTTGTACTATTTGTAATTGTCGTAGGAAGGGTCTTCCTAGGATCATCTCGTAAACATTATTCTTCTCAAAGTCACATATGGCAAACGTATGTTCAAACTCTACACCACAAGTGGTTAGAGTTATCCCTTCAAGCAATCCGAGAGGTCTTTCAAAATGACCATCTGCCATTTGAAGTTTCATTCTCGTTGGTCTTAAGGTGGGTTTGCCCCATCGCTTCCACAGGGAGGTAGTCGCAATCGCAACGCCCGCACCCGAATCCACAATTGCTTTGGTTGTGTAACCTTGATATGTGATCGGAAGATAAGTGTTACCTTCTTCACCTTCGCTCATGTCTCCTATCTTGTCGAGAGGTACTTCGGGTATTTTTTGTTTAGAGCCTACTTTTGGTGCATTGGATTCAAGTTCTGGAACCTGATCCTTCACATGATCCCAGAGCTCCGGTTTTGCCTTGAGGAGTTCCTCTACAGTGAGGTGACATTGAACCTTAGTGTTCTTCACAACATCAGTGTTCCTGGGAATCACTGAGTCTTCATTTCTTACCAATATCGTGGGAGCTCTTATCTGGAGAGATTCAGATTCCCATGGGCCTGTGAATTGAGGCAACTCTTGTAAAGAAGTAGATTCAAAATCTAATCTCTCATCCTCTTGTTGCTCTGCTTGATCCCCATAGATAGAGGGAATGTCTTGGGGAAATTGATCACGAAGATCATCAATCTCAGGAATGGGAGGGAAATCACCCTTCTCCTTGGCCCATTTCTCTTCTTGTATTTCCCGCAAGAACTCTGGAGAGTACTGCTGTATTGAAGGAGGTATTCCAGCATCCGTGGGATTAGGAACATAAGCTCCCTTTGGTGGTGAGCTTCCTCTTTCAACAACTGGTTGAGCCTGTGGAGGTAAAGAAACTTGTGATTTGTTTACCAACTGCTCTAATCTTTCTAGTAAGCCTTGGAAATGCAAATCCGGCTTGACAGAGGTTGTCTGATTGAACTTTTGACTAGTCTCAAGTATAGCTTGAGCTTGCTCTACCATTTTCATGCACATTTTCATTCGTTCAATCTCTAAGTCTGCTCTAGGGTAACTCTTGTCTAGGTTTGCAGCTGTTGGCCCTTCTTGAAGTCGAGCCTGGTAGGCTTTGAACATCATGTCCAAGCCTTCAGGAGTGGGGTCAGCTAATACTGATCCTACTCGGGGTGGTGGGTGGGTTTCGTGAGGGGTATTAGAGGGTGGAGAAAGGGAGGGTGATGGGGATGGTAATGGTGGAAGTGTGTGGGAGTGCGGTTGAGATGTGATCTCTGTGATTTTTGCCTTGGTTTCTCTCACGCTTTCTTCAAGTTCGTTTATCTTTTTTGCCCATTGTCTCTTCATTCTTTCACGACTATCCTTCCAGGCGCTAGTCCTCTTTTTGGGTATGCTCTCTGTTTTACTCACCTCGGGGCTCTTTTCCTGAACAACATCTTGGTGTTGTTGAAGTGCCTGGGCTCTTGTGATCACCTGCACAGGTGCAGTGGAAGTCACACTCCCTATGGAGTCTACAACTAACCCAACAACATTGATAGGAGTGATTTTAGGCATGTTATTAGGGTTCTTCGGGCAATCTCGTAGGAGATGCTCTTTCCCGCAATCTTGACAGAAGCCTTGAATGGTTACTGGTTGAGGCTGTGTAGGGGTAGGCAGTGGACAATCACGTATAAGGTGATCTCCCTGACATCTGAAGCATGGTCCTCTAGGAATTGGAGGTCGTACCTGTCTAGGTTGAGGTCTAGGGTTGGGGTTTGTGTACATAACATTAGAATACTCAGGTTCCCCACTATTTTCACTTGGGTCCTCATAATAGTATGACTCGTTATGCTCGGGTGACTGCATGTAGTAAGCCTGAGGGCTATCAATATGTGTGGAGTCGAAGCTATGGTCACTGGGATCACTGTCTGATAGCAATGGGGTGACTGGGACTATGGCTCTATTCGGATTTTCTTCAGTAGATGCATATTTCACTGGGATCACATTGGTTGGAGCAGGGGGTTGCTGCACTAGGACTGGTTGAGGTCTCTGCTGCCCTTGATAAGGTGGCTGATAAGTTTGCTGTGGTCTGTTGTATTGTGGTGATGGGTACTGATTCTGGTATCTACCATGTTGTGGATATGGCTGAGGATAATTTTGCCTAACAGTTTGTTTGTTATATGGGCAGTCTTGTGCCGTGTGATTGGTGTACCTGCGCTCTATGGTGCAGTACTGGCTACTAGGATTCGCCTGAGGTTGGGCCATAATGGGACATACACTTGCCATATGTTCACCGCCACAATTGTAACACCGCTTAACTGGGGCAAATCTCGGAATTTGCTTGCTAGAGACACCTAGTTTTTGGGCTACCTTCTCTGCAAGTTCCTCGATGGATGTGAGTTGACCAGATGCCATGTTACTAGAGCTATCAGAATCCTTATAGATTTTTGATAGTTCTAATTCCTCACCTAGATTGTCCTCAATGTCTATGCACATGCGCACGCACTCCTCTATCGTTCTAGGGTCCTTCAGGTACACATATGACCTGAGCTTAGTGCTCAACAATCCGTCTAGGAACAAGGCCACTTGTTTGGCTGGTGTGGGTAACTCCGGCATAGGGCATCTCTCCAGGTACTGTCTAAATCTTCTTCCAGCTAGTCTGACCGTCTCTTGAGGTGTTTGTTTGAAGTTATGAATTAGTGAGGAGGTGTTATGCCTGATTCCACTCTTAGAAAACTCAACAATAAATGCCTCTAAGAGTTGGTCTATGTTTCTGAAATGCCTCTCATTCAGTGGTTGGAACCACGTGAGGGCAGTGTTCCTAAGGGTTAGACCGAAAGCATTATATTGTGTGAATAGGTCCTCCACTTGTTCAGCTTTCAACACTTGTCGAAATTCTGCCACATGGTCATAAGGGTCTCCCGTGCCATCGAAATAATTCTTCATGGACTTCACCAGTTGGGTTGGTCGTAGGGTCCTAGTGTGTTCTCTCGGCCTTGGCAAAGGAAAATCATCAATGTCCCGGTGATTCCATGGGGTTCTATGTCTCTCAGGTTCTACTCTATTCCTTTCAGCTCCCGTTCTTTCTCTTCCCAGGGAGTTGGCAAAACTTACCTCAGGTTTGTCTCTACTTCTATCTCTTTGAGCTCCGTGAGCTTGGGAGGTCCCAGCTCCTTGGTGACCAAAGGACACATTAGACCTTGGTTGGGGAAAAACAAATTCACCCTTCCAAGTGTAGGCATGTCTGCCCTGCTCAGTGACCACGAAGATTCTCTCTGATGCAGTGTCTAGGTAGGTTACTTGGCCTGGACTATCAGGGTCTTTAAACTCGTAGATTGTGAGGGTATTCACCTCCTGAGGTTGAGAAGATCTATATCTCCAAAAAGCCTCATCGGTTTCTCGATTTAAAAGCAGATCTATGCTTTTATTATCTTGTGGAATCCACTCTGGAGTCATGATTCTGGTCAAGACAGACTTACCACGGGGAGTTCTTGGCTCTCTCTCTAAGTTCCCTTGCTCTATATCACCCATGTCGGTCTCCGCAATCACATTTCCAAACTCATCAGCTCTATCAGGAAGAGTGGTGACTACATATATAGTCCCCTCTTTATCTAGGTATGCTCCATTCTCAAACTTGACTACCGGGTGGTCTATTCCATGGGGTTGATCGGGGTTCTTGATCTGGACCACTGATCTTCTCAGTCCGTCTTCATAGATGCGAGCACCTAGACGATTCGTCCTGATATATTCCAATTGAGTCTTATAAGGCCCCTTTGGCTTTTCTAGATAAGCCAACCCTGAACTACCTACTGGTCTCTCCATGTGATAGGACCTTTCAGAATCACTGGTTTCTGATCTGGGAGTGTATGGGTAATCACTCAACTGCTGGGCCCAAGACCTGGCAGTGTGATTGACACTAGCTTCAGAAGATCTGAGGCTTCGTCTGTCTCGGCCTAAGTGTCTGCCTGATCTAAGGTTCATATGCCTGATTTATTTACCCCCTAGACCCCAAGCACGCTCTCGTTGCTGGTTGATTTTGCACCAATCACTTGGTTCTTTTTAGTTGAATATTATGTTTATGGTCTTGTCTGAAATTGCGTCGTCAGGAGTACTTAAGTGGATTTCCGCACTTGATGAGTGATCGATTCCCGTTTACCTTTTGTCCCTTAGGGTTTTCGCACTTAAGACCTATTTATTTTCTTGCACTTGGTTGATCAATTCTCTTGGACTTGATTCATGCCTAACGTTGCCCTAGTTAATTACCACACCTAAGTCGTACTTAGCCTAGGCTAGGAATTGACAAAGGAGGGTTATGAGATCTTCCAACCTCAATCAGCTGGTTGATCAGATAGCTACGCAAGCCCAGGAAGCCTTCTCCCAAGCTCGGTACTCACCCTTGCTAGCTTGCTTTGATTGCCTTGAGTGCCCACAAAGTTCCTGCAAAAAACTCACCAGTTAGTATAGCTTTATCACCACAAATAATTGGAAGACACACATCAATATTTTTAGTCCCCCTGGAGTAACTCACTGTACCCCCTGAAATCCAAGAACAACTTAGTTCCACCTAAAGGTCAACTTAAAAATGCATGTTCTAAAACTCCACGTATGATTCTTACAAAAACCAATCGAGGTCCACGTAGGATTCTCAACGAGCTTTCCAACGAGACCAAAATCTCATCAATCGGAGTTCGTATGGTCAAGTTATGACCATTCAGGCACTATAGGGTCAAAACAGGCTCTCAGGGTTCAGGAGATCCCTCTCTAGTTTCTAGGTCTTTTGCCCACTTCCAAGGTTCTAAGTTATACCAGTATGTCTAAAATCAAGCTCAACTACCCTTTCAATCACTCAAAAATTAACTCTCAATTTTCATGCGTTAATGGCCGTGTATCGCGATAGCTCGGAGTGTCGCGATAGCTCGGAGTGTCGCGATAGCTCGGAGTGTCGCGATACCTCGGAGTGTCGCGATACCTCGGAGTGTCGCGATACCTCGGAGTGTCGCGATAGCTCGGAGTGTCGCGATACCTCGGAGTGTCGCGATACCTCGGAGTGTCGCGATACCTCGGAGTGTCGCGATAGCTCGGAGTGTCGCGATACCTCGGAGTGTCGCGATACCTCGGAGTGTCGCGATACCTCGGAGTGTCGCGATACCTCGGAGTGTCGCGATACCTCGGAGTGTCGCGATACCTCGGAGTGTCGCGATAGCTCGGAGTGTCGCGATAGCTCGGAGTGTCGCGATACCTCGGAGTGTCGCGATACCTCGCGGGGTGTCGCGATAGGTCGAGATATGGTGAATTTTTCTGTTCTAGCTAGTGTTCCTGGGAGCTCTAGGCCTGCGCAGTGTCGTGGTGCACTCAGAATCGTGAGAAGGTGAAATTTTCGGAGTGTCGCGATAGCTCGAGCTCAACGCCTCGGGGACTGTGCAGACAATTTCTGTACCTGCTGAGCTTGCTGGAGGTGATGATGGAGCTGCCACCTGCAAGAAACATGCAAAAAACACACAAATACAAGCACGCACAATCGCTCTCTCTCAAACTCGCACACAACAAATGAGGGAATGATAAGGAAGAGGGAATATGTAGTGGAGAAGGAGGTGGAGGTGGAGATGGAGATGGAGGTGAAGATGAAGATGAAGATGGAGAAAAATCAGAAATTTACCTACTACTTACCATTCCAACGCGTCCTCTCTACGTCTTACCATCACACGCTCGTCCTCAAAGCTCGATCCCCGGCAACGGCGCCAAAATTTGGTGTAGCTCAGCGATGAGTAGCACCTCCTTTAATGTCAATCCGGGAAGACATGAGGATGGTATGAAGACCTCGAGCAAGTGACGGCACAAGTGCGTGAGTGAGAAGCACACTAACATGCACACACATACACACACACGCGCACACACGGCAAGAACAAAGAGAGTAAGACAATGGAATCACTTCTATTGCAACAAAGTTCTCTTACAAGCTCAAAACTACAAGAAGCTAACCCACAAATGAGCTCTCTAGCTCTATTTATAGTTTTTGACTAGCTTTGGCCCTGTCCAGACCTAGTGTCCGGCCTAGTTAAAAATTAGGTTCCAGGGCTTATTTGAGGGCCCAAACGAGATCTAAAAATTATGAAAATTGACAGGCAACTACTTCTAAGGCTCCCCAAGCTCGAGGACTCCTCGGCTTGTACAAAATGGAGCTACAAAAAGGTGAAATGATATTTACAAGGGTTTGTAGTGATGAGAATCACTTTAAAATGATGTGAGGGTTTTGAAAAAAATGAAGGGTTGCCTCAGTGCTAGATCTGCATGTGTGTCCGTACTTGCTTCTTCCCGTATACTGTCAACACCTGTACTTAGTTCCCAAACTCACTACTTGCACCCAGCAATATACTAATGCTGAGACTTTATCAAAATCGACTGTACTTAGAAATTACAGTTCATGGTCTTAGCTCAACCACGTGTACCGAATACACTAAGATGCTATGTTGCATCTGCACATAACTTACTGAACATACCAGAATAAGGGTATTCGTTCAGCCTTCACAGAATGGATACCACACTCCTTCCAATATCCAGAAACACAAAGAATCCCAGTGTTCAAATACACCGTACTGAAGATTCAGTACACAATCCATGGAATCTTTACTGTAGTTTAAACTTTACCATATGGAACCTGAACCTAGATACTACAGACAACTTAACACAACACGGATACCAGAAGAGTTATTACGATTGCACAGACTTAGCCACAGGTTTGTAGAACATTTCAAGAAAAGAAACAGCTTGATGCGCGAACTAGTTGAGACTCACAACCGCAATGAATACCATCAGACAACCGATAAGCCGAAACACAGATACACACAGAACACTCAGAAAGTCGCCAAGATACTCTGATTTACTCAACTCAACACACAGAAATGCTACAAACCAATCACTCAGACAGACAGTCTGGTGATCTCTCGAACGACTATGAAGTTAACAAACAGAAACAGATATCGACGGCAGACAAGACAAGAGACGAACATGGAACTCAGAATATTGGAGATTAAGCAAACAGACACTACAGTAACGACCCGCTCAGTCACACAGATAGACAGTCTGATGATCCATCACGGAACCGTCACTAGTGCGCCTTTCCTTGATTTATATAACTTTTTTACAAACTGTTTGTAACAGCTTTTCACTTGTGCGAACAAGATTCAGTTACATATTCCCAATCCGGCAGCCGCTAACACTCTGGCACGCACGGTGGACTCAAACCCGCAGGTTTTACAAAACTATTGTTCATCGATAATACTTTCTAAGTACATATTCCTAGCTAATCTAAAGGTTCGGGTGATCTTTTTCTTTAGATTTTCTAATAACTGTTTTAGGGTGTCCGGTTCTATTAACTGTGCATCTATTCGTATAGAACTTAGGGCTATGGCTTCATTTAGCAAAATTTCTGCTTGGGTCTGCAGAAAGGCTTCCTGTAAGTAAAATTTGTTTGCCAGCGCCGCATCTCTGGATGTCTTCATTTCGGCAATCTGTTGCTCCATCTTCTGTACTCTTTCCTTCTGATTTTCCAGTTGATTCTCTCTTCTTTCGATTTCTTGAATCTGAAAGTTTACTGTTCTTGCATATGATTCTTTTTCGTGTCTGAGATCTGCAATTAGCTTTTGTGTTTGCGCTTCCTTGGTCAAATAATGCTTGAGCATATTATTGACATCTAATAGATTTTCTTTTGTCCTTTGCAGTTCTTCTTCTATTAGCTTAGCTTGTGTCTGCTGTTCTTTGTTTTGCTGCACCAGTTCGTTGAGTTGGACTCTCGTCTCTTCCAATAGATTTCCTAATGCTATTCGGGCATCTTCTTTATCCTTTAGCTCGATCTTCAACTGACTATTTTTGGCCTGTGTTTCACTTAATAGCTTGTCCTTTTGGTTGAGATCTGCTAGTGCGGCATCTCTTTGTTCAGTAATTTTTTGTTGTTTTGCAAGTTGAGCTTGGAGTTGAGTTATTTGTGAATGGAGCTGATGATTTTCGGCTTTAACTGCATCTATCTCTTCTTGCAGGGGCGTGATGTCTGCTTTGAGGATGTCCACCTTGTGTTGTAGCTCATTCCGGATGCTATCTGTGACTTCTGTCATTTGGATTGGTAATTGCTGTGATAGGTTGATTAGCAATTGACCCATGGTTGCCAAATTAGATATTACGGGAATCGAAGGAAGTGGGAGATGTTGGCGAGGTGGAGATGCGGACGTGGTGAGGAGTTGTTGGGAGTTGGGTGGTGAGTAGTTCGGGGATGATGAAGAGGAGTCAGCGGTTTCGGCAGGGTGAATGGGTTGGATGGGGATAATGGTCTCTATTGGCGGCTCCGATGGGGGAGTGGGAAGAACATAATTCAATTGTGTTACCTTGGTGTGTTGTGCAGTTTCTTCGGCTGTGGAGTCAATTGTTTTAAGCAGCTCTTCGAGTACTTCTTTAGCAACTTGTTCTTGGTTTGCTTGTTGTTCTCTTTTAGACTGTTGCTGGGATGCTTCTTCTGTAGAAGTTGTGTCGGATTCAGTCCGATTTTCCTGTTCTTGTTGCTCTTGGGAAGATGATTGTGCGGAGGATTCATGCTGCATCGAAGTTGCGGTGTCGTGGAATGTTTCTTCGTCATGTTTTGCTTCTTCTTCATCTTTGTTTTCTTTGGTTGATCCTTGTGCTTCGCTCTCAGAAGAACTGATTCTGATCCTTTTTCTGCCGAAGAGTTGGTTTAGCTCCTCTTCATCTTCTTCCTCATCGTCCCATAATTGTACAGATTCCTCATGTCTTAGAACAGGCCCTCGGGGTGGTGGTTGTGCTGCAAGTATTGCCAGAAAAAGAAAAGACTGAATGTGCAGCAACCTGGACCTTGGCATGCCTCCTTTTTTCACCTGTTTAATTATGGATACACACTCTCGGTGAATGCAATGGAAGAAAAATGATGCGAAGTTTACTGGTTCTTGTGCAGCTAAATCTATGGCGGAGTAGAAGGGATGGGATATTCCATAGGTGTGTTTCTGTAGATTGAGAATAGCTACTAAGAATTGTAGGGCTGATCTTTCTGATCTTTGTAGGATTGCATACTCGTTTGAAGAATACCTAGGGAATAGCTCTATCATTCTTGCGATTGGCAGACTCGGGCCATTTTGTCGACCTTGCGAAGGGAGTCTAAACGCTTCTGCAAAAGCTTGGAAGGTGATAAGTGTACGGGATGGGAGGGAGGTGATCGGCCAACTCTGCTCGGTGGCAGGTGTGTTGGCAATGGCGGAAATGATCTGGGCGAAGAATGGGTGGGACTCCACTAAATGCAAAGGCAGTTCAGCGAAGTTGTTAAGCCCACGAATGCGCAGGAGCTCTCCTACGTCGGCAGGGAGTCCATCACGGAAGGCGGCGTAGTTAGCCAAAGCTTCCATGGCGCACACAAAAACAGTAAGCACAAGCAGGAAAAGCACAGGGTAAGCACACAGAGTACAAATCACACAAACACAATGGCGATTTTCGGCGAAACAGAAAAGGTTAAGTAGATGCGTTGTAGTGGAGAGCAATCAAGGATGACTAATCATCACGCGGTATTGAAATGATAATTCTTAACTTCGGTGTGCATGCGTGAGTAGCTGGCAAGGGCAGGGTGGCTGTGGACATAATTAGTTAACAAAACGTGGATATTTACAAACTTATTTTATTAAGCATGCCAAAAAAGAAAAGAAAATAAATAAAAGAGAACGCCAAAAAAAAAAAAACACGGCTAAGTGAAATGTTAGTGTGGGTTAGATGTGTGTTGATACGGCCGCAGCTTTGAACCGTTGATGACTTTTGGAAAAGGAATTTCGGTCAACGTAGTCAACCGAAAAGTTGCTGGGCCCACTTGTTCAGAAATCGGGTAGGGACCAAACCATCGCAACTTGAATTTGCCAGCAGAGCGATTCAACTTTGCATTGTAAAAGAGTACAAGTTGTCCTACCGAAAAAATTGGAGTCTTTAGATATCGATCATGTGTTCGAGCTTGTCTTAGCTGTACTTCCTACATAGTCAAAAAACTGTGCCATTGATGCTCGTCTAATTCTCTGAGTGATAACTATCTCCATCGGTGCTATTGCTTCTAATCCATAAGCTAGCTTGAAAGGGGTTAATCCTGTTGTTACCTTGTATGTAGTCCGATATGCCCATAATACTGCAGGTAGCAGTTGATCCCATCTTTCCGGTGCTTCTAAAATGAGTTTTCGAAGCATATTCAATAGAGTTTTGTTTGTACTCTCAGCCAAACCATTTGCACGAGGATAATATGGTGAACTAAATTTATGTGTGACCTGAAACGAATGTGTGAGTACTTTCATTAGATTCTTGACAAAATGAGTGCCTTGATCTATAACAAGTTCTAGCGGTAAGCCGAAACGTGGAAAGACATCCTTCAGTAGACACTTAGCTACTGCAACAGCTGTGGCAGATCATAAATCCCAGGCTTCTGCCCATCTGGTAGCATAATCAGTACATGTCAAAATATAACGATTATTACTGAGGATTGTTGGTGGTGTAATAGGGCCAATGAAATCTAGACCCAACTTCTCAAAAGGCTCTAATGGCAAGACAGGTTGTAGAGGAAAAAGATGACGTTGCAGGGGCTGTCCAGATCTCTGACAACTATCACATTGTTTGACAAACTGTGATACATCCCTGTACATAGTAGGCCACCAGAGACCACTTTGCAGAATTTTTCGGTGTGTTAAGTCTGCAGCAAAATGGCCAACGGAAGGAATTGAGTGAGCCAAATTAATGAATGAGTTAACTTCATGTGATGGAATACAACAAAGTAAAACTCTAGTGTGATCTATATAGTATAATTCCCCAGCAATCAACCGAAATCGGCGGCTGAAACTGAAATTTTCCTTCGTATTGTAGGAGAAGTCTGAGTAGGAAGGTATCCATCAGTGAGGAAGGTTAAGATCTGATCATAATATGTAGATGGCATAGGTGGGTCTGTAATTTCATCATTAGTTGGTTCAAAGACATAAATTGCCAGTGTTGTGTCATCTATACCGACCGGAGCTTCACCGGAATCTAAGCGAGATAGAAAATCTGCTAAGGCATGTGAATTGCCTAGCTGATGAATAACTTTGTAGTCAAACTCTTGTAATAGTAGAACCCATCGAGCTAATCGACCACCTAGATGCTGCTGCCGAACTAGATAGACAAGTGCAGCATGATCTACATGAAAAGTAAATCTATGGCCCAGCAAATAATGTCTGAATTTCTTGACAGAATATACTAGACCTAGACATTCTCTCTTTGTTACAGAGTAATTCTTTTCGGCAGGGGCTAATCTTCGACTTGCATAGTACACTGGTCTGAACCACTTATCGGTTTGTTGCATTATAACGCTTCCTATTGCTATATCTGAAGCATCAACAAATACATGAAATGGGCGATCCCAGTCAAGAGGCTGTAAGATTGGAACCTGTGTTAGTAATCCCTTTAGACGATCAAAAGCAGTTTGACAGTCCGGGGTCCAGTCAAATTGTCGAGGGGTCTTGGTTATCAATCGGTTCAGTGGTATTGCCAAATGAGCAAGCCACCATAGGTGCCGACCATGCCATCTTACTTGGCCCATAAAGCGCATTACTTCCTTAGGTGTAGTGGGTACAGGTGCTTCTAACACAGCTGTGATTTTATCTGGATCCACCTGTATGCCCTATGCAGATACAATGTGACCAAGTAGCTTTCCACATGAAACCGCAAACACGGATTTGTTTGGGTTTAAACAGAGTCTGTATTCTCTGCACTTTTCAAAGCAGCACCGTAAATGGAACATGTGTGCTATCATCTTACCGAAAATTGAAAAATCGTCAAGATATACTTGCATAAAAGAGGTAAGGTAAGGAGAAAATATTTCCTGCATACACCTTTGGAACGTACTTGGGGCATTCCTTAATCCAAACCACATAACAGTACATGCGAAAACACCCCAGTTGGTAATGAAGGCGGTCTTTGGTATATCCTGTTCAGCCATTCTAACTTGATTATACCCACTGTACCCATCTAAGAATGAATACATTTCATGTCCTGCTACTCTATCAAGCATTGTGTCAAGAAAAGGGAGCGGAAATGGATCAGGCACTGTAGCTGCGTTCAGTTTTTGGTAGTCTACACATATTCGTAACTGCTTATTCTTTTTAGGGACAATAACAATTGGTGAGATCCATTCAGCATGTTCTACTGGTACAATAAATCCGACTTTGAGTAGCCTATCAAGTTCTGCCTTTACCTGTGATGCGTAGTTTGGATTCATCCAATAGTTGGGTTGCTTAAGTGGTTTTGCTTCCGGCTTCAGCATGACCCTGTGTTGATAGATGCGTGGATCCAAACCCTTCATATCTTTGTAATCCCATGCAAATACATCAGAAAATTCTCGAAGTAGTTGGATTAGATCTGCTTGAAATAATTCTGGTAAGCTCTCTTTTATCTTAACAGGTCGTGGATTTTCTTCATCACCTAAATTGTAGGTGGTCAGTTGATCTTCTGGAACATAAAATTGTCGAGGCTTCTCTGTATTCTCAGCGGGCTTAAAAAGTTGTTGTAGATCAGCGTCATCTATGGTAGACTTATCTTCTTTCATATCTTTTTCTGTTACAGTCATCACTGTACAAACTGAAGGATTCCAATTATCTACAACAGATTGTAGATCAACAGTTCCTAGGGAGATCAAGTCAATGTTATTTTTCAGAAACTCTTCTTCTTCATCATCTGACAACCCATCTAGCATATGGACTGGTTCCGCAAAATACGGTCTAGCATGCAACTCGCAAGGTTGTATAGCATCTAATTTTACAACATATTTACAATTATTGTCTTTGAAAGTGAGTTCCTGTGCAGACCAATCTTGTATCACCTTAGCGTGCTTCAGCCAAGGTCGGCCGAAAAGGAGATTATAATCAAGGGTGGATTCCGGTAATTCTAGTATGACAAAGTTCATCTTAAATGTTGTACCTTGTAAAGTTATTGGTACATTTCGTACAAGTCCTATGGGATGGACTCTTGACTGGTCGGCCATTCTGACAAAAAACTGAATTGGTTCGATGTTGGTCCACCCTAACTTTTTACACAGTGCAGCAGTAGCAATGTTGACACCAGATCCTCCATCAATTAGTATCTGTGTGATTTTATGATTTTTATACCATACCGTAATTAAAGGAACTGAACGATCGACCGTAGAATCAGGTTTCGGTTGCACTGTTGTCATTGTTGGAATACAAGAAGGCACAGGATTGAACTGCTGTTGGAATTATTGTTGAACTCCCGGTACTAGTGCAAGTAATTGGCCCAGAGGAAGAGTGATGGATGCTTTCGATAAAATTTCCCAGGCCTTTTGTGATTGGGTTGTATTTTCCACAGATTCTGAAGATGATGCGCCTGCTGAAGATGATGTGCATGCTTCTGAATTAAAATCCTGTTGTTGTGTTCCTTCCTTGGTTAACGGAGTCTGGGTCACCGGAATAGGATCTGGGAAGACTGGAGGTTCTGCAGTGGTCCATTGACTAGCTTTATCGTACATCCTTTGTTGTTCGCGTATGCCTGGTTCAAATATTTCTGCTGCTGGTTGCAGTTGTTTACCGGATCGGGTCTGAATTACTTCATCGTGTGTTTCTACTATTGGTAGAACCACTCCTAACTTAGAGGAGTAGTTTTAGGTGGAGCCTCATTTGAATTTCAAATTCAAATTGGAAGAGAAACACTTATATAAGATCTTGTAAATCTCGTGGACTGTATGCATCTTCTAGGTGCTCATTTTCTGAACATTTTTAGAGATTGAGAAGCATACACTATAGCTCACTCATCGCATTATAATTGGGCATCATCACAATGCCAATGATCTTGTAAAACTATGTGCCATAATAGATATCTTTCATTGATCACATCTGTTGTCTTCTCTATTATGTCTACTCAGAATAGTGAAATTTGCATGACCATATCTCAATGATCTCTCCATCAGTTTTCATGTTCTATAGCTTGTTGAAACCAACTCAAAGTCTAGTTCAATGTTCAAAATTTGAAGACATTTGCTTTAGCCAATTTTGAGAAATCTGCGTCGAAGTACTCTTTGGTCATTCTCTATACAGTTCCTAAAAAATCGGGGTAAGCATCAAATTGCTAGATTGATTGCTCAGTGTGTGGTTCATCATTTTAAGTGATTCCACTTGGAATCAATAGCTATCTAAGTTAATTAGATACCCTCAAAAAGATTTTGATCAATTGCTACTATACTGTGAGCATTGAACAAAACATTCAGTAGGTATCAAGACCAAAATAGCAAAGTTTTTTATCACTAATTATTTGCAAAGTTATCTGTTTTAATCTAATTGTTTGAAGCATCAACTCGAAAGTACATGTTGCTATATGGGTTGCCCATAATTTTTCTCATGCTATGGCATCCTTTAACCTTCATAAAAAACCCCGTTTTTTGTAATTAGGAGATGTCCATATGAACACTCTCCTAAAATCCCTTTTTGATATTTCCTTTAGTCTAAAGTATTGAAGCCTTCTCCATAAAGTATCCTTTTTTGCACAAATTCAAAAAACCCATGTACAAACTCCCCACACGCTCTCTCTCTCTCTAGGTGGTTACTTTTTGAATTCCCAAAATCACATGAAGATCCTCTTTTTGATTTAGCACATGTGGTCTTTTGACCACATGTTTTATTCACATATGCCTCTCTTATTCTCTATATAAAGAAGAGCCTCATTTGTAAAAGGGGTCCCTTGGCCTCCATGCTAATGGAAAGAAGGTTCATTTGGCTTCCACATTTCTCCTTGTGTGCTAAGCGTTGATCCATGTGTGTGGGTTTGGCACTTGGGGTTGTCTTGTGTGTGAGCATTCCCCTCCCTTGTTCCTTTTGACGTTGGCCATGGTGCCATTGTTCATGGACGTGGGTGTGTGTGCATTGTTTACACTTCTTGCAACTCCTCTTGGAAGAGCCTCTTACTTCCATGTGAGGCGGTTAGGGTCTGTTTCTCCCCTTTTCTCAACATTTTTTGCACCGTTGCCGGGGACGTCGGCCTTTAGCCATTGGGTTTTTTCAAGCTTGCCGTGCCTACACTTTGTGGATGCACCTTACACTTGGATTGATTTCTGGATCCGTGTGGCCTTCGGTTGGCTTAGGGTACCTCTCTTCTTTTAATTTTTGAGTAGTTTAGATCTTTATTTTTGTTTGTGGCACAAAAACACCCCCTAACCCCCTTCTTTCTCTCACACACATCTCCACACACACATTTGGGAATCAACCCCATCTCTGTCCTTTCTTGAAAATTGATGCTTGCATTGGAAAAAGGGGGTGGGTAGTTACCCTTTGTTATCCCTCCCTCTCATCCATGAAAGATTTCGCAGGTGTTTTCTTTTATTGTTGCAAAATGAAAAAAATTTATAACGCTCAGATCAAGGTGCAATACAAAATTTGATGTGGGGGTACGTGGGCTTCAATGTTGACAGAGGTACGTTGAGAGAGTTAAGTGCCTCCCATCTCCATCTTTGGCCATTAAATGCCATTGGGCTATCGTATGTGTGTTGGTGGGGAAGTAATCACTTCTCCCTTACCCGAGTGCTGGTTCAGTTTGCGGGGGAGTCTTTTGGTTCCTTCCCTCTACCTCATTCGGGTGTGTCCTGGGGTTGAGCTCCCCCTCCAAGCTCCCTTGCATGGCCTCTATCGGTCGACATCAACACCAAAACCAGGCAGTGCCCCACTCTGTGATTTTTTGCAGCTATGGTTGGTTGCTTGCTGATCTTTTGAAGTTCTATGGTGGCTCATCTACAGAAGCCCTAATATCCATCTCACTTCTGCGTGACGGGCGTTGGTGACACATGAGCCATGCGCTCTGCTCCACCTCTTATCATCTCTGATCGTCTGTATTCAACTTGTGAGTTCTTCTAATGGCAGTTCTTCTGCTTTTCCTTCTTCTCGATGGCCTGAGGAGAGGTGCATAGCAAGTCGTGTTGGGAATTTCTCCAAGGCATTTTTAGTGTTTTAGGCAAGTCACCTCTGGCACTCCCATACTTGATGCACCTATGTGTATTAGGTTCGGCCGTTGTCAGATCCTCTCATATAGTTTTTGGTGCTGCTAGAGACTCCTTGTCGAGCTCGAGCTTCAGCTGTGTGTGTCATTTGGCATGCTCTTGGTTGCTTTTCTCTCTCCTAGCACCTACGCTTGAGCTATTGTTTCACATCCTCTTCTTTAAACACGAATCGGTACCCACCAGATTTCATTCTTGATTTGGCTCGCATCCTTTGCACCCCTGTGTTCAAGATATTTGTCTACAGGTGCTATGGATCTTTCGGGTTGCGCCAGGCATATGTGAGGAGGAGATGAATTTATCAAGTTTAAATATTAAAGCTTTGGTCAACATTATTTCAGATCTTCCACTCAAACTCTCCGTGCCTGGCAAGGACAAGACGTCAGTATGGCTTGTGTGACCCAAATGCCTAGACGGGTTGGAATACATGCTTCCAAACCTGGCATATAATACCACTCTTGAGAATATGTTGCCCAACCTGGTTATGTCCATACTTTTCATGCCTGTATGATGTGCGCAACCGCTTCATGCCTACTCCTTAGTTTGATGGTTGTACTCTTCCTTGGATTATCCGAATGCATGGACCTTGGGTAGCATTCTACTCTCGTTTGCATAAGCGTTTTTTAGTTTGGGTTGTGCCCTAGCTCTTGTGCCTATATATCAGGGAAGGAATTTGGCATAGGATTCTGACTACATATATATTAAGAGATGTATGATTTCACCCCGGCGTACACAGGTTTTGCTTGCGAGGGGCTTAATCTACACCTGCTGAAGATCTTGCTGAGGTCCACATTTCACTGCTAGATGTTTTGAATACAGGTCTGCATGCTACTGGTTACTTGTAATGATGAAAATCATTTGGCACTCAAAGGCTGCTATCCATCCTGCACAGTACTCAAAAAGGTTAAGGCATGCTTCCGCTGCTCGATTTTGTGAAGTCCTCGTGCTGCCCCATTTTCTCACTGCTATTGCTATTAGGATAAAGGCATACTCCTCCTTTTTTTTTGCATCACAATCTGCATAAGTTTCTCTTGCTTGTCAATATAACCCTTATGCTTCAACTGGGGAGTTGAGTCATGTCCTTCATTTACACTTCTGAATCGGTAACAATGCAAGCCATTTGGGATTTAGTGTATGCCTTTCTCTATGTTTACAGATGTCTCCCTAAAGTTGTTATTGCATTATAAGGATTTGATCTCTAAGCTTTGGTGATTATTCTAACAGCTAACATGGAGTCTAACGTTTCAGAAGCTATGACTATAATGACTATTTTTTTCCTAACTACCACTTTGCAAATCTTGTTGGACATATACACTTGTATACAGTTGTCCTGACAATGTGTGTCACTCTTCACAGTGGCTTGAGATTTGGTTCTACTCCATAGGGATCATATCTAAAACTCCTCTTATTTTGGGATCAACTTTATTTTGCTATTTTGCATGCTCAAGGAATGATGCTCCCTATGTTTTTATTTCATATGCTATGATGACATAAAGGCTCTATTGGCGCATCACTCTGTGCACCTAACACACCTTAAGAAAAAGAATGTCTGTTGCACATACATGAGCAATTAAAGGCCTCCACTTATTATGTTGCATTGCAATTGGTCCCACATGCACAACATATTATGTTTGCAATACGTCTTTGACTTAGAAAGGATTTCCATGGTAAGATCAAGGGTCACTCCTTGGCAATTTGCAATACTAACGTTATCGGTTTCTTGTCCACTTGAAGATTAATTGGTTTTGACTCCTTTGGTGACTGCCCAAGAATTTGGGATTGTGTCTTTAAAGCTCTATGGTTTCTTCACTATTTAGGGATAGTCAAATGCAAGTCATCACTATGGCCACTCTTCACAGTCATAATGCTTTCTCTCATGTGCCACCAAAGTTTGAATGAAATGTTTGTTTGTTTTGAAACTAAAAGTAATCATTGACTATGATCTTGAGGTTTCCACAGATTTTAATGTGTAAGCTGGAAACTTCTCTCTTGAGGACATCTTAATTTTTTGGTCTCTTGTGAATGACCATATGATTAAGTGTGTCAGAGAAACTTTGAATTTGTAGTTGAAGCACTTCAGGGCTTGGAGGCTTCTAGCATCTATCAACCTTGGGATGTCACATGGTGTCTCCATAGTGTTGTGAGGGTGTTGGTCACAGGTATGTTGAACACGGTGGGGTAAGGCCCCTGTCGGTAGGCATCGGAAGGTGAATCTGTCAATTGAATTTCTTCATATGCTCCCTTGATATTTGGTGTACTGTTCCCATCATCCTTTGGGGTCTTTACTATGGTCTAGCTTTAGGGTTGTATGGTCAAATGTTGGAACTTTAAGGAATTCATAACCTTAAGAAACATGCTAAGAATATGAGCTGATGGCTTGGGTCTCTGGGGTGGTACATAATTTTTTCTACAACTATCCCCACTTTATCATTTGGCTACGATTGGTTTCCATCATCTGTGATTACATTATGCCTGAAATTTCAGGGATTCTATACACTTCATAACTTTTGGATGGATAGTTTTTTCATAATGCATCCTTTCTAATGGGAATGCTTGACCTGCATAGCACTTGGGCATGTATGTTTTACTCGTACCTAAGATCACTTTATCGTTGGAGGAACACATCTTACACCTTTGCAGATTTTTCTTACTTGAAAAAGGTTTACACATACACTACTTTGGTTCAGGAAACTAAGAGTTCACACCATGTATGCTTTCTATCCTAAGAATCTTACTGTCTTTTTTGCTTCACAAGTACCTTTTGAAGACTTCCTTGGAAATCTTGTTTTTTGGAAAAAAATTGTTAACTACGGGTATATACTGCATGATTGAGGCAGTCAAGCCTCACAGATTCTTGGCAATATGGGGTTTGAAGGAAGCTGTTTGTAAGTCAGAACTCTGGATTGATTCTGGGATGTGTCA
Organism: Ceratopteris richardii; assembly: GCA_020310875.1. Classification (NCBI taxonomy): domain Eukaryota; kingdom Viridiplantae; phylum Streptophyta; class Polypodiopsida; order Polypodiales; family Pteridaceae; genus Ceratopteris; species Ceratopteris richardii. The sequence continues at coordinate 54,781,034 of CM035407.1, read as the reverse complement.
AAAAAACAGATGATGAATAGACAAAATTTTGGTTCGACCTGGTCTGTTATTTGAAGTTTTTATTAAAACATAACTTTCGGGAATCTGAACCATGGTTGTATACTTTGTTGATTGCAGCAAGGTTGCTCAGTATGAAGATTTCAAGGGCTCTCTGTTTTAGCTGTACTTCATAATTTATGACTTGGTCTGTACTAATTAAGTATGAAAGCCATCAAGGTCTGAGTAATTGTTTTTTGCCAGGGAAGTAACTCCCTGGTTTCACAATGTTCATTTATGGCTTATTTTTTATAATTCATTGTATGCCAACACACTCATAACTTCAGCATTGAAGATTTGCTACTGTGCTTTGCAGGAATAACTTTGGACAAAACTGTTTGCATTTCAAAAATGCTTGTAGAATGATAAGATTCATAATGATGCACCATTGTCTTATCTTTTTGCGAGCTTGCTAATATGAACATATGGTAGGACCATAAAGTAATCATGAAACCACATTCATCTCATGCAATGCAATACAATATGTCTCACTCACTTGGGGGTAGCATATTTAGGAATGACAATATGACATCACAAAGATATAAGGGACATATGGGTTCTTTTGATGTTCCTTGCTCTTAAGCTATAATTCTTGGATTGTAGGAAAAATCAGATTTTTAGGACTTCTCTCTAGAAGAAAAGTCTTGCATAAGAGGATACCTTTGAAGAGGAAACTAAATTTGAAATAAATGTTAATCTCATTACGAGATGCAGTCTACTTGCTCTTTTTTTATGACATTTCAGGTTTAGGAGCTTTTGAGGAGACATTTCCAGCCTAACCAAAGACTGCATAGTGGGAGGAATGTTGGGTTGACTGCCCCCCAAGGGGATTGTGTCGCTCAGCTCTGAAGATTGAAGATTTTTAGCTTGAAGTGAAGACTGAAGACTTGCAGCTTGAAGCCTTGCAGACTGAAGAATTACAGATTTTGAAGACTTGAAGGTTTCCAGGCTTGCTCCAACTTGGAACAAATCAGTCATGTATGATCTTCTTTCCTTAGCTTTGTCGAGGGCGACAAAGTCTAGGAGGAGGAGGGTGTTGCTATATGGGTTGCCCATAATTTTTCTCATGCTATGGCATCCTTTAACCTTCATAAAAAACACCTTTTTTTTTATTAGGAGATATCCATATGAACACTCTCCTAAAATCCCTTTTTGATATTTCCTTTACTCTAAAGTATTGAAGCCTTCTCCATAAAGTAGCCTTTTTTGCACAAATTCAAAAAACCCACGTACAAACTCCCCACGCGCTCTCTCTCTCTAGGTGGTTACTTTTTGAATCCCCAAAATCACATGAAGATCCTCTTTTTAATTTAGCACATGTGGTCTTTTGACCACATGTTTTATTCACATATGCCTCTCTTCTTCTCTATATAAAGAAGAGCCTCATTTGTAAAAGGGGTCCCTTGGCCTCCATGCTAATGGAAAGAAGGTTCATTTGGCTTCCACATTTCTCCTTGTGTGCTAGGCGTTGATCCATGTGTGTGGGTTTGGCACTTGGGGTTGTCTTGTGTGTGAGCATTCCCCTCCCTTGTTCCTTTTGACGTTGGCCATGGTGCCATTGTTCATGGACGTGGGTGTGTGTGCGTTGCTTACACTTCTTGCAACTCCTCTTGGAAGAGCCTCTCACTTCCATGTGAGGCGGTTAGGGTCTGTTGCTCCCCTTTTCTCAACAGTACATAGGTGCTTATTTGGTGTCATTTGCAAGCTAAAAGGGCCTACTACATAACCCTGAAGTGAAACAGGGCAGGTACAAAGTAGGATTTGGCAGTACCACCTCACTTCCTTGAGGTATCCATCCATCTCTTCCAACAATCTTCCACAAAAGCAACATCATGGATAACCAAAATGCATTTAGTCTACGGATGATACAGACGATAGCCTTTACTTGAAAAACATCCTAAAGAGGGAAGAAAGTGCCCTGGTAGTCCTAGAGTGTTCACACACATCACTACCTAAATATATCAACATTATTGTTCCTAAATGTTCCTTATGACCTTATTGTGGGATCCAATGTTGGAGCACCTAGGTTCATAGTCATTGCATGTGGTTGGGATATCCATAAAAGGAAGCCTCCTTCTCGAGGTTCAAGACTTTGGATTTAAAATTACATTTACCTTGAAGGAATAATTGAGAGAGATTTAAGAACAATTTTAGAGGACCAAGGACCATTCAAACAACTTGATTTTGGGAAAGGTGTGGTACCAAAGGTTTCTAATAAATGCAACTTTGATATGTGAAAGGCAAAAATAATTTGCAAATAACATGTACTACAAGGATGCTTATTTCTTTAAATATTTCTTCTTAACAAACGCCTTTTCAAAGTCCAAAAGCAAACTACACTATGGCACACACTATGGGAAGTAGGTGCCATGTGTGAAATGTATTAGTATATGAGAAGAGTAATACATGCATGGTTCAAATGAATTACTATATGAGAACAATAAGAAACTTTATAATGAATAGAGATTTGCGTGAAAACTTAAAGGCTTGAACCAATAATACCACAATTCATAATAATAAGAAATAAATAGTGTTTATAATATATCTAAGTTAAACCTCTTTATTGCCTTATGTAGAGGAACTTATAAATCTTCTTACAAAAAGACACGTCCCATGAAGTAGATCGAACAATGTGAAGTGCATCCAAGTGCATTCGGTTTCATGCAAAAGGAGCCAAGAAGTGGAAATTGAAATTACTATTGAGGAATCAAAGAACAAAAGCAAAAAAGAAAGTTGAAGATGGAAAAGCTAAAAACAAGTTATTATTGTTAAATTGAATACAAGCATAAAAAATAGTTCATCATGGTGGTTGCTCTCTCATTTTGAAGGTAATCTTTACATCAAGGAAGGCATATTGATATTTTTTTCTTTATAAGATTGAGCACCTAGATTACTTGACAAAATCTTTCTACATTCTTAGAGGAAACAATTTGTACATTAAAGAATCCAAGTGTGAACTATTTTTTATATGAATAAAATAATTAAGGCATGACCTTAATAAAGGAGTCGGTATGGCTATAAAAATATAAGGACTAATCTATTACGAAAAGATCCTGGAAATTTGATTGAGTTAGAGGTTTTCTTAAGATGGTAGAAATCCAAAAGGAAGCTAGGTAAGTTTTTTTTTTTAAATAAAGGAAGTTTGGCCTTAGCCTACTCTCTCGGATATATTAACTAAGAGAAAAAAAAAGTACAATTGAATGGGGCTAGTGCCCACCGGACCCCCATGTTCCATAGAGTAGGGGTAGATCTTACAAAGTTTAGATGGCATTACAAAGAAGTTTAATCACCCTCTCATCACCCTCCTGAGGGGCCCACTTGGGTTTAAGCTTGTTGTTAATCAAGATAAGCACTTTATGATGCCTGCAAGGGGGGATTTCTTGCAGTTGGCCATTCTTTTACTGATGAGGAACAATGATTTCTCAATCGACCACTCTTTGGGGGAGTCACCAAAGTTATAAGCACATCTTTCTCGCCAGATCTTCCAGAGGACCTCCCCTCTGATGGCATTCTAGAGGGTCATCAAGCAGCCAATCGCCTCACCCAATAGAGCTCGCTTCCAATTGATATTCTTTTGAAGTATAATTTTCTTTCCAACAATATGCCAAAGCCTGTTGGAGTTGGGACAAGTAAAGAAGATGTGACCAACATCTTCCATGGACCGGTAACAATGCTTGCACTAGGGAGATGCCCCACAAATTTTGCTAGCCTTTTGGTTGGTCTAGATTCCCTAGTGAAGGATTTTCCATATGAGGACAGACTTTTTGTTTTCTATGAGAGGGTCCTAGATAGCCATGAACTTCATTTCCCATCACAGCCAAAGATTGGCACCACTTCTTGTTGAGGTTGACCTGAAAATCAATGATTCCTTTGATATTCGGGATTTATGTTAGACCATTACCATTGTGCCATCTGAGACCCAATGAACATGGCAAGTCTTGTCCCATGAGGAGGTGGATTTTAGAACGGTCCCAGGCAAGACATCTGCTTTGTAGAATGTTCCATTCTTCATAGGTAATGTTAATACTGGGGTGGATATCCTCAAAGTTGACCCATTGGTTGGTGTCTTGTTTCCAGAGATGTTTCCATTATCTCAAGCCCTTGTTCCAGAGCCTCTTGGTGCTTTGAATGTTCCAAGATTCCACATTCTTGATGCCATTGATCGGGAACCAAATAGAGTCATTCTATCTGATACCGGCTGCCCACTTCCAATATTCACTGATTCTTATCATCCTTTTGACTTTGTTCCAACTCTTCCATAGGGAGCACACAATGTTCAAGCCTTTCGGGAAAACCGAGATCGAGGAAAATAAGAGGGTCAGAATGTCAAGATTCTTCCAATTCGGGAATCCCACAAGAGTTAGTGCGTTCTTGTTTCTGAATATCAATTTGGCCCATGAAGACTGCCCATTGCACCAAGCCTTAATCATCCATTTTGCTACAAGTTTTGTAGCCATGCAGTCCAAGTCTAGAATGCCGAGGCCCCCACTATCCCTCTGGCTAGTGTAGATGAACCATTTGATTGTAGGAACCCCCCTCCCCCAAGAAGTTGGAAGATTTGACCTAGGGGAATGTTTTGGTAGCCATGATCAAAGAGTAGGCCAAGTTGAATCCCAACAATAGCCTAGAAAGTGGTCTTTGATTGATTGATTCTGGATCCAGAGGCTTCGCAAAAAGTGTCCAGGCACCTCCAAAATGTTGCAAGATTAGAGTAATCATTGCAGACAAATGCATTCATATCATCAGCAAAATATCTCATGGCGATCTGGCCATGATTATGGGGCAACAAGAGGAAAGGAACAAAGGTTTTGTGGAATCCTATGGGAGGAAACCCAAGAGATGGCTGCCATGCAGTCACGTCTATGAGGGGAGAGTGGAGTTGAGATCCCCAGGAGTCTCGTAAAATGTTCTTCAATGAATCTGATATTTTCTTCTTCCGAACTGCAAGTAACGCCATTCGAGTCGAGCAAGAGGGGGATCAATTCCCTGTTTTGTTTCCTTTTAAGGATGTTGCACATCTCTTTGGTGGGCTTGTCAGCTTTACAAGCCCACCACTCCTTAAAGAAAATTTGCAACTTTTCCCTTTGTATTTCTTCCTCATATCTCAATAGCGCTCTGATTCTTCTTAGACCCTTCTCGGATTGATCTTTTCCTTTGTTCAATTCCTCCTCAAGTCTCCAAAGTCTCTGATAAAGAGCTTCTCTGTGGCCACACCTAATAGACTGGAGCATCTTCCTGGTTCTTATCATGATCTGCCACAACTTATCGACAACACATCTCCAACTCTTGGCTGGAGACGAGCAGGAAGTGAAGACCTCCTTCCACACTTGGACAATATCTTGATGGATGGAGGGGAGAGAGAAAGAAGTCGAGTAGGAATGAAACCAAGGAGCCTTACGGGTTTTGGAGAGAGGGTGGAAGGCAATAATGATCAGGTAGTGGTAAGAGATGAAGAGGTCGGTGCGTTGCGAGAGGGAAGGAAGGCCCCATTGATGAATAATGCTCTAGGCAATGAAGCTTCTATCAAGTCTAGCTTTCCTCAGCTCCTTGCCTGCTTGGATATTTGATCGCAAAAAGCCATTTGACCTTTGAATTCGACTAGATCCAAGAGCAGTTTGGTTTTTGTCCCAAGTTTCTTTCTCTCGACTGTCGATGACCGGCCCTTGCCATTCCACCTCTCCTCAATGTCCTCCACCATATTGAAGTCACCACAAATTAGTATGTTGTGGGGGAGGGAGTCCAAGGAGGCCCAGGTGTTTAGCCTCTCCACCTCCCCATTAGGGGTATACATAAAAACCAAAGTAAATCGAAAGGGGGCACCGAAGGAGATGACAATCCATCTATGGTGCTCGTCTTCAAAGCACCTCTCAAACTTTTCAAACCAAAAATGATTTATTATAATTATCGTCCCACAGGACCCCCGAGAGTGTGATGTCGACATCCAGACATGGGTCAAGGAGACATGTCTAAGGTTTCTTTGTAGGTCTGCTCCATCGATTTTAATCTCTTGAATACAGATAAATTCACGGTTTAGGCTAATGTCGCGAAGACATTGACCGATGATGGTCGTTCTTGAGGGGTCAGTCAACCCCCTTGCATTTAACGAGATGATGATCATTCCTCCTGATTGGTTTCTTTGTTTTCAGGGATCTCTAGGGATTTGTTGCTCGATACTCCAAATCTCTAGAATGACTTAATATTTCCAAGTGCCCACTTCAACAAATTTCCTCTCAAGGCGTTTCTCTCCCAAGTGTATCTAATTGTTAGATATTCCTTAGATAATTACTTACATAACACAATCAAAGGCATGGTTTAGAGGATCAATAGAATTTCTTTGTAGGATCAAAGTTCAAACCCTTTTACTGAAATTGAAGGTTCTTTCTTCTCGACACTCCAATGTGAAGCTAGTCTATCCTTTCATGAGATCTAGTTAAGGATGTCAAATAATCCACTAAAAATATGATGCTTGAACCGATTACTTAACCAATTGTCCCTTCTAGATGTGTCTCTATCACTCTCAATCTGATAACTCTGAAGCGATGCTTTCTTTTTCCGAGTATTATTTATGCTCTATGATGTTTGAGATAGGATGACACTTTTTTTGAGTGATTTTTGCCAAGATAGCTGATGCTTTCAGGCTATCCGACACTCTCCACAAGTCTTGCATGATACCCATGATGAATAATGGTAGATGAACTAAAACAAAAAACAAGAAGGAACAAGAAACAAAGAGCAAAAAGAGATGGTTGCACTACATATAAAATCAAATCTATCTACACTAACTAGGTGCAATCATCAAATCTCAACCCTAGGAGTAAGAATGGTGTCTGAGTGGCTCTTTGGTTGAAGAGTTAAAGAGCATTCTTTCAATCAATGTTTGGCAATCTTGTTGAGTGATACTCATGCAGGATCATGATTTCCATCAACAAGTTATATAGGTGTGATACTTGCTGTCCCCGATAAAAAAAACCAAAAAGTGTCAACTTGTAATATAGGACACACTCACAAACTTCTATTTTATCAATCCACAAGGAATAGACCTCAACCTAGTTGCAGTAGGCATCATAAGTAGATGTGATGGACGGGTTTCAAGTAGAATGATGAATGTATATCCGATGATTCCAATCCCCTTGCTTGCTATCTCATGCATTCAACAATACATTGCTATCCGATGTTTCCAAAAGTGCAGTATTGTTTGATGCTTCAAACAAGGTGGAATCATCAAAATTCTATCTCCTTCAATATTAATCTGTTTGATGCATGCCTTAGCTCGCTTCAAAGCTCTCAAAAATTGCTACAAGTCACAAAAGGAAAAAAAATGTTAAAAGAGTAGGTTTGAGGCCCTATACAAAGCTCACTAATTTGTGGAAATCCTTCTCCTCAATCATTAATCACCTAAAATAAGAGTTTAATAATGTTTAATTGCTTCAAAATGATAGAAACAAGATATATATTACTTTCATAAGTCATAAACAAGCTTCACACACCCACAATCAATTACTAAACTCACTCAAAGTGCACAAACAAGCACATATACGAATTTGCAAGAAGAACTCTCACAATTTCATTCAATCAAAATGTTCTTTCACAAGTGAGGTCTAGACCTTTATATAGGCTTTTCCGAAGACCCTTCCCTTTTTTACTTGAATAAGGTCTTAAAACTAAAAAGAATAACTTTAAAACTTCTCGTTTTTTAGGGTTTTTTGTAGAAATAATGTTCCCGTCAATTACAAAGAAATGCTAACCAAGCCTTGGACTCTTCTTTGCTACAAAATTTAAAGGGATTTTTACGATGATAGATAAACATACTAGAGTTAAGTAAACTCGAAAGAGACTTTGAAGAGTTTTTGAGCCTTGCCATAGATATTGGAAATTCTAGCAATCATATACCATTACATTTTGAGATTTGTTTCTTTAAATAGAAAACCTCATGTCCTTCAGAGTACTAATGTTAAATGAGTTAATGTTCCAAGAAGAAAGAGAAAGTTAATGTTAATGAGGGAAGTAAATCTGTTGAAAAATCAAATAGTACTCGAAAATACCAAACTAGTTATTCTTTAATACCCTACTACAAATTAGCCAGCTTTTGGTTACACATGGGCTTTCATTGGATTTCCTATCATTTTGAATAATCAACATGTTCCATGGCTTCAATTTGGTTTATTGGAGTACTTAACTTGCATTGATACTTATTTTGAAAACCTCAATATTCGATAAATGACCTAAGTTTATAATAGGGCAACCAAAAATGCCCTCCACAAGTCTATTCTCAAACAAGATTAGTAATCTTTAAGGCCTATGAAAGCATGCTATCTATTCAGTGAGAAATATAGCTTTATTGGAGTTCATGGAGCAAGGGCACACACACACAAAGATTTTAAGGAAGAAGGTTCAAGAGTAGAGGATACATTGATATTTCTATGGAATTTACAAATCTAATTAGCCCATTGAATTTCTTGAATATTTACAAGCTAAGGGAAAGAAACCTTCTTGAAAGACAAAAATGTGCCTTGAAACCTTCTTGGCTGCATTTCACATCATTCCATCTACTTCTTAGCAAAAGAAGATAGTTCATGGAACAAGTCTTTTTGCAAAAGGATTTTTTATTTCCTCGACATAGGGCAATAAACAAGTTTAATTTAGATATATTCTAAACATTATTAATTTTTTATTATTATGAATCATGGGATTATTAATTATTATGTTCTCATATAGTGATTCATATTGTTTCTTATTGTTCTCATATAGTAATTCATTTGGTTCATTCATGATTTCAATATGAAAATGGTTCCCATAGAAATATATTTTATGTTATTCTTCTCATATAGTAATATATTTCAAACATGGTTCCATAGTATGTGCCATAGTGTAGTCTTGTTTTGGACTTTGAAAAGAAGTTTATTAAGAAGAAGCATTTTAAGAAGTAGACATCCTTGTAGTACATGTTATTTGCAAATTCTTTTGGGCTTTCTTTGATACCAAAGTTGCATTCAATAGAAACATTTGATACCACGCCTTTCCCAAAAGCAACTTCTTTGAATGTTCCTTGGTCCTCTAAAATTGGCCTTGAATCTCTCTCAATTATTCTTTCAATGTAATCTAAAAATATCTCTATGTAATTTTAGATCCGAAATCTTGAACCTGGAGAAGGAGGTTTCCTTTTATGGAGATCCCTACCACATGGAATGACTATGAACCTAGGTGCTCCAACCTTGTATCCCAAAACAAGGTGATAAGGATCATGGTTCTTCAACACAAGGAGGGAGGAAAAAGATAAATGTGGACAATTTCTAGTTGTGTATAAAATTACATAGTTTGTTAACATCACTAGATGGGAAAAGAGGGCCAGTTCAAGAGGGTTTCTTTTGTTCCTACTATGTAGAATGTTGTGTTGTAAGAGAGCCTCTTGCATGTTAACGTATGAATATTGAAGGCTTCTTTGATGATGTTTTGGCTCAACATTTTGAATCTTCACTGAAATAATATTTTATCACTCATGAGCTCATTATGATCATTCGTACTTGTCTTTTATAGTAAAATATTTGAACATAGAGAAATTGAGTTAGACATGGATGCTACTTATGAGCTCTTTATAGTCTTCCTTCTTTTTTCTTATAAGTTTTTGCATTTCAAGATGGAGATTGTTCTCATAGTAGTACATTTTACCAGCCATGCATATAAGTACTATTATTGTTCTCATATAGTTATACATTTCAAACATGGTGGCCACTTCCCATATTGTGTGCCATAATGTAGTGTGCCTTGGAATTTGGAAAAGAGATGCAACAAGTAAAAACATATAAAGAAAGAGAAAAACTTGTAGTACATGTCATTTGCAAATGGTCGTTAGCTTTGAATGGTTTTAGTTGCATTTAAAAGGAACTTTAGGTACCACACCTTTACCAAAATTTCCTTGTGGGAGGAAACAACACTCACTTCAAAATTATATAGAAGGAGGAAAGCTTCAGTGAGAGATATAAAGAATGTTTTCGTCCCTTTCGTGGTGGGCCCACTTACTTTTTAGCTTTTTCTTTTCTATTATGTACACCATATGGTGTCTAAAGATAGGGGATTTCTTATAATTTAGGATTGTTCTATCTAAATGGCCAAGTGACTTTTCTATCAACCACTCTCTCGGGGGGTTGCCGAAGTTGACAATGCAATTTTCTTTCCAGATCTTCCATAGATCTTCACCTCTGACGACATTCCACACTATAGAGGAGCATTCCAATAATCTTTTTCTTTTTTTTTTTAAATGGAGGTTCGACAGGTGCCCACTCCCTCAGATTTAACTCAGAAAGTACTAGCTTTAACTCTAAAAGTACAACTATATAGGTGAATGGACATAGTACCACGTTAAGAAGCTCCACCTCGTTAATGTCAATCCGTGGAAGAGATAAGAGTGATATGAAGATCGTGAATGCAAGATGTAGTGAGAGTGAAGGTCAGAAGCATAGAGATGCACACACACATACACACACAATGAAGAGACAATCAAGACACAATGGAAGGTAGGAAAATAGACTCTATTGCTTAAGATCACTCTTACAAGCTCAAGCTCACTCTAGCTCATACAAGTAACCTCTAAAATGAGCTCTCTAGCTCTTTTTATATTTTTTTAGACTAATTTTGACTGGTTTCACATCTAGTGACCGGCATAGTTAAAAAATAGGTTCTAGGTGCTATTTGAAGGGGTAAACGAGATCTAAAAATAACCAAAATTGGTAGGCTCATTCTACCTAACCTCCTCAAGCTCGAGGACTCCTCAGCTTGCACAAAATGGAACTATGAATTACAAAAGTGGTTGTTCTATGTTACATATGGTACAAGAGTGATGAAAGTCACTATTTATGGTTTTGGAAAAGTATTTTAAACATCTTTCTTTGAAAAAATAATCTGCCTTGCTCCCCACTACTTTGTTGTGATCCACCTTCACATGCTTCCATGTCGTCTATGCCTCTGGCTATTGCCAACACCCCCTCCCTCTTGCTTCTGTCGTCCTCTCCAGAACCTTGTTGCGGGGTCTGTCGGATATAGTTTTGTAGGAGGTCATGAACGAGGGTGTGGTATGAAATGCGAATACCTCTTGCAAGATCTGCTTCGAGTTTTTCCCAATCTATGGGTTGAGGTTCATCTGGTGGTGGGAGTTTGTAGTGCGTGGAGTACACCAATTGTTCACAGGCAAATAATTGGAGTAGGTGTGTGGGCCTGCTTATGAACATCTCTGAATGGTATTCCCAAAAACTGGTAGTAAATATTTCTTCGAATGTCATTTTATAGCATGCCGGTAAATATTTAATGTGACAGTGCCAGGCATAACAGACCCAGAGCGATGGTGTCATGCTCATATCATTCGCTAAATCTTGATTACCATGCTCGAATCCCAGGGTGTTCACGTGTGGTGCCTTGACGCGATGGAAGACTTTGAATACTATTTGCATCATGTCAAATATTTTGACCGTCATATGGGCAGCTACATCATCCATGCGGCGTAAGCGGGGAAGCCAATGTCAAATAGTTGCCATCATATATCCTACAGTGGACGGTCTGTGGGGTGGCATGAAATAGGGGTAATTGAGCGAGTCCTGGCACTGCTTGTTGTTCTGTACTTTGATTGTGAAGGCCTTCCAGGAGCGGCGTCTTGGCATGGGTCCCCAACATGGGTTATACTTCAAATGGAGTGGTGCCTTGACCCATGTGCTCATCATTTCTAGATATTTTTGTAATAAGTCCTGGCGCCGAGTTGGTTGAAAGATTGTTCCTCTCTACGCGTCTGTTGGCAAGTCTTTGGGCTCAAACTGAGTTGCATGGGAAGGTTTCTTGCCTGTCTCTTTTTCGATGACCAACTCGTATTCTACCATTAAAATAAAATATGGCTTATATTGAGGCTCATGGCGAGATATATATTGTTGAAGGGCCAAATGAGCAAAATAAGGGGATTGTAAAATACATTCCTCTATCATGGCCATTGCATGTAATTGAGCTTCCACATGTGCTGAGTGGTTCTTTCCCAGTTCTTCTGCAATCCTCATCTATGCGGGGGTAGGGAGTTCAAAGGTGGTCTGGCCTTCAGCTATGACGCGTCTGCCTGGGATGGGTTGGGGTTCATAGGCTTCTTCAAAAGTGTCCTCTACCGGGATAGTCACTGTTTCTTCATCGGCAGGTAGTTCCGGTGGGAAATCTGGCCTAGGGGGTGCTTCGTATTCTGTTATCTCTGTTTGAAGAGTCAATACCTGGGCTCGTAAAGTGTTGAGTTCCTCGATGATCTCAAGAGATGTGGCCGCAGGAGCTGGTGGTGCTTGTTGTACAAGTGCTCTCAACTGGAGCATTTTGTGTTCTTCCTTGAGCTTCTGATATGCCTCATTCATACTATCATAATCCTCTAGTAGTTTGACATGATCTTCCAATAGTATCTTCATGGATTCGGAGGGGACAACTTTGAAACGGCTTGGACTCAAGGGTTGATCTAAAGCAGCTTCAAGGTTCTCTCTATTCTGTTCCTGCAAGTAATGATATCTCTTCTTTGGCTGCTACTAGGTGGTGTCTGAGTAGTCCCATGTTTCGAGTGAGCATCACGTTTCGAATGGTTTGAGCCCTTAACAAATTGTCGATATCTATAATGGTCTCTTTAGTCTTTTGTTCACTTTCTAGTTCTAGTGTATGGTAGGCCTGGCATAGTTCTTGGTATCATGTGTTGAGGGAGGTGTTCTCGATTGATAATGAGTTTATTTGTGCTTGGATATTTGCAGTCGTTTGTTGTAGCATCTGGTAACTGGTGCCTAGAGATGCGAATTCATATCTCGCTTGTGTCATACACGCGAACATTTGATGGAATGCGGTGTCGATTGTGGGTGATAATATTATTGGTGGAGTGAGTGAAGATGTTGTGGGTGTGGGTGTTGATGCAGGGGAAAGGGGAAATAGGGATGGGAAAGTGGATGCAATGGTGACTATGGAGAAATGTGATGTGCCTAAATGTGGTGGTGAAATGGATGAGGTGAGTGGTGAAATGTGATGTGCCTAAATGTGGTGGTGAAATGGATGTGGTGAAATGTGATGTCTTGTGGGAGGAAACAACACTCACGTCAAAATTATATAGAAGGAGGAAAGCTTCAGTGAGAGATATAAAGAATCTTAATAATATTTTCGTACCTTTCGTGGTGGGCCCACTTACTTTTTAGCTTTTTCTTTTCTATTATGTACACCATATGGTGTCTAAAGATAGGGGATTTCTTATAATTTAGGATTGTTCTATCTAAATGGCCAAGCTACTTTTCTATCGACCACTCTCTCGGGGGGTTGCTGAAGTTGACAATGCATTTTTCTTTCTAGATCTTCCATAGATCTTCACCTCTGACGACATTCCACACTGCAGAGGAGCATTCCACTAATCTTTTTCTTTTTTTTTTTAAATGAAGGTTCGGCAGCCTACTCCCCCGGATTTAACTCATAAAGTATTGGCTTTAACTCTAAAAGTACAACTATATAGGTGGATGGACATAGTACCTGTGGGACCCCCCATATCTCACAAAGAAAGCATTAGAGAACATTACAATTGGTTACAACTCATTTACACCAAATCCATTACATATCCAACCATGAGGTTGAACACATGAACTGCTCCTCAAGAGGCCAATGCCAAACTAACCCACCTAAGAGATGTGGACTATCCGACTAATCTTTAATCCCTCTCAATGGTATGCATTTAAAGCATTTCATAAACTTTTATATGTACTTTAGGATCCAAAGTCTTGAATTCAAGGAAAGCGACTTAATTTATGGAGGTCTTTACCACGTGGGATGACTAGGAACCCATGTTTCTACCCCCAATACGGTGAGAAGAAAACCTTTTAGACCATGGTTCTTCAACAGAAGAGAGGAGGAGAAAACGTAAACGTGGGCACTTTCTAGCTGTGTATAAACTTACATGTGTTTCTCCACACAAGTACGTCGGTGATGAGGATCGATTAAAGGGATATTTTGTCCTTGTGTAGGACGTTAATGTATGTCTTAAAGTGTTGCAAGAGGTCCTTCTCTATAGTCTTGAAGGTGTCAATGTTAAACATTTCCTCAATGCATCTTTGGGTAGTTCTAAAGCTATCCCAAGTTGTGTGCATCATAGTAGAATGAAACGCTCATAATATTTTTTTTCCTTCCTCAATAAAATTTTTCACGCCTTTTTCAATTATGTGCTCATGCAAAGGGAAGAGGGAATATTTCATTAAAGGAGGAAGAACAAGAAAGATTTATACTATGTAAATGTTTTTTGTTACAAAATCGCTTCAAATGGTAAACAAAGAAATGGTACATGCATGTTAGAGAGAGTTACACAGAAAGTTTATAATTTTTGTGAGGGAAATGTTAATAATCAAGCCTTAAACCTAACTGAATATATTTTTGCTCCTCAGAGGTTTCGTTGTTCTGGTGTCCAAGTATTTGTTTCATTGTTCCATTTTGGTATGCAAGTGTTTGGAATATTTGCCTTAAACCTTAGTTAAAGTCTCGAAGGCATGAATGATAGGTGGAACTATCATTTAGAGGCTTCATATCATGAATTTCAGCTACCAAGAAGTTTCAAATGCTTCTCTATATCATCATAGCTTACCAAAAAACATTAAGAGGTTGATAAGATTCTTGCAAAATTGTAGGAGCACTTTTGAAAGCCTATATCTATATGAATCCAAGACATGAATGGTAGTCCACAACCTCTATTCTCTTCCTTAATTAGTTTAGAGTGTGAAGAAGTCACTACATGCAACCCATTCCTTAGTTAGTCATTTTGTTAGCTCCTTGCTTGTACTATCTCTCTGAGGACCGAGCTATTTTCCATCACAATTTATTTTCCATTGTATCTCCTTCTTCTAGTATCCATTTGTAGTGATTTGACTTTTTTTTATTGCACATAGAGTCTCTTAAGTGTGACATACATTTTGTGATTAGTCTCTGAGTGAGCTCAAAGTGAGGTTGCAAACAGCTTAGGTTTGTCTCTACACATAGGCAAACAACAATAAGGATAGTTAGTTTAACTTGTAGAGGTTGGTTATCTGTATTCGAGTATCCAAATTGAGTGTTTGAAAGTGCTACGGGTAGTTGAAGTTTCTAACTTCATGTTGGAAAGGCTCATTCTTTTTTCACCTCTACATTTTTTGTTAGGGCTCAAAGAGTGTCTCTGAGTCATTATGGAAAACAACTTGTGAGAGCCTGGAACCTTCCAAAGCTACATAAAGGTATTGATTCATCCCCAACAGTGGTATTCGAGCATTTCAAAGAATTTGGGACTCTTTAAAGAGGTCAAAGCAACCATTTTATGCTGGTAAGGCTCTCTAGAAGGGACTTTTAGGAGATTGGCGAGCTACATCAATATTCAAAAGTGAGTTTTGAAGCTAGGAGAAAGCATCTCAATACATATCAAGGAAGAAAGCTATAAAAAGGTACCCATTTTGAACTTTGGTTATTCCATCACACTAAAAGGAAGCTTAGGAAGCATATAAGCTTAAGCAATCACTGAGTATACTACCCAAATAGAGAAGCTGGAGAAAGGAAATTACCAACCTTGGAGATTTTGGGTTAGCAATTTCCTCATGGGCAAGGGACTATGGAGATTAGTAAGTGGAGCTGAGCCTAGACCTCAATATGCAGAGACATTCAATCAAGCAGAAGAAAGTGAAGTGATGAGTGATTGAAAGAGATAGGAGAGTCATATTCATCTTATCTCAACACATTAGTAATAGCATGACTGGTCACATCCAAGACTTGGACTCATCCAAGAAGGTGTGGGAGATTTTGGAGAGATTGTACTCCACCTCCAAGAAGGCACGAAAGATTCAACTCAAGAATGATTTGAAGAACCTAAGGAAGGCTTCAAATTGTAGCATCAATGATTGTACCCTCAAGGTTAAAAAGATTGCAGATGCCTTAGGATCAACAGGAAGCTCCATCAACGATGATGATTTGGTTGCTCATAAACTAAATGGGCTGAGAGATGATGAAAAATGGAGGCCATTCACTACTTTAGTATATGTGAGAGACTCATTACTAGATTTTGAGTGATTGGTCACACTCATGGTTATCGAGGAGATGAACCTCAATTGAGGTCATTCAAAGGGCCATGGGATTTGAACTCATGATCTACTTGCTAGGAGTATGATGGGCTAACCATTTGCCCCAAAAGCCATGGTTAAAGATTAATTCCTAATCCTTCCTAGGGTGTGGTTCAACCATTCTTGCCCATCATTTCTTGAGTCTAACGCTCGCTTCCCCTTCTAGAGATCATTATCCTCAATGATCAATCCTTGATGTACCCTTGAATTGATGTCCTCACCCTTGCATAGTCTTTTGAACCTTCTTGTTCTCAATCTTGGTCTCTTGAACTTTACCTTTTGGCTTCTTGGCCACTTGCCTATGGACTATTAGAGGTCTAGCAATCTCAAGCATGAGAGCTAATGCTAAATTGAAGTGCCACATCACTCACACTTTTTGGTAGGATATACAACCACATTTCCAAGATTTTTCTCAGCTCATCACTAAACTAATTGATGGAGAAAATTCAGTCATTTGGAGGGAAATTTTGATTTCTCATTAGGATTGTTTACTCCAGGTCTAAGCTAGCCCCTTGCTATGCAAGCCACTTGCTTGCTTGAATTTTCCCAAAGGAAGTGATCTTTGATCACCTATATCTCTTTGTGTAGTTGTCCGATTCATTTGCAAGATATCTCATTTTGTTCCTATGATCGTAAGATTCATTTTGGATATTATTTTGCTATTAACTGTTCATGATCCTTGAGTATATTGAGCTTGAAATCTCTTTGGTCTGATCTCTACATATTCCCAGGTGTATGTGTGTTGGAAGGTACACATAGGTGCAAGCTACCTGTTTCGACAATTTTTTGTCTATCTTGTGGAAGGAGGTTGATATCTCTCACATTCTCCAAATTGAGTGACCTTTGGCTTGTTGTAAATCCCATATGGTATATTTTTACTATGCAAAAGTTCATAGGTTTAGTTCTCATGTCTGGAGAGCAATTCATTTTTGGGTGGTGGACTATGGTAGTGAATTATTTGGTCCTAAGAAGGGCCTATCATTCTTCTACTACAATTAGGAGTGGATATATTTCATCAGTGGTATCAAAGATGAACATTGTGAATTGAGGAAATAAGGAGGAGGCCTTGAAGGTGCTTGAGAGCCAAGGATTGAAGCAAAGGCCAGGAAGATTTGAAGAAGGACTTGAAGCAAGGGGGAGCTTCTATCATCATCAAAAGCTCAAGACAATTGGAGGCTCTTATGGGAAGGAAACATATCATTATTTCTTAGATCTAGCACAATCCAAGGAGGGATTAAGAGCCACTTTATAGTCTCATACATAATGGGAGAATATAATACTCATCTTGAGGAGCTTGAAAAGGCAATTACTAACCTTGGAAGTTTAGAATCTCTAACTTCCTCATGTGAAAGGGTGTTTGGGGGTTGGTAAGATCCACATGCACCTACTGAGAATCAAAGGGGATCCATTAGAGAAGGGGAAGAAAGGGATAGGAGAGTGATCTTCATTCTATCTCAACACATAAGCAACTCCATGATAGGTCATATCCAAGACCTAGATACATCCAAGAAGTTTTGGGAGTGTTTAGAAAGGTTGTACTCTACCTCTACAAAGGCTAGAAAAATTTAGCTCAAGAATGAACTCAACAACCTTAGGAAGTCATCAAATCAGATCATTAATGAATTCATACTCAAAGTAAAAGAGATCTTGGATGCACTTGGTTCAATAGGATGTGTTATAGATGATGATTACCTAGTTCCTCACACACTTAATGGGCTTAGAGAAGATGCTAAATGGAAGGTATTCACAACCTCTATGTATATAAGGGATTCATTACAAGATTTTGAGCAAATTACTTCTCTTATGGTGACTCAGGAGCTCAACCATGGAGGCAACAAGTCAGAGGGCAGCCAAGACAAACTCTTCTATGCAAGAAAAGGAGGAAGAGCAAAGGCAATAGAGGTGGTTCAAGAGGAAGAGGTAGAAGCAACTATCAACAAGGCAACCAAAGCTATCAAGGGATCACATCAAGCCAAGATGAAGATCAATCATCAAGAGGAAGAGGAAGAGGAAGAGGAAGAGGAAGAGGTAGAGGAGGAAGATATGGAGGTAGAGGCTACTCCAACTCAAATGGATACTGCAATTGTGAGAAGCAAGGACACTATGCCAAAGATTGTTGGCAAAATCAAGGTTGGAACAATTACAAAGGGCAAGGTAATTATGCTAACTCCTCAAAAAATTTAGAAAATGAGCATTTTTTAGCTATGAAGCATAGTAGTGAAGGTCAACCACATGATGAGGTGTGGTATATAGATAGTGCTTGTAGTAACCACATGTCAAGTAAAGATGAGTACTTCAACAATCTTCAAGCACCCAAGCAAAGAGGCTTTGTGGAGACAAGAGACAACATAGATTATGAGATACAACAAATGGGAGATGTGAAGCTTGAAGGCAACCACAAAGCAAGAGGACTATCTAAGGTATTGCATGTTCCTACTATTACAAAGAACTTAATATCTGTTGGACAAATGGTTGAAAAGGGATATCAAGTCACAAAGGGTGCTTTATTGAAGACCCAAAGAATGGCTATGAGTTGATAGCCAAAGGAAAGAAGGAAGGGAGGATGTTCACTCTTGACATTGACAAAGGACAAAGCAACAAGGCAATGTTCATCAAATATGGAGATAAAAAGATTGGAGACTTGGATTTGTGGAACAAAAGGTGTGGTCACATCAACATTCAAAGGTTGAAAGACATGGAGAAGAGGAAATTGTTAAAAGGTTTACCTCATTTTTCATTACAAATGTTGCATGAGATGTGTGAAGCTTTTCAGCTAGGAAAGTCTACTAGGTAGCCCTTCAAGAAGACTGGATATGTAGCACATGGTGTGTTAGACCTTGTGCACATAGATGTGTGGGGGTCAACCAAAGATCCCTCTCTTGCAAGTAACAAGTACTTTGTAACCTTCATAGATGAATACTCAAGAAAATTATGGTTGTATTGTATAAAGCAAAAATTAGATGTGTTTGATGTGTTCAAAAGATTCTAAGGTTGCTACATCAAAACCCTAAGGTCAGATGGAGGGGGAGAATACTTCTCCCATGCCTTTTGTGATTTCTTGCAAGACCAAGGGATAAGGAGGAAAATCACTTGCATGTATACTCCCCAACAAAATGGGGTGGTAGAGACGAAGAATAAATATATTGCTGAAATTGCTAGGAGTATGTTAAATGAAATGAATGTGCCTTTAACATATTGGGTAGATGTTGTATCTACTTCTATGTACTTGATGAATAGGTATCCCACATCAGCGGTACATGACATGAAACTTGAGGATGCATGGAGTGGAAGGAAAATAGACCTTTCACACATAAGAATCTTTGGCTATGTATGTTACACACATGTGCCACAAGATTTGAGAGGTAAGATGGATGCACAGGCTGAAAGATGTATGTTTATTGGTTATGCAATGGAGTAAAAAGGTTACATGTGCTACAATCCAAATACAAAAGAGTTAAAGGTACCTAGAGATGTAGTGTTTGATGAACTCAAACCATGGTATACTTCCAAAGCTCCATTGTAGGATGAAGATATTGAAGAGGCAGAGAGGAGATATGAATCTAAGTTTCAAGATAGCTTTGAAATAAGTGGTCCAAGCATACAAAGAAGTTCAAGCATGGATTCAGCCCATCAATCACTGAATAAAGGAAAGGCAATATTGGTAGAGATTGATGAATATGAACATGAAGTTGAAGACTTTGAAGAACCTATGTTAGAAGGGGGAGTTACATCAAAAGCAGAGATCAAGGCACCAAGGCAAAGAAGGTTCATTCCACCAAAAGGAGAAGAAAGGAGGTCAAAAAGGGTAAAACATCCAATCTCAAGGATTGTCTATGATAGTTATATTGCTAGGCATTATGCTTTCATGACTAAGGTTATCAAAGATCATGAAGCTTCTACTTACGAAGAGGCCAAAGACACAAAGGATTGACAAGAAGCTATGGAAGAAGAGTACAAAGCCCTTGAAGACAACAACACATGGAGTCTAATTCCAAAAAAAGAAGGGATGAAGGTAATTGGCAACAAATGGGGCTATAAAGTGAAGAGAAATTGTGATGGTTCAATTGCTAGGTACAAAGCAAGGCTTGTGGCAAAAGGATTTGCTCAATCCAATGGGATTGACTATGAAGAAACATTCAGCCTTGTTGCAAAGATGACCACAATTAGGACAATCATTGGGGTTGCCACATCTAGGAGGTGGAAAATATATCAACTGGATGTAAACAATGCTTTTATTAATGGTGATTTGCAGGAGATGTCTGCATGACTCGACCATTAGGGTTTGAGAACCCTAAATATTGAGATTTTGTTTGTAAACTTAGAAAAGCATTGTATGGTTTAGAGCAAGCTCCTAGGGCATGGAATCAAAGGCTTGTGGATTATTTGTGCAGGTCTCGATACAAGCCAAGTGATGCATATCCTTCCCTATACCTCAAGAAGGAAGGATGACTAGTTTTCTATGTATGCATATATGTGGAGGATTTGATTATAACAGGAAGTTATGATGCAGGTATCACATGGATCAAGGCCAAGCTTGGAAATGAATTCAAGATTTCAGATCTTGGAGTTATTAAATATTTTCTTGGGATTGAAGTTGTTTATATGGAAAAGGGTATTTACCTTGATCAAATGAAATACTTGCTAGATGTACTTTATACGTATGGTATGAGTGGATGTAAGACACTCACACAACCTATGGATCCAAACACTAAGTTATGTGCAAGGGGAGGACAACCTCTTGAACATATTTCAGCATATAGAAGCATAATTGGAAGCCTAAATTATGCTATCATCACAGGACTTGACGTGTTATGTTGTAGGAGTTCTTTCTCAATTTTTGAATTCACCAATTGATGTTCATATGAATGCAGCCAAGAGAGTGCTTAGGTGCATCAAGCACACTATCAATAAAAGAGTCATCTGATGGATGTCCAAAAAGCAACCAACAATTGCATTATCATCTACTTAGGCTGAGTATAGAGCCTTAACACTTGCTACATGTGAGATCATGTGGTTCAAGAAGCTCTTGAAAGACTTGGATGTGGAGGTCAAAGAGTTTACTCTATTTGGAGATAACATGTCAAACATTCATCTAGTAAGCCACCCTATGTTCCATGCAAGAAGCAAGCACATAGAGATCCGTTTTAACTTCATCAGAGAGAAGGTACTAGCAAAAGAAGTGGAAATCAAGTACATCAACACCAAGGAGTAGCTAGCATATATCATGAGCAAGTTTATGGATGCAAGCAATTTGGGGAAGTTCAAGATCAACCTCAACTTGAAGAAGATCAATGGAGACTAACACTTTATCTTGAGGGGGAGTGTTAGAGTTCTAGCAATCTCAAGTGTGGGAACGCATGCTAAATTGAAGTGTCAGACCACTCACACTTTTTTCTAGGATATACAACCACTTTTCCACGAGTTTTCTGAGCTCATTTCTCAACTAATTGATGGAGAGAAGTCAGGATCATTTGGAGGGCAATTTTGAATTCAAATTTACAACTACCTTTTTGAGCATTATATAAGCAAACACAAGGAGCAAATTCATGGCCATCCTCCTCTACCATTTGAGCACTTTTAAGCTCTCATTAGGAGTTTTTACTCTAGGTCTAAGCTAGCCCCTTGCTAAGCGAACCCCTTTCTTGCTGGAATTTTCTCATTGGAAGTGATCTTTGATCACCCATATCTCTTTGTGTAATTGTCCGATTCATTTGCAAGATAGCTCATCTTGTTCCTATGATTGTAATATTTCTTTTGGATAAATGCTTAGTATTAATTGTTCATTATCCCTAATTATATTGATATTGAAAGCTCTCTAGTTTGATCTCAGCATATTCCCAAGTGTATGTGTGTTGGAAGGTACACATAGGTGCAAGGTGCCTGTTTGGACAATTTTCTAGTCTATCTTGTGGAAGGAGGTTGATATCTCTCACATTCTCCAAATTGAGTGATATTTGGCTTGTTGGAAATCCCATTCTATCTATTTCTAGTGCGAAAAATTTAATAACTTCAATCTTCAAGTATAGAGAGCAATTCAGTTTTGCTTGGACTATGGTAGTGAATTGTTTGGTCCTAGGAAGAGCCTATAATTCTTTTGTTGCAATTAGGAGTGAATATGCACCATCATGGAATTGCCTTGGTCTCAACCTTGGTGACTTGCATGTTTCCTTTCTGCTTCTTAGCCACTTGCCTATGGGCTTTCCTTGCTCTCAATCTTGGTATCTTGGACCTTGCCTTTTTGTTTCTTGGCCACTAGCCTACTGACGTGCCTTACTCTCAACCTTGGTCTGTGGAACCTCATTTTCACCCATGCAAGTTATCTTGGATCCTCAATATATGGTGCTTGCATTGGAATGCTTGTTTCAAGAACTTTCCAATGGTATCTTACATGTCTAAATCCAATCTATGGATTGGGAGATAAACCCTAATATTTGATGGGCTCATCTTTTAAAGCGATGCATGCGCCTTGCATCCACCTTGCCCAAGTTACTTCCTAGGCCTTGATATCGATTGTGGGACTGAACTCATAACCTACGTCCTAGGATTATGATGGGCTAAACACTTGACCCAAAAGCCATGGTTGAGGATTACTTCCTCATCCTCCCTCTTAGGGTGTGTTTCAATCATCTCCTCCCCATCATTTCTTGAGTATAACACTCTCTTCCCCTTCAATAGATCATTGTCCCCAATAATCAATCCTTGATCTCCCCTTGAATTGATGTCCTCATCCTTTCATAATATTTTGAACCTTCTTGTTCTCAACCTTGGTCTCTTGAACCCTTGCTCTCAACCTTGGTACCTTGAACCTTGCCTTTTCACTTCTTGGCTACTTTCCTACAGACTTGCCTTGTTCGCAACCTTGGTGTCTTGAGCCCTTATTATCAACATCAGTATCTTGAACTTGGTTCTCACCCATGATAGGTATCTTGTATCCTCAATCCAGTGGTTTCATAAAAATGTTTGTTTTGAGAGATTTCTAATGGTATCTTACATGTCTAAATCCAACCTACACATTGGGAGACACACTCTAATATTTGTTGTATTGATCTTTGAAAGCAATGCGCACGCCTTCCATCCACTTTACCCAAGCCTACTTCCTAATCCTCCCTCTTAGGGTGCGGTTCAACCATCTCTTGACTTCCATCCACTTTACCCAAGCCTAGTTCCTAATCCTCCCTCTTAGGGTGTGGTTCAACCATCTCTTGACTGTCATTTCTTGAGTCTAACAAGGGAAATGAAGGCCAAATCCTTTATACAAGTAAAGGCAAAGGAAAGAGAGATGGACACAATGGACAAGGAAAAATTAAAGGAAGATCAAGCAATGATCAAGAAGGTTTGAGTGAAAGCTATGGAGTAAGGGGGAGAGGAAGAACTAGAGGAAGAGGAGGTTGATATCAAGGAAGGGACTACACAAAGGAACCTTACAATTGTGGCAGGATGGGCCACTTTGTAAGGGACTGCTAATCAAAGGATAGCCAATGAGACTGTAATAAGAATCAAGGTAACTCTAGAAATACTTCAAATACATCAGAGAAGGATAATATTTTGGCCATGATGCAAAGAAGTGGTAGGATGAAAACTAAGGGATCTCTCTATTGACCACTCTCTAGGAGGCTTGTTGAAGTTCGCTAGTTCCACTCGATTTTGACAACTGTGCTTCAAGTTATGTCCAAAATAGTGAATGGCAGGAAACACCCACACTCACTCCACAACTCCTACAAGCTCACACACACACTACAGTAGCTCAAAATCAATGGGGAGGGGTAGACAACAATCCTACACACAATTCCAAGAATTACACACACATAGAAGATCAAGGAGAAGATGAAAATCTGCAAGAAAGAAGCAAATTCGAAAATCAGGAACTCTCCTTCTTCACAATGGCAAAAAGTCTCTACAAAGAGTCACAAAGTGACTTATATACATGTGCCCTAAACATGGTCCTTTCACACTAGAGCCCGGCACTTTATTACTAAAAAGTGAATTTCCTACTAATTTACAAGGAATATGTTACAATGAGTTGGGATTATGCATCTAGAGGACTCCTCTAGTGCATTTACATGGCTTGAGGGAATTTCCTAGGACTTTGAAGAAGAAAAAAATGTGCCCATTAATTTGAAAATTTTGGGGCTCCTCTTTTGTGTTGATATATTTAGGTAGTGATGTGTGTGAACACACTAGGACCGCTGGGGCACTTTTTTCCCTCTTTAGGAGGTTTTTTTCCCTCGGCTTGTATATACGCCTATTGCCCTAATGGGCTACTTATCTTTGTACATTCTCTAGTAATACATTCACTATTGTGTGTTTGTGCTCCAAGCTTCTTCTTCTTCCTTGTGCTGTTCGCGTGCTTCCGCAGACATCTATCTTCAACAATTGGTATCAGAGCAGGTCATCGCTTCATCTAGGGTGCCGTCGACACTCCTCCGTTTGCAGTCTCAGAATCGCACGAATTTTGGTGAGCATACTCAGGGTGTTTCCGAGATCAAAACTACTTCGCTTTGTGGTAACGAAATCGCCATCTGAGCTCGTTTCGGCCTCCGAACGCACTATCACAGTGCTTGTGCAGGCTATTTCGTCTTTTTGTGCCAAAGGTATATACCAGTTTCTGTTCGCCAGTTTAAGCGTCTCGAAGTCTACTACAGGTCTAGCAGAACTCGTCTGGGCAGCTCTGTTCAACTTTTTGAGATACAGTCAATTTTTTGCATCAAGGTATTTTAGTCACCGGCCATGGCTGAAAGCAGTGATGTATTCCGTATGTTGGCTATTGAGGATAAGTTGGATGGTACCAACTACCCATTATGGGCTTATATGATGCAACATGTATTGGTTGCAAAAGGACTGTGGAACATTGTGCAGGGTGTTGAAAGACGTCATGTTACACCTGCAACTACAAGTACTGCAAATATAGGTGCTGAAGATGGTGTCGAAGATGATATTCCACAGATTCTTGTTCGTGCTGCTGTTTCTGTTGCACCTACTGCAGAGCAAATTCGTTGGGATGGCAGAGATGCCCAGGCACATGCATTGATAGCTTTGTTTGTCAAACGTGCCATTATTCCTCATGTTCGCTCTTGCAGAACAGCTAGGGATGCTTGGGATACACTAACCACATTGTACCAAGCTAGGAATGAGGCTCGTATTGCTTACCTCCGAAAATAGTTGGAGAGTGAGCAGATGAATGAAGGTGATTCTATGGACAGTTTCCTAACAAAGATCAAAGATTTGAAGGAACAGTTGATTTCTGCTGATGAGGTTATACCAGATAGCTCACTTGTGCAGACCGTTCTGAATGGTCTTCCTGATTCATATCAGAGTTTTGCTTCTACTCTTTGGTTGATGATGAAAGGCAATCCGAATGCCTTATTATTTGAGGAGTTAGTCTCTGTTCTATTGCAGGAAAATCAGTCCAGGCAGAAGAGGTCCATTATGCGTGTTGCAGATCAAGATTTCCTGGCTAATCAGAAGGGCAAAGGAAAATGGAGCTCTTCTACTAGTAAGCAGAAATCTGCAAATGCTGCACATTCGAAGAACCAGGATAAAGATGAGAAGAAATCAGAAAAGCAGAAATTGTTTTGCAAGTACTGTAAAGGGAATGATCATATCATAAAGAACTATCCAAAACTGGCTGCAAAAGAGGCAAAGAAGAAAGAGGCTAGAATGGTTGTTGCAGAGGCCTCTACACCAAAAATAGAGTCTGCAAATCTTGTGCAGGAAGAAGAATGGGCATTTACTACTGTTTGCAGTTTTGACCCATCTTCTCATGAGCAGTGCATGTCTGCAGTGGACTCAGATGTTTGGTACTTTGACAGTGGGGCGACCAAACATATTACCTCGCAGCGCAGTTTCTTCTCTTCACTCGAGCCTGCCCCTACAGGGAATACTATCACATGCGCCAACAACTCCTCTTATCCTATTATGGGAGTTGGTAAGATCATTCTGACTACTGTTGATGGTAGTTCTTTCACCTTGTCAGATGCTTTATTTGTGCCAGGGATCAAGAAGAATCTGTTATCAGTTTCTGCATTAGCCAAGATTGGCTTGGTTGTGAAATTTGTTGATGACAGATGTACAGTTCATAATCTGTCAAATGGCGATGTTATTATTGCTTCTGGCATTTTATGTCGTGGGCTGTATAAGCTCATAGACTATGGAAGATCTGTGAATGATTTGGCATGTGCAGTTCATGATTCCCAGGCTATCTCAGATGCAAAGCTTTGGCATGCACGCTTTGGTCATCTGAATTTTGCTAGTTTGCTACGCCTGCAGAAATCTGATATGGTGTCTTCTTTGCCCAAGCTTGAGGCACCTGGAAAACATGTATGTGAAGGCTGTATTTTGGGCAAAATGCAGCGTTCCTCCTTTCCAAAAGATGGTTCAGTTCGGGCTATGCAGAAATTGCGGCTTGTACATAGTGATGTCTGTGGTCCTATGCAGACACCTTCTTTTGGAAACTATCTTTACTTCGTGACTTTCATTGATGATTTTTCCAGGCATGCATGGGTATATCCATTGAAGGCAAAGTCCGAAGTGTTTTTGTGCTTCAAACAGTTTTTGGTTTTGGCTGAAAATCTGTCAGCATGTAAAATGGGCACCCTCCATTCTGATCGAGGGGGGGAATATATGTCTTCTAATTTTAATGCATTTCTGGCTGAACGTGGGATAAAACACCAGTGTACAGTGCCGTATACACCTCAAAAGAATGGAGTTGCTGAACGGAAGAACAGGTCACTCATGGAGATGGCGAGGTGTATGGTCAAGAGTCAGGCTTTACCACATAGTTTCTGGCTTAAGGCTGTCATGTGTGCAGCATATGTACTTAACATGTGTCCCACTAAAGCGCTACAGTCTATCACTCCATATGAGGCTTGGCATGATCGCAAGCCATCTGTTGCTCATCTGCGGGTTTTTGGTTGTTTGGCATATGCACTAGTGCCTGAACAACATCGCAGAAAATTGGATGATAAGGCAGTAAAATGTATTTTTGTTGGGTACAGTTCTGAAAGTAAAGGCTATCGTCTGTATCATCCACAGACTAAACGCATTCTGGTTAGCCGTGATGTTGTCTTTGTGGAAGATGCTATTCAGCCATTGCTTTCATGTACTAAGGAGACATCTGTTAGCTCTAAAGACATGTATGATACTTTGATGCCTCTTTTTACAGGTGGACAGTCTAGTGCTGGTCCTAATGAGGCAACTTCTTAGCCTTTGCAGGTTTCATATGATGATGCAGATCATTCCATTTCTGATGCAGATTTACATGATGCACTTGTTGATGAGAGAGCTGATAATGAGCAGGCAAAAACTATGCCAAAATGGCTCGTGCAGACTTTGCGTGACAGCAAATTAGATGCACCTTTGTCATATCGTACTCGTTCAGGCTCTCATAGTGCCTCCTTTGCATCAAATTGCTATGCTATGGCTGCGTCTAGCCTCTGTGATGAGAATGAGCCTGTTTCTTTTGATGAAACACAAAATTCAGAAAATTGGATGGCTGCTATGCAATCTGAATATGATGCTATAATGAAGAATGGTACATGGTCTTTATGTGACTTGCCTCCTGGCAAGAAGGCCATTGGCACTAAGTGGGTATACAAGCTGAAGCGTAAACCTAATGGTACAGTTGATAGGTATAAGGCTAGGCTTGTTGCAAAGGGTTATGCGCAGGAAAGAGGCATTGATTTTGATGAGACCTTTGCACCTACATGCCGTATGACTACTGTTCGGAGCATTTGTGCACTTGCAGCCCATCATGGTTGGAATGTACATCAGTTGGGCATTAAAACAACATTTCTGAATGGTGACTTGCATCAAGAAGTGTATGTTTTTCAGCCTTGTGGCTTTGTGCAGAAAGGGCATGAAAACCAGGTGTGTAGGTTAAAGAAGGCGTTATATGGTTTAAAGCAAGCACCACGTGCTTGGTATGAGAAGATACATGCCTATCTGATTGCACATGGTTTTGAGAAAAGTCCAACTGAAAGCACCTTATATGTTAAGCGTGCTAATGATGTGCTTCTGATCATTGTTGTCTATGTTGACGACATGCTGCTCACTGGTCCTATTGAGAAGCATATTGCTGATTTTAAGGCTGATTTGCATGCCTCATTTGAGATGTCTGATTTGGGGCATTTGCATCACTATTTGGGCATTCAGTTTATGAAAGTTGATGGTGGAATGGCTTTGTGACAAACGAAATATATTGACATATTATTGCAGCGTTTTGGCCTTGAGGATTGTAAGCCTATTGCCACTCCTATGGAGACAAGTTTACGATTGAGTCTTCATGATGCTCGAGATGCATTTGATGATGTTCTCTATCAGCAGGCTGTTGGATGCTTGATTTACTTATGCATTACTCATCCAGATATTCAGTTTGCTGTCTCACAGATGAGCAGGTTTATGCATTGCCCAGGAGTCACGCATTGGAAGGCGGTTAAGCGCATCTTTCGCTACTTGGGTTGTTTTATCCCAAGGGGGGATCACTACCGCTAGATTTGCATGCTTTTTTTGACTCAGATTGGGCTAGTTGCTATGACACTCGTGTGTCCACCAGTGGTTTTTGATTCATGCTTTGTAGCTCATGTATATATTGGTTGAGCAAGAAGCAGCCTACTGTGGCCACTTCCAGTTGTGAGGCTGAGTATAGGGCAACTTTCATAGCGACTGTTGAGTGTGTGTGGCTCAGACGCCTTATGGCTGATTTGGGTGTTGGCTAGTCTTCTGCCACCACCATCTTCACTGACAGTCAGAGCGCATTGGCAGTTGCGAGGAACCCTGTGTTCCATGCTCGCACTAATCACATTGAGGTGCATTATCACTATGTCAGGGAGAGGTTCTCTGCTGGGGAGATGAGCTTGGCATATGTGCCCACGCAGGAGAACATTGCAGACCTTTTCACGAAGGTTCTGCCTAGGGAGAACTTTGAAGCTTTCCACAAAGCTTTGGGCTTACTTCCTTTTGTGGAGTGATTTCCACATAGCTTGGCACTTCCTTATACATGAGTGCCAGCTCCTTGTTCACCGCATCACTCCCAGGGGGGATTTGTTGATATATTTAGGTAGTGATGTGTGTGAACACACTAGGACCGCCGGGGCACTTTTTTCCCTCTTTAGGAGGTTTTTTCCCCCCGGCTTGTATATACGCCTATTGCCCTAATGGGCTACTTATCTTTGTACATTCTCTAGTGATACATTCACTATTGTGTGTTTGTGCTCCAAGCTTCTTCTTCTTCCTTATGTTGTTCGCGTGCTTCCGCAGACATCTATCTTCAACATTTTGTGCCTCTTTGCTCTGCAACACTCTCCCCCTCTTTGTCTCTGTCATCCCTTGAGAGGCTTTTGCTTCTTGTTTGTAGTTCTTCTAAGAGTTTTGGATACACGCACACAGTGGTCAAAGCAGCAACGAGGACTGCCAAACAATTGGATATCTTATCTGAGGTATGTCCTTTGCTTTTGTTTTCCCCTTGGTATTTCGTACATCACAAATCTGGGTTGCTGTATTCAGTTGGGCTACCACGCACGCCACCAGTGACTAAGAGTGTGCTGTTCTTAGTCACTCTCTTCAACTTTTCACCCTCTACCTCTTTGTAAATTTTGGTCTTCTGATATATCTTTGTCTATTAGCGGGAGGATTATTACCTGCCAAGTATTGTCTTGCACTTCTTCGTGGATACTTCCTGGCCCTGGTCCGTCCTTCCCATGAAATGTCCTGGTTCTGATTGTTCTTTAATTCCATTCCTCAGGACCTGGATGTTTGGCGTTGTTGCCTGATGCGTGCCCATGCGGGGCTTTGGGCAGAGGGTGGTGCTACTGCTTTATTATCTTCATTCTTTATTGAACATTTTTGTTCTTTGATTTTCTTTTTCTTCTCTTCTTACTCTATTCCCCTTCCACACATCCCTCCTCTTGAACTCTATCATCCTCGATAGGCTTTTTGTGGCGACATGAGTATGTTTGAATGGCTGTTTGCTCTCTTTGATTAAGCAGGTTGGCATGACATATCATGAACTCTTTCCACTGTGTTGATTTCAGTCCATCCTCTGGTGCTTGTCGGTGATCCACAAAAAAGTTTGTTTCATAATCCACCAATCTTGCATTAAGATTTGAATTCATCTTTACAAAAATTTCTTAATCAATTTCGAAGAAGCCAGTGAAAAATGCTTCTTCAAAAGTTTGTTGTATGTGCTCGGCAAAAACATAAGTCGTGAATAGTATGCCATAAGTGTTAAGTGGCTCGAGATAGTGGAAAGATAAAAAATGAGCACTTCGGATCCGTGTGTAATGCCGATGAAATTCAAAAATGTATATTTTGCATGTTGAAAGACTTTAATGACTGTCAGTAGCATGCTAAAAATTTTATTGGTCATTTTCACCACTAAATCCAGAACCGTGGCATATCTCGCAATCCAAAATTCCATGGTTTTCACCATGTACTCTTCCATTGTTAAGTAATTATGTGGTGGGCTGGGTAATAGCGGATAATTCAGCCATTGGTTATTTATGCTACCCTGGCGCTGTCCTTCCCAAAATTGCGACCAAGAGCGTCTGCGGGGTATTGGACAAAATGATGGATTTACCTGAAGTGCATATGGCGATGCCTCCCATTGTACGCATAGTGTAGGATTCTAGTCGCGACAGTACCAAGAAAGAAAAAGGGAGTCGAATTTGTTGAAGAAGCAGAAACCAGTTCTCAACCCAAAATGAGACGCACAAAGAGATTAAGGGACATGAAGAAAGTAGAAGAAGAAGTTCGAGCCAAGAAAAGGGCACACGTACTTCCAAAGGCCAGGATTGAAGAGCAAAGACGTATTACAGAAGAAGACTTAACTAAGGCCCTAGAAGATACACATCGATATACAAAAGGGCAAGTTAATTTACCAGTGCAAGGGCACCATTACCGGCAGACCCACCAAGATATGGATGCAAAAAAGAAGCTCACCAAAGTACATCGATACAGAGAATTAGGGTTGGATAATTCAAGCTCATCTTCGGATGCACAAGAAGAACCCGACACATCCTTATTGAATGTAGATATTCAAAGTGAATCCAAGGATGCTGGGCAATGGGAGGAACTTAATGCAGTCAACTACAATGAAACAGAAGAGGGGATAAAGACAAATGACAACTCCATCCACCTCGATCAAGACAACGCAAGCAAGGAGGTAAACCAAGAAGGGACACATGTCATCAAAATCAATGAGACTACAAAAATTCAAATCAAAGAGACAACGACTAAAGGAGAGGAATCCCTCAAGAATCCAAAGGAAGAACCAAAAGAAGCTACGGTAGAAGAATCAGAACCATTTACTCCGATAAGGGTTGTGGCAGAACCCTCCCCCATGGATGTCACATTTCAAGGGAGTGCCACAACAACTATTGACCTAGAAGAAGAACAAAAGGAACCGGCAATCCAACTACAAATCAGACAACCACACAATGATACTATCCATGTAGAGCAAGGAAAAGATGTACTAACCGGAGAAGCTCCGAGCATTCCACGAACATGGTTGAATGTCGATATCGCTCAGCTCAAGCCAATAGTGCAAGACATGATTAGAACTGCAATGGATACGCAATAGTTAATGCTTGAGGCTGATGAGGACTATGATCAAGCGATGCAGGACAAGCATGAACTTCAAGAAATCGGTAAGAACCTTTCAGCAGAATTAACGCTAGCAAGAGAGCAAATAATACATAAAGAAAATGAAGTTCAAGAGATCAAACAACAGTGCAAAGTTTTAGAGACAGGAAATGACAAATTAAAAGAACAACTACAAGATTTACAGAAAAAATATGAAGCTAGCGAGGTTGAGAAGACGCGGCTGAATGCTAGAAGTAAAATATTGGAATCACAAATAAAGGTATATATGGAGGAAGCAGAAAACCTAAGGAACAGAAATAAGGAGCTAATGACAGCTCTTCTAAGTGATCAGCCCATAGAAGTTTAGGGTAGACCGGAAAAAGGCATCAAGGAAATGGAGAACCAACTAGCTAAGTATGAAGATCAGCTCAAGCAGGACCAAGCAGCCATTGCTGAATGGGAAAAGAGGTATATGGATGACACCGTAGCTCTAAGGACAAAGTGGAAAAAAGCAGAGAGTCGATATTTAATGCAATGTAAAGAAGACATTGATCACCTTGATGTTGTAGTTAAAGAAATTCTCAAAAACAAGGAAACTATTGCTAAAGCCGATGAAGAAATCAAGCAAAAAGATGAGACTATCAAGCAATTACAAGAGCGGTTAGAGCAGAAGGCAACTGAGGGGACACCTCTCTCTCCCCCCTTACATCATTCGCCAATAAGGGAGGAAACAGAGATCCAAATTGAACGTAATCATCGAGATATTGCAGAATTGAGTGGGTCCTATGAAGTCAATACCCCATTTAGAAAATGCTCTAGTGCAAACCATACGTCTCAATGGCATGTCATCTCTCCGAATTGGGTATTTAGCCCTTTGGCATGTCTCGCAACTTCGTACATATGTCTCCGCATCCATATGTAAAGTTGGCCACCACAAGCCCACGAAGAGGATCATTTTCACGGTTCTCTCAACTGAAAAATGACCTCTTGCCGCACCTACGTGTGCCACATCTCTAATACAAGTAAATATTCTCCTTCATGCACACATAGTCATAATTGGTTGTCTTTTCCTCTCTTAAACAGGTTTCTTCCTATGAGTACATAATCCTTCCTCATCTCTTCTAGGGATCGTTTTGTCGCTAAGCTAACTCCCCCCTCGTGTTCTCTTGTCTTTAGGAATTTTACCAATGTCTTGCTCCAATTGGGTGCTATCATCGAGAAAGGTATGGATGTATGATCCTCGGGGATCGACTCATGTCATTCTGCACAGTTACTTACTTAGTCATGGACATCCTTAGGCATGTCAGGCCAGTATACTCCTAAGCGTTTTAACTCTCTAATAGTTCCATGAGTTCCTTTGTGTGTTCCCCATTTGTTCACATGTGCTTGTTCAATCAGCTTCAATTGTTCGTCTTCCTCAACGCATCTTAGCAATATACCATTGGGTTTCTTATAGTACACACTTCCCGCAATAATGTGAAAATTCCTTGACTATAGAATTTCCTTTTTACTCTCTTTATTGATTGAGTGTTGTGGGCGATGAGTGAGTATAGGAATTAGTTTCTTTGCCCACTTTGGAAACACTTCCAAATTAAACAAATAAGTGTCTGGCAGATCATCAGGTACTCCACTTGGTGGTTCTCTGTGTGTTAACCTAGAAAGGTGATCTGCTCTTACATGGGTGTTTCCTTTTTCCACTATCACTTCAAAGTCGAACTCCATCAATACTAGAAACCATCTTACTGGTCTCCTCTTGTTACAAGGCTTATTGACTAGGTACAATAAAGCCTGATGGTCTATGAAGAACTTGAATTTGTTGGCTAAGAGATAGTGTCTAAATTTCTTCACTGCATAGACCATTCCTAATCCTTCTCGCTCAGTAGTTGTATAGTTCCTCTCTGCTTGATTCAGTTGTCTACTCGCATAAGCAATTGGGTGATCCAACTTTCCTTCATCTGCTGGTTGGGCTAAGACACATCCTATTGCATAATTTGAAGCATCTACATGAATATGCAATGGCTTGTTCCAATTCGGTGTTTTTAGAATTGGAGCTCTGCTAAGCCGCTTCTTTAATTGCTTGAATGCCTTCTCACATTCGTCTGTCCACGTAAATTGAGTTAAGATTCCATACAAGGGTTTGGCAATTATGGCATACATGTGGATAAATCAACGGTAGTATCCACAATGTACCATAAATGCTTGCACCTCTTTCGCATTCTTAGGTCTAGGAAGTTCCAGAATAACTTTGATCTTGTCTTCATCTGTGTATATTCCATTTTTAGAGACTATGTGTCCTAAGATCTTTCCTTGTCTTACCATGAAGACACACTTCTCTGGGTTTCGGCAGACTCTATATTGTCGGCATTTATTAAATATCTTCCGCAATTCAGGAATGTGGTCTTGTCTTTGATTTGAATATGTGCATAGGTCATCTACATACACTTCCATGCTCTTCTTCAGGAATTCTTTGAAAACATGACACATCAATCGTTGGAACGTAGTAGGTGCATTAGTGAGTCCAAAAGGCATCACTCGGAAAGCATAGACTCCCCATTCAGTCGTGAATGTAGTCTTATGTTGATCCTCGATAGCAATGGCTACTTGGTTGTATCCAGAGAATCCATCTAAGAAGCTGTAGACTTCTTTTCCTGTAACTCTTTCCAATAGATGGTCCGTAATGGGTCAAGGGTAGCTATCACGTATGGTGGCTACATTGAGCTTTTTCAAGTTAATGCACACTCTCAATTTTTCGTTCTTCTTAGGCACAACTACTAGTGTCGATACCCATTCGGTGTGTTCTATTTCATATATGAATCCGGTTGCTAGTAGCTTGTCTATTTCTTCCTTAATTTTAGTAGCATAGACCTCATTATACGTATAAGGGTGTTGTTTCGATGGTTTTGCATCAGCCATCATTGGTATTCTATGAGAGAAATTCTTCCTCCTCAATGGACACATCTTTACCTATGTATGTACATCGTTCTTCTCCATCTTCCACTGTTACTATGATTTTTTTTGTTTGTTCTTTATTGTCGTATGCTTCTCCTTCTCGAGCCTCTCTCTTAGGCATTTGAATGGCTAGCTTTCGCTCCTCTACTTTGTACCTTTTAAAATGCTCCGGGACCTCAAATAGGTCAGGATTTGGTCCGATTTTACTCATGGTTTCCTCTTGGTTTTGTACCATGGGGGCGGCTTTTATTGCCAAGATCTTGGTCAGTTTCTGATTCTCTTTGGTTCGAATGGTGTCTAGATAGCTCTCTTCTGTATCAAATTGTGGTTCCATTTCTATACTCTCATATTCCTCCTTCCACTCTTCTTCCAAGATTTCACCTGCTTCTACTTCTTGAAGGACAACCATGTACAAAATTTACATCGTAGCCTTCTTCGTCTATGCACTCATTCATAGTTAGGACTTCCTCATTCACGCATACATCTAAGGTTGCTAAGATTTCCATCCATCCATGCGGTTCAAAGGTTTCATCAGGAAACATTTGAGGCATATACCTCGGGTCCTCTACCAATTGGTAGTTAGGATGTCCTATTGGCCATAGCTATCTTTTATTATCCTCTTTCTTGGATTCTTTACACATCCATAACTGGGCATCCTCATACTTCCATGATTGATCGCTTGATCCAGCGCTATGAATAGATAGGTCATCTTCCTCCTTGTGTATGGGATTCCATTGTAGTGGAGGGACATCTCGATATGCAAATGTATGCAAGTTTATCTTGGTGGTATTTCCTTGATGTTGCAGGTATAATGAATCTCTTCCACAATCTTGCACTACCCGCATTTGTCTCATGAAGAGTCAGCCTAATATCATTTCGTAATTGTTAGCCTTTTCAAACTTACAGATGGCTAATGTGTGTTCAAATTCAACTCCATATGTGGTTAATTTGATCCTTTCTAATATTCCTAAGGCTTTCTCCACATGACCCTCTGCTAATTGGAGCTTCATACGTGTGGGTCGTAAAGCAGGCTTTCCCCATTTCTCCCTAATCTCCTTTATGGCAATTCCTACTCCTGCTCTAGTGTCTAGTATAGCCTTGGTCATGTACCCATTGCAAGTGATAGGTAGACACATATTACCTTCGTCTCCTTCACTAAATTCTCCCATCTTATCAACTGGGATTTGTATTTTAGATGGATTTTCCTTTTCCTTGTTTTCAATTTCATCCTCCTCTTGCCCTAATTCCAATTGACCTGCTATTTGCTTCCATAGTTGCGGTTTAATCTGAAGTAATTCTTCCACTGTCAGTTTGCATTGTACTTTCGTCTTCTTAAGTTCCGTTAGATTGTGTGAATTCTTTTCTGAGTTTTCTTTTCCTTTTCCATGTACTATGGGTGCTCGGATTATCATGGATTCCTTTTCGTATTCTCCCATGTAATTTGGTAGGGTTGAAATGCTCTAAGCTTCTTCTCTATTTCGGCGTAGTCTTGATACTTCCTCATATATTTCTTCCATGTTGGGATTTGGGTGATAAATTTCCACATCTAATTCCTCAAAAGGAGGTTTAGTCACTCCATTCTTCTTCCATTGTTCTTCTTGGAGTCTATTCCATAATTCCTTTGGCCAATCAGCCTCTAAGTCACGTATTGTTGACATAGGTTTGTCTTGGGTTCTCACTCGCTCACACGTATCATCCTTCTTTTGTAGCTCTTTATCCTTGGCTTTGACACATTCCTTGTATTGATCATCTGCTATCCTTGTCTCTGGGAGGGCGGGTATGGTCTTTTCTAGGGTTTCTTGTGCTACCTCTATAAGTTTCCTACATATGGCGAGTCTCTCTTTTTTTAGTTGACCTTGTGGATAAAGTTTTTCGTGTTGCTCCACATTCGGTACAGTCTTAATTCTAGCTTGGTAAGCTTTCAGTCACATGTCTAAGTCGTCCGGTCTTGGGTCAGCTAGAATTGATCCTGGTTTCTCTACTTCTCGGACAAGTGGTGGATTGGGAAGTTCCTCCCGAGTCTCTTGTTCTTTATGCTCTTTCTTACTTCTAGTTTGTCTCTTGTTGTCTTGACTCTTGTTTTTCATCCATTTATCTTTGAGCTTCTCTCTTCTTTCCTTCCATTTTTGTGCTTTTATGTTCTGGGCATTCTCACGAGAATCTTCTGAATCTTCTACTATTTGAATTTTGGGACTTACTGTTCTATTTCTTTCTTGCTCCCGTTCTGGTTGTTTTCCTTTTTGTTCTTTTGTTTGAGCTCGGGTAATGGCCTTTAGAGGCACGGTGTATTCTGTTAGATATGCTCAATGCCTCACCCTTATGTAGCACCACCATTGTTCCATAACACTCTATTTTGTAAGGCCCCCATTATGAGGAGAAGCCATGTGAGAGTGCTGGACATTGGTAGGTTCCTAACTTTGAGGAGGTCTAGTGTAGACCATAGATGGATAGTTAGGAAGGTTACTTCTAAGCCATTGGATTTGGGATTGATCCGATGTGAGGATCAACCTAAATCAAGGGCTAGAAACAAAAGTAGCTTTCTTAACTTGGGGAAGGGTCTATTTAATATGGGCCATTGGATCTAGACTTGATCCTAAGTGTGGATTAAGCAAGATCAAGGGCTACAAACAAATGGTTGTTGATCCTATCTTTCTACCATTGGATTCACCTCATAGATCAATGGTGGAGATTATTTTGGGAATGGATCAAGCTACCACGACCCTAGAACATGCGTAGGCCGACTTAGGCTTGGAGGACCTTATAAGGATGGTCCCCATCCCATGTAGGATAATCAGTTTGTGTGTTTGGAACCATTAGGGTTTCCATCTTAGTACCCATTGTGTTGGCCTATAGCCCTTCACCTAGCTTCTATCTAGATCACCATCTAAGCTCCATATTCATCTATATATTGTTTAGTGTTTGAGTTCCATTGTATTAGAGTTATGAGTTTTAGTTGAATTGAGTTGAGTTCATCTTCTATTCATCTTGAGTACACTTTCCATTATAGCCAAATCTTTTGTGTTATTCCCATGAGTAGCTATATCTCTCTTTCTATCTTACCTTGATCTTATATGTGTGTGTTGTGGTAAGCTCTACATGGCATTAGAGTTACACCACTAGCCCACCACTCAATCATTTATTCATCATTTTGTTTTTCTTACATGGTATCAGAGCATAGGAAGGTATAGAAGATTGCAGAGATTGTGGAGGCCAAGGAATCAACTCTAGCATTTGTGGAAGGAATGCTTCAACAATCAAGCTTGTGAAGGTAAATGCTTCAAATCCAAAGTTTGCGGTAGGTAAAGGCTTCAACATTGGAGTTCTTGGGAGGCAAAGGCTTCAACGCTATAGCTTGTGGGAGGCAAAGGCTTCAACACTAGAGTTATCAAGAGATAAAGGCTTCATTACTAGAGTTCTTGGGAGGCAAAGGCTTGAAGGCTTCAAGTTCATGGGACACAAAGGCTTCAACACTATGGAGGTTGTTGGAAGTCAATGTTTATATTGTCTTAACAATTAGCTTCACTAAGAAGCATCAACTTCAAATCTTTGTTCTCCAACAATTCTATAGCAGTTTTATAAACTACTCCAAGGAATCAAGGTATGCATATACACTTGTTTTATAGAGTTCAAAGCAAAAGCATGATGGGGGCACTTGGTCTAGCTCAAGCTTTCTATAAAGCTTCCCCATAGACCCGGGTTCAATCCCCACGCTAAGCGGCAGCGAAATACTTTTTATTTTGATTTTATTGCTTAATTAGAAACTTACGGACAGTGCCGTTATCGCGATAGATTTTTTTTGTCCGCTTCCAACTATGATCGTAGCTTTTCATCAACGAAAGATTTCGCGAACGTGCTTTCTTTTAGCTTTTCAAAGAGGAGAACAACTATATAACAAGGCCCTTGGCTCCTTGTACAATCACTCACTCAAAGATCTAGAGCTTGGAGATCTTCTTGAAGACAGAGTGTTCTCACACTCTTGAAGGAGGTGAAGTTTTGGTGAAGGAGAGGCTACTCTCATTGCAGCAAGAAGTCTTCTACGAGGTGGTGGTAACTATCTTTTGTGAGTTAACCTTGTGGTTGATTTACAATTTCATTACACTATTTTGTTAGCTTCGTTGCTTCATTCTCTTCACACACACTTAGATTATTTCGACATAATCTAAATTTTGTATCATCATCTTCTTATTCTTCCATTAGTGAGTTCACCACTTTATATGGTTGAGTAGTACTCCCATGTTGTAACTTGGACATCTATTATTTTTAGTGAAGTAAGCATCCAGCTTACATTCCCTATCCTTGTCTCAAGATCTCTTTCTTTCTCTATCTCACTTATCATCTTGTCAATTAAGTTGCGTATGCTCAAAAGGTTTTAGTATTGGAACGATCCTGGGGCCCCAAATTCCAACACTTGGTATCAGAGCTTTAGGGTTTTGGTATCAGAGCTACATAATTGACATACACACTTAAGATAAGATGAGTGAGATGAGAATTGAGATTGAAGACAAGTTGGATGGATCTTCTAATTATCCCATGTGGAGTTTCATGATGATGAACTTGTTAGTGACAAAGGATTTATGGGAAGTGAGCTAGAATGAGCTGAGCTACCTGCGACTTTTGTCTTGCATCTTTTATAGAGTTGAGTTGAATCTTCAAGTTTGAATTCAAATTCAAACTCCTAGAATCTTTCACCTAAAAGGTAATGAGATATTCTCTCAATCATCCAACAATTTTTTCCACGACTCTAATCAAGTAGGTGTGTACATAAGAAATGCCAAGTCTTTTAGACTTTTACAAGGAGTAAAATGGTAAGAACTTATAAGCATAAGTTCCTATGGTCCTTCCTTCAAGTGGTGTCTTCATGAAGTAATCCAAGCCAAATTGTGAAGGCTTGAATTGCACCAACAGGGGTGTTAGACATGGTCAATGCTCCACCCTCATGGAAGACTTGGCATCAGGCCAAGAAGGAAGTTCACCATTCGGTGGACATTGAGGGGGGGTGTTAGATATGCTCAATGCCTCACCCTTATGTAGCACCACCATTGTTCCATAACACTCTCTTTTGTAAGGCCCCCATTATGAGGAGAAGCCATGTGAGAGTGTTGGACATTGGTAGGTTCCTGACCTTGAGGTTAGATGAGGTCTAGTGTAGACCGTAGATGGATAGTTAGGAAGGTTACTTCTAAGCCATTGGATTTGAGATTGATTTGATGTAAGGATCAACCTAAATCAAGGGCTAGAAGCAAAAGTAGCTTTCTTAACTTGGGGAAGGGTCTATTTAATATGGGCCATTGGATCTAGACTTGATCCTAAGTGTGGATTAAGCAAGATCAAGGGCTACAAACAAATGGTTGTTGATCCTATCTTTCTACCATTGGATTCACCTCATAGATCAATGGTGGAGATTATTTTGGGAATGGATCAAGCTACCACGACCCTAGAACATGGGTAGGCCAACTTAGGCTTGGAGGACCTTATAAGGATGGTCCCCATCCCATGTAGGATAATCAGTTTGTGTGTTTGGAACCATTAGGGTGTCCATCTTAGTACCCATTGTGTTGGCCTATAGCCCTTCACCTAGCTTCTATCTAGATCACCATCTAAGCTCCATATTGGGAGTGCATGGGTGGGTAGAACCATCTATATATTGTTTAGTGTTTGAGTTCCATTGTATTAGAGTTATGAGTTCTAGTTGAATTGAGTTGAGTTCATCTTCTATTCATCTTGAGTACACTTTCCATTATAGCCAAATCTTTTGTGTTATTCCCATGAGTAGCAATATCTCTCTTTCTATCTAACCTTGATCTTATATGTGTGTGTTGTGGTAACCTTTACATGGCATAGAGTTACACCATTAGCCCACCACGCAGTCATTATTCATTCATTTTCTTTTTTCTTACATATTCCTTATCACCTCCAGGTGCTTCTATCACTTCAATTACATTAATAGGTGCAGTCTCTTGGACTTTGGTGGGATTCTTAGGGAAATCTCTAAAAAGATGTTCCTTTCCGCAATCATTGCAATATCCTTCCCAAGTCCTATGGGGTGGTGGATTGTAAGGCCAATGAGATTATGTAATAAAATGGTCTCCTCCGCATCTATAACATGGTCCTCTCGGCACAAGTGGTCTAATAGGTGGTCTTCCGGGTTGTTGTGCTTTAGGTGCAGTATACATTAAAGTTGCTACCTCCGTTCCATAAGCCTGATCATAACCTTCATATCCATAGTATGCCGAATCATATGCTAGTTCGTACTCATACATGTTGGCTTCATAGGGATAGTAATCTCCTAGGGGCAGCTCATATCCTGCGTTTGCTGATTCTACCCTGGTCATCCTTGAGGCTGGCACTAAGGCTCTTTCCAAATTTTCTTCTAGCTGGGCATACTTTACAAGTACCACATGTTGAGGATGTGGGGGTTGTGGTCCTAACACTGGTTGAGGGTTTCCAAATTGTGCTGGTTCATATGGCCTGGGGGCTCTTGTTGGTGTTGGGTAGGAATTGTATCTAGGCATATCTCTTCCTGGCTCTCTAGGTGGATATCCATATGGTCGATACTGAGGTGGTTGGAGGGGTCGTGCTACCTATTGAATGGGTAGTTCTCCGTGGTGTGGTTGGTGTATTTTTGTTCTATGTGGCAATACAAGGAAGTTCCTTGTTGGGGCTATCTGTTGTAAGGATATGTCTGAGGTATACCAGTTCCTCCTCGCACACACATGTGTGTAGGGTAATCTCCTCCACATAGACTACATCTTCGTAGCATAAGCACTCTTAAGGCTGGGTGTTGGTAATTTCTCTGTCCTTGGGCTCCCAATTTCTTTGCTACCAGCTCTGCTAATTCCTCCACATTACTGGAGTTGGAAGTAAAAGTACTTCGAGAGTCTTCTAATTTAGTGGGGTTGGGCGTGCTCTTGAGATCTTCAGCAAGATTGTCTTCTAGGTCAATGCACTCTTGAAGACACTCACTCAGGGTTTGTAACCTCTTTACGTAAACTAGCATTCTTAGGGTTCCATTCGTGAGTCCATCCAAAAATAATGAAATCATTTTTAGCTGAGTGGGCCTCTCTACAGCTGGGCACCTATCAACGTACTGATTGAATCTTCTGGCGGCCGTTTTCACTGTTTCATTAGGGTTCTATCTAAAGCTCTGGATTAGAGATGTAGAATTGTGTTTAATCCCTCTCTTAGTGAATTCCCCAATGAATTCTTGAAAAAATTGCTCTATATTTCCAAATTGGTTGGGGTCTAATGGCTGGAACCAAGTCAGAGTTGTTCTTATGAGGGTGAGTCTAAATGACTCATACTGCACGAAGAAGTCATCTACTTGCTCCGCTCTAAGGACTTGTTTAAATTCAGCAATGTGATCATATGGTTCTCCCAATCCGTCATAATGATTTCTCACGCATTTGGCCACCTGAATAGGTCTCAATCTTCTCATTGGTTCTGGCGGTCTAGGCATTACCGGGAAGATAGGAACCGCTGGTCTAACTGGGGGTATTCCTGGCTGCCCTCCTATTGGTGGTTGTGGTCTTACCGACGGTTGGTATTGATTACCTACTCCAGGGTTGGTCTGATTGTGTGTTTGCACTCCTAGAGTCGCAAATTGTACATGAGTATGGTTTGGGACACTCTGTTGGCTAGTTTTTCCTGACATGGTGTGCCCTACCTCTTGTTAGGTTCCGAAGGGGTTCTGAGAGGTGGTTGCTTGCTCTCTCTGAGGAAATACAAGCAAACCCATGTATTTCAGTTGAGCCCTGTCTATGGCATCTACCAACCAATATCTCCTCTGGTTCTTATCTAGGTATGTCATTCTAGTCTCGTCTTCTGGATCCTTTAGTTCATAAAATGTCATCGGGCTTTCTTCTCTTCTTGGAGAAGGTGAGTTAGTTTGGAGCAACAAGTCCAAACCATGGATCAAATAAACTTCCAATAGGTAGTCGTCTTGAGGTATCAAGTCTCATCTCAAGACTCATGTCACCTAGGACTTGCCTCTAGGAGTCGTCACTAGCTCCTCAGGGTTTGGTCTCCCTGAGTTTTCTTGTCCCACTAGCTCTCCTCTCTCATTGATCAAATCAGGAAATTCAGTCACTAAGTAGATGTGACCCAACTTGTCCATGTATGCTCCTCCCTCATACTTAACAGCTGGTCTGGGCACAACTGTTGCATCCATGGAAGTCACCATCCGAGCCACATATCTATTTAATCCATCCAGGTAGATGGGAATCTCCTGGGCATTAGTAGAAACATACTGTAAGGAAGTGTGGTACTCTCCCTCCACAGTGGTCATGAAGTTTCTACTTGGAGTGGGACCGTGCATGTCTTTTGAAGCCATGGGTATCTCCTCCTCTGAGTCACTAGAGGTGTCTGAATATACACAATGGTGACTGACCTGAGCGGCACTTCCAACAGAAGATATGACACTTCTTTGGCTACTTAGCACCCTTCCTGACCTCAAGTTCATTTAGCCTCTTGGAGCTCTCTAGATCTCTAAAGCTCTCCCTAAGTGGCTCTCAAAAAGCCTCAAGTTTGCCCTTCAAAATGCTTCAAATGCTCTGGGCGATACCACTTTTGATGATACTGCACCAGGCGATACTGCTTTTGGCAATATTGCTCTGGCCGATACCAAATTGTCCACAATATGATACTTGAGGCCTAAGCGATACGATACTAGATCAACAGGCGATACGATACCTCACGGTGAAATGATACGATACCACTTTCAAACACGATACGATACCTAAGCAGTCCACGATACGATACCAAAAAACCGACGATATGATACTTATGCACTGGCCGATACGATACCAGGAACTCTTGCGATATGATACTAAAACTGGGACGATATGATACTATAATAACAGGCGATACAATATCGTTGTTGGGCATGATACGATACCAAAAACTCTGGCGATATGATACTCATGCACTGGCCGATACGATACCAAAAAGGGCACGATATGATACTGGAATTTGGCCTGATACGATACCTAGGTATTACATGATATGATACTTCCACTAAGCACGATACGATACTCACCTTCTCACACGATACGATATCACAGCAGGTGACGATACGATACCAAAATGGTATCGTGATACGACACCGGAATGAGAGATGATACGATACTTGAGGGTTGCACGATACAATACTACTGCAGGTGGCGATACGATACCACCGACCTGCACGATACGATACTAGATGCTCTGGCGATACGATACCAGAGTAGGGCATGATACGATACTAGTATGGTATCGCGATACAATACTGGGACAAGACATGATACGATACCAAAGGTGGACCGCGATACGATACCACCCTGGTAAAGTGCGATCGCGATACCAACCCGGCGATACAATACCACAAGTGGTATCACGATACCAAGGTTGGTAATCGATGATACAATACTTCGGCGAGTATCACAATACAAGGGAATTTTTGGTATCACGATACCAAAAACTCAACCGATCGAGATACTCAAGCCAAAATATCTCCAAATTCAAGAATTTTTGTTTCCCCTTGCTCTTCTCTCACCCCTCTTCACTCCTAGCCCACTGTCTCACCCAAAGAAGTCCAAAAAACACTCTGTCCCACCCCGCGATACCAGATGCACAAGTGATCACGTTTTTGTGCACTTCTACAAGGTTTTTGCCAAAGAAATCTTATGGACTCTTACCTCTATGATGTCTTGCTTGAGTCTTGAGCTCACTACCTAGCTTGGAACGCTTGGAAAGCATGATATTATACCAGCGATACCGATCGCTATGCTCACACGATACTGCTTTCTGAACAAATGAGAAATGATTTGAATTTTTTTGGTTTTTATACTTTTTTGCTGACTGAACTACTTTGACACGTTTTTTTTTTGGGATTTTTCTTGGTGATCTTGACTTACTCCTACTTCACACCTCTTCTCCTCTTCTCTAATAAGTGCAGAAGTGGTTGACTACTTGCCACTAAACGAGTTCACTTCTACAAGTACAATTTCATCACTCTCGAACTATAACCATCACGAAGACACCTTGGCTGAGTGTTCACCAGCAACGGCGCCAAAAACGTGTGTACCTAAGTCAAGAAGGCTTAAGGACTTGTGCCAAAGAGACTAAATCTCATTTTCCACACAAGTACGTATAGTGGGGAATTGACACACGCTTATTTGTCAATCCAATGAAACGACCTAACCAAGTGTATAAAGACGTGTGCACACATGATGGAAAATGAAGTGGTTCAGCTGATATGCATGAGAAAAGACTAACCAACCTCTCCAAGTCACTTAACTAAAGAAAGTGTCTGTCGCGATACCACTT
Source organism: Ceratopteris richardii (assembly GCA_020310875.1). Classification (NCBI taxonomy): domain Eukaryota; kingdom Viridiplantae; phylum Streptophyta; class Polypodiopsida; order Polypodiales; family Pteridaceae; genus Ceratopteris; species Ceratopteris richardii. The sequence continues at coordinate 54,736,071 of CM035407.1, read as the reverse complement.
ACAGTAGTTTTCACTAAATCGAGGATTTCTCCTAGCTCTGAACTCCAAATATGGCCAATAGCGGACTCCTTTTGAAGCTCTCGAGGAGACGCATCTATTGGAGTGTTCCACTCGATTCTGACAACTGTGTTTCAAGTTATGGCCAAAATAGTGAATGGCACGAAACACCCACACTCACTCCACAACTCCTACAAGCTCACACACACACTACAGTAGCTCAAAAACAGTGGGGAGGGGTAGACAACAGTACTACACACACATTCCAAGCATTACACACACATAGAAGATCAAGAGAAGATGAAAATCTGCAAGAAAAAGAGTCACAAAGTGACTTATATACATGTGCCCTAAAAATGATCCTTTCACACTAGAGCCCGACACTTTATTACTAAAAAGTGAATTTCCTACTAGTTTATAAGGAATATGTTATAATGAGTTGGGATTATGCATCTAGAGGACTCCTCTAGTGCATTTACATGGCTTGAGGGAATTTCCTAGGACTTTGAAGAAGAAAAAAATGTGCCCTTTAATTTGAAAATTTTGGGGCTCCTCTTTTGTGCCTCCTTGCTCTGCAACAAATAGCAATTAGGAACATTCCTTTTGAAGGTATCTAGTTAGCTTAGATAGCTAATGATTCCAAGTGGAATCACATAAAATGATAAACCATACACTGAGCAATCACTTTAGCAAATGGATGCTTACCCCCCAATTTTTTAGGAGCTACACAGAGAATGACCAGAGACTACTTTGATGCAGATTTCTCTGAGTTGGATGAATCAAATGCCTTTAAAATTTGATAGCTTGAAGTAGATTTTGAGCGGATTCCAAAAAGCTATAGAACATGAAAACTGATGGAGAGATAACTGAGATATGACATTCAAAATACATTGTTCTGAGTGGACATAGTAGAGATGAAGATAGATGTGATCAATCATGTAATGTATTATAGAAAAATGTTGTACATGATCATTGACATAGTAATGATGCCCAATGATAGTGATAATAGGTGAGCTAAGATGTAAGCTACTTAGCCACTCCAAAAGATCATCAATAAGCTCAAAAATTGGGCACTGAAGGCCGCGAGATTGCAAGTCCCTATTTAGATGTTTTACCACCAAGTTTGAATTTGAATTCAAACTTGGCTTTACCTAAAAATTTCTCCTCCAAGTTAGGAGACATTCCATCAAATTGAATTTGTAACTTTATTTCTCCTAACTCCACGAGATGTAGGGAGTCACAAGATTCTCTCAAGATAAAAACACTTTTACAAGTGGTTAAAGATCCAACTATTACAAGCAAAGGTTCATGTGATCCATCAAATGGTCTCGCATATCTTCTTCAATGTCTAGTCAAATGTGAAGGCTTCGATTTGCACCAACAACTCCCCCTCAAGAGAAACATCTTGGCTTGCTCTTCTTCATCAATCCTCTTGAATGTCCTACAATCCAATCATAGCTTTGAACCTACAAAGTTTAGTACCATCAAGTGCTTTGGTCAATAAATCTACACATTGCATATTTCTCTTGAATCCATGTTGGGCATCCTCCACAAAAGCTCCATATTTGTTGAATCTACCCTACAAACCATTTTCCACTATTTGTCCAACACTTATCAAATTCTTGGTGATTTTAGGTACATAAAGAACCTTGCTCAATAGATTTCTATTCCCATCAGAAGTTTTGACATTTCCTACCTTGACCATTGAATGCTTGGTGTCATCACGTGTCTGTACTTGGTGCTTTCCCTTGGGCTCCTCAAGATGAGAAAGAAGAGCTACATTGCCTGCTACATGGTTTGAATTAACTTGAGTCAATATAGAAGATGTCCTCATCATTCATACCTTGTTTTGAAGTCATATTCATGATGAGAAGAGAATCATCTTGATCCTTTGTGCAGTTGTTGAATTCCTTTCTTGATTTGTATCCTCCTTGATAATTGTTGTTGTAGCCATGGTTGTAGCTTTGATTATGGTTGAATCTTCCTCTTGATTGTGAGTAGCCACCTCTTTGATATCCTCTTCCTCTATGATTCTTGAAGTTCCTATAGCACTCATCTATAGTGTGATTAGACAATCCACATATGTTGCATGGGGAAGAGTTGAAAGGTCTCCCCCTACCTCGCTTACCTCCTCCGCCCCTTCCTCTTGAGTTCCTACCTCTCCCTACATAGTTATCTTGAGAAGTAGTATCATCATTCTCTACTTTCTTCTTGTTCCCTTTGTCTTTATTCTTTCCTTTGTCTGTGTATATGGCACAAGAGTTGTTACCTCTTAGTGGTTCTCCATTTTTGTTGAGCTTCGCTTCATGGGTAAAGAGTTGTCCCATGATTGTGGTAAGGTCTAGAATCTACATGTCCATGTAAAGGTCCATAGTAGTTGTGAAGTCTTCCCACTTATCATCTGCCTTGATGCCATTGATTACCTATCTCACTATTTGCTCCTCTTCAATCTCCTCTCCTATGCTTGCCAATTGGTCAGCCACATCTTTGACTTTGGTCACATACTCTGACACACTGCTTGGGCTGCTTCGTTTGAGTGGTAAACTCAATACACAATTGATACTTTCTAGCTCTTGTATTGGAAAAAAAGTATGAAGAAAATTTATCCCAAGTCTCTTGGGAAGTTTTGTTGGAAGTGAGGTAGGCCCTTAGGCTCATGTCACAGGTCCATGGTTCCATAGTTCCAGTCATGTACAACATTAATTCTAGCAATCTTCCATATTGACAAAACATGAACATACCACAACTTAATCATACAAATGATGAGACAAAGATAGAGAAAGAATAGACGTCATGTGTAAGGTGTTACGTAAGCCATCGCTTACTCATAGTATCATATATACCAATGTTCAATGTACAATGTGGGAGCAAAATTCTCAACCATTCTATGTGATGAGAAATAGATGAATGAGTGAATGTACAATGTAACAAACATACTATTCAGATGTGTGGGCAGTAATCTGAATATACATGTGAGATGTGTGACCTAATAGGTTATAGAAGAGTGAATATGAGTGACTGAATGAGGAAGGATCAGTGTGAAACTAATGGTCAACAAACCTACATCTAAACTTAGGCTATGGAAGACCCTAAGTCAGATACGTGTGTGAAAAGATCACATACTTATAAAGTAGCATAGAATGCTAACAAGATTGTTGCCGGAAATCCTCAAACTCATGTGAACACACCTTCTCAAACACCTCATAAAAATATGCATAAAGCATATAAGTACTGATTCTCTTGTACCTATGCCGAATAGGACTCCTTCTGATATGAACGCCACAGCCTCCATAAACTTCAAGTAGTACCTGTGTGCATAAAGAGAATATGTACCTGAATACTTAACATAAGATGTGAATCTTATGTTAAACACCATCTAATGTCTTTGAAGTAGCCCGACATCTTCTTGTAGAAGACAATCTTCAACCTAATATCTTCCTGTAGAAGATAATCTTCAAAATCATGTAGATGGTCCCATCCAATGTCTTTGAAGTAGCCAGACATCTTCTTGTAGAAGATAATCTTCAACCTAACATCTTCTTGTAGAAGATGATCTTCAAATACATCATGTAGATGGGCGATCCTTACCATCAAGCTGCTAATAATCAAGTCTTCTTGCCATGAACAAGAGATGACCTCCTCTCCATGAGCTAGAGTGTGAGCACACCCTTCATCTTCTCCAAGAAGAATCATTAAGAAGAACTCCATAGCTGCTCCTCAACATGCTTCAAGTTAGCACCATGGCTGCCCCATGTGCTAGAAGAAACACCACCTCTACTGAGGTCCAAGCTCTAGAAAGCTTGTGTTGATCCTAGGTGAAGGATAATTAGAAGTGACCCCAAGTACTTCTTATATAGTGTTTGTGTTCCTTGAAAAGAACTCAATAAAGCACTTAATAAAGCCACGATCGCTGTCCGTAATCGAGAAACGCATCCGTTGCCCGTCGTCCGTTCGCGTTTGAGTTTAAAAAGCATATGAAAAGATTTCGCGCTGCGCTGCGGCCTGGAGGACTTGAACTCGGGTCGTTTGAATGGGAGGACAATGCTTTATCCACTATGCCCACGCCATTTACTTGTAGAGGTAATGGAAAGAACAGATATACATTCTGAAAACTGGTATAAAGTTTGACCAATTTCCAACCAATGAGACATTTTTTTCCAACAAGTTTTACAGTTCCTAATGTGAGGAAGAAGGAAATCAGAAATAGAGTTAAGTAGATATGACCTTGCTAAGGCATCGTTGGCACACCATGAGTTGAGTCTCTCAAGCTCCTCTCTTGTAGGTTGTCTTTTGCTTCTGAAAATGGGTATGTCCTCATCTCCTGATATTTACCCATAAAGGCTCCTTCCTTGTAGATATGTATTCATCCTCAAGGAACATGCTTGATAATTTTTGTTGTCCAATTTATCAATAAAAGAAGGGAAACCATCTCCCATTTTACCAAATTTTCATTGAAAACTTTACACATTTGATCAGTCAATGAGTGAATTAAGTGCACTAGACTTTTTTGTGTAATGAGTTTCTTCACAATTGACTCAAATCTTGATAATTTGGCAATAGATTTCCAAAATTGGTTGTGTTTATGAGTTGTTCTTGATATAGAGGTGCTCTAACATCAAGGATAACTTGTTCTCTTGGAGATTAATCATCTCTATCACATCAACCTTATCTAGTAGATGTCTAGAACTTGGCATGAAAATGGCATCCACAACTATTGTCCCCCTTTACCATGGTAGGAGAGAGGAGCTTGAAGGTCCGCAACTTGAGCGATGCTTAACTACTATATGTATGAGAGCATCCAAGGAGATAGTTGCAATGGGTAGTTCTGGTACCCTGCACATCCTTGTATGTATACTGGGTGAAGACTCCTTATGGTGAGCTAAAGAAAATAGGTGAAACTAAGCTTGGTATAGTTATCCAATGTTATTTATCAAGGAATATAAAGAAATTCAATTCCCGTTATTTGGCAAATATTGCTTTGAAGAGAGGGGATAGGACCATGCACTAGAAGAATCTCATCAGCACCTCATCAAGATGGACATTCATCAACCAGGGAAGATACACCATTGGTCAATCACTTTGATGGGAGTACAAGATGAAGAGCAAAGTATCGATCGACCTTTCATGGTAAGAATCCTTTACTTGGGTATCACAACAACAGTGGTAGAGTAGGAAACCTCTTTGTTAGCATACCCTTGAGCACTTAGCTCAAGACCCAATTTTTTGCACCATACATTTTGAAATGCATTCCCCAAGCAAGCATGCATAGGGATTACAAGGTCATGCACAAGGCACATATTTTCTTCAACCCATGCACTAAAACACTTACCCATCATTCACTATGGGTTATGAGTACTTGGCATGAATACTATGAGCATCATCTTTGAAAGATCTAGAGGACATTAGCTTACAACTACAATAGCAAGGAAGCAATCCACTATCGATAGTTACTCTAACTCAACCTCAACAACCTCTTTTGAGCAACTAGCAATTTTTGGAAGCTCACAATGACACATTCACCTTGGAATCCAAGGAAGAAGCACCTACAAAGGGACTAAGACTAAAAACAACTAGTAGTGACAAAATGAAGAAAAGGACAATCGACCTTACTACATGTGGAGGGTAGACCACTCTTGTTGATACATGATAGACATTACCTCTCAAGGTACTAGAGGGAACACCCACTCCAACAAGGGTCTGTTAGGGACAACAGACTCAAGAGGGAGGGGTGTGTTGGTGTTGGAACTCAAGGTCAAGCACAAGCATGGAAGCACATCAGAAAGGTGGACACACAAGAAGAGGGAGCAAGTAGGGAACTCCAAGAAGTGTATGTCAAATTTTCAGAAGAATCCCCTACAAAAATAGTGATTTTGATCACTCAAACCATTGTAAATATCATTTCCCCTTTTTGTAAATCCATTTTGTTCAAGCCAAGGAGTCCTAGTGCTTGAGTATTAGAAGTATCATCCTACCGATTTTCATAATTTTTAGATTCCATTTGAGCCCTCAAATAAGCCCTAGAACCTAATTTTTAATTAGGCTAGACACTAGGTCTGGACAGGGCCAAAATTACTCAAAAAACTATAAAAAGAGCTAGAGAGCTCATTTTTGGGGGTTAGCTTGTTAGAGAGTTGGCTTGTTAGAGATTGAAGCTTTGTAAGAGAGTTCTTTTGTAATAGAAGCTTTCCATTGTTCCTCTCTTTGATCTTGCCTTATGTGTGTGTGTGTGTATGTGTGTGCATGCAAGTGTGCTTCTCACTCACACATTTGTGCCTTCACATGCTCACGGTCTTCATACCAGTCCTCACATCTCAACGAATTAACAAGTAAAGGAAGGGGTCCTTACACTTGAGCTACACCAGTGGTATTCGTCTGTTGAGGTACAAAAGGCGATTTTTGTGGTTGTAGTGTCGATGGGTGAAGTTATTTCAAAGGAGTATATATTTCATGGATTGGATTTTGAGCTAAAATACAATTCTTGGATACCCAGATCTGCATGGGTGTGGGTCGATTCGTTAAATACTTCATGGCAATCCAAATTTTTCAAGTTTGCATCGATGGAGAAGAAGGTCGAAGGGGTGGTGGATGTTGACTCCGATTCTGCTTGGACTTCTTCTTGCCTTTGTCTATGATACTGAAAATTGTTGGTGCTTTCTAGCCTTTTGGCACCCATACTTGTTTTGTGTCGCTTGCCTTGGGTTGCTGATACTACTTCCATCTTTGTGTCTTTTGGCATGGTCATTGGTTTGTGTTCCTTAGTCGTGGTTGAATTCTTGGAGGTCATGGTTGAGAGGTGTGGTTGGCACTCTGCTTTGGAAAAGAAGGGAGGTCCAACACTTGCGTGACCCGCCCATTAGGAAGTGAGCCATTCTGTACCACAGATCTAGGCTAGTCCATGCAAAGTGTGGAGGAAGGGACACAGGATGCTATTGTCCCCATTTGTCTGTTGATGCACTCCACCTGAATGCTGATGGTGCCCATTTATCCAGTGATGGAAGACCCACATAAGATCTCTTGATGATCTCCTAAATGGCAACTATCCATCACCACAATCTCATGGGCTGACTTTGGATGGAGCACGCTTGTTCGATGGATTTGACCAAAAATATTCTAGTTTGCCTTTGCAATCATTTCATATGGTCTATGGTTCTATTCCTCAGGTGGAGTGTTGTTAGGGAAGCCAAGCGGTATCACTAGCTGTTGGTCTAAGGTCTTGATCTACAAGGAGCCTTGTCTAAGATTTAGGTCCATGGAGTGATCGTATAGCCAATCTTGGCCAAGGATTAGGGGTTCTATCAGGTCATCGTCATGGCACACTAGGAGCTTCACTTTCATGGTCACTTCATGTATGAGGATAGGAAGGTCCACCTCACCCATGCAAGGGGTTTCCATGCCTACTAGCCCTATGAGGTATGCCTCAATTGGCCACATTTCTATTCATTCCCTCAAGATGTCCTAAGTTTGTCTCCTAATGGTTCTTTTCCTTGGACTGTTGCTTTCATCTTGAGGATGACTATGCCGAACTCATTAGTGATACTAGGTTGACTCGTTATGATATACATGGTTCCACATGGTTCCTTCTTTTTCTAGGTATGAAGCTCTCTTGAATTTCACCAGTGGTGTTCCAATCCAATGGGTTGGTGAGGGTTATGCAATTGAATCGCTGATCTTCTCAAACCATCCTTGCATATGCGAGCACCTAGATGGTTGGTTCGAACATATTCTAATTGGGTTCTGTAGGGTCCTTCGAGTCTTTCTAAGTATGCTATGTTTAACCCTCCTTTTGGTCGTTCCATGCCAAAAGCCATTTCTCACTCACTAGTATCTGAGCCCATCTCGTAAGGGTAACTATTCAATTGTTGTGCCCATGAATGTGCACTATTTCCTACACTTGATTATGATGATTTAAGGTTTCGTCGGTCTGACTTACCTATACACTTGCCCAATCTAAGGTTCATGAATTTTTCTTCCTTGACCTTTTAGTACACTTCCTAATGGCCAATGCTTCTTTCTTCTTAGTCTCTTGTTTTGTTCTTAATTCTTTTAAATTCTTGCCTTATCTCAATGTACGCATTAGGAATCGACTTTTCGTTGTACATTTAAATTCTCATTCCATCATACTTAAGTTCTTTTCTTTTTGTTTCATTTCACACACTTTTATCTTACTCTTGGACTTGAGAGAATTAAATCTTTTTGACTTGATGTGTTCCTCTCGTAGTCCTAATTTAATCCACAATGCTAGACGTTTAGCCTAAGTTAATAGTTAACTGAGGGGGTTGAGTATTCTTCGAACCTCGAGTCAGCTTCTTTGATAGCTCTAATGCCCAAGAAGTCGCACTTCCCAAGCCTTGCGTACACCACCTGTCTTGCATTGATTGCCCTTGGATAGCCCTTGCTAGACTTGTACAAATTGAAAGTTTAGACCAACTCTTCAATCAATCATCAAACACTTTGATATATACACTTTTAAGGGCCCCTTTTCCTTTGGCTAAATTTCTCAAATGATCCATTGCTTTCCTCGTCCCATAGATGGGTCAACCTCAATTTGTCCTACCTAAATATCCATGTGTAGAATTTGAAAACAGCTTTCTAACGAGCCCTAAAGCTCAAAAATAGGACTTCTAATGAAAAAGTTATGGACATTCAGGCTCTTGGGGGGTTAAAACAGGTAGACTAGCTTTTTTGCAAATATGACTTAAAGGGGTTTTAAATATGCCTAATCACTCACAAATTCACTCAAAATAGGCATTATATTTGCAAAAAATCAAAACCGTAATTTGGCATTTCAAGCAGACAATCACAACGGTCCAATTGAACCATCGTGATGGTTTGGAACCTTCGCAATGGTCCAAGGGTGCGAGGCATTGCAATGGTCCAAAAATGAGTCATCGAGATGGTCGGACTAACAAGTAATCATGATGGTGCTAGCCCCTCGTGATGGTCAATGGTCAACAGAATCGTCACGATGGTCACGAGGCATCACAATGGCTTGAGCCAATCGCGATGGTTTGCAAATTGAAGCATCATGATGGCATACCTGTATCGTCGTGATGGTCTAGAGGACATGTGGCAAGTGTGTTTTTGTGATGGTGTGGGGTCAACAAAATTATCACAATGGTTTGGAACCATCGCGATGGTCCAACTGAATTTCCACAATGGTGTGAGACCATTGCGATGGTCCGGCTGAGCCATCACGATGGTGTGAGCCAATCGTGATGGTGCGATACAATCCTGATGGTGTGAGCCCGTCGCAATGGTCCACCAAACTGATGATTTCAAGGATACAACTGTGGATTCGTGCAAGTTCAATGATCACTTGTGTCGTGCAATAGTTGCTTACCAAAAATCTCAAGTCTCTCAGACCATCGTGATGGTCCAAGAGCTTCAGAAAAAATGGAAGAAAGTCTAAGTTTTTTACCTTTTGGAGCTTTTCTACTGTTCTGGAGCACTGTACTTGCAAGAAAACTCAAAAACATGCACACACATACAAGCTCAAAAGCTCTCTCTCTCTCGCATGCACAAATGAGGGAAATGAGGAGGATAGGTGGATATGGTGAAATTTTTGATTTTTTTCGAGTGGAAGAAGAAGATGCGGTGGTGAAGGATGAGTGTAGAAGAGATGAAAAACACAAAAAACTAGTAAAAAAAACAACAAAAATGGAAATGTTTACCTTCCAATGCTGATTCTTGCTATACTCTTACCATTACGTATTTGTCTGAGAACTCGATCCCCAACAATGATGCCAAATTTGGTGTTGCTCTAGCACAATGATAAGCACCACGTTAAGAAGCTCCACCTCCTTAATGTCAATCTGTGGAAGAGATAGGAGTGATATGAGGATTGTGAACACAAGATGTAGTGAGAGTGAAGGTGAGAAGCATGGAGATGCACACACGCATACACACACACACACAAGAAAGAGACAAACATGACACAATGGAAGGTTGAAAGTAGACTCTATTGCTCAATAACACTATTACAAACTCAAAATAGCTCTAATCTCTTCTCAACTCATACAAGCTAACCCCAAAAATGAGCTATCTAGATCTTTTGATAGATTCTAAACTAGTTTTGACTGGTTACACATCTAGTGTCCGATATGGCTAAAAAATAGGTTCTTGGCACTATTTGGAGGTCTAAACGAGATCTAAAAATAGCCAAAATTGGTATGCTTGTTCTACCTACGCTCCTCAAGCTCGAGGAATCCTTGCCTCACACAAAATGGAGTTAATAAAAACAAAAGTGGGTGTTTTTATGTAACATATGTTATGAAAGTGATAAAAATCATTGTTTGGGGTTTTGAGAAAGTAATATAAAACATATTTCTTTGGAAAAAACTGATTGCATGGCTCCCCACGACTCTTTGTAGTCTGCCTTTACATGCTTCCTCTACGTCTATGCCTTTGGCTACTGCCAACACCATCAAAGCTTCATTCTTTGCTTTCAAAGGCTCTTTTTGAAGCATTTTTGGGATGTCTTTTGGAGCCATTTTGGAGTACTTTTAGTGTTCTTTATACTTTTCCTACAATAATTATCAAGTGTTGGGGCTGTGTTTTCAGCCACACTTTGTAAAACTACAGCTTTCGCAAAAGGTTTTTAGTTTTGGTGGGAGTAGCCGCTACAAATTTATGCAGGTTTTAGAGCCTAAAATGTCATAGTTGATAGACACTTGCAAGTGTTGTTGGATAGTTTTTTGGTTGTGCATGTAGCTTTTTAGTGTCATTTTACTACATATATTGATAAAACACACCATGTATGCTTCTATGGATACCGCTTATGTATGTCCATGTGGTCATTGATATAGCGGTTACATTTTTTGCATAAAGCCTTTTACATTTGATAAAGATTGTCGTGGTGAGGTTTTCTTAGCTAGGAGACACCTAGATGTGAGGGTCTCTTCAGTGATGCAGGTGGAAGACTTACCTAGCTTCACCATAGGACATGTATGATAGTTGTTCATAGGTGCTCAATAAGCCTAGTTGGCTTCTATTGGGTAATTGATTATATGCAGTGGAGTTAGTGATTCACAATGCAGGTAAACATGTCATTACTTGGAGTTTTGTGATATTTTGACAATGGTCATATGCTCATTTTACAGAGGATACTCTGAAAATTTTTCTAGATTTTTGGTTTTTTCAACTATACAGTGGTCAATTTACTCCTTAGTACACTTATTTGTTGGTGTTTGGACTCTTCTAGATCCATTATCATTCTATTCAGTTCTCTACCATCATGGCATCAAAGGTCTTAGGCACATATGGGGGATCAGGATCTAGTGCTAGTGTTCCGAGGAGGAGCTATAACTTGTAGGGCAAAGACCATTTTGAGATCTGAAATTTGCTGGCACAAACTTTGCTCTATGGAAGAATCAGATTAAAGATGTGCTGATTCAAAGGAGGCAATGGAAGGTAGTAAATGGGAGTAGTAAATGTTAGCAGTAAATGGATGAAGATGATTGTGATCAGTTAGATGAATTGGCAAGGTGTACCTTTCACTTGCACCTTGCAGATAATGTTTAGTTTACAGTATTAGACTGTGAAATTGCAAAGGAGCTTTAGAAGTTAGTAGTAAATGTTTACTTTTCATTTACTGCTAACATGGATGAAGATGATTGGGATGAGTTAGATGAAATGGCAAGGTGTACCTTTCACTTGCACCTTGTAGATAATGTTTACTTTACAATATTAGACTGTGAAAGTGCAGAGGAGCTTTAGAAGAAGTTATGCAATACATATGAAAAAGAGACGGCATCAAATAAAGTGTATTTGATGAGAAAATTATATGACCTTCGCATGAAGGACATAGATAGTGTTGCTTCTCATCTAAATGATTTTCATGCTATTTCTCCTAGCTACAGGCTCAAAAAATGGATATGGATAATGAAATGAAAGCAGTATTGTTGTTATGCACCTTCCCATCATCATGGGATATGTTTTGGACAACTATTAGCAATAGCGCTCTTGGTGGTAAACTTGTATATGATGACATATGTGGAGCACTCTTGAGTGAGGAGATTCGTAGAAAGTATATGGTTGGCACTCAGAGTGGAGATGCATATAATGTTTGTGATTCTTACCAAGGAAAGAATCAGCAACGTGGCAAGAGCAAGAACAAGGAAAAGAATGGTCAACAAAATAAGAGTAGAAGTAAATCAAGGAAGAGGGATATCGAATGCCATTATTGTCATAAGAAAGGACACATGAAGAAAGATTGTTATGCATTAAAGAATGCTAAAGGTAAAGGACAGAATGTTGATGGGCATGTTAAACAATTACATGCACCATCTACTTCGATTGTGAAGATTGAAGAAATTAATGCTAATTCTGATGATGTTGATGTGTTGACACTTGATAGTACTATGCCAACTGAGGCTATTATGGATGATTCTCTTTCCCACGTGTGGCTATTAGATTCTAGTGTTTCTTTCCATGTGACACCACATAGAGAATGGTTCTCTAAGTATGCAGTAAAGTCTCTTGGTACCATGAGACTTGGTGACTCTTACTAGTGTGATGTTGTGGGGATTGGAGATGTGGTTCTGCAGTTCATTGATGGTTCAAAATTTACTATGCATAATGTACACCATGTATCTCAGTTATCATGCAGTTTGATATCAGTTGCTCAACTTGATGACCTTGGTTACAAGGTGGTCTTCTATGCTCAGTCTTTTCATATATCAAAGGGCAATATGGTTATTGCAAAAGGAAGCAAATTTGGCTCACTTTATCCTTTATTTGTATCATAGAAAGTACACTTGTTAGCTGTTACAGAACAGCCTATGGCTTGTATTTGGCATGCTTATTTGGGAAAAATAACTCCTAGTGGAATGGAAAATATTTCTCGTTCTAGCCACTTACCTTGTTATCTTTCTCTAATTTTTCATTTTGTGAGCATTGGCAATGCATAAAGAAAACCAAAAATGTACATAGAATGCACATTGACTCTTCAATTCAGCCTTTAGATCACATTCATACAGATGTGCGTGCTCCTATTCCCACTAGGTCCTTAGGTGGTTCTCTTTGCTTTGACACTTTCATAGATGATGCTACTAGAAAATTTTGAGTATCTCCTATCAAATCGAAGGATGAGGTATTCCCTACTTTCAAAAAATGGCTTGCTTTAGTTGAGACTAAAAAAGGAACTAAGCTTAGGGCTTTATGTTCAAATAATGGGGGTGAGTATACCTCACATGAATTCAACCTTTTCTGTCAATCTAGAGGGACATGTAGAGAGTATATAGCTCATTATACCTGAGTACAGAATGGTGTAGCTGAAAGGATGAATAGAACTATTCAAGATAGAGTAGTTTCTATGTTGCATCATGCAAACCTCTCACAAAGATTTGGGAAGAAGCAGTATTGACTGCAGTTCATGTGATTAACCTTTTACCTAGTATTGCCAAAGGTCTCAAAGTGGCACAAGAATTATGGATAGGGAAACCATCACATTATGGTTATCTTTGAGTCTTTGGGTATGAAGCATATGTTCATATACGCAAGAATCTTAGACAAAAGTTGGACCATAATTCAAAGAAATGCATTTTTCTTGGATATGGTTGAGAAGGACAATTTGGATATTGCTTATGGGACCTTGAAACATGATCAATGATCAGAAGTAGTGATGTCCTTTTCAATGAGTCTAAGATGCATAAAAAACCCATTAAGGAGATGGAAGTTAGAAGAATGGTGTTTGAGGATACTAGTCTTCTAGTTAACATGCATAGAAATGCTGCACATAGGGACGTTCAAGAGAATCTCCGATTAGATCACTCTACACATGTTTGAGTTCAGCAGCCATTGAGATGCTTTGCACATGTCTCACATCCACCCGATAGATATGTTCTAGGTTTAGATTCTTTTATGCTAACAGATGCCAGTGAGCCTTCTTGCTACAAAGAGGCTATGCAGAAAAAAGATCATGTCAAAGGGGAGTGTGCCATGAAGAGTGAGTTGGATTCTATTCACAAGAATGGTACTTGGGATTTAGTACCTTTGCCAAAGGGTAGGAAAACTTTACCATGTAAATGGGTATATAAGCTGAAATTCACATCAGATAGTGCTTCTCCAAAGTATAAAGCATGACTTGTTGTAAAGGGATTTAAGCAACAACATGGTGTTGATTTCGTTAAATCTTCTCTCCAGTGTATAAGAAGACTACCTAGTGCATGTTGCTTGGATTCGTTGCAATGGAGGACTTAGAGCTAGTTCAAAGGGATGTGAAAACTACTTTCTTGCATGGAGATAGATGAGATCTATATGGATCAACCAGAGGGTTATGCAGTTCCTGGCAAGGAAAGTCTAGTTTGTAAGCTCAAGAAGAGCTTGTATGGACTCAAATAGTCCCCTAGACAATGGTACCAAAAGTTTGATGCTTTTATGAACTCTCAAGGCTATTCTCAAAGCAATGGATGATATGTTGATTGCTGGGAAGGCCTCTTATGACTTGTCAATTCTCAAAAACTTGTTGAGTCAAACATTTGATATGAAGGATTTGGGGAATGCCAAACATATTTTTGGCATGTGTGTTACTAGTGATAGGAGTAAAAGATGCATATACCTGTCTCAAAATGAGTACATATCCAAAGTACTTCACAGGTTCAATATGCAGTGTAGAAAGGCATTGAGTACACCTTTACCCATATATGTGAAATTGAGCAAGAATGATTGCCCCAAATCATATGAGAAAAAGGAATTCATGACCAAAATTCCCTATCAGTCTGCTGTTGGTAGTCTCATGTATGCTATGGTAGCTATGCAGCTAGACATTGCATTTGTAGTGGGAGTTGTGAGAAGATAGATGTCTAATCCTAGCAAGAAACATCGGGAATCGGTCAAGATGATTTTGAGATATCTAAGTGCCACTAAGGACAAGTGTCTATGCTTAGGTAGAGGGAAAGCATCCATTATTGGTTACATAGATTCTGACTATGCTAGTTGTGTAGACAATTGTAAGTCTACATCAGGGTACATTTTTCATTTTGTTGGAGGTGCTATCTCTTGGAGATCTCATCTTCAAGAATGTAATTGTGTCATAAAGAGTTGTCCAAAGCTAGCTGCAAAAGAGGCAAAGAAATAGAGGCTACAATGGTTGTTGCAGAGGCCTCTACACCCAAAATAGAGTATGATAAACTTGTGCGGAATGAAGAATAGGTATTTACTACTATTTGTAAGTATTACCCATATTCTCATGAATAGTGTATGTCTATAGTAGAATCAGATGTTTGGTACTTTGATAATGGAGCAACCAAACATAATACCTCGTAGTGCAGTTTCTTTAGTTCAATTGAGCCTACCCCTATAGGGAATACTGTCACATGCGCCAACAACTCCTCTTATCAAATCATGGTAGTTGTTAAGGGCACATTGTATCACTTTGTATCTTGCTACCTTTTGGGCTATTCTAGAGTTGAGATTATATTTGTAAGGTTCATTTGGAGGGTGAGATAGAGATTGAGTGGGAAGAGCCTTAAAGGCCACCTTCATTTGTATAAATATGGCAGTTTTCTAATGAAAAGCTCTCTCTTTTTGCATCGCCACTTCCATGGCTTTTGATGTGTATATTTCTTGTTAATTACAATGTTCTTGTTCTTGTCTAGGTTTGCGTGCCGAATAGTTTTATTATCTACTGAACGTAGCTATGGCGACGACAGTCTATCTTCCCCTCTCGTTCCCTCTCTCCCCCTTCGTTACCTGTGCATGGAGGCACCGAACTTCATGTAACATTGGCACCGGTGGGACTCAAGATCGTACCTCAAATTGTGGAGGAAACGAATGAGAAAGGTAGTAAGCATTCTGTTACACTGAAAGACTCTTCGAGGCAAATAATCCAGCTGCTTCATTAACCTCCTGGATGATAGTTTTCTCTCTGTCAATGGAGTATTATAGCATATGAGTTGCGCTTTTCAATCGTGCCATGAGTATGATGTTGTTACAACATTATTGGTTCCATATTAAGCATGTTTAAATTCTTGGACATGATGATCGATGATACGTGATGTTGTATGTATCCACTTGCAGAGATGTTAGTGCTCCTTTCTTTTGTAATTCGGCATGCTTTATTCTTTATATTGAGAGCATTCACTTTTATTTTACGGGCTCTAAAAGATAACTTCAAAGTCAACTTCTGTATTTGATTGAAGTCCTTAATGTTTGGTGAATGTTTGAAAGTCATACCGTCAAGATAATGTTCAACATGAAGCAACTTGCAGATAGTGGAGCCATTGTGCGCATTACATTCTACACATTCATGGCTTGAATCTTGACTTGAGGATTCATGAAAGCACGTGGAAAGAAAGATAGATGGAGTAAAACTTGCACATGTTAGCCCCTTGTGCCCTACATATTCATATATGTTGTTTACCTTCACTTGTATACACATATGGAATGATATAATTGATCTACCCTTGCACTTCATGTATGCATATAGGAGGGCAAGATCAAGGGTTATGTGAGTGGTATTCATGAACCTTGGATTAAGTTCCAAGCACTTCACTTTGCCTCTTACATTGCTCTTGGTTTTGGATATGTTATGAGCCTTACTTGCATTCCATACCATGGTCTAACCATGCACTTTGGTTTGCAAGTATTGTTCATAAGGGTAATGCATAATTATGTGTGCACATATAACTTTGGATTGACAGGTTGCTCTTACGTGGTTATGTACATGGAATGGGACTATTCAATTCCAAGAACGGTGCTACCACTTTAGCATTATGAAAATGTACATGGAGATTATACATGGGTTGGGTTCTTATTTTTAGAATTTGTTTGGATTTGTGTTGGCCTTGATGTGAAGGCTTGACTTGATGTATTTGATCTTGGTGAGTGTGATGGAACCGGTGTCCTCGGGCATGAGTGATGTGGAGGCTCGCGGATTGAAACCCTCTTCAAGATTAGGTGTGTCACTTTGGTTGTATGACATGTTGTATCAAGGTTCCCAGCCTATAAATGGTTCCCATGTAATTTTCATCTTGTTGAGGGGGTATCACTTATTAAGGGATGTGGTAGTTCAAGTCCACCGTGCATGCCAGTGTTAAGGGCACATTGTATCACTTTGTATCTTGCTACCTTTTGGGCTATTCTAGAGTTGAGATTATATTTGTAAGGTTCATTTGGAGGGTGAGATAGAGATTGAGTGGGAAGAGCCTTAAAGGCCACCTTCATTTGTATAAATATGGCAGTTTCCTAATGAAAAGCTCTCTCTTTTTGCGTTGCCACTTCCATGGCTTTTGATGTGTATATTTCTTGTTAATTACAATGTTCTTGTTCTTGTCTAGGTTTGCGTGCTGAATAGTTTTATTATCTGCTGAACGTAGCTATGGCGACGACAGTCTATCTTCCCCTCTCGTTCCCTCTCTCCCCCTTCGTTACCTGTGCATGGAGGCGCCGAACTTCATGTAACATAGTTGACAAGATCATTTTGACTACTACTGATGGTAGTACTTTTACATTGTGAAATTCTTTGTTTGTGCCTAGGATCAAGAAACATCTATGGTCAGTTTCACCATTAGCCAAGATCGTCTTGGTTATCAAATTTGTTGATTATAGATGTATAGTTCATGATATATCAAATGGCGATATTATTATTGCTTTTGGCATTGAATGTCGTGGTCTATATAAGCTCATAGGCTATGAAAAATCTTTCAATGATTCAACATGTGTAGTTCAAGATTCTCATGCTATCTCAGATGCAAAGCTTTGGCATGCATGCTTTGGTCATCTAAATTTTGTTAGTTTTCAATGCCTGTAGAACTTTGAAATGGTGTCCTCTCTGCCCAAACTTGAGGGACCTAATAAACATGTCTATGAAGGCTATATTTTGGGCAAAATTAGCATTCCTCCTTCCCAAAAGATGGTTCATTTAGAACTACTCAAAAATTGCAACTTGTTCACAGTGATGTTTATGGTCCTATGCATGCACCTTCTTTTGGGAACTACCTTTACTTCCTAAATTTTATTGTTGATTTTTCCAAGCATGCCTGGGTGTATCCATTGAAATCAAAGTCGGAAGTGTTTATGTGCTTCAAACACTTTTTGGTTCTAGCTAAAAATCTATCAACATGTAAAATGGGCACCCTTTGTTCTATTACAGAAGAGGAATACATGTCTCCTGCTTTTAGTGCATTTTTGGCTGAGTGTGGGATAAAACATCAGTGTATAGTGTTGTATACACCTCAGCAAAACATAGTTGCTAAAAGAAAGAAAAAATCTCTCATGGAGATGGCAAGATGTATGGTCAAAAGTCAAACTTTATCACATAGTTTCTGGATTGAGGTTGTTATGTGTGAAGCATATGAACTTAATAGGTGTCCCACAAAAAACACTACAATATATCACTCCATATGAGGCATGGCATGGTTGCAAGCCGTCTATTTCTCATTTGCATCCCTTTGGTTGTTTGGAATATGCAATAGAGCCTGAACACCAACATAGAAAATTGGATGATAAAGTAGTAAAATGTATTTTTAATGGGTACAATGCTGAAAGCAAAGGCTATCATCTATATCATCCATAGGCTAAACACATTTTGGTTAGCCATGATGTTGTTTTTGTGGAAGATTCAATTCAGCCGTTACTTTCATGTACTAAGGAGACATCAGTTAGCTCTAAAGATGTGTATGACACTTTGTTGCCTCTTGTATAGGTGGATAGTCAAGTGCTTGTCCGAATGAGACAATTACTCAGCTTTTAGACATTCCACATGATGATGCAGATCATTCCATTTTTGATGTAGATTTACTTGATACACTTGTTGATGAGAGGGTTAATATAGAGGAGGTAAAATTATGCTTAAATGGATAGCTTAGACCTTAGGAGAGAGCAAATTAGATGCACCTATATCATATAGTATTCATTTTGGCTCTCATAGTGCTTCTTTTGCAACAAGTTTCTATGCAGTGGCTACCTTTAGTCTTTGTGATGTGAATGAGCCTATTTCTTTTGATGAAGCAAAAAATTCAAAAAACTAGATGGATCCTATGCAATTAGAATATGATGCTATTATGAAGAATGGTACTTGGTCTTTAAGTGATTTTCCTCAAGGAAAGAAAGCTACTGGCATTAAATGGGTATACAAGATGAAGCATAAACTTGATGGAACAGTTGACAAGTACTATGGAAAATAGGGCTTGCTGCTAGATGCATGGAACTTACATTATCTCCAAATATGTGAGGTTTGGAACTCACAAGTCCCAAATCTCTATACAATGCTTTTATCCATATTGTCTCTTGACTTGTTATGGTCAAACCTCTATACTATGCTTCAGCTAAGGATAAATCAATTGTTGGTTGCTTCTTCAAACTTCATGATACTAGCTTTGAACCTGCAAATGCTAAGTAACCAAAAGTACTTTTATCATCCTTAGCTCCTACCCAAGCTACATCCGAAGTTATTTTGATATCCAAATTTGAAGAGTAAGGATAGATCCGTCATTGATTGTACCTTTGAGGTACTTAAGAACTCTCTTAGCTGCATCCATGTGTGGTCTTTTGACAAGTGCATGAATTGGCTTAGCACTCCTACACTATATGAGATGTCTACACTTATATGAGTAGCATATATCAAGCTACCTACCAAGCTTTGATAATCTTTAATGTCTTCACTTTTTCACCTTCATAAACACTAACTTTATGATTCATGTCCAAAGGTGTACCTACAGGCTTGGTGTTCCCCATTCTGAACTTAAGAACTAGATTCTGAATGTATCTCCTCTTAGTCAAATACATTCCTTCATCTTTGTATATGACTTGCATACCTACAAAGAATGTGAGCTCACCTAAATCAATGATTTTGAACTCCTGTTGAATGTGTCTCTTGATCCTTTGAATGCCATTTAGATCTTTACCCATCACAAATATGTCATCTTTATATACATATAGATAGATAACCTCATTGTGATCCCTTTTGATAAATAGAGAAGGATGTGACTTGCTAGGTCAAAACCCTTGATCTTGAAGGTATGTAACCAACCTGTAATTCAAAGCTCTAGGAGCTTGTTTCAATCCATACAATGCTTTCTTAAGTCTACAAACATAAGATGCATGATTAGGGTTTTCAAAACCTGGAGGTTAAGATATGAATACCTCTTCACTTATCCAACCATTTAGAAATGCATTTTTTACATCAAGTTGGACGAGTCTCCAATTTCTTGCAGCAGCTACACTTATCAATGTTTTGATTGTAGTCATCTTTGCAACTAGTGAGAATGCTTCCTCATAGTCTATACCATGAGTTTGTGAGCATCCTTTGGTAGCTAATCTTGCCTTGTACTTGCAAAATAATCCATCTGAGTTTCTTTTAACTTTATATACCCATTTCTAACCAATTACCTTTTGATTGGATGACATTGGAACCAAATCCCAAGTGTCCATCTCCTTCAATGCATCTATTTCTTCATTCATGGCCTTTTCCCAATTATGGTTTCCCTTTGCCTCCTCATAGGTTGAGGGTTCTTCTAAAATTGAGTCTTTTTCCAAGTAGATTGATTGCTTTGTAACAAATGTGGAGTCATATCTATACCTTTCAGGTTGTTTCTTCTCTCTTGTTGACTTCTAGGAGCTTAGTTAGAGCATTCTCCACACTCTTGCATCTTTTCTTTGCCTTTTAACTTCCATAGTTCGTAATCCTTTTCCCATTTATCTTGTTCATCATTTATATCACTTCTTGGATCCTGAACCTATGTATCATGTTTGCTTCCAAATTGATGAGAATTAGAATCAAGATCATATGGTAGAGTTACCTTTTGTTTTGTCTTCTTCATACCAAGACCTGTGTTCTTCAAACACGACATCTCTACTGGTCGTGAATTGCTTGATTCTATGTTCCATGCTTGCACAAAACACTGACTAGGGAGATTAGTTTGACATATGTGCCCACATAGGAGAACATTATAGACATTTTCACAAAGGCTCTATCCCGAAAGAAGTTTGAAGCTTTATGAAAAGCTTTGCGGATTGATCTCTTTTCACATAGCTTGGCACTTCCTTATACATGACTACCAACTCCTTGTTCACCACATCACTCCCAAAGGGGATTTGTTGATATATTTTGATAGTGATGTGTGTTAGCACACTTAGTACCATCGAGAAACTTTTCTCCCTCTTTAGAAGTTTTTCTTCATTCAGATTGTATATGCACCTATAACCCTAATGGATTGCTTACCATAAATTCACTTGGTAATACATTCAGTATTGTGTGTTGTGCTCCAAGATTCTTCTTCTTCTTCCTTGTGATGTTATTGTGCTTTAGTAGACCTCAAAATCCAATACATTAGGAGTGGCAATAGGTTTGCAATCGTCAAATCCAAAATGTTGCAATAATGTGTCAATACATTTTATTTGACAAAAAGCTATTCCCCCATCAACTTGCATAGATTGAATGCACAAATAATGATGCAAATTCCCTAAATCTGACATCTCAAAAGAGGCATGAAAATCAGCCTTAAATTCAGAAATATGCTTTTTGTTAGGACTACTGAGAAGCATATCATCAACATACAGAACAATGATCACAAGTAGATCATATGCACACTTAACATATAAGGTGATCTTAGTTGGAATACTCTCAAAACCATGTGCAATCAAGTAGGCATATATCTTTGTATATCAAGCATGTGGTACTTGCTTCAAACCATACAATGCCTTTTCCAACATGCACACTTTGTCTTCATGCCATTTCTGCACAAAATCACGAGGCTGAAATACATACACTTCTTCATGCAAGTCACCATTCAAAAATGCAATTTTAATGTCCAACTGATGTACATTCAACCATGATGATCTGCAAGTGCATAGATGTTATGAATGGTAGTCGTTTGGCATGTGGGAGCAAAGGCCTCATCAACTAGTGATGTGGAGTAACATGAAAACTTGCTAATGCATCAAGCAACCAAGCCATATGTGTGCTATCCAATGAACAAGAGGAATCTTGATAT
This sequence comes from Ceratopteris richardii, assembly GCA_020310875.1. NCBI lineage: Eukaryota > Viridiplantae > Streptophyta > Polypodiopsida > Polypodiales > Pteridaceae > Ceratopteris > Ceratopteris richardii. The sequence continues at coordinate 54,714,142 of CM035407.1, read as the reverse complement.
GAACCATAAGAGAAAGTCATATCACCATCATTGGCATAATCAACTGCCATAGACTCTCTTTAAATCACTACCTCACCTGCATCACATGCATGTCTCTGATGTTATCATCGCATCTACCTAAAAACCTCATTTAATATGGCCCTCAAGTCCACAGTGCCAACATCAAAGTCATCAATGTGATCTATATCTCACATGAGTTAATGGACTCACATACATATCATGTAGTCCCTGCCATAATGCACTACTCATCCCCTCATACATTACAGACTCATATATAGAATCCACAAGTTGTAATCGGATAGTGGAGTCGACCAATGCATCCATATCCATCCATACGTGGTCGGGCATGTCATGAGCCCTCTATGCATATCCATGCACATGCATGTGTAACCTTGCACGAACCAATGTATGCCACATACGAGCTTTCCATCTCAAAAAGTCAATGCCATCAAACCGAGAAGACATCATGCTGGCAATCAATGAGATTATAAATATAACAAGAAACTAGAAACAATACTCTATCACCAATAGGATCACACATGCATATCCATATGCATAACTCATATCACAAATGTCTCACTGGAGAAGAAACCATGTGAACCACCTATCACATAACCATGCATCTAGCATGCACATAAAACCATGAGCATAATCTTGCTCACCAAGTCTCCAAATAGACCAAGTAGATGTGAAAGAATCCTAGAAAAATTTGACACATTATCCCTTGTAAACTGAGAAATCAAACAAGATAAACAATAGCAAAAGAATAGTAAGTAACTTTTCACTACCTATCACCGATCCAATCAACGATAATAACAAAAACTAGGCGGCCACTCCCTAGCCTAGTTTTTCATCATTTGGCATCCAAATCAACTTTTTTCACTTGGGATAGCTTCACATCTTTGAAGTATAGTGTTGTACTACATATTTTGGACCGACAAGGACTAGTGAAACTTAAAAGTGTTTTATTTTGACTCAACTTGCTCATTTGGGGTTGTTCCTATATGTTTTTGGCATCATTCTTGTTGATTTTTGGTGATTAGAACCTCCTCAGGCCAAATAGACATTTCGAATTTTCATTTGGGCTTGGTGAGGATGGAAGATCAATGCCTTCATGCTTCAAAGATTGCTCCGATTTTGCCTTCCCAACTTCATTTCGTACTAGGGAAGTGCTCTAGTGTCGTATTTCTCTTCTTCTTGCATATTTAAATTTTACTTCCATTCTTTTCACATACTCTAGTTAGTAAACGGGGGGAGCGAAACATGGATTCCAAGGGGAAACAAATTTTAGAACACACTTCTCTATCTAAAGAACAACTAGAGGACCCTGATCATAGGATGGAAGAGGTAGAGCTTGAGCATGAAGTTGAGGGAAAGCTAGAAGAAAAAGAGCCTCAACAAGAAGAGTATATATATGAGGAACTTCGTGATGAGTTTTTTTTTATTGATGAACAATTTGTAGACTTAAAGGAACAGACCTTTAGGTTAGAGAGAGACATAGGGAGCATGACATCTCTCATTAAGCAGCTTAAGTCTCAAATGATCTCACTTGAGACACATATCACCTCTTTCCTAACAAGGAAGGAAAGAGAAACTCCTACTCTTCTTCTAGAAATGACTAGGAAAGATACTTCTTTTCCTAGTAAGCACAAAGGAGAGAGCTCTAGAAAAGCTCCCCTCATAAAAGACTTGAAGGCACCTACCTTTACGGGCGATGTCCGAGATAGAAACAAGGATGCAATCTACACTTTTTTGCAAAAGTGGAATGATTTGCATCAACTAAAAGGCATCCCACCTGAGTACCTTGTGCTAGAGGCACGTTTCTTGATTTTCTTGCATGCTTATAAGTGGTGGATCAATCTTAAGGAGGCGCACTCTATCTCTACATATTGGGCTCAATTTGAAACTCTTTTCCTAAAAGAGTTTCTTTCTGAGAATGAGGAACAGAGGAACTGGGATGAGTGGGATAGGATCACCCAAAGAGGTAGGCCTTTGGCAGTCTCTATATCCCACTATAAGGAGATCATTTTGAAACTTATGGGGTTGGATGATTTCCAGAAAACTAGAGGGTTTGTTAGGGGCTTAGATAAAGCCATAACGAGAGAGGTAAGAAGAAATGCACCGAAAATGTTTGAGGTGGTGATCAAGTATGCCCAGATTTATGAGGACCATAACCATCATCAATATACTCCTATGGAGATGGATCAGCCCCTCAAACCTCTTACTATGACTAAGTTCAAGAAGAAAGTTCCATTAGAGAAAAACAAAATCTTTATTAAGAAACAGAGGTCACAAGGGCCTAGGTTACCTATAGAGCAGTTTGAGAGGGCCAAAAGAGCAAACATGTGCTTTAGGTGTTTTTCTCCTAGCCATTCACAGTGGGGATGAAAAGAAAAGAGGACCAGAGAGTACTCGAGTTGCAAGGGAGTAGAGGTGATGCACAAGGAAAGAGAGCACATCTATTGTTTGAATCATTCATTATGGTCAAGTTTGGACCACATGACTTGGTTAAACTTCATGGTAGTGTATACGGGACTAGGGTGATAGATGACTCCACCACTCATATCTTTATAAACTATGCTTTGGTCAAAAAGCTAAAGATTCCTCATCAACCTAGTGCACATAAATATATAGTATCTATGATTCAAGGGGAAGATAAGAGGATATGGGATATTATGGTATCCAATTTGGAAGTCAAGATTCAGGGTTATATAGATGACGTGGACTTCCAAATCATGAATATGGAGATGACAGACATTGTGTTAGGAAGAGAGTGGCTATGGGGATTTGGAGACACACTTAAACGTAGCTATCAAAACAATACTCTTGAGTTTGAAAGAAATGGAAGTAAATTTTGTATACAAGAGAGAGAGAGAGATGTATCTAGTGCACCTCTCATTTCATATTTAGAGGTGTATAGTCTTTGTCATTTTCAGCATGTACAAGAGATCTTTTTATTGTATAGTCAGGACTTTGAGCAGTGTACAAACATTTCATCTGATGTATATTTTCATGCTAGGAATGAAAATATGGACATGACTTTTTAGTATTCTTTCTTGCAAGAGTGTGTTGTTAAAAGTTTTAAAGATCTTATGTTTGAATTTAGAGATGTTTTTCCCATTGACTTACCTAGAGGGCTACCACCTGAGAGAGGGGACATTGACCATGCTATTGAGGTAGTTCATAACACTAACCCTATTTGTAGGCCAACTTATAGGCTTATTGTTTCTCAGCATGACGAGGTCGAGAGGCAATTACAAGATTATGTAGATAAGGGCTTCATTAGACCTAGTAACTCACCTTGGGCATCACCAATGCTACTAGTTAAGAAAAAGGATGGCTCTATCAGATTATGTATTGCTATAAAGAAATTAATAAGGTAACTATCAAAAATAGGTTTCCAATGCCTAGATTGGAAGACCTATTTGATCAGTTACATTAAGCTAGGTATTTTACCAAGCTTGACCTTAGATCAAGATATCATCAGATTAGGATTAGGGTACAGGATGTTCCTAAGAGTGCATTCAGGACTAGATATGGGCACTATGAGTTTTTGGTAATGCCTCTTGGTCTCACCAATGCTCCTAACACTTTCATGAAGCTCATGAGTAGTGTATTACGGCATGATCTATGGCACCTTGTAGTAGATTTCATGGATGAAATTATGATCTATAGTGCATCAGAATAGGAGCACTTTGAACACTTAAGAAAGGTATTCCAAGTGTTAAGGGAAAATTCAGTCTTTGCTAAGGAGTCAAAGTGTGAATTTTTCAAACAGAGGTTAGATATCTTGGGCATATAGTCTCCTAGAGTGGAATCCAGATGGATCCTGAAAAAGTAAGGCTAATATGGAATGGCCACATCCAAGGAACCTGGAAGAGCTATAGATCTTCCTAGGTTTATCAGGTTTCTATCAAAGATTCATTAAGAATTATGCCAAAATTGTTGTACCGATGATGGAATAGCTTAAAGAGAAAGCCTTTCATTGGGGAGATGAGCAAAAGAAAAGTATGGAGAAAATGAAAGTAGCAATTGCTACAGCTCCTCTTTTTGCATATAGTAGATCCCAATAAACCCTTTGTGGTTGAGACTCACACGAGTGATTTTGCCATAGGAGCAATTTTAGTTTAGGATGGTTGACCAGTAGCTTTTGAGAGTAAGAAACTAGAACCAGCTCAGAAAAATTACTCCGTCTATGAGAAGGAGTTGTATGCAATTGTCCATGCTTTGAAGAAGTGGCCTCATTACTTATATGGTGCCAGAGTTACAATAGTGTTTGATCAAGAGAGCATTAAGTGGATCTCTAATCAAATAGACCTTAAAGATCATAAGGCTTGATGGGCAAAGACACTTCAGGAGTTTGATTATGAGCTTAGGTATAGGAAAGGAAAGTTTAATGTAGTGGATCATTCACTTAGCCGTATGCCTATGCCAATGGATTGAGTTTTACTCAGATCACTAGTGAGCTACTTGAGTCCATTAGAGGGAAATGTAGGCTTGATCTTGTATATTCTGAGATTTGGGAAGCCATAGAGAATGGGGATCGTGATGCATGGGTTTCTAGTGAGGGTGGAGTATCGACGGGTACTCAAGAAGGATTCAAGTGGAAGAATTACAGTATCCATGATGGATATCTATTATAAAAAGGTAAAGTATGTGTCCCTAGAGATCTTGAGATGAGAAGAAATATTTTATATGAGTGTCATGACACACCTAGTGCGGGACACCTAGGAGTTAACAAGACTTATGATCTTGTTAAGAGGCAATTTTACTGGCCTAGACTTCATAAGGATGTCCTAGAGTATGTGCTTAAGTGCACTAAATTCCAGGTCAATAAAGCTGAAAGGTTGAGGATTGGAGGACTACTCCACCCATTGGAAATTCCCAATGGGAAGTGGGAGAGTAGCTCCATGGATTTTATAGTTGGATTACCTAACACATAGAGAGGGCATGACTCTATCTGGGTAATTGTGGATAGGTTAACCAAAATGGCTAGGTTCATTCCAACAAGTACTATAGTGAAGACACCTGAGTTGGCTAGACTTTTTGTAGAGAACCTATACAGGTTATATGGTCTTCCTTTAGACATAGTTTCTGATTGGGATAGGAATTTTACTAGCCACTTTTGGAGAGCAGTCTTCAAAAGGTTGGATACGAAGCTTAGCATGAGTAAGGCCGAGCATCCATATTCAGATGGGCAAACTGAAAGGGTTAACCAAATCCTGGAGGATATGCTTTGAGCATATGTAAATCAAAGGAAAACTAATTGGGAAGAGTACTTACCTATAATAGATTTTGCATATAATATTGCCAATCACTCTTCCACCGAGCATAGTCCATTTATGCTTATGTATGGATTTTAGGCAAGAGCTCCTTATGTAGTAGGATTGCAGAATGAGAAAGTTCAAGCTACAAGGGATTTCTTGGAAGAGATGAACGATATGCTTAGGATTGTTGAGGATAGCATTAGGAGAGCTCATGATAGGGCTACAACCTATGTTGACCCTCAAAGGAGAGACATCAACTTTGAGGTAGGAGAGCAAGTCTATCTTAGAGTTCCATCTAGATCTGAAACCATGAAAACGGGACCTTGTCCAAAACTATCTCCTAGCTATTTTGGACCTTTCCAAGTATTTAAGAGAATAGGAAAGATGTCTTACGAGCTCCAACTTCCACAGAAGAGCTAGATCCATCCAGTAGTCGACTTAAGAAAAGGCTGGGTGAATCTTTGACAAACTCATTCCAGGTAGTGAGGTAGTAGAGCCTACTTTTGTTCAATCTGTTCCACATAAGCCTGATAGCATACTACACACTCAAGAGAAACGAACAAGAAGTCACTTATATAAAGAGTGTCTAGTAAAGTGGAAAGATAGTTCAAAAGATAGTGCCACATAGGAGTGGGTTAGCACCCTTCAGAGATGGTTTCCCAGTTTTAGATTACCTTTCCAAGATTCTTTTTAAGGGGAAGGATACCGAGAAACAACACGGAGATATGACCATGTGCTTTTGATACATGGGGATATAGCAATTCTCTTGCAGGTATACACCTCAACAAAATGGGGTGGGAGGAAGAATAGATACATAGCAAAAGTGCCTAGAGCTTTGTTAAATGAAATGAATGTTCTTAATTCTTATTGGGCTGATGCAATAAATACAGCCATATACATTATGAATAGGTGTCCAGTCTCAGGAGTACATGGGGTTACACCTTATGAAGCTTGGTGTGGTAAGAAACCCAACCTTTCACATCTCAAGGTATTTGGTTGTGTGTGTTATGCTCACATACCTCAAGAATTGAGACACAAGTTAGATATTTCTTGGATATTCGTCAGAGCAAAAGGGTTTTAGATGTTATAAACCTTGCACCAAAGATCGTAAGGTTTCTAGGGATGTAGTATTTGATGAGTTGCTACTTTGCTATGATAGCAAAGATGTGTTACAAGTTGACGACGCATATGAAGCCGAGAAGAAGTTCAAAGAGCAACAACAAAGCATGGAGATAAGTGGTCCAAACACTTCAAGCACACCATCAAAGGAGAGTACTACATCGACTTGTCATGGAAAGACAAGGAATGGAGCTCATTCAAGTGAAGGAAGTAGCAAAGGAAATGAAAAGGCAAATCACGAAGTCCATCGATGGGTAGACGTGGAATCTAAAAGTGATGAAGATATGGAAAAATTAGAAACTCCAAGATTTAAAGCATTTAAACCAAGGAGGAGGAGATTCCTACCACCTAATGGTGAGATAAGGTCATCCAATAGGGTTAAATACCCTGTTCAAAGGTTAACTTATGATTCATTCATTGCAAGACACTATGCATACATGAGTCAAGGTATAGCTTGTGAAGAACCTAACTTTTTTGAAGAAGCAAATAAGCATAGGGAATGGATTCACGCCATGGAGGAGGAAGTCAAGGCACTTGATGAAAATGATACTTGGTCATTGGTGCCAAGAACAAAGGACATGAAAGTCATTGGCAACAAATGGGTGTACAAGGTAAAGAGGCATGCAGATGGAAGCATCTCTAGGTATAAAGCAAGGCTGGTTGCCAAAGGTTTTGCTCAAACCTATGGCAATGAATTTGAGGAAACTTTCATCCTAGTAGCTAAGATGTCCACCATAAGAAGTTTGATTGCAATTTCAGCCTCAAAATGTTGGAAGATGTACTAGTTGGATGTGAAGAATGCTTTCCTAAATGGAGAGCTTGAAGAGGTAGTCTTCATGGATCAGTCCCAAGGCTTTGAAGATGAGAGGTTTCCACATCATGTATGCAGGCTAAAGAAGGCTCTTTATGGACTCAAGCAAGCCCCAAGAGCTTGGAACCAAGGACTTGTGGACTACTTGGTAAAATGTGGATACAAGCACGGTCATGCAAACCCATCACTCTTTGTGAAGAAGGAAGGTAGCAAAATTGTTTTCATTTGTAGATATGTTGATGATTTGATCATTACAAGGGATGATGAAGCCAACATCAAGGACATAAAGAGGAAGCTTGGATGTGAGTTTAAAATCTCTGATTTAGGGATTTTAAGGTACTTCCTTGGGATTGAAGTGCTATATAAAGAGGAAGGTATATACTTGATGCAAAGGAAATACATTCTAGATCTTTTGAAGAAGTTTGGCTTGTGTGATTGCAAGCCCATTTCAAATCCATTAGAAGTAAATATTAAACTAAGTTCTCATGAAGGTGAAGAAGTGAAGGATGTCACCATGTATAGGTCAATAATTGGCTCTCTCTTGTATGCCACTATGACAAGACCTGATATTGCACATGTAGTTGAAGTGTTATCTCAATTTTTGCAAGCACCAAGAATACCTCATCTTGTCGATCTTGATTTGCAAGTTAAGCAAGTACCTATTTTTTGTGACAACATAAGTAGCATATGTTTGGCTCAAAATCTGGTGTTCCATGCAAGGTCAAAGCATATAGAAGTGCATTACCACTTTATCAGAGAGTAGATCATGTCAAAGGATGTTAAGGTGGAGCATGTCAATACAAAGGACCAATATGCAGATATGTTTACCAAAGCATTGGATGGAGTAAAGCTACAACACTTCAAGGCATGGATTGGAATGAAGGACCTAGGCATTGAGACTTGAGGGGGAGTGTTTAAAATCAAGTCTCAATCATGAAAAAAGGCTCAACCACGAGTTTTGCAAGTGGAACAATAAAAAAGGAGGAACCAAAGTCATGGAAAAAATTTAGACGCTCCACCAAACTCAATCAAATTCAAATCTCATCAAATCATCCATCAAAAAAAGTGCACCTACATTGATTAGTGGGTGGTTAGCTAGATTGTAGGAAAAGTAAAACTCTATATAAGCATCATCCCACCTTTGTTTCTTGCATTCTATGAATTCCATGAGTTTCCCACTTAGTTTAGTGAAGTCCTAAACTCTAGCACGCATCCCCCTTGCTTTCTTACCTCATTTTCTCATGATTTCACTCCTCTCTATCTAGAGGTGTAGTTAGGCTTTTCCAAATTTGATTGTACCAGATTGTAGAGAATTTTTTTCTCTCTCATTATACTCATTTTCATTGATTTCAAAATTCATTTGGTCTCTCATATAGTTCCTTGAACATTTCCAAACTTTCAAATGCTGAAGGAAAGGACTATTAAAGGAAGGCTCATGAAGATAATTCAAAGGATTCCAATGCATTCAAATGCTGCAGATGAAAGAGAGGAACAAGGAACAACAAACAGATTCAAATCTGGGCACTTATAGACCCTCCTAAGCTTATGAGAAAGATAAAATGATAATAAAGAAATTTGTGCTTATTTGTAAATGAGAAGTTAGGGAATTTGATTGATTCATTTAACTAAAGCATGGATCAAAGGTTCAGTTTTCCTATAAAAGGAGAAACACCTTGATTGTATCATCATTGTAGAATGTGGCCTTGTATCTTAGGAGCAACTTGTAATCTTGAGAGCTTCCGTGATCCCTTATTGATTTTAGAACTATCCTTTGAAACCCACTTTTTAAGAACCCTTATATAACTATTTTATTTCATTGATCCTATTGTAATCAATCCTAATTTGATCATCAATAGAGAACTTCCATTTTTGAGCACACATATCTTTGTTTGAATGCACTTGGAGATGGATAGCTCTTGTGGACTCATGGTTGAATTTTTACTTCAAGATATGTGCAAAATCTACATTGATATTAAGTCTTTATTGAAAAATTACACAAGGAACGTAGCATTCTACTTTATGGATGATTCTTTGTTTCATTGAATTCTTGCATGATTGAATTGAGTTTTCAATGACATATGATGTGCATTCTTTTCATGAGAGAGGAAATTGATTTTCATGAAGTAATTTTTAAGTTAACCTAAACTTTACACAAGGGCTCCCTCTGATCAAACCTCATATGTTTTCACACCTCCCACATGTGAGCTAGAGATGAAAATTTTAGGCTTTACCTATAAAGTTTTAATCTCTTGATGATAGAAACTTATTTTCTTGAAAACATTGCACAAATTAAAGGGCAAAAGATCATGAATCGGTCACTTTAATAAAAAAATTGAACAAATTTGTTCACTTTTGGGATGCTTTAATGCTCGAAAATTCTTTCAAAATCAAATGCAAGAAAAATCCTTGTCATATAAATATGAGAAGAATTTTTGAAACTTCTAATGAATAATTTCTTGCACCTTTCATTCTATTCACAAAAACCTTTTCAAGAAGTTTTTTCTCCTTCTAGAATCCATGTTTGTGCACCATCTATTTTGGGGGAGGAGCCTATTATTGCTGTTTTACTACTCCTCTATGTTGTTCTTAGGTTGTGTAAGTGGTAGTGGATTCATGGTCAGATGTGTGCTTCCAAATCCTAATCAAAACCAACCATTGTCTCAAGTTTGCTTGACTTCAAAATCCTTGTATTTTCCTATTTATCATGAAAGCTCGATACACTGGGCATGTTTATTGGAGGTGTATTCAACACCATTCTCCAAACACCAAACAAAGTGATCATTTATAGAAGAATTTGAAAGGCTACACATGATATCAAGCTAGATTGCTCAAATATAAGGTATTTTCGCGTATTCAAACAAATGTGCAACAAATGAGATCAAAGATAAGATTGCTAAAAAGAAGATTAGATAATATTTGAAGCGGACAAAGACTGTGGAATTTCCTAGAAAAGAAAATGTGGAATAAACAATGTTTTTCATGTGTAAAGATGAAAACTAGCCTACACTACAACAAGTCTACCTTGTGTTGAATCACTAGAGAAACTAGCTAGTCCAAATCTTGGAACTTCGGTCACTATACCACTACCTTCATGCAATTTGGGCAATGCTTTAGCTTTGAAGATGTGAAATTTGTCTTTTGAACCTAGAGAATGGCTTCATCATTTGCTTCCAAATTTAAATATGCTACTAAGGAGAAAGTGCCAAAGACACAAATGCAAAAGACTACATATTAGATGATATGCCAAACAAAGGCTTTTGACAATGATATTATCGATAAACTCTTTAACTCCAATTTTACATTAAATCTCAGTATAAGTAAGAGGTTTTCTTTTGATTAAAAAATTCTTTAAAGGAATGCTCCAATGGGCATTAGCTCAATCCATCAGGCCTCCATTTGCATCATAATACTTTGAATTTTATCATTATCTTGATGAGTAGCATAGTTTCTCTCCTTATGATGTCATTTCTTCTATAGAGTAAAGATATAATTTCTTTTAGTTCTTCACTTATTAATATAAATTTATTCTTTGATATTGATTAATGAGCAATTGGTTTTTTGCTTTATCTATTGCACGGATTTTAGAATAAACTATTTAGTTTTTATAGACATTGAAAGATTAAGAAGGAAGAACATGACTAATGTGAGAAAGAGAAAGTACAAAAGAAAGAGTAAATGAAGAGATTAGGAAGGAGAAAAGTAAGCAAGTGAGCTTGTGGGAAAGAGAGAAAGAAAGAAAATGGAGGAGCACAAGGCAATAATCCTGAAGCTTTGCGAAAAGCTTCAAACTTTTCCCATGGAAGAGCTTTGGTGAATATGTCTACCACATTATCTTGTGTAGGCACATATACACAATCGGTATCTCCTACATGAAGGTGCTCACTCACATATTGATAATGCACCTCAATATGTTTTGCCCATGCATGAAACACTGGGTTTTGTGCAATAACCATGCACTGTAACTATGAGTGAGAATATGTAAAGCAGCATCAATTTCCATGCAAAAATCCATCAATAGGAATCTCAGCCATATACACTCCATTGTACCTGTGAAAACTACCCTCTAGTCAGCTTCACAACTCAATTTTGTCACTATAGTTGCTTCTTACTCAACGAAGATATGCATGAGTCTCCAAGGAAAAAGCAATTAACACTAGGGGACACATGAGTATCATAACAACCAACCCAATCACTATCTGTAAAAGCATGCAAACATGGTGAATATCTCTATAGTAAAAGAGACCTAAACTCAAAATTCCTTTGAGATATCTAAACACATCTATCACCACTTACCAATGCTTAGTGCCAGGGCTATGCATGAATTGAATCAACTAGGAAACTGCATAGTGCATATCCGGCCTTGTGTTGTATGCATATATAAGACATCTCACAACTTGCTAATAAAGACGTGTCAAATGCATCAGCAGAATCCTCAACTAAGGACCTAAATCTTTTCTCAAATTGTGTATAAATTGGCTTGCAATCCTCAAAGTCAAGATGTTGAAGGAGATTTTCCACATACTTTTCTTGATACATAACAAGTACCCCTCAACGTATATAAATTGGATGCCAAGATATTAGCTCAAAAGACCAAGATAAGTGACATCAAAAGTATGCTACAAATCAGCCATAAGACTATCAAGCTATGTATCACATGACCCATTCAAGAGTATGTAATCGACATAAAGAACAAGCACAGTAAGGTCAACCCCATCTTTACCTACATAGATTGCTTTCAATTGGACTATATGTGAAGCGAAGAGCAATCAAGTGCTTAGGGATTTTGTCATACCATGCACGTGAATCTTGCTTTGAGACCATACAAGGCTTTATGCAAGTGACAAACCATATGCTCTTTCCCTTTCATGGAAAATCTAGGAGCTTTCTTCACATAGAACTCTTCTTGCAAATTGCCATCCAAAAAAGTTGTTCTTATGTCCAATTGATGTACTTTCCAATCTCTTTGGGTATGCAATGCAACCACAGTATGATTGGTAGACATGCATGAAGTAGGTGCAAAATTCTCTTCGTAGTGAATGCAATATTGTTGTGCATATCCTTGGGCAACCAATCTAGCTTTCTAGCAATCAATGCTACCATTTGACTTTCTCTTAATCTTGTAAATCCAATTTGTACTAATGGCTTTATTCCTTTCGGCAATTCTCATAACTCCCAAGTACCATTCCTATGTATGGAATCCATTCTTGATTGCATAGCACTCATCCAATGTGGATCATCACATGTATCTTCAAAAGTAAATGGCTCTTGATTACATGCTATTGCAATAAGAGAATAATCCACAAAATTGTTGGGGATATAAGGGTCATGTGATGTTACTCCTATATATATATATATATATATATATATATATAATCTATAGAGAAATGCCTCACGTAGATCATTATGTAGGTTTGGAGGCTCCCATGCATGTGTGCACATCTCTCCTCTCCTCTCTCCTCCTTCATCTCCTCCTTTTGTTCAGCACACCAAATCCTTTCATTGGTATCAGAGCTTGCTCAAGGCTAGTGTGCAAAGAGCTTCAATGGAAGTTTAGGGTAGAAACGTTGAATGTGCAAGTCGACACCTCTTGATAGTTGTTCAGTATCTTGGTCATAACTCAAGCTAGGAAGCTTTGATTTGCATGATTTAAAGTTCAAAAAGTTTCTACAACTTCAAAAAGGAGGAAAAATTTGATTCAGAGTTTTAGTCTACTAAAAACTCAAAAAACCTAGACTCATGTAGAATACAAATCTATAATTACTTGGACAACAAGTTCTTTTTTTGGCTATAACTTGAGTTTTAGAGATCGGATTCAAGTGATTCAACTTACTATGCATAGATTGAGAGAGCATCTATAGCACAATTTAAAGAAGAATGCAGGTCTAGATTTTGCATGCTAGGTCACCAAAACTGTAGAATATAAAGCAATAATGTTGTATGTGAAGATGGAAATGATAGTAGATGCTTCTTTTGTTCATATCTTGAGCTACACACCTCCAATTGAGGTGTTCTAAGTGGCATCACATAGCTCGTAAAGATATTTTTAATTTTAAAAACATTTTAGAATCTTGAATTTTAAAGCATAGAAAATGCAATATATTGAATGTCATATTTTTCCCATGCAACCCTAAAGGTAGTTGAAGATTGAACTTATCTTCAAATCTCTTTTGAGCTCTTTGTTTGGAGCTTCATTGGTGCAAATATAGTTGGGAGAAGTGTATGAGCACTTTTGCTTTGCTCTTGGTTTTTGTTTTACCATGTATGATCACTATGGTAGCTCCTTCGTTGTGGTTTTACCATGTATGATCACAAGTGTTTGGCATGTGAGATGGCATTGTGGTATACCTTTCAGGTTTATGCCATCATGAATCTAATCAGCGCATGGTCAATGGATGTATAGTGGCATTATGCTCTATATCTTGTTTATGCCACTATTACTCGTAACTTTCCATTCTTCTTGGGCACCACTACAATGAGGGACACCCATTCAATATGCTCAATCTCATAGATAAATCCCGCTTCAATCAGCCTATCAATTTCTTCTTTTACTTTTGGAGCGTAAGTTTCATTATATGTGTAGGGTTTTTGTTTGGTGGGTTTGGCATCAGCAGTGATGGGGATAGTATAAGCACAAGTTTTTGGATCTACTCCCTTCAAATCTCTATAGTGACATGCAAACACGTCCATGTATTCCCTTAATAGAGCTACAAGCTCTACTTCTTCTTTTGCACTTAGGTCATCTCCTATGTACCTACATCTCTCTTCATTCTCTTCAATGGTCACTACAATATTTTTGGTCTTTTCTTTGTTATCATACACTTCTCTAATGGAGAGTGTTAATCTCCAAAAGAACACGTTATCATTGAATTTAGAGCACCTCTATATCAAGAATAACTTAAAACCTTCACGAATTTGGAGGATCAATGATCAACTACCAAAATTTTGAACAAACTGTGAAGAAGATGATTACACAGAAAGTCTCCTGCACATAACTCACTCTTTGACTTATCAAATGTGTAACGTTTTTTATATAACTTTGCATAAGGTGTCCTCTATAGTTTGCGCACCTCCTCCAAGCTAAATCATTCCAAAAGGCTTAGTAGATCTTGAGAAATGATCTTAACAAGTCACCTATGTCTAAAACTGTAGTTCTTTATAGTCCACTTTGACACCTACAACTTCTAAAGCTTGGTTCTCCCAAACTAGAACCCATTTAATCAAATACTTTTAGCCATAGGTAGCTTACCTTCCAACTTAAATAATGAGTGCTTGCTTGCTCAAAAATTTGCACTGTGGAAGGAGAACAAACCAAAACATTCATATTGAATTTTGCGCCTTCTAGAACATCACTTCTTTACATTTACACATGTAAATGTTCCTACACTCAATTCTCTCAGTGTGATCACAATTAAAAGATGAAAACTTGTACAGAGGTCAATCACATATAGACTTAGACTTGTACAAAATCATTTCACAAAAGATACAACACAGAAGGAGAACTCTCAGAAATATCGGGTGCAACTTTTCTTCATTTCTAGAAAACTTTACATCTGGATGAGAGAGCTATCTTTCTCACTTTAAAAGTTTCTAATAACTTCTAATTCTCTTCAAATCTTGTTCTCTAACACTCTCTCATATTTTCCCCGACATTTTTCCTTGTATATATAGGCAAATATGTACAAGTTCATCACCATACAAAAGTATAAGTGAACTAACTCTAAATTAATGTACATATGTATACATATCTTCATTCTTTGAACATATACTTTCTTCATGCTTCGTATCTTGACCTTTTCTTCAATCCTTGACTTAAAAAATTCAATTGTTGATTGCCTTGCACCAACAGCTCCCCCTCAATCATCAATTGAGGTTTTCAGTATCTTCTTTATACCTACCATGTCTTTGAATCTCTATAGCTTTGGTCCATCCAAACTTTTGGTTAGCATATCAGCTATCTTATCTTTTGTTGAAGTATGTATGACTTCAATCTCCTTATCCATCACCTTCTCTCTTAGAAAATGATATTGAATCTCGATGTGTTTAGTCTTGGCATGAAAAATAGGATTATCAGCTAAATACAATGAACTCATGCTATCTCCATGAATATTGGGTGTACTCTAAATGATGTCAAAACTCTTCATAAGAGTCTTAAGCCATATCACTTCCTTTGCTGCTTCAACCATACCTTTGTACTCAGCCTCTGTGGATGATAAAGCAACTATATGTTGCTTCTTAGAACACCAAGAAATTAACTTATCTCCCACATAACACAAGTATCCATATGTTGACCTCCTATCATCAGGATTACCTGCCCAATCTATATCACTATATATCTTGATGTTTGTATCTGATGTAAAACCATAATACAAACCTTCTTTGAGTGTACCCTTAATGTACCTCAACACTCTTTGTCCTGCAACCCAATGTTCTTTCCTAGGACAATGCATGAATTGAGATAATACTCCAACTGCATATGACAAGTCAGGCCTAGTTAATGTAGCATAGATTAGACTACCAACCATACTTTGATATAGCTTCATGTCCTTGAATTCTTCTCCTCCATATCTGCTCAATTTGTGATTTACTTCCATTGGAGTAGGTGCTATCCTGCAATCATCCATTTTAAACTTGATCAACAAGTTTTTCAAATACCTTTCTTGAGTTACATACAATCCATGTTGAGTGTATGAGATCTCCATGCCCAAGAAATATGACAAGTCTCCCAAGTCACTAATCTTGAACTCTTTCTCCATTTTCTTCTTTTGTCCTTGTATGCCTTTCCCATCTGTACCTGTAAGAATTATATCATCAACATATATGCACATGTAAATGAACCCATCATCACTTGCTTTAACAAGCAAGCTACTATCTGCTTTAGATACTTGGAAACCAAGTTCCTTCAAGAACTTCACAAGTCTATAATTCCATGCCCTTGGGGTCTGCTTCAAACCATAGAAGGCTCTCTTGAGCTTACATACATGATCTGGATACCTTTCATTTATGAATCCTTGTGGTTGCTCCATGAAAACATCATCTGAAATGTAACCATTTAGAAAAGCATTCTTCATATCTAATTACATAATTTCCAACCTTTACATGCAGCAATAGCTATGAGTGTCATGATGCTTGTCATCTTTGCCACAGGACTATAGGTCTCATCATAATCTATAACATATGTCTGAGCAAACCCTTTCACCACAAGTCTAGCTTTATACCTAGAAACACTTCCATCTGCAAACCTCTTTGTCTTGTAGACCCATTTGCATCCAATGATCTTCTGACTATTTGGTTTAGGAACCAAATCCGATGTCTGATTCTCCATCAATGCATCATACTCTTCCTGCATAGCTTTCTCCCAAGTTTCCTTACCTTTTTCCTCTTCATATGTAGAAGGGTCTTCATCTTCCTTTATCATATAAGCATAATCTTTAGTAGCCAAAAAAGAAGTGTCATAGCTATACCTTGTAGGTTGCCATTTGTGTCTTGATGACCTTCTGAGTTCTCCACTCGTTGAGGTTTCTGGTTCATCATATTCTGGATCAAACCTTGGCACTTCTTCAACTTCAACCTGTACTTCATTGGTCTCCTCTTCATCAAATATCTGAACCTTTGATTTACCTTTATTTTGATTCACAACTTCTTCATCACCTGTATAAATATTGATTGTACCTGCATGCCAAGTACCTTGCTCATCAAATGTAACATCTTTTGACACAAGAAATTGTTTTGTGGATGGACTCCACAACCTATATCCCATCTGCTTATCATCATATCTAATGAACACATAGTTTTTAGCTTTAGTTTCCAATTTGTGCCTTAATTGAGATGGCACATATGCATACGCCAAACATCCAAATAATTTGCAATGATCTAGAGTAGTTCTCTCACCCCACCATGCTGAAAGAACTTGGAGAAGCTCGTCGAAGGTAGAAAAGTGTGTTTCGAAGCGATGAAGTTTGGTCAAGCCAACCGGCACAAGACCAGCCCTTGAGCTTATGGAGACTCAAATAGACCTTATAGGCATGAAATTAGTGCAAAGAAACACACTATTTACTTTGGAGCATCAAGGAGAATGAGTCGATACAAAACAGATAGGTTCGTGGGTCGACTAGCTCAAAAAACTTACTATCTATGGAAGAGATAATGAACTTCAAATGCCCATAGCGACCAGCGTGATTACAATTAGAAAACATCCTTTTATGGGAGTGATACACATAAGCTTGAGTGTATGGAATGCACAAAAGTATAAGGAATAAGCAAAATATGCTATAGGAATGAATGCGACATTCACAGGTGGTACTTCCTATTTTTCAGGAATACGCAGAGATTGACCCCAAGACAGAAAAATGCAGATTTCTCCCAATCTACTGAACCAAATGCTATGAAACTTTATAGGCATAAACTAGACACTAATATCTTTCCAATGAGTTATGTTGAAATCAATTTTGAGATCTGGAGAGAGAGCAACAGCCTCTGCAAGATTACTGTTGGCGAAGAAGATGATGTAGAGAATTGGACCAAGACAATGATGGTCACAAGTGTATGTATATTGCTTCCATGTACAAGTGATTTAAAGTCTTTATATAGACTCTAGGAGTGTTCCACGTGTTCTTCAAACACAACATCTCTACTTGTAGTGAATTTCTTGGTTGAAGGATTGAAGAACCTGTAACCCATCTGAGTTGAATTATATCCAATAAACACTGCCTTTGTTGCCCTTTCATCTAGCTTACCTCTTATTTGTGATGGTACATTAACATAAGATAAACAAAAAAAAACTTTGCAATGTCCAAGATTAGGTTTCTTCCATGCCATGCTTCATAAGGAGTCATACCTTGAAGTGAGTTGGATGGTAGTCCATTGACAAGGTACACAACAGTTGAAATAGCTTTTGCCCATAGATAATGTGGCAACTTCTTTTCCTCAAGCATTGTTCAGGCTGATCCAACCAATGTCTTATTTCTCCTCTCTGCAATTCCATTTAGTTGAGGAGAGTACCTGGTAGTCACTTCCCTTTTGATACCTTTTTCCTACAAGAACTCATCAAACTCTTTGGAGAAGTATTCTCCCCCTCCATCAAATCTGAGCTTCTTTAGTGATCTACCTATATGATTCTCCACATGTGCAAGATACTTCTTGAAGCAATCAAACACTTCATTCTTACTTTTGATAAAGTATAGAACAGTCCATCTACTATGGCCGTCAATAAATGAGACATGATACCTTGATCCTGCCAATGAAGGTTCTTGACTTGGTCCCCATACATCTGTATGTACTAAGTCCAATAAGTTGTTGTGGATGTAGCCTTTGTGGTTGAATGGTTGTCTTTGTGCCTTCCTAATCTGACATGCATCACACCTGTTGATCATGTGTTGCTTTGATATGTTCGGCAGTCCTAGAATACTTTGATCCCTGCATATATCCTTCAAGGTTCATTCATTCACATGAGCAAGTCTCTTATGCCATACTTCAAGCTCACTTAGGGTTTGATACCCAAAGTTGAATAGAGCTATGTTCCTGGTTTCTCCTACTTCAAAAGTAAAGAGCCTATCATGCTTCTAACATCGGGCTATCTTCTTGAAGCCTTGACATGGATCTTCCACACAAGCTCCATGTTGGGTGAACCTAACTTGCAAGCCTTTTTCAACTATTTGGCCTACACTTATTAGGTTTTTAGTGATAGTGGGTACATAGAGAACCTTACTCAGAATGTTTCTCCTACCATTGGAAGCTTTGACATTACCAATCTTCTCCACATTGTGCTTTGTGTCATCCCCTGTTTGCACTTCATGTCTATGCTTTGGACTTTCCAAGTCAGATAGAAGAGCAATGTTGCCTGCAACATGATTTGAACATCCTGAATCTATGTAGAACAAATGATCATATTCTTTACCTTCTTTGTGGCTTAGATTCATAAGAAGCAATGAGTCTTCATGTGGTTGATCTTCTAAATAATTTTTGTGGTCTCTTTTATTATAACTTCTATTGTTATTGTTGAAGTTGTATCCACCTATGCCTCTATTGCTGCCATATCCACCTCTTCCACTTCCTTTCTGGGTCTTCCCATTGAACCAGCAATTTTGACTGATGTGGTTGGTCTTATCACATATGGCACAAGGTTGAACATTCTGACCTTTGGCTTTGTCTTGCTTTGGTCCTTTCTTCTTCCCTTTCCACTTTCTCTTGCCTGTAAATTTGGCTTGGGAAGTCTCTTCTTCATCTTCTTCCTTCTTCTTGCCTTTCTGCTTCTTATCCTTCTTATCTAGATATAGAGCACTAGTTGAATTACCATGATAAGAGTTACCTTCCTTTATGCTATTGTTGGCTTCTTGATTGAAGAGTTGTCCAAGAAAGATGTTGAAGTCTGGAGTCTGCACATCCATGATGAGATCATAAGCCGTCGTGAAGGATTGCCATTGCTTATCACTTCGAATGCCATTGAGAATTTGCCTCATGATGACCTCTTCTTCAATTAGCTCTCCAATGGATGCTAACTGATCCGCGACCTCCTTGACCTTGGTAACAAAATCTGTGATGGTTTGTTTAGGCGTCTTCTTCATTTGGTTGAACTCGTTCCAAAGATGATTCTTTCTTGCTTTGGTACTAGCAGAAAAGAAAGTCTCGAGGGCATCCCAAGTCCCTTGAGATGTCTTGCATCCTCTAATATGTGGTAATAGAAAGTCAGAGATAGAGTTTAGTATGTACGACCTTGCTTGAGCATCCCTTGCGCACCAAAGTGTGAGCTTATCTGTCTCCTCTTGTGTAGGTCCTCCTTAGGATCTTGGAATAGGCATAGCTTCATCACCTGCTTCAATTCCATAAAGATTTCTACCTTGCAAATAGGCCTCCATTATGATTTTCCAAGCCGCGTAGTTGTGTCGATCAAGATTCTCGATCATTGAGGGAAAGCCGTCACCCATCTTGATCTAGCTCTGATACCACTGAAAGAACTTGGAGAAGCTTGTCGAAGGTAGAAAAGTGCATTTCGAAGCGATGAAGTTTGGTCAAGCCAACGGGCACAAGACCAGCCCTTGAGCTTATGGAGACTCAAATAGACCTTATAGGCATGCAATTAGTGCAAAGAAACACACTATGTACTTTGGAGCATCAAGGAGAATGAGTCGATACAAAATAGATAGGTTCACGGGTCGACTAGCTCAAAAAACTTACTATCTATGGAAGAGACAATGAACTTCAAATGCCCATAGCAACCAGCGTGATTACAATTAGAAAAAATCCTTATATGGGCGTGATACACATAAGGTTGAGTGTATGGAATGCACAAAATTATAAGGAATAAGCAAAATATGCTATAGGAATGAATGCGACATTCACCGGTGGTACTTCCTATTTTTCAGCAATACACAGAGATTGACCCCGAGACAGACAAATACAGATTTCTCCCAATCTACAGAACCAAATGCTATGAAACTTTATAGGCATAAACTAGACACTAATACCTTTCCAATGATTCATCTTGCACTCAATTTGAAGCTCTAGAGAGAGAGCAGTAGCCTCTGCACAATTACTATAGGCGAAGAAGATGATGCAGAGAATTGAAGGAGCAAGACAATGATGGTCACAAGTGTATGTATATTGCTTCCATGTAATGTACAAGTGATTTAAAGTCTTTATATAGACTCTAGGAGTGTTCCAAGACTTTTACAAGTTGAATTTGAATTCAAATGAAGGTGGGAATGGTTGTTGGAGGGAATCAATTCACTTCCCTACAATCTAGGAAAAGTGAAGATCTAGTTTGATCTACTTTTAGGTGATTTGATTTGCTTGATTGAATGCAACTTCAACCACCACAAATTCGTGGGATTTGGGCTCTATCTTTCTACCTTTACATGTGTAAAGCTCAAGGCTTTTACGACGGTAAATGAGCCATAAAAAATCTCTCAAAAAAAAAACAATAAATGAGCATATGAAAAAGAACTCTCCAACGAATATTCTTTCGATGTGATAGCCTTTGATGTAGATCAAATCCACCTCAAGCATAGTGTAAGCTTGATGTTCCAACACATGCCTCATATGGTGTCATACCGTGCAAAGCTTTACATGGTAATCTATTGACCAAATATGTGGCTGTATTTACAGCCTCAGCCCACAAATAATTTGGGCAATTTTTCTCCTTCATCATGGATCTTGCAAATTCAACAAGAGTTCTATTCCTCCTTTCTGCTGCACCATTTTGTTGAGAAGAGTACCTACAAGTAATTTCCCTTTTTATACCTGCATTCCACAAGTAATCACTGAACTCATTAGAGAAATACTCTCCCCCTCCATATGACCTTAATCTCTTCAACTTTTGACCTGTAATTCTCTCTACATACACATGATAATGTTTGAATGTATTGAATACCTCTGACTTATCTTTGATCACATAGATAGTGATCCATCTGGTAGCATCATCAACATAAATCACATAATACCTTGAACCATTTATACTGAATCCTTTGATGGTCCCCACACATCTGTGTGTACCAACTCAAGCTTCTCTGAATACATAAAACCATGCTTGGAATAAGGTTGCTTATGAGTCTTACCTAATTGACATGCCTCACATCTGTATGTCATATGTTGACTTGCAACATTAGGCAACCCAAGTACTGAACCATTGTTAATAATATCTTTAATACCTCTTTCATTGAAATGTCCAAGCCTTTTGTGCCAAAGATCTAACTCAGAGATCTTATGTCCTCCATAGGTGAACAAGGCATGACCAATGTTACCTTGAATCTTCAATGTGAACAATCTTCCTTCTTTCTTCCCTGAAAGAATTTGTTTATACCCATTGCTAGGGTCTTCCACAAAAACTCCTTCATTAGTGAACTTCATAACCTTTTTCAACAACTTGTCCTACACTTATCAGATTCTTTGGAATTCTAGGAACATACAAAACCTTACTCAAGAGATTAATTCCAACCTTGGCCTTCACTGATCCAATTGACTTCACATTGTGCTTTGTATTGTCACCTATTTGAACTACATGATTAGTTACCTTATTCTCCAAATATGTCATCAATGCTATGTTGCCACTCAGGTGATTGCTACACCCTGAGTCAATGTAGAAGACTCTTTGGTCTTCATTTTGCCTTTCACAAGTTGCATTCATTATCAATGTTGAATCCCCTTCTGATATGAAGCATTATTGTAGTAGGTATTGTTGTATTGTTGGCTTTGGAATCCTCTACTTGCATTTCTTCCAAAATAACCTCTACTACCTCTACCTGTGAAATTACCTCTTTGATTTTTGCCACCTCTTCCTCTTGAATTAAAGTTCTGATTATATCCCCCATTATTCTGAGTGTTATGCCAACAATCATGAGCTAAGTGATTTGTCTTACCACAAATCCAGCAAGCTTTGACTCCGTCTTTATTACTCTTGCCTCTTCCTCTACCTTTGCCACCTCCTCTTCCTCTTAGGAAGTTAGCTTGGCTAGTTGTTCCTTCATCTTCATTTGCTTGTTGCTTGCCTTTGCTATTCTTCTTCTTATCCTTTGAATACATTGCTTGACCTGCACTTTTATCACCTTTTGACATCCTGCTCAAAGGTTAGCATATGTCCTAGCAACTGATTTAAGTTAGGAGTAAAATGATCTAGTGATAGTTCAATAGAAAAATGAATGGCTTCCATTTGTCATCACCTCTCAAACCTATGAGGATTTGCCTTACCAATTTATCCTCTTCAATATCTTCATCAACTGCACCTAATGCATCTGCAATGTCCTTCATCCTTGTTACATAATCTGAGATGGGTTGAGAGGCCTTCTTCTTGAATGTGGTAAACTCTACCCACAAGGATGCCTTCCTTGACTTTGTGGTGTTTTGGAAATGCTCCTCCAAAGCATTCCATATATCACTTGCACTTTCAAGACCTCTAATGTGAGGTAGCAAGTATTCATTAACTCCCATATAGATAATGCTCCTAGCTTGAGCATCTCTCTTCATCCAAGTCTTCAAATATGACAATTCATCCCTAGTTGGAACACTCGGATCTCTGAACTGAGGCTTTTCTTCTTCACCTGTAATATAACCTATCAATTCTTTGCTCATAAGATGAGCTTCCATCCTCATTGACCATGATGGATAGTTCTCTCTATCTAGTTTCTCTATCTGAAGAGAATCTCCCATCCTTTCTTCACATGTGTATTAAATTCTTCAACCTTTATAAGAAATAAGTGTACCTTTGCTTTGAACGATACTCCTTTTGTCTTCCTTGATATCTTTTGTCCTCCTTCTTGAGCTTTGCTTTCAAGATTTCACTTTTTGTATCTTCAAATGTTGATTTCTTTATAACTGTAGCAGTCGGGGTCCTCCTTTCTTCAATTTTGATGCTTCCTACTCTTATACCACTGATGGAGAGTGTTAATCTCCAAAAGAACAAGTTATCCTTGAATTTAGAGCACCTCTATATCAAGATAACTTAAAACCTTCACCAATTTGGAGGATCAATGATCAACTACCAAAATTTTGAACAAACTGTGAAGAAGGTGATTACACAGAAAGTCTGCTGCACATAACTCACTCTTTGACTTATCAAATGTGTAAAGTTTTTTATAAAAATTTGCACAAGGCGTCGCCTATAGTTTGCACACCTCCTCCAAGTTAAATCATTCCAAAAGAGAGTAGGTCTTGAGAAATGATCTTAACAAGTCACCTATGTCTAAAACTATAGTTCTTTACAGTCGACTTTGACACCTGCAACTTCTAAAGCTTGGTTCTCCCAAATTAGAACCCGTTTAATCAAATGCTTTTAGCCATAGGTAGCTTACCTTCCAACTTAAAGAATGAGTGCTTGCTTGCTCAAAACTTTACATTATGGAAGGAGAACTGACCAAAACATTAGTATCAAATTTTGCACCTTTTGCAACATCACTTCTTTACATTTACACATGTAAATGTTCCTACACTCAATTCTCTCAGCATGATCACAATTAAAAGTTGAAAACTTGTACACAGGTCAATCACCTATAGACTTAGACTTGTACAAAAGAATTTCACAAAAGATACAACACAGAAGGAGAACTCTCAGAAATATCGGGCGCAGCTTTTCTTCATTTCTGGAAAACTTTGCATCTAGATGAGAGAGCTATATTTCTAATAACTTCTAATTCTCTTCAAATCTTGTTCTCTAACACTCTCTCATATTTTCCTCGACATTTTTCCTTGTATATATAGGCAAATATGTACAAGTTCATCACCATACAAAAGTATAAGTGAACTAACTCTAAATTAATGTACATATGTATACATATCTTCATTCTCTGAACATATAATTTCTTTATGCTTCATATCTTGACCTTTTCTTCAATCCTTGAGATCACAGCTTCAATTGTTGACTGCCTTGCACCAACATTCTCCTATGATGGCCTCTCTCTTAGGCATTCGTACCAAAAATTTTCGGTCTTCAACTTCATATTTCTTGAAATTTTATGGTACCTCAAACAATGATTCCTCCTCTTCTTGTTTCATAGGTTTTGTCTTCTTTTTCTTTTGAACTCCTTCACTTCCCTCCTTTGAATTTATAGTTTTAATGCTTGTGAGATGTTCTTCTTCTTTTTGGTTAAATACTCCTACATCTTCTAGATAGTGTTTTTCTGAATTAAAGCAACTATCCATCACAATGGACTCTAGATCGTCATCGTTCTCTTCTTCTTCTATGAAGTCACTAGGGTCACATTCTTCTAGCAAGGGCTGACACATGAACACTGAAATATCATAACCCTCCTCATCACAATGAGGTGTCCACTGTTCTTCATTGACAGTAATGTCCATGGTGGCCAAGATTTCAACCCAACCATGAGGCTCAAATTCCTCATCTAGAAATATCATCAGTGTATAGGTTGGGTCTTTAATTGGTCTTTCTCTTTGAGAAGTTCCTTCCTCTCTCACTTTTAGTTGTCTTTCCTCTTCCTCTACAACCTTGCACATCCACAAATGAGTATCTTCATGCATCAATGATGGTTCAGGTGAACTTCCAGAATGCATGGAGATAGAATCTTCTTTTGCTTTGTGGATAGGATTCCACTGTAAGGGTGGTACATCTCTAAAGGTGTAATCCTTCAAATTGACCTTGGTAGTGACCCCTAAATGCTGTAAGTACAAGGAGTTGGTTCCCCAATCCTGTACTATTTGTAGTTGTCGTAGGAAAGGTCTTCCTAGGATCATGTCGTAGACATTATTTTTTTCAAAGTCACATATAGCAAATGTATGTTCAAGCTCTACACCACAAGTGGTTAGAGTTATCCCTTCAAGCAATCCTAGAGGTCTTTCAAAATGAACGTCTTCCATTTGAAGCCTCATTCTAGTTGGTCTTAATGTGGGTTTGCCCCATTGCTTCCACAAGGAGGTGGTCGCAATAGCAACACCAGCACCTGAATCTACGATTGCTTTCGTTGTGTAACCCTGGTAGGTGATGAGAAGATAAGTATTACCTTCTTCACCTTTGCTGATGTCTCATATTTTATCGAGAGGTATCGCTGGAACTTTTTGCTTAGATCCTGCTTTTGGCATTTTGGAATCAAGTTCTGGAACCCGATCCTTCACATGATTCCATAGCTCAGGTTTTTCTTTGAGCAGCTCTTCTACAGTGAGATGACATTGAACCTTAGTGTTCTTCACGACGTCCATGTTTCTTGGAACCATTGAGTCTTCATTTCTTACCAATATTGTGGGAGCTCTGATTTGAAGAGATTTAGATTCCCATGGGCCTATGAATTGTGGCAACTCTTGTAAAGAATTAGATTCAAAATCTAATCTCTCGTCTTCTTGCTGCTCTGCTTGGTCTCCATAAATGGCAGGAATGTCTTGGGGAAATTGATCATTAGGGGAAAACGTGAGCCTTGCATGGGCCTTGTAAGGATCCATAATTTTTAGGGATTAAAATTAATCTTGTGGTTTGTTAAGGGGGCACAATAAACCGCTAGTGGTATTCCTAAATAAAATAATATTTCATACATTTCCCTTTTTGAATGGAGAAGAAAGAGAAACTCTAGCCATCGGATCTTCTTGATTGATGGTAGCAATGAATTCACGTGGGATTGGGGACACGGACTCGCATGTGGGTCGGTGACACTTCTTTGCAGAAATTGTGGTCGTCTGATGCATCTCAAATCTGACGGAGAACCGCAAATGGGGCTGATTGTTGCTTTGCGAAATGCGTAGCCATTGGATGATGGCTCCATCCGATGGACTAGATTGAAAGGTGCTGGTAGCCTTTTGGGGGAGTAATCTCAACCTTAGGATTATGGCAAAGATACGATTAGAAGAGAAGCAAACGGTTCAGATTCTTGAGCCCATTTGTCCAGCAAATTTGATTGTGAGCCGCACGATCGATGGGAAATCCAACGGCCGATATCCATTCACACCTTGACTTTGGCAAATACACATGAACCCTTGGATCTTTGAGGAAATCTAAGGGTCACAATTATTTTGCTTGCAGTCTCATACCACTCACTCCTAAAAAACCATGTTTCAATAGCTGTTTTGGAGGATTTGACCACTAAAAAACAAGGGAAGCCTAGGCCTAGCCTATGTTAGCGGCCGCCGGATTGGGAATATGTAACTGAATCTTGTTCGCACGAGTGAAAAGCTGTTACAAATAGTTTGTAAAAAAGTTATATAAATCAAAGAAAGGCGCAGCAGTGATGGTTCCGTGATGGATCATCAGACTGTCTGTCTGTGTGACTGAGCGGGTCGTTACTGTAGTGTCTGTTTGCTTAATCTCCAATATTTTGAGTTCCATGTTCGTCTCTTGTCTTGTCTGCCGTCGATATCTGTTTCTGTTTGTTAACTTCATAGTCGTTCGAGAGATCACCAGACTGTCTGTCTGAGTGATTGGTTTGTAGCATTTCTGTGTGTTGAGTTGAGTAAATCAGAGTATCTTGGCGACTTTCTGAGTGTTCTATGTGTATCTGTGTTTCGGCTTATCGGTTGTCTGATGGTATTCATTGCGGTTGTGAGTCTCAACTAGTTCGCGCATCAAGCTGTTTCTTTTCTTGAAATGTTCTGCAAACCTATGGCTAAGTCTGTGCAATCGTAATAACTCTTCTGGTATCCGTGTTGTGTTAATTTGTCTGTAGTATCTAGGTTCAGGTTCCATACGGTAAAGTTTAAACTACAGTAAAGATTCCCTGGATTGCGTACTGAATCTTCAGTACGGTGTATCTGAACATTGGGATTCTTTGTGTTTCTGGATATTGGAAGGAGTGTGGTATCCATTCTGTGAAGGCTAAATGAATACCCTTGTTCTGGTATGTTCAGTAAGTTATGTGCAGATGCAACATAGCATCTTAGTGTATTCGGTACACGTGGTTGAGCTAAGACCGTGAACTGTAATGTCTAAGTACAGCCGATTTTGATAAAGTCTCAGCATTAGTATATTGCTGGGTGCGAGTAGTGAGTTTGGGAACTAAGTACAGGGCCTCTGTCTAACAGACCCCTTGTAGCTCAAGCGTAAGCACCACCTCCTTTACTTTTCAATCCGCGGAGACGTGAGGACCGGTATGAAGACCACGAGCAAGTGAAGGCACAAGTGCGTGAGTGAAAGCACACAAACATGCACACACATACACACACGCGCACAAGGTAAGATCAAAGAGAGGAACAATGGAAAGCTTCGATTGCAAATGAGTTCTCTTACAAAAGCTCTATTTTCTAACAAGCTAACCTCAAAAATGAGCTCTCTAGCTCTTTTTATAGTTTTTTGACTAGTTTTGGCTCTGTCCAGACCTAGTGTCCGGCCTAGTTAAAAATTAGGTTCCAGGGCTTATTTGAGGGCTCAAACGAAGTCTAAAAATTATGAAAATTGGTAGGATGGTACTTCTAATACTCCTCAAGCTCGAGGACTCCTCAGCTTGAACAAAATGGAGTTATAAAAATATATAATGGTATTTACAATGGTTTTTAGTGATGAAAATCACTATTTTTGTAGGGGATTCTTCTGAAAATTTGACATACACTTCTTGGAGCTCCCTACTTGCTCCCTTTCCTTGTGTGTCCACCTTTTGATGTGCTTCCATGCTTTGTCCTTGACTTTGAGCTTCAACACCCCTTCCACTCCCAAGAACCCAAGAATCACTTAAACGCACTTCTAACAGTTAGGAGAATAAATAGCGTTTAACACTGGTGTCGTCTGTGGGAAGGTGGCAACAGATCAGATTGTTGCAAACCTGTTATGAAAACGTGACTGTAAATTTTTAATCGACAGTAACAGTACGCGATTAGTACAAAAGATGATACATGCCGGTTACTCGATCTGGTGAAACATATCCAAAGAACCGCCAGCCTGGGGTACTTAATTTACTAAGAACGACTCCGGGAGGTAGAAGTACAACTAGGCCTAACCCAGTTGTCAAGAAAGTAAAGAATGTTAGTAGTGATTCCGGTCATATTCTGATGGAATGTGTTACGCCTCTGGTAAATTCCGGTACTATTTCGGCACAGTCTGTCGAAGATATAGTAACTCCAGAATCTACCAGGACGCAGCCTGAAGTTAGTTTAACAACATTGGATAAAGATTCAAATCTGTTTACGACTAGAAACACTTTAGCCAAGGAAATTAGTGAAGGAGAAAAAACACCTTGTTTTGGCGAAGATTCGACACATTCCGGTGATATTTCGGTAACATTTGCTGAAAAATCAAAGTTTTCCGACGACGGTTTACCCTTTCTCGGTGAATCTTCAGCCCAGTCACCGCTATTGGGAGTAAGTTTCCCTACATTCGACATCAAGAAGGAAGGTAGCCTGTTCAAAACCGAGATTCAAAACATACTAAACAAGATTATCGAACCGGAAAGTGCACAGGCCGACGATACAGACTCCAATAGTTCAGATATTGAGCCCCGGGATACAGAAGATCAACACAATACAACCACTAGAGCCATGAACGGGCAACAACAACAACAACAGCAACAACAACAACTATGTCCACCAAGGCAGACTCCAACAGGAGTAACGTACACCAGATTTGGTGGATTCCCAGGAGATGACCCAGATGCTCATGTACGCACATTTGAGATAAGTTACACAGTGCTCAATCATCCACTTGATCCGGCGTATAAGACTATTGTTTTCCAATCGACATTGGTCAACGAAGCAGCTAGATGGCTTACAGAATATGATATTAACCATTTCGGAACTTATGAAGCAGTAAGAGATGCCTTTTTGCAGAGATTCAGGCTAAAGAAGAATCCAGCCGAAATTTTTGACTACCTGCAAAACAATAGACAGAAGATAAATCAAACAGTACAGGAATACGCCACGCTATTCAGGACTCATTTGAGGCAGTTACCACCAGCACATGCCAACCTACCGGATGACGTTATTACTCAATGGTTCATCAATGGCTTGACTCCACAACTTAAACAGATTATGATCATATGTTGTGTAGGAGCTATGACGCTAGATGCAGTGATTGCAATGGCTTTGCAGTTGGAAAACAAGGTTGGAGGATTTACAGAAGATTTGGAGTGGTTAAAAGCAAATAGAAATATCACCGAAGACCCGACCAAACAGATGTACTGCACTACATGCAAGAATTCAGGCCATACTAGTGCCACTTGTGCACTTAATCAGTTGTTTTGTGCTATCTGTAACACTACCAGACACACCATCAAAAACTGCGCATATAATGCCAAAGTGCAGGGAACAGCAACTGTCAATGCAATTATACAGGAACCAGGGCAGCCAGCCAATCACTATGTACCTCCGCAAATGAGAAACAACTAGCAACAAGGATATCGAAATTACAGAGGATAGAGAAATAATAACTACAATGCAAACCGCTGGCAGGCCGGACCAGCACCGGAAAATCCCAATTTGCCACCACCGCACTGTCATTTTTGTGGTGAATTTGATCACATTAGAAGATTTTGTAAGGATGCAGCTGAGTATGATCAGAGGAAGAAAGAACGTCAAAACCCAATGGCTAATATGGTACAAAAGGGAAGTACATTCAGACATTAAGATCTGATGGAGGAGGTGAATACATGTCAAATGAGTTCAGTAGTTTTCTAAAAAATCATGGAATTCGGCATCAGTTTTCATGCAGGTACACACCACAACAGAATGGCGTTGCTGAACGCAAAAATAGGCATATTGTAGAAATAGCAAGAGCCTTGATGGCTGAGAAGAATATGCCTCATTGTTATTGGGCAGAAGCTATGCATATTGCTGTATACATCATGAACAGAATTTCGAGTGTTGTTGTACATCAAGTTACACCTGAAGAGAAGTTTACAGGTAAAAAGCCAAACTTATCACATCTGAAAGTTTTTAGTTGTATTGCATATGTACATGTTCCAGATGAGTTGAGGACGAAGCTTGATCCGAAAGCAGAAAAATGTGTCTTCATTGGATACTCCCTTGAGCAAAAGGGGTACAAATGTTATAACCCACTCACACGACAGGTGAAGGTGAGCAGAGATGTGGTATTTGATGAAATGTCAAGCTTCTATGCAGATGCCAAAGAAGGACTCAATCTTGAACCAGATGATAAAGAAAATGCTGAAAAATCAAGTGCAGAATCTCAAGTTTTGAGTGGACCAGATGCATCACCAAGCAATAGTTCCAACTCAAATCCATGGAGTGGAAGATTGCGTGGAAATTTCAGTCCAGCAAATTCATCAAATGCTTCCAAGAAAGGTAAAGAAAAGCTCTCTACTGGTAGTAAAACATGTGCAGGTTTTGAGGATGTTGATGGAGATTCAAGTGGTTCAGAAAAGAGTCTTGATGAGGAACTTGGATTGCCCTCTGTGAAGACTCCAAGAGTAAGAAGGGCACATGCAGATGATACAAGGAGAAGTGACCCAGGACCAAGAAGATCTGGGAGGATGCGTAATTCAGTGCAACAATTGACATATGATAGTTACATGGCTTGCCATTGTGCTTACATGACAAAGGTAATACAAGATGCTGAATCTTCTTGTTTTGAAGATGCAAATGGTAATGCAGATTAGGAAAAAGCTATGGATGAGGAGATGGGTGCACTTTATGGAAATATGACATTAGGCATTTCCGATCTAGAGCTTCACTCATGTCAAAAAATGATAATGTGTCATGCATATGCTTATTTTCCACAATCACATTTCCTAATGCATAGTCCACAAACATCAAATGTTTTCTCAATCAATCTCATCCTAGGATGATATGCTCTTCCATGTCATCTTCAATTGGCGTTTGGGGTCTACGAAAGCATGTGAATAGCACAATGAAGTAGAAGAAGTTTGGAGCACAACACAACATTGAATCAATTACCAAGTGAATTTATAAAGATACATGACCCATTAGGGCTATAGGCATATATTCAAGTCGGGGGAAAAAACCTCCTAAAGATGGAAAAAAGTGCCTCCAAAGTCCTGTGTGTTCGCACACATCTCTATCAAAACATATCAACAAATCCACCCTAGGATTGATATGGTGAAGAAGGAGACAACAATCATGTATAAGGAAGTGCCGAGCTATGTGGAAAGAGATCAATCCACAAAAGGAAGTAAATACAAAGCTTTACAAAAATCTTCAAACTTATCCTTGAGTAGAGCCTTTGTGAAAAGGTCTGCAATGTTATCTTGTGTGACCACATATGCCAAATTGATCTCTCTAGTAAAGAACCTCTTCCTGACATAATGATAGTACACCTCAATATGCTTTGTGGGAGCATGAAACACAGGGTTCCTTGCAATTGCCAATGCACTCTCACTGTCAGTCAAGATGGTGATGGTAGAAGATTGATCAACATACAAATCAACCAAAAGGAATCTGAGCCACACACACTCAAGGTTGCTTCTTGCTCAATCAATATATGCTCCAGCTACCAAGCATGAAGCAAAAACCACTAGTGGACACATGTGTCATAGAAACCAACCCAAACTAAGTTAGAAAAAGCATGTAAATTTGGTCGTAGTGATCCCCCTTGGGATAAAACAATCCAAGCATTTAGTTACCACTCAAGTGACAAAACATGCACTTAACCTCCTATCAATGCTTAACACCTAGGAAATGCATAAACCTGCTCATCTATGAGATAGCAAACTGAATATCAAGCCATGTTATTTTTGGATTGTGAGGTCTCCGAAAGCACATGAACAACACAAGGAAGAAGATGAAGCTTGGAGCACAACACACAATATTGAATGTATTACCATTATAATGAACAAAGATAAGTAACCCATTAGGGAAATAGGTGTATATACAAAGGGGGGGGGGGGATTCCTAAAGAGGGAAAAAAGTGCCCCAATGGTCCTAGTGTGTTCACACACATCACCACCTAAATATATCAACAAATCCCCTTGGGAGTGATGCAGTGAACAAGGAGTTGGCACTCATGTACAAGGAAGTGCCAAGCTATGTGGAATCAATCTGCAAAAGAAAGTAAGCCCAAAGCTTTGTGAAAAGATTCAAACTTCTCCCTAGACAGAGCCTTCATGAAAAGGTCTACAATGTTCTCCTATGTGGGCACATATGCCAAGCTGATCTTTCCAGCAGAGAACCTCTCCTTGACATAATGATAATGCACCTCAATGTGCTTAGTACGAGCATGGAACACAAGGTTCCTTGCAACTCCCAATCTGCTCTGACTATCACTGAAGATGGTGGTGGCAGAAGACTGACCAACACCCAAATTAGCCATAAGGCATCCGAGCCACACACTCAATAGTCATTGTGAAAGCTGCCCTATACTTAGCCTCACAATTGGAAGTGGCCATAGTAGGCTACTTATTGCTTAACCAAGATATACGTGAGCTACCAAGCATGAAGAAAAAGCCACTAGTGGACACACAAGTGTCATAGCAACCATCCTAGTCAGAGATAAAAAAAGCATGTAAATCTAGCGGTAGTGATCCCCCCTTGGGATAAAACAATCCAAGTAGCCAGGTACCACTCAAGTAGTGAAAGATGTGCTTAACCACCTACCAATGCTTGACACCTAAGCAATGCATAAACTTGCTCATCTGTGAGACAAAAAACTAAATATCTGGTCGAGTGCATAAGTAAATCAAGCATCCAATAGCCTGTTGATACAGAACAGCATCAAATGCATCTCGAGCATCATGAAGACTCAACCGTAAACCTGTCTCCATAGGAGTGGCAATAGGCTTGCACTCTCAAGGCCAAAATGCTACAATAATGTGTCAATATATCTTGTTTAACACAAAGTTATTCTCCCATCAACTTGCATAAACCAAATGCCCAAATAAAGATGCAAATGCCCCAAATCAAACATCTCAAATGAGTCACGCTTACACTTCAACTTATATACCCACTTAGTGTCAATGGCCTTCTTGCCAAAAGGCAAGTGTTCAGCCTCTAACGCCGCAAGAAAAAGTGATTATACAAGACTTTATTTTGTTCAAACCCCTCGGAATCGGTCCAATTGGATTACCTAGAACCCACAATTATCTCGCAATGGATTCTTCCTATGTCTATGCACTAGCTCATATGTTCCCGGCAATCGCACCAAAATGATTGGCCTCTTAGTCCAAGGGACAGTGCCTATGCACAATGATGTTTTGCCCAACTTTCCTAATACTAGGTCAATTTTGGTTTTCCCTAAGTCCACAATTTCACTCCAAAGCTTTGATGGAGGAGGCGAGAAAACGCATGCGCGATTGGATATCCACCTCTAGTGGTCACTTCCGGTAACCTCCCTTTCTTCGCTTGACCCCCCCCTCCTTTCACATCGAGTTTTCGAGAAAGGAAGAACGCATACTAACTCGATCTTAAAGGCATTTGTATCTGTATGAAAGAAAACTCAAGAAAATGAATCCTCTATTTCTTAAGTTCCGAGATTCGCCAAAGTCAATTGTGAAGAACTATCAAGTTCAAGGAGGAAAAATACCCCTTCTTTGTTTAGGGTTTAGGAATGGCATAGGGGATATCTCTTATGTGAAGCGTATGGAGATCATTTTCAGTAGGTGACGGAAAAAACTACAATATTACTAAGAGAAATCTCACTAGTTTTAATGTAATAAAATACGAAGTGTTCGACTTAATTCAAGCTCGGCTTTGGCGGTTGTGACTCAAAAGTGGAACTATGTTTCCTCTTGTAGGAATATATAATCAGTTCAACACGAATGTATACGTGCATGTTTTGTAAATTATGTCACCCTTTTTGTCATTTGCGTTATGCTTATCCACAGCCTCTATAGTTCTTCACTCGTCAAATGTACGTACATATCAGATCTCTCTTTCCGATAGCTTATGGATAATGTGATTAATAGTATCGAATCCAACAGATGCAAATCCAATTAAGCATTCGACACAACAAGAAACTATTCAACCCTTGAAAAACAGATAAATAAAAGACTGAATACCATAATCTTGGACTGGTCTTGTTACCATCATCTTAATCATATTGCATCATCTATTACTTGGGTGGATATACCTCCATGATAGACCACCTCATGCTAGAAAAAGGTTTTTCGCAGAGACAACAGTGCATACACTTCCATGGGATCCCTCACACACATGCCACCAGATTTTATTTATTCATGAACATAAGCAAGGTCCAACCACACTCAAAGATTGGTGCTGTTCCTTTCAAGTTTAGTCACAACAAAAAGCACAAAATGTGGTAATTGAAGTGCTCTCAAAAGACACACAAACATCCGAAAATACATATTCACTTCAAAAGAACATCATAACTAGAACATGTACTAGCATGAAGCACGTTTTAGCTAAGTATCGAGTATCGACTATTTTCCAACTCAGAAATCAACATACCTACTTTTCTAACACAATTTGAAGAAAAAGTTGAAATGAGCGTGTTGCATCCAACACAGTCAAAATATCTCGTGTTTCGAATCACTTATGTGAGACGCCATATGCAATACATTCTATCGATCAAACATCACAGTGTAGCAGTGTTAAATATATATATATTCTGTATAATAACTTTGATGGGATGTTCTAATCTGAAACGCGATTCATCAGCCAAATATAGCATGCATATAAGTAAAAATATTTTGAAGCAAGTTCTAAACAACCTATCAGACATTCACGTTAACTATTCCTGCAACGAAAAGATGTATAGCATGACCAAAGCAAGGACAACTGTAGCGTTTTGATGTAGAATTAATGATGCAACAAAATAACTGCCATACCATGTAAAGCATCATAAAAATGAATGCACAAATCAGATATTACCCAAGGAGAAAAAGCACACTTGTCCTTCGCTGTCAACAAAAGATGGCGACTCAGTCCATAGCCGAATGAGATGTTCACTCCTAGCACATGTACAGATGAAGATGTTTTTGGCTCCCTGCTATATGCTGCAGCGTACCCTCTTCAGTGCTCCGTTATTTAGATATCGTGGTTTCATCTCTTTCCAATGGAGAGTAATGGCACACTTCTATGTTAACTCAAACACAATACCGGAATACAATGCCTTGGGCTATCATCTTCTTCACGCAACCTTCCATAGAGCTTTAACCACCACAGCCGCGTTGGCCTTCGTTGAAAAATGCTTCAAAGAAGTGTGAATCTCCTCCTGTACTTTACCGTTTCCTTCCTCTTTTGTCGAAGGCAGCTCCCTTGAGAAAATTGGTTTTCCTCCTTCTCCGATGTCCCCCTTACACATGCCGATTCATGGGGTATCTCTTCCCCGTCATAAGGCAGCAACGACCCCTATCCTCTGCCAAGTCAGAGCCATAAAACCCCCATATTCCCCCACCAACAGCGAAGGGAGCCCTTTTTTCTGCCGCAAAAAACGGAAAGTGCCAGCATATATATTTCTCTGACATCCGAAACAGAAAGCGACTCCCATAGTAATAGAAGATGAGTATGAGTATGGTCCAAATGCTTCCAATAGCAGCATGGACATCATCTCGATGAATACCAGAATTTTTCAGGCCCCAATTTAAATGTCATATTTGAAATCTTGGTGAAATGAAGACCAGCATGTTCCCGCATATAATGTTGACCTACTTTCCACAAGAGGGAGAGAGAGGATTCGACCTTCACAAACCCACTTGTAGCCTTCTAGGCCTACCGTTCTCTAATTAAAGCAGTTCGGATGTCATCAATTAACTTGAAAGACACAACATGACATACTGTTCAGCTTTGAAGGGCATGAATCCTGTATATGGCTCTTCAAGTTCCACATGTATGATACATGCTTATAAGTGAGCTCCCCACAACAACATCCACTCTACCATCTACAACAAGCACATGTGTATGCAACTGCTTGCTCTTAGCTGAATCCAAAACAGAAGCTGCTGCATGTCATGTCTATCAATGCATTTCCAATAGTAGTATCAAGTTTCCAATCCATTCTAATCATGATGTCGTCATGTAGTTGCAAATACCTCCCTTCAAACATTTGATCACTCTTCAAGTATCTGTAATCAAACGTATTTTCCTGCCAAATAGACCACCATTAGTGCATAAAAACCAACCATTTTTTGAGCTAACATACTCCCCTCTTCTTATTTGCGAAGTCGTCCTCGACGAGCCAGTCTCGCTGCAATCTAATCAAAACAGCCATGAAAGTATCAGTGTATAACAAGCTTGCATACCTTTCCATCGAGCCATTATTCCAAGTGGACCTGCACTCATTGAAGCTGTTAGTGCTAAAAAAATCACTCATGAATACATACAAATCAATCACTTCCAAAATGATCCAAGAACATGCACATATATGCAATTCCATTTCAACCATGCATCAATTTGCTCATACATTCCATTATGAAAATAGTCTCAACCAAAATAACACATGCATACCTTTCCATGTTTTACACATTTGTCATTACGAAAGAAAACAGAAACAAAAAGACTGAAATAAACAACAACTGAATGAATTCAACAGGAGATGCAACATACCCAAAATGCATACCCCTTTTTATTGAGCTACTATTCGCTATGTACACATATTCCATGAACAGACACTCGCGAAGAATCCCCATCGTCGTCCCACAAAAACCATCGAGACTCGAGTACAAGTCAAGACCTACATAAAAAAGCCTAGAGTGTCCCACATACTAGAAAAACCCTCAGATAGAGCACACCGGTTATAAAGCAAGACCGTTGCATTACCTCGCTAAAGCCTCATCCATAAGTACATATAGAATATCCGTGCCTTTGAGAATGTTGATTCAGAGTGAGCTCATCTGTCGCAAGCCACCACATACCAATCACACAAGCAATTAACGTTCCCTTCCCGGCGATCATCGCCCTCTCCTCTCTCTCTCTCCCCCTCAGGAGTGGGGAATAATTTCATAGGTAAATTTTATTTTAATCACACGTTGGCCTGTATTGACATTGGATGCGATTTGTGGACCTGACCATCCGATCAGGTTGATTCCACCCATCTACCAATGCAATTCAGCGCACAACACACAAACACACAATGATAACACATAACATATATCAGCTAGCCCATAATGAAGTTGGATGCGGCTCATGGTTGTGACCGCCCGGCCACAATGGTTCCACTTACCTACCAACCCGTTATGGCACATAGCTAAGACATAAACATATACATCCCAAGCCTATGGCGAAACTAGCTGCGGCTCGTGGTCCAAACCACCCGGCTAGGATAAATCCACCCACCTACTAGCCCACCATAGCGCATCGGTACAAACAACACACACATTTTTTTTTCTCTCTTTGTTTTTTTCATAGTTACTTAATTCACCCATGTCCTGAGAATTAGGGAGAGGAAGAAAGGGATTTTCCCACTTTTCCCACACATGCATGCAAACATATACACACTAGACGTTGACAGATCAACCACCTCTTCACTCCATTCTCTCAATTACAGACACTACATATGTATTCATTGATTTGACTTTTCACTTGGTAACCACAGTCGGCTATGCCTTAGTCCCTCGTATACCTATCCTTAGGTGTCCTAGAATGTGAGTCTCCGGGATGTCTCATGTAGTCTCACATCGTACTCGCATCCCGACAACTTCCCTAGGGCAAGTCAGGCTCAACTTCAGGAGCTTCGTCATCACTTCCTATCGTTAGCACATCTGCCCAAGCCCACGTGATATCGTTTTCCTCGTTAGGCATTTCCCTCGAAGGATCGAAATAGTAATATCGATCTCTCGCCCATCCTACATGTCGAGTCAGGTATTCCTCAAAACACTCAATGTAAAATGCAACACCCAAACCCTGGTTTATAAAGCATACCAGCCAATGCGCTTCCTCTACATCATATTCCGTCTCAAAGTCGTCGACATCTATGTCCATGCGGGCGAATGTTTGGTCCGAGAAATATATCCTTAGCTCGTACAAGTAGAGTTGCTTTATTTGGTCTGCCATTTTGTTACTTAGCTCCTAACAGTCTCTGCATAACACAAAAAATATTAGAAGTCCAAAATTCCTAAGCTAGCAAGGAAGAAAATTTATAACACACAAATCATAGCTTACATATGCGCATATATATATATAACTATACATCTATGTACAAGGAGTCTACTTCGTCCTTCTGCTTGGATCTCGTCTGGCTTCTCCCGTCCTAATGTCACGTGAAATATGGTTTAACTCGAAGCGCGTTAACCTTCACGGGAGCACATTCTTCTCCTAAATCTTGAATTTGCATGGAACCATTAGAGTTGAGTTCCACCACCTTAAACGGTCGTGCCCATCTTGTCTGTAACTTCCCCGCGAATTTATAATATTTACTATCATAAACTAGCACCAAATCCCCTTCTTGAATCACATAGGTCTTGAGATTCTTGTCATGCCTCTCCTTACGTCTTTTCTGAATAGCTTCCAGACTTTGCTGTGCAATGAGCCTCTTTTCTTCTAGCTTGACCAGTTGTATGTACCTTTCCTTCAATGACTCTTCCTCTCCCATCCTGGCCTCAATGGCCACTCTTAATGTCGGCACTTCTTTTTCGATGGGAAAGATGGCTTCCTCGCCATATACTAGGGAGAACGGAGTGCTCTTTGTCGTCACTCGGTAGGATGTTCGATACGCCCACAAAGCTTCCAAAAGTCTCTCATCCCAGTCTCTCCTATGCACAGCTACTGTGTTTGTCAGAATCTGTTCAAGGACCTTGTTGGTGACCTCCACTTGTCCATTTGCCCTCGGGTAATATGGAGTGCTTTTTCTATGTTTGATATTATATAATTCCATTAATTCTTCGATCAGTTCGTTGACAAAATGGGTTCCTCTATCACTCACTATCTCCAACGGGCATCCGAATCGGGTGATGATTTGTTCGTACAAAAATTTAGCAACATCAACAGCTCGGTCAGTCTTCAGAGCTTTAGCCTCTACCCACTTGGTAACATAGTCTATGCAGACCAAAATATACCTATTAGACCGACGTCTTGAGGGAGGATCGATAGGCCCCACAAAATCAATTCCCCATTTTTCGAAAGGCTTAAGAGCAAGCACTGGCGTAAGAAGAGTTGCATGTGCTAACGTTGGTTTGCCCATTCTTTGGCATTTGTCGCATTTCTTACAGTATGTGTGAGAGTCTTTGAACAGCGTTGGCCACCAATACCCAGCCAATAAAATCTTTCTTGTCGTCAGTTCACCAGCAAAATGCCCACCGCAGGGTTCATCATGTAATGCTCTCAACACTAGGGTTGCTTCTTCTTCCTCGAGACACCTCCGATAAATGCTTTCATATACAAAATATCGATAGAGATGCCCACCAATGATGCTATGGTGCTTTGCCAATGCTAACAGTTTTTGCTTCTCTCTCTTGCTTGCTCCTGGCGGATATTTAGTGGTGCACAAGAAGTTCACCAAGTCGGCATACCAAGGTACTTTAGCATCAACCTGGAATAGATGCCCATCAGGAGCATCGTCGGGCACACCAGAGATTGGCTCGTCATTAACAATTCGAGATAAATGGTTGGCCAATATATGCGCTTTGCCTGGTCTGGTTACCACTGTGAACTGAAATTCTTGGAGAAGTAGCATCCACCTCATCAATCGCCCTGATAACTCTGGTTTATTAATGATATACTTAAGGACTTCATGATCCACATAAAAAGTGAAATGCTTTCCCATCAAGTAATGCCGATACTTGTTCACCGCAAAGACCATCGATAGGCATTCCTTCTCTGTAGTCGTATAGTTCCTCTCAGTGCTATTCAAGTTGCGACTTGCGTAATAAATAGGGTGGTCCAACTTCTTTTCATCGGCTTGACATAGTACTGCTCCAACCGCAGTATGAGAAGCGTCGGTATGCACATGGAATTCTTTCGTCCAGTCGGGTGCTACCAAAATCGGTGCATTTATCAATCTCTCTTTGATTGAGTTGAATGCGACTTGACACTCTTCAGTCCATTGGTATTGTTGGTCTTTCCTCAAAAGATTCATCAGTGGTGCCGCTATTGATGCAAAATTTAATATAAAACGTCGATAATAATTCGCATGCCCCAAGAATCCTCTGAGTTGCCGCAAGTTTTGAGGAGGTGGAAGTTGTCCGATCTTTTCCACTTTATCCTCGTCAACCGCGATCCCTTTTTCAGAAATAACATGTCCCAAAAGCAATCCTCTTCGTACTCCAAATGTACACTTTTCAGGATTTAATGTGATGCCTTTTTCGATGCTTCTTCTTAAAATAGCTTCGATCCTCTCCATCATATTTTCATCGTCGCCTCTGATCGCAAAGTCATCGAGAAATATCTCCATCCAATCCTGCAAGTAGTCTTGATATGCAGCTATCATTGCCCTCTGGAATGTGGCCGGTGCATTGCATAATCCAAATGGCATCACACGATATGCATACGTACCCCATTCTGTCGTGAAAGTAGTTTTTGATTGATCCTCTTCATGGATTTGGATTTGGTTGTATCCACTGAAACCATCCAAAAATGAGTACAATTTATGACCAGCCACTCTGTCCAAGATTTGATCAGTGAACGGCAAGGGGAAATGATCCTTCTTTGTGCGCTCGTTCAACTTACGATAATCTATGCAAATACGGATTTTCTTATTTTTCTTCGGAACAACTACAATTGGTGATACCCACTCGCTGGACGCGATGGGATATATGAATCCTGCTTCCAATAACTTAGTCAATTCCAACTTGATCAATTCCGAGTAGACTGGATTTGTCCGCCTAAGTCGTTGACATATTGGTCGTGTGCCTTCTTCCAAGTCTATATAATGTTGGCAAATTCGGGGAT
Organism: Ceratopteris richardii; assembly: GCA_020310875.1. Lineage (NCBI taxonomy): Eukaryota > Viridiplantae > Streptophyta > Polypodiopsida > Polypodiales > Pteridaceae > Ceratopteris > Ceratopteris richardii. Next base: position 54,672,844 of record CM035407.1, on the reverse strand, counting down.
CAATTCCTCTCAGATCACTGTATGACCATGCAAAGGCCTTGCTGAAATTTTTGAGTGCCAATTTAATGCAATCTCGTACTCCATCTGGTAGCTCTGACCCCACGCTCAAGAACTTTTCTGGAAAAACTTCCCATTTTTCCACCTGAGCTTCTCGCGAATATTCCTTATTCCTTGATGACACTGTGATTGGAACGTGCTCTCCAATCACGCGTGCATGGTTGGCCAGTAAATCATTGTTTTGTTCTTTTTCAACCGCACCCAATTTCTTAAGTTCAGATTTTGCAATGGCTTCCCGCACTTTAGTTTTACTTTCCGCTTCCTTTTCCGATTCTCGACCTCTCCTTAGAAGCTCTACTTCTAGCATTCTAACTCTTTCTCTCAACTGTTGTACTTCCATTGTCGGAGCTAGCTCCAGTTTCAACTCTTCTTTTGAAGTTCCCTTCTCCAGGGATTGAGTAGCTTTATTTTCCTTTGCGTCTATACTCAACATGTAGCACTCAAATTCACTTGTATGTGTCAACCATCCCAGCAACTCCTGGTCTGAATCATCCTTGTAACATAGAGGATCTATGTACTCGCCCACTTTCGCATGTTGGAGGTCGGCCAATTGCAGATTAAATCCATCTTGTGAAAGGTCCTTGGAAGTCTCCGTGCGCAGGGAAAATCTTATCCGTGCCATTTCTTGTCTAACTTTTTCCTTTACTTTCTGCTCCCTTTCCTCGGCTGTTGTCGATCTCTTGCCAGTCAAGTTTGGAGACACTTGAAGTTGTATTCGATCAGCCTTTGGTCCAATTGTGATAAATCATGTGCGCCAATCGTGCACACATTCGGCTTGCACCAGCCATGGCCGTCCAAGTAGGATTGAGAAGGTAGCCTCTGAGGTCGTCGGTCTTACTATCAGATAATCAACCTTAAACTCTAGACCGCCCACAACTGTGCTTACATTCTTCAAAAGGCCCACAGGCTTTACTTGTGTTTGATCCGCCATTCTCAAAGACATCGGCGTCTCTTCCATGTGGTTGAGGCCCAAAGCTTTCATCATGAACTCGGTCATTAAGTTGACTGCGGCTCCACTATCTAACTGAGCACCAGGGACTGCATACCCTTTAATCTCGACTGTCACAGCTGGAGCGTTCGAATCAATTTGCGTCGTAATGCTTTGAATGATCCCTTGGACATCTTTATCTTGTCTCTTTTTATCTCGAGCTTTCCTCGGCTTCTTAATATATTCATTGTAGAATTGTTTCCTATAAGCAGGTGAACATTTCAGCAATGTGCCAATGTCTAGCGTGACTTCCGTGTCAGCGAGCAGCTTTACAATGTCCACTTCCTCCAAACTCTGTTTTTCCTTCCTACACTTCGGAGCCCTCAATCTTTCAGGGAATGGCGCTATGCCCGGCACAAACTCCTTGGTCACTGGTGGAAGAATCTCAATCTCTTCCCCATCCTCAAGCTCTTGCTGCTCAGCAAATCCTCCAACTTGGTTTTCTACCTCTCCATGTTCAGCTATCTTCTCTTGACTAGCTTTTTCGCTTTCGCCTTCCGGATGCTTCTTTGAATACTCTTGGGTCCTTGTGACTACTGCCACAGTTGGATCTTTATGTGATTTCTTGGCCTCGTAAGCATCCACAAAGTGCATTGACAAGCTAGAGCCTTCTTGAGGGTTCGGCGTCTTGAACACTACTCCGATCGTAGGAACTTGCTCTTGAGCTCTCGTTGTGGAATGCATCTGAGTGTCAACATAATTCGAGGACCCTACTGGTCCTTTTTCCTTGCCTGCGGCAGCTCTCCGTTTTGGACAATCTTCATCAAAGTGGCCCTCTCCACTACAGTACCTACATAGTGGAGTATAATCAATTGGTTTCTTTTCGTTTGGACATCTAGATTGAGTATGGCCAAAGCCATGGCACCTCCAACACTGGATTGAACCGTCTCTTCTTTGATCACGTGCGGCTCCTCTCGGATAGTCTCCTCCTTGACCTTGAGCACCATATCCATATGTCGGTCTGTTTTCCCAACGAGATGTAGGTGGGACACTTTGAGCAGGCAATCCCGTGTAAGGTCTTTCCCTTGTATCTCCGGATTTCATGGTCCTCTCTTCATAGGCTCTCTTGTTGTAACATCGGTCCTCCGTGTGATTTGTTCTTCCACAAAAAGTGCAACGCATTCTTGGTGGTGATCTATCTGTGAATACTCTCGAGACTGTAGGGCATTCTGAAGCCAAATGGCCATAACCATGGCACTTTCCACACCATGTATTTGATCTAAACACTTGAGCCTGGTTTGTAGTTACCTCGGGTTTTACTGTGTATGTTTCTTGGGTCATTGTGGCAGCTTTTATAGCTTGTGTGACCAACTCCAATATTCGTTCTTCAGTTAGCGCACGCTTTACCTCGCCTAGCGTACTAGTGGCAGCTACAAAAGCTGGGGTCCTCAATGCGGGACTTCCTTGGCCAGGATCTTTTATTGGAATATTTCATGGGCCTCCCATTGGCTCGTATAAGAGCTCCATCTTCCTCTGTTGGCATAATTGTACTTCCTCCCAAAGCCTTGCTTGTTCCTTAGCATCCATTAAAGTCGTAGGTCTTGTCAGGCTGATATGCTGCTGTGCCGTAGGATCTCTCAATCCCGAAATGAATCTTCATTTCAATGTCTCATCGTTCGGGGCATTTGCGCCCATCTTTCTTACCAAGGTTTCCATTCTCTGAATGTAGTTATCGATGCTCTCATTGACTCCCTGTCGCAAATAATCCATCTGTTGGGCCAATCTATCTTGGAAGCCTTGTCGTCGAAACTTTGCCAAGAAGGCTTCCTTGAGCATCTGATAAGTTCCACGCTCTTGCGGTGTCAGATTCCCATACCAGTTGGCTGCCTAATCACGGAGAATAGCCGGAAAAATTCTCAACCTTTGACCCTGGTCAACTACCTCATTGGCCTCACAAGTAACCTCAAACAGTTGGATAAAACTATCCGGGTCCTCGTCCCAAGCACCTGAGAACTTGGTGAAGTCCCCCAAGTGAACCGAAATCTGCTGAGCCATTTCGAATAGAGGTGTGATGTCAATATCACTTCGATCCCAAAAATTTAGTGCATGTGGCCTCAGGATCCCTCCTTCAAACTTCCGCACTTGATTTGCGACTCTCCTACGGGAGTACACGTTTTTGGCAGATCTCTTCGAGCCAATCGAGGTCCACTCACCTGGCGGTTCCCACCTTCTCCTTTCTCTTTCAAGGGCTCTTCTCTGAGCGCGTTCCTCTCTTTGCGTTTGTGTTGCTCCTAAGGATGAGCTCCCCTCGCTCATGTACTAGATCTTGGGGTCCGCAAGCTTGGCCAACATGTGGCGCTAGGCGAACCTATAGCACTCTCTTATAGAGACGTACCAAGCAAATTCCCGATAAACGCACCAAAATGTTCAGCCTCTAACGCCACAGGAAAAAGTGATTATACAAGACTTTCTTTTGTTCAAACCTCTCGGAATCGGTCCAATTGGATTACCTAGAACCCACAATTATCTTGCAATGGATTCTTCCTATGTCTATGCACTAGCTCATATGTCCCGGCAAACGCACCAAAATGTTCAGCCTCTAACGCCGCAAGAAAAAGTGATTATACAAGACTTTATTTTGTTCAAACCCCTCGGAATCGGTCCAATTGGATTACCTAGAACCCACAATTATCTCGCAATGGATTCTTCCTATGTCTATGCACTAGCTCATATGTTCCCGGCAATCGCACCAAAATGATTGGCCTCTTAGTCCAAGGGACAGTGCCTATGCACAATGATGTTTTGCCCAACTTTCCTGATACTAGGTCAATTTTGGTTTTCCCTAAGTCCACAATTTCACTCCAAAGTTTTGATGGAGGAGGCGAGAAAACGCATGCGCGATTGGATATCCACCTCCAGTGGTCACTTCCAGTAACCTCCCTTTCTTCGCTTGAACTCCCCCCTCCTTTCACATCGAGTTTTCGAGAAAGGAAGAACGCATACTAACTCGATCTTAAAGGCATTTGGATCTGTATGAAAGAAAACTCAAGAAAATGAATCCTCTATTTCTTAAGTTCCGAGATTCGCCAAAGTCAATTGTGAAGAACTATCAAGTTCAAGGAGGAAAAATACCCCTTCTTTGTTTAGGGTTTAGGAATGGCATAGGGGATATCTCTTATGTGAAGCGTATGGAGATCATTTTCAGTAGGTGACGGAAAAAACTACAATATTACTAAGAGAAATCTCACTAGTTTTAATGTAATAAAATACGAAGTGTTCGACTTAATTCAAGCTCGGCTTTGGCGGTTGTGACTCAAAAGTGGAACTATGTTTCCTCTTGTAGGAATATATAATCAGTTCAACACGAATGTATACGTGCATGTTTTGTAAATTATGTCACCCTTTTTGTCATTTGCGTTATGCTTATCCATAGCCTCTATAGTTCTTCACTCGTCAAATGTACGTACATATCAGATCTCTCTTTCCGATAGCTTATGGATAATGTGATTGATAGTATTGAATCCAACAGATGCAAATCCAATTAAGCATTCGACACAACGAGAAACTATTCAACCCTTGAAAAACAGATAAATAAAAGACTGAATACCATAATCTTGGACTGGTCTTGTTACCATCATCTTAATCATATTGCATCATCTATTACTTGGGTGGATATACCTCCATGATAGACCACCTCATGCTAGAAAAAGGTTTTTCGCAAAGACTACAGTGCATACACTTCCATGGGATCCCTCACACACATGCCACCATATTTTATTTATTCATGAACATAAGCAAGGTCCAACCACACTCAAAGATTGGTGCTGTTCCTTTCGAGTTTAGTCACAACAAAAAGCACAAAATGTGGTAATTGAAGTGCTCTCAAAAGACACACAAACATCCGAAAATACATATTCACTTCAAAAGAACATCATAACTAGAACATGTACTAGCATGAAGCACGTTTTAGCTAGGTATCGAGTATCGACTATTTTCCAACTCAGAAATCAACATACCTACTTTTCTAACACAATTTGAAGAAAAAGTTGAAATGAGTGTGCTGCATCCAACACAGTCAAAATATCTCGTGTTTCGAATCACTTATGTGAGACGCCATATGCAATACATTCTATCGATCAAACATCACAGTGTAGCAGTGTTAAATATATATATATTCTATATAATAACTTTGATGGGATGTTCTAATCTGAAACGCGATTCATCAGCCAAATATAGCACGCATATAAGTAAAAATATTTTGAAGCAAGTTCTAAACAACCTATCAGACATTCACGTTAACTATTCCTGCAACGAAAAGATGTACGGCATGACCAAAGCAAGGACAACTGTAGCATTTTGATGTAGAATTAATGATGCAACAAAATAACTGCCATACCATGTAAAGCATCATAAAAATGAATGCACAGATCAGATATTACCCAAGGAGAAAAAGCACACTTGTCCTTCGCTGTCAACAAAAGATGGTGACTCAGTCCATAGCCGAATGAGATGTTCACTCCTAGCACATGTACAGATGAAGATGTTTTTGGCTCCCTGCTATATGCTGCAGCGTACCCTCTTCAGTGCTCCATTATTCAGATATCGTGGTTTCATCTCTTTCCAATGGAGAGTAATGGCACACTTCTCTGTTAACTCAAACACAATACCGGAATACAACGCCTTGGGCTATCATCTTCTTCACGCAACCTTCCACAGAGCTTTAACCACCACAGCCGCGTTGGCCTTCGTTGAAAAATGCTTCAAAGAAGTGTGAATCTCCTCCTGTACTTTACCGCTTCCTTCCTCTTTTGTCGAAGGCAGTTCCCTTGAGAAAATTGGTTTTCCTCCTTCTCCGATGTCCCCCTTACACATGCCAATTCATGGGGTATCTCTTCCCCATCATAAGGCAGCAACGACCCCTATCCTCTGCCAAGTCAGAGCCATAAAACCCCCATATTCCCCCACCAACAGCGAAGGGAGCCCTTTTTTCTGCCGCAAAAAACGGAAAGTGCCAGCATATATATTTCTCTGACATCCGAAACAGAAAGCGACTCCCATAGTAATAGAAGATGAGTATGAGTATGGTCCAAATGCTTCCAATAGTAGCTTGGACATCATCTCGATGAATATCAGAATTTTTCAGGCCCCAATTTAAATGTCATATTTGAAATCTTGGTGAAATGAAGACCAGCATGTTCCCGCATATAATGTTGACCTACTTTCCACAAGAGGGAGAGAGAGGATTTGACCTTCACAAACCCACTTGTAGCCTTCTAGGCCTACCGTTCTCTAATTAAAGCAGTTTGGATGTCATCAATTAACTTGAAAGACACAACATGACATACTGTTCAGCTTTGAAGGGCATGAATCCTGTATATGGCTCTTCAAGTTCCACATGTATGATACATGCTTATAAGTGAGCTCCCCACAACAACATCCACTCTACCATCTACAACAAGCACATGTGTATGCAACTGCTTGCTCTTAGCTGAATCCAAAACAGAAGCTGCTGCATGTCATGTCTATCAATGCATTTCCAATAGTAGTATCAAGTTTCCAATCCATTCTAATCATGATGTCGTCATGTAGTTGCAAATACCTCCCTTCAAACATTTGATCACTCTTCCAGTATCTGTAATCAAACGTATTTTCCTGCTAAATAGACCACCATTAGTGCATAAAAACCAACCATTTTCTGAGCTAACAGCAAGTCACATAAAGACTAGGTACCATTTTTCATTATAGCATCATATTCAGATTGCATAACAGGCATCCAATTTCCTAAATTTTGTGCTTCCTCAAACAAAACAGGCTCATTATCATCATAGAGACTAGAGGAAGCCATAGCATAGCAATCTGATGCAAAAGCCTTGACGAGCATGATATGAAAGAGGTGCATCTAATTTGTTGTCATGCAAAGTCTGCACCATGCATTTTGGCATAGTTTTTGCCTCCTGAATATCAGCTCTCTCATCAACAAGTGCATCATACAAATTTGCATCAGAAATGGAATGATCTGCATCATCACGTGAAACCTGTAAAGGCTGAGAAGTTGCCTCATTAGGACTAGCACTAGACTATGCACCTATACAAAGAGGTAGCAAAGTATCATAGATGTCTCCTTGAAGTATTCCAATGGCGATGCACCACAGTGCGCCCTCCTTCTTGAGAGCTCCACGACAATATCCTTAGAGTAGAAAACTGAGCTCCAGGTGCCGCACATGGTACTCTGCATTGAGGCTACAGAATATGTACAAAAACACAATACACACGGAGCACGAACAAAGACTCCTTAAGTGTTACAAATGCGACCGAACATACATTCTATGGTTGACCAGGCCACTGTATGTTTTATTAAAGAACATATAGAAAGAATCATCTGGTGGCCATTTGGCCTTTCACATGGATACTAACAATAACAATCTCCCATTAAAGGCCAATATGGCCAAAGTAACTATGGGAGAAAAATAAAGAATGATAAAGAATAGCTCAATGTAAGTATACAAACTATACCTCCCACCTGATGGGCACGTTACACAGTATACAAGTGACTATGTAAGATAGTGAAGTAACCCCCATCAAGTGACAACAGTGTCAAAAGCTATCATGTGGTAGAGATTTAGTCAAAGCATCTGCAATATTATCTCAGGTGTGGACCTTCTCAAGAATAATGTGCTCACTAGCTAAGAAATCTCTAATGAAGTGATACCTCACCTCAATGTGTTTGTTCTTTGCATGATAGACCGCATTCTTAGCCAAAGCAATGGCACTCTTACTATCACTGAGCAAATGAGGTACATGCTGAGGTAAACCCATATCACAAGCAAGACAAGAAAGCCACAATGCTTCCTTACATGCCTCACTTGCTGCAAGATACTCTACTTCTATGGTGGAAACAGCTGTACATTCTTCAAGATGAGATCTCCAAGAGATAACACCTCCAAGAAAATGAAAAATGTACCCTAATATAGACCTATGATTGTCTACACAACCAGCCTAGTTAGAATCTGTGTAATCAATAATGGATGCTTTCCCTCTACCTAAGCATAGGCACTTGTCCTTAGTGCCACTCAAATATCTCAAAAACATCTTGACTGATTCCCAATGTTTCTTTCCAGGATTAGACATATATCTGCTGACAACTCCCATTGCAAATGCAATGCCTGGTCTCGTAGCTACCATAGCATACGTGAGACTACCAACAATAGACTAATAAGGAATTTTGTTCATGAATTCCTTTTCCTCATCTGATTTGGGCAATCATACTTGCTTGATTTCACATATGTGGGTAAAGGTGTACTCAATGCCTTTCCACCATGCATATTGAACCTATGAAGTACTTTGGATATGTACTCATTTTGAGACAAGTATATGCATCTTTTACTATCACGAGTAATGCGCATGCCAAGAATATGTTTGGCATCGCCAAAATCCTTCATATCAAATGTTTGACTCTACTTCTTCTTGGGAATTGACAAGTCATAAGAGGACTTCCTAGTAATCAACATATCATCGACATAAAGTATCAAGCATATCAAGCTGCCATCTGAGCATCTCTTTGTGTAGAGACAATGATCCTCATTGCTTTGAGAATAGCCTTGAGACTTCAAAAAGCATCAAACTTTTGGTACCATTGTCTAGGGGACTGTTTAAGTCCATACAAGCTCTTCTTGAGCTTACAAACTAGGCTTTCATTGCCAAGAACTACATAAACCTCTGGTTGTTCCATATGGATCTCATCTATAAGATCTCCATGCAAGAAAGCACTTTTCACATCCATTTGGACTAGATCTAAGTCCTGCATTACAAGGAATCCAAGCAACATGCACACGGTACTCATATTGACCACTGGAGAGAAGATTGGCCACTGGAGAGAAGATTTCCTCAAAATCAACACCATGTTGTTGCTTAAAACCCTTTGCAACAAGTCGTGCTTTTTAGTTTGGAGAAGCACTATTTGATGTGAATTTTAGTGTATATACCCATTTACATGGTAAAGCTTTCCTGTCCTTTGGCAAAGGTACTAATTCCCAAGTACCATTCTTGTGAATAGAATCCAACTCACTCTTCATGGCATGCTCCCACTTGACATAATTCTCTGTCTTCATAGCCTCTTTGTAGCAAGAAGGCTCACCAACATTTGTTATCATAACAAAATCAAAACCTAGAACATATATACCAGGTGGATGTGAGACATGTGTAGAGTGCCTCAATGGTTGCTGAACACGAACATTTGCAGACTGATCTAATCGAACATTCTCTTGAACATCCCTAGGTGCAACATTTTTATGCATGCTAACTGGAGGATTAGTATCCTCAAACACCACTCTTCTAACTTCAACCTCCTTAATGGGTTGTTTATGCATCTTAGACTCATTGAAAACTGCATCACTAATTTTGATCATTGACCGCGTTTCAAGATCCCATAAGCGATATCCAAATTGTCCTCCTCGACCATATCCAAGAAAAATGCATTTCTTTGACTTATGGTCCAACTTTTTTCTAAGATTCTTGGGTATATGAACATATGCTTCACACCCAAAAACTTGAAGATAATCATAATATGGTGGCTTCTCTATCCATTACTTTTGTGCCACTTTCAAACCTTTGGCAGTACTAGGTGAAAGGTGCACATTTTGGGTTTGCTTTCCATATTGACAATGCTCAAAAAATGAAAAATATGAGAAAGATAACACAGGTAAGTAGCTAGAATGAGAAAGATTTTCCATTCCACTATGAGATATATATGGCCCAAACAACCATGCCAAATACAAGCCATACACTATTCAATAACAGCTAACAAGTGTTCTTTCTGTGATACAAATAAAAGATAAAGTGATCCAACTTTGATTCCTTGCAATAACCATATTGCCCTTTGATATGTGAAAGGACAGCATAGAAGACCACATTGTAACCAAGGTCATCAAGTTGACCAACTGACATCAAATTGCATGATAATTGAGGTACATGGTGTACATTATGCATAGTAAATTTTGAACCATCAATGAACTTCACAACCACATCTCCAATCCCCACAAGATCACATTGCTAAGAGTCATCAAGTCTCACAGTACCAAGAGACTTTGCTACATAATTAGAGAACCATTCTCTATGTTATGTCACATGGAAAGAAGCACTAGAATCTAGCAGCCACATGTGGGAAAGAGAATCATCCATAGGAGCCTCAGTTGGCATAGAACTATCAAGTATCAATACATCAACATCATCAAAAATAGCATTAATTTCCTAAATCTTCACACTCGAAGTAGATGTTACATTATCTGCCAGGTGCAATTGGATGGTAGACCTGGCCATTTCATCTAACTCATCACAATCATCTTCATCCATGTCAACAGGCTTCTTTGAAATTCCATTTACTGTCTTCCATTGCCTCCTCTGAATTAGCACATCTTTAATCTTATTCTTCGATAGAGAAAAGTATGTGCCATCAAATTTTCAGATCTCAAAATGTTCTTTACCCTGCAAGTTATAGCTCCTCCTCAGAACATGGGCACTAGACCCTCAACCACTAGATGTGCATGAGACCTCTGATGCCATGATGGTAGAGAACTGAATAGAATGATAATGGAGCTAGAAGAGTCCAAACTGCACTGGGGCTCAAAGAAGGATGACCAAGTGTCAGATTCTGGGAGAGAATTCAGCACTCTTCCCAGAAAACTGAATTAATGAACAGTAATGACTAACCAAAAGGAGTATGTGAGAATAAATATACTCACACCACCAAGTGTATCAAGGAGTAAATCGACCACTATATAGTTGACAAGACCAAAATTCTGGGAAAATTTTGCTAGAGTATCCTCTACAAAATGAGCATATGACCAGTGTCAAAATCTCATAAAACTACAAGTATTGACATGTTTACTTGCATAGTGAATCACTAACTCCACTGCATACGATCAGTTACCCGAAAGAAGCCAACTAGGCTTATCGAGCACCTATGAACAACTATCATACATCTCTTATGGCGAGGCTGGATAAGTCTTCCACCTGCATCACCAAAGAGATCCCAACATAGGGTGTCTCCTAGTTAAGAAAACCTCACCACGACCCTCTTTATGAAATGTAAAAGGCTTTATGCACAAATATAACTGTTATATCAATGACCACATGGAAGTACATAAGCGGTATCTACATAAGCATGCATAGTGTATATGTGCTCAATATATGCAGTAAAATGACATTGAAAGGCTGAATGCATAGCCCAAAAACTAGCCAACAACACCTGCAAGTGTCTGCCAACTCTGTTGTTTAGGTTCAAAAACTTGCATAAATTTGCAGTGGCTGCTCCCAACACAACTGAAAACCTTTTGAGAAACTTGTAGTTTTACGAGTGTAGTTGAAAACAGGACCCCAAAGCTGAATATTTATTTTTGGAAAAGTACAAAGAACACTCTTCTTGATGTTCTTGAACCTGTGTGAAGAGACCTATGCACGAAAGGACTCCAAAATGGCTCCAAAATCACCCCAAAAATGCTTCAAAAATAGGCTTTGAAAGCTAAGAATGAAGCTTTGAGGGACCAAAACATGTTCAAGGTGATGGTAACCTTAATTATTTCCCTTCTTCTGACACCACAAGAGTGTAGTTTAGTGGCGAGAGATTTCCATGATTAAGCGAGCTCTGGGGGGAATAGTACTGGATGGGTGACCTCTCAGGAAGTACGGAGAACCTCTATCTTCCTTGATCATTGAGGTCCTCCCTCATGTGTAGCCAATGGTGCCAAGGTCTATGCCTTGGTCGCCACCTTAGTTGTAAGCCTTGGAGAAAGTCTCGGATGGGTAGGGAGGTGCTTGCTTCGCTCACACAAAAGGAACAAAGCTTTTGCGTCGAAATGCTCTAATACCAATGAAGTATTTTGATGGAGATGCATCACAATGCACTCTCCTTCTTGAGAGCTCCATGATGATATCCTCAGAGTAGAAAATTGAACTCCAGGTGCCGCATAGGGTACTTTGTAGTGACACTGCAGAATACGTAGAAAAACACAGTTTACAGGGAGCATGCTTGTCAGTTAGGGAAACAAAGCACATTTCCATTCAAGAAAGGAGCACATATGAGCAATGAAGTGTTGAATCTCATACACACAGATGTATGGGAACCTACAAGGGAGCCATCCATTGGAGGTAATACATACTTTTTCACATTTATAGATGATCATTCAAGGTTTGTTTGGATGTATTACATGAAGACAAAGTCAAGTGTGCAAGGAGACAAAGAAGTATATAAAAACCCTCATATTGGATGGAGGGGGAGAGTATTTTACAAATCAATTTCTAGATTTTCTACATGAGCATGGCATCAAAAGGAAATTCACTTGCAAGTATACACCTCAAAAAAATGGGGTGGCACAGAGGAAGAACAGATATATAGAAGGGCCTAGAGCTATGTTAAATTAAATGAATGTTCCTAATGCTTATTGGACCAATGCAATGAATGCATTCATGTACATTATGAATAGGTGTCCAATGTTAGGAGTATATAGATTCACACCTTATGAAGCTTGATGTGGTAAGAAATCCAACCTTTCACATCTGAGAGTGTTATGTTCACATATCTCAACAATTGAGACACAAGTTAGACCCGATGGCAAAAAGGTGTATATTTCTTGGATATTCCTCAAAGCAAAAGGGATTCAAATGATATAATGAACATAGACTCCTTAGGTGTTACAAATGCAGTCAAACATACATTTTCTGGCTGACTAGACCACTATATGTTTTATTAATGAACATATACAAAGAAATGTCTAGTGGCCATTTGGCCTTTCACATGGACACTAACGGTAACACTCCTTAGTACATGAAAGTAGTGGTTGAATAGCATCCTCCCCAAAAACAACATCACAGCTAACTAGTATGCATTTGGTTTGTGGATGATACAGATGATAACCTTTGCTTTCAAAACTATACCCAACAAAAATACATTTCACTGCTTCATCATCCAATTTTCTACATTTTTGTTCAGGCACTAATGCATATGCCAAACAACCAAAAACATGTAGATGAGCAACATATGGCTTGCAACCATGCCAAGCCTCATATGGAGTGATAGACTGCAATGCTTTAGTGGGACAATTGTTAAGTACATATGCTTCACACATAACAACCTCAAGCCAAAAACTATGTGGTAAAGCCTCACTCTTGACCATACACCTTGCCATCTCCATGAGTGACCTATTCTTCCGTTCAACAACTCCATTCTGTTGAGGTGTATACGGCACTAAAAACTAATGTTTTATCCCATGTTCAGCCAGAAACGCATTAACTTTATAAGACATATATTCCCCCCTCGATCAAAACGAAGGATGCCCATTTTACATAGTGATGGATTTTCAACCAAAACCAAAAACTTTTTGAAGCACGTAAACACTTCAAACTTTGCTTTCAATGGATATACCCATGCATGCATGGAAAAATCATCAATGAAAGTCACAAAGTAAAGATAGTTCCCAAAAGAAGGTGTCTGCATAGGACCACAGACATCACTATGAACAAGCTACAATTTCCGAGTAGCTCGAACTGAACCATCTTTTGGGAAGGAGGAACACTACATTTTGCCCAAAATATAGCCTTCACAAACATGTTTATCGGGTGCCTCAAGTTTGGGCAAAAAGGACACCATTTCATATTTCTGTAGGCATAGCAAACTAGCAAAATTCAGATGACCAAAGTGTGCATGCCAAAGCTTTGCATCTGACATAGCCTGAGAATCATGTACTGCACATGCTTATAGAGACCACGACATAAAATGCCAGAAGCAATAATCACATCGCCATTTGACAGATCATGAACTATACATCTCTCATCAACAAATTTCACAACTAAGCCAATCTTGTCTAAAGCTAAAATTGATAATAGATTCTTCTTGATCCCTCACACAAATAAAGCATCCGACAATGTAAAATAACTACCATCAGGAGTAGTCAAAATGATCTTACCAACTCCGATGACAAGATAAGAGGAGTTGTTGGCACATGTGACAGTATTCCCTATAGGGGCAAGCTTGAGTGAAGTCAAGAAATTGCACTACGAGGTAATATGTTTGGTTGCCCCACTATCAAAGTACCAAACATCTGAGTCTACTGCAGACATATACTGTTCAGGAAAAGATGGGTCAAAACCACAAACAGTAGTAAACTCCCATTCTTCATTCTGCACTAGATTAGCAAACTTTGTTTTTGGTGTAGAGGCATCTGCAACAACCATTCCAGCCTCTTTTTTATTTGCCTCTTTAGCAACCAATTTTCGACAGCTCTTTATGACATGATCATTTGCTTTATAGTATTTGCAAAACTATTTTTGCTTTTCTATTTTCTTCTCATCTCTGTCATCCTTCTTTGATTGTGCAAAATTAGCAGATTTTTGCTTACTCATAGAAGAGCTCCATTTACCTTTGCCCTTCTGACTAGCCATGAAAGCTTGATCTGCAACATGCATAATGGACATGTTATGCCTAGATTGATCTTCTTGCAATAGAACAGAGACTAACTCCTCAAATTTTAAGGCATTTGGATTACCTTTCATCATCAAATGAAGAGTGGAAACAAAACTCTGATATGAATCGGGAAGACCATTCAGAATAGTCTACACAAGTGAACTGTCAGGTAAGACTTCATCAAAAAAAATCAACTATTCCTTCAAATCTCTAATCTTTGTCAAAAAAATGTCCATGGAATCACCTTCATTCATGTGCTCACTCTCCAACTGTTTTCAGAGGTAAGCAACACGAGCCTCATTCCTTGCATGGTATAAAGTGGTAAACATATCCCAAGCATCCTTAGTTATTCTGCAAGAGAAAATGTGATGTATAATGGCATTTTTGACGGACAAGGCTATCAATGCATGTGTCTAAGCATCTCAGCCATCCCAATGAATTGTCTCTACAATAGGTGCAAAAACACGAACATGAAGAATATCGTCATCTTCAATGCCATCTGTATCACCTTCAGCAACTGTGTTTGCGGGTGTAATAGGATGTTTTTCAATACCCTCCACAATATTCCACAATCCTTTTGCGACCAATACACGATGCATCATATAACCCCATAATGGGTAATTCACACCATCCAACTTATCCTCAATAACCAACATATGAAATACATCATTGCTTTCAGCCATGGCCATTGATTAAAATACCTTGATGCAGAAAATTGGTTGTATCTCAAAAAGATGAACAAAACTACCCTATCGAGTTCTGCTAAACATGTACCAGACTTCGAGACACTTATACTAGCGAACCAAAACTTGTATATCTCTTTGGCACAAAAAGAAGAAATATCATGCACAAGCACGATGATAGTGCATTCGGAGGCCAAAACAAGCTCAGATCGCGATTTTGGCACCACACAACAAAGTTGTTTTGATCTCCTAATCACCATGAGTATGCTCACCAAATTTCGTGTGATTCTGAGATTGTGATCAGAGAGGTGTGGATGACACCCTCGATCAAGCGGCAACCTACTCTGATACCAGTTGTTGAAGTTGGAGGTCTGCGGAAGCACATGAATAGCACAAGGAAGAAGAAGAAGCTTGGAGCACAACACACAATATTGAATGTATTACCACTAGAATGTACAAAGATAACTAAACCTTTAGGGCAATAGGTGTATATACAAGATGGGGTAAAATAACCTCCTAAAGAGGTAAAAAAGTGCCCTGGTGGTCCTAGTGTGTTCACACACATCACTACCTAAATATATCAATAGTTATGCATGAATAAATCGAGCATCCAACAGCATGTTGATAGAGAACAACATCAAATGCATCTCCAATAGCATGAAAACTCAATTGTAAGCATATTTCCATAGGAGTGGCAATAGGTTTGCAATCTTCAAGGCCAACATGCTACAATAATGTGTCAACATATTTCATTTTACATAAAGTGATTTCCTCATCAATTTGCATACATTGAATGCCTAAATAATGATGCAAATGCCCCAAATCTGACATCTCAAAAAAGGCATGCAAATCAGCCTAAAACTCAGCAATGTGCTTCTCATTAGGATCAGTGAGCAGCATGTCATCAACATACCCAACAATGATAAGAAGTACATCATCTACACGCCTAACATATAAGGTAGTTGGATTTTTCTCAAAACCATGTGCAATCAAGTAGGCATGTATCTTTTCATACCAAGCACGTGGTGCTTGCGTCAAACAATATAATGCCTTTTTCAACTTGCACACATTCTTTTCATGCCCTTTTTGCACAAAACCATGGGGCAAGAATACATACACTTCTTCATGTTAGTCAACATTCAAAAATGCAATTTTAATGTCCAAATAATTTACATTCCAACCATGATGAGTTGCAAGTGCACGAATGCTACAAATGATAGTCATTCGGCATGTGGGTGCAAAGGTCTCATCAAAATCAATGCCTCTTTCTTAAGCATAACCTTTTGCAACAAAGCTAGCTTTATACCTATCAATTGTTCCATTAAGCCTACAATTCAACTTGTATACCCATTTAGTGCCAATGGCCTTTTTTCTTGGAGGCAAAACACATAAAGATCCAGTACGATTCTTCATAGTAACATCATATTTTAATTGCATAGTAGCCAATCAATTTTCTAAATTTTGTGCTTCATCAAAAGAAACATGCTCATTCTCATCACAAAGACTAGAGGTAGTTATTGCATATCAATCTAATGCAAAAGAATCGCCCTGAGATCCTAAACAAGTATGATATCATAAAGATGCATCTAATTTGCTATCTCTCAAGGTGTTCACTAGACATTTAGGCATTGTTTTTGCCTCCTCTATATCAACCCTCTCATCAACAAGTTCATCATGTAAATCTACATAAAAAATGGAATGATCTACATCATCATGTATAACCTATAAAGGCTGAAAAATTGCCTCATTTAGACCAGTACTTTACTGTCCTGTAAAAAGATGCAACAAAGTGTCATAGACATCTTTGGAGCTAATTGATGTCTCCTTAATACATGAAAGTAATGGTTGAAGTGCATCTTCCACAAAAACAACATCATAGCTAACCAAAATGCATTTAGTCTATGGATGATACAGACAATAGCCTTTGCTTTCAGAATTGTACCCAACAAAAATACATTTCACTGCTTCATCATCCAATTGCTTGTGTTAT
The DNA here is from genome assembly GCA_020310875.1 of Ceratopteris richardii. Taxonomy (NCBI): domain Eukaryota; kingdom Viridiplantae; phylum Streptophyta; class Polypodiopsida; order Polypodiales; family Pteridaceae; genus Ceratopteris; species Ceratopteris richardii. Next base: position 54,655,733 of record CM035407.1, on the reverse strand, counting down.
TGTTTAGGCACTAATGTATATGCCAGACACAAATGAGCAACAAATGCCTTGTGACCATGCCAAGACTCATATAGAGTGATAGACTGTAGTTCTTTGGTAGGATGCCTATTAAGTACATATGTTGTACACATAACATCATTAAGTCAGAAGCTATGTGGTAACGCCTAACTTTTGACCATACAACTCGCCCTTTCCATGAGAGACCTGTTCTTTCTTTCTGAAACTCCATTTTGTTGAGGTCTATATGGAATTTTACACTAATCTTTTATCCCACACTCGGCCAAAAATGTGTTAAAATGTGAAGACATGTATTCCTCCCCTCAATCAGAACAAAGGGTGCCCAATTTACATGCGTAAAGATTTTCAGCCATAACCAAAAACTATTTGAAGCACATAAACACTTCAGACTTTGCTTTAAATACACCCACACATGCCTAGAAAAATATTCAATGAAAGCTACAAAATAAAGGTATTTCCCAAAATAAGGTGTTTGCATAGGACCATAGACACCAATATGAACAAGCTGCAATATGTTGTTGGGAAAGATGGATGGACACTCCAAGAGATTGAGTAGGTACTGCCAAAATGTGCTTTGTAACAGCCCCCTAATGCTTCAGACTTGATAAGTGGACCTCCTTAGCTTTCCAATGACACCATAAAATGTCCTATGTACTTTGGAAATGATGTGTGTAATGATTGAATCAAAACAGAATACTTTGACACTCAACAATCTCAAGAAAACCTTCTATTTATGTCTTGACACCTACTGGATCTTTTGCTCACTATGACCAACACAATAGGAATTGGAAAAATTCCTTTTAGGGGTATTTACTTGGCTTAGCAAGCTAACTATTCCAAGTGGAATGATGTAAAAAGATATACTATGCTAAGAGAAATCAATTTAGCAAGTAAACCTTTACCCCCGATTTTTTACGATTGTTGCACACAATGACCAGTGATCACCTCGATGAGCTTTTCTCTGAAATGGCTGAATAGAATTTCTTCAAACTTTGATATCATGTAGAAAACTTTGAGTTCAATCCAACAAGCTTTAGATCTTTGAATTTTGTGGAGAAATGACTGAGATATGAGCTCCACAAGTTGACAGACTTTCAAGTAGTATGACAGAGAACTCAGAAATGACTAATGAAGATATATGTATTAATGAACACTTGTATACAAATCCATTGGCATGAAGATCATTGCCTAATGGTGTACATAGGTGTGGGCTAGAGTGTAGGCCTCACACACACTCAGAATTGACAGTAATAAGCTCGGGAATGATGAGTCTTAACCGTGACTTTTTCATGTTCACTTTTATAGTGACTGAGTAAGAATTTGAATTCAAATTCAAACTTTTGGCTCCCTATGATCAAGCTCCTATATCCTAGGAGATATTCCATCAATCAAATCAACATTTTTTCAAGAATCCCATTTGGTAGGTGTTTACAAAGATTCCAAGTCAAATATGACTTTTACAATGAGGTAAAGTGGTAATTAACCACTAGCAATAGTTCCCATATGTGTATGGACTTCAATGTATCCATCAAGCCAAATGTGTAGGCTTGTAACTTGCACCAACAGCTCCCCCTCAAGCCAAACGTTTTGGCTTGGTCTTCATCTTCAATCTTCATGTATATCTTGCAATCCGATCATTGCTTTGAACCTACAAAGTTTGGTTCCATCCAAAGCTTTAGTCAACAAATCTGCACACTGCATGTTGGTTGATACATAGGTTAGTTGAATGTCCTTGCTTAACAACTTCTCTCTCACATAATGGTAATGGACCTCTATATGCTTGGTCCTAGCATGATAGATGGGATTAGTTGCAAGGTGAAGTGAACCTGAATTATCTCCAAAGATTATTGGTGACCTAGTATATAAACCCAATTCTGTATAAAATAGCTTGATCCATATGGCTTCTTGTGTGGCATTAGCCAGTCCTCTATACTCTTCTTCTGTAGAGGATAAAGCAACAGTAGGTTGCTTCTTTGAAGACCATGATATTGGCTTATCACTTGCAAATGAAATGTATCCAGAAGTGCTCCTCCTATCATCCTTGCATCCTCCCAATCTGCATCTGAATAGATCTTGATATCAATGTCTGAAGTGTAAGGAAAATACAAACCATTATTTTGTGTACCCTTGAGATACTTCAAGATTCTCTTGGCAGCCTCTAAGTGAGGTGTCCTTGCCTTGTGCATAAACTGACTTAGCACACTAACTCCATATGCAATGTCTGTCCTTGTTAAGGTAGCATAGTTCAAGCTACCCACCATACTTTGATAACCTGTAATGTCATTAACTTCATCATTTTAGGTTTACCTCCATTGGAGTACTTGCAACTTTGGCATCCTGCAAGTGAAACTTCTTCAACATATCCTGCATGTATTTTTTCTAAGTAATGTATATCCCTGAGTTAGTATAGACTAACTCAAGTCCAAGAAAATACTTTAGTAGACCAAGATCATTGATCTTGAACTCCTTCATCATCTGGCTTTTGATTTGTCTGATTCCATTAACATCATTACCTGTAAGTATGATGTCATCAACATAAACACAAAGGTATATTACCTTTGAATTACTTCTCTTGATGAATAGAGAAGTATCTGCCTTGCTCATGACAAAACCTTGATCTTGGAGGTATGTAGTTAACCTGTAATTCCATGCCCTAGGTGCCTGTTTCAATCCATATAAAGACTTTTTCAATTTGCAAACATATGTTAGCTTCTTAGGGTCCTCATAGCCAGGAGGTTGTGACATATATACTTCCTCTGAAATCCATCCATTCAAGAAAGCATTCTTGACATCCAATAGGTACATGTTTTTTTTTATGCAGCCACACTTACCAACACTCTGATTGTTGGCATCTTGGCCACAAGAGAGAATGTCTCTTCATAGTCAATGCCTTGGGTTTGTGCAAAACCCTTGGCTACCAATCTGGCTTTGTACATATTAATTGACCCATCAGAATTTCTTTTAAGTTTATAGATCCATCTAGATCCTATTACCTTCATGGAGTCCTTCTTTGGTACTAGTTCCCATGTGTCACTTTCCTTGAGTGCTTCAATCTCTTCATCCATAGCCTCTTTCCATTTTGACTTGGTTATGGCTTCTTCATATGATCCTGGTTCTTCACTTGACAAATCTTTGGTGAGATAAACAGAGTGTTTAGTAACAAGAGTTGTATCATACCCATATCTGATAGGTTTTTTGCTCTCTCTTGGTGATCTTCTGATTGACTGATTTGAAGATTCAGGTATGTCTTCAAGCTTCTTCATTTTGACTTTCCCTTTAGACTTCCATGCCTTGAACTCTTCAAGGTTGATAATGTCTTCATCATCTGAGTTTGAGTCTTCATTCTGAGTAGGTTCCTCTTTATCAAGACTTGGAAACTCCTCTTCCAAGTCATAGGGTAGTTTGACCTTCCTGCATTCATTCTCATACCAAGAATCATTTTCATCAAAGACAACATCTCTACTAACCATGAATCCCTTATTAGAAGGGTTGTAAAACCTGTAACCTTTTTTATTTAGGTCATATCCAATAAAGATGCATTTTTCAGCCTTTGGGTCTATCTTACCTCTTATCTGAGAAGGAATGTGTACATATGCTACACATCCAAATATCTTGCAATGGTCTAGTGAGGGTCTCTTACCATGCCATGCTTCATAGGGTGTCATCCCATCAAGGGACTTAGATGGTAACCTGTTTATGAGGTAAGTGGCAGTAGAAACACTTTCTACCCATAGATAGTTTGGTAACTTTTTCTCATTCAACATAGACCTAGCTGTTTCAACAATCAACCTATTTCTTCTCTCAACTATCCCATTCTGTTCAGGGGTATACCTTGTGGTGGTTTCTCTTTTGATGCCTTTGTCCTACAAGAAGTCTTCAAATTCATTGGAGAAGTACTCACCTCCTCCATCTGACCTTAGTCTCTTCAAATTCTTCCCTGTTTGATTCTCAACAAGTGCAAGATATTTTTTTAAGCAATTAAACACCTCATCCTTGTGCTTCATAAAGTACAATACAGTCCACCTGCTATAATCATCAATAAAAGATACATAGTACCTGGATCCTGAGATTGAGGGATCTTTGCTTAGTCCCCATACACCTGTATGTACAAGTTCTAGGTAGTCTTCATGCATGTAACCTTTCCTTGAGAAGGGTAACCTGTGAGACTTCTCAAATTGACAAGCACTACATTTATATATCATGTGTTGTTTGGAAACATTTGGTATTCCAATAACACATTGATCCCTGCATATCTGCTTCAAGGTTCTTTCTCCTACATGTCCTAATCTTTTGTGCCAAATCTCAAGCTCTGAAAGTGTTTGGTCTTTATAACTGTATAGTGCAATGTTCTTTGTGTCTTCTAGCTCAAAAGTGAAAAGTCTACCTGATTTTTCTCCTTTTGCAATCCTCTTGAACCCCTGCTTAGGATCCTCCACAAATGCTCCAAATTGATTGAATCTAACCTGCAAACCTTTCTCCACAATCTGTCCAACACTCATCAGATTTTTGGTAATGGTTGGTACATAGAGTACCCTACTCAACAAGTTCTGATTTCCATCACAAGTCTTAACATTTCCAACTTTAACTACTGAGTGCTTGGTGTCATCACCTATTTGGACTTGATGCTTACCTTTTGGTTCCTCAAGATCAGAGAGTAGTGCTACATTGCCAGCCACATGATTTGAGCATCCTGAGTCAATGTAGAATAGGTGCTCATCATTTGTACCTAGTTTTGAAGTCATGTTCATGATTAGAAGAGAATCATCCTGCACTTCTGTATAGTTGTTGTAGTCCTTTCTGGATTTGAATCCTCCTTGGTAGTTGCCATTGTAATTGTTGTTGTAGTTGTTGTTGTAGCCTTGGTGATGGTTGAATCTACCTCTTGTCTGTGAGTATCCACCTCTTTGGTGTCCTCTTCCTCTCTGATTCTTGTAATTCCTGAAACACTCATATGTAGTATGATTTGATAAACCACAAATGCTGCATGGTGAGGGGTTATAGGATCTCCCCCTTCCTTGCTTACCTTCTCTGCCCCTTCCTCTTGATGATCTACCTCTCCCTACATAGTTGGCTTGGGAGGTAGAGCCTTCATCTTCCACCTTCTTGTTCTTTCCTTTATCTTTAGACTTCTTATCAGTGTATAGGGCAGAAGAGTTATTACCTTTGGATGTGTCTCCATTCTTGTTGAGCTTTGCTTCATGAGTAAACAATTGTCCCATGAGAGTTGTAAGATCTGGAATTTGCATGTCCATGTAAAGGTCCATGGCAGTGGTGAAGCTTTCCCATTTGTCATCAGCTTTGATCCCATTGATCACTTGCCTTACAATCTGCTCTTCTTCAATCTCTTCTCCTATGCTTGCTAACTGATCTGCTACATCTTTACTCTTGGTCACAAATTCTGAAACAGCTTGCTTAGGTTGCTTCCTTAATGTGGTAAATTCAATACACAACTGATTTTTTCTAGCCTTTGTGTTGGAAGAGAAATAAGATGACAAAGTTTCCCAAGTCTCTTGGGATGTATTAGAGTTCCTAATGTGTGGCAAAAGAAAATCAGAGATGGAGTTGAGTAAATAAGACCTTGCTAATGCATCCTTTGCACACCATGTGTTGAGCTTTTCATGTTCTTCCTTTGGTGGCAATCCTCTTGTTTTGAATGAGGGCAATTCCTCATCTCCTGAGATGTATCCATAAAGACTCCTTCCTTGTAGGTAGGTCTTCATCCTTAGAGACCATGTCTGATAGTTGTTCCTGTCCAATTTATCAATAAATGAAGGAAAACCATCTCCCATTTTACCTTAGTTTGCTCTAATACCACTATTGGGAAAGATGGATGGACACTCCAAGAGATTGAGTAGGTACTGCCAAAACCTGCTTTGTACCAGCCCCCTAATGCTTTAGGTTTGATAAGTGGACCTCCTTAGCTTTCCAATGACACCATAAAATGGCCTATGTACTTTGGAAATGATGTGTGTCATGATTGAATCAAAACAGATAACTTTGACACTCAACAATCTCAAGAAAAACTTCTATTTATGTCTTGACACCTGCTGGATCTTTTGCCCAGTATGACCAGCACAGTAGGAATTGGAAAAATTCCTTTTTGGGTTTTTAATTAGCTTAGAAAGCTAACTATTCCAAGTGGAATGATGTAAAAAGATAAACTATGCTAAGAGAAAGCAATTTAGCAAGTAAACCTTTAGCCTCGATTTTTTAGGACTGTTGCAGACAATGACCAGTGATCACCTCGACAAGCTTTTCTCCGAAATGGCTGAATAGAATTTCTTCAACTTTTGAAAGCATGTCGACAACTTTGAGCTGAATCCAAAAAGCTTTAGATCTTTGAATTTTGTGAAGAAATGACTGAGATATGAGCTCCACAAGTTGACAGACTTTCAAGTAGTATGATAGAGAACTCAGAAATGACTAATGAAAATATATGTATTAATGAGCACTTGTATACAAATCCATTGGCAAAAATATCATTGCCTAATGGTGTAGATAGGTGTGGGCTAGAGTGTAGGCCTCACACACACTCAGAATTGACAGTAATAAGCTCGGGAATGATGAGTCTTAATCGTGACTTTTTCATGTTCACTTTTATAGTGATTGAGTAAGAATTTGAATTCAAATTCAAACTTTTGGCTCCCTATGATCAAGCTCCTATATCCTAGGAGATATTCCATCAACCAAATCTACCTTTTTTCATGAATCCCATTTGGTAGGTGTTTACAAAGATTCCAAGTGAAATATGACTTTTACAATGAGGTAAAGTGGTAATTAACCACTAGCAATAGTTCCTATGCTTCTCCATATGTGTATGGACTTCAATGTATCCATCAAGCCAAATGTGTAGGCTTGTAACGTGCACCAACATATGTGAGCAGATCTAGCTAAAACATCTTTAGGGAATGAATATTGCAACATTTTAACCAAAATATAGCCTTCACAAACATGTTTACAAGGTTTCTCATATTTTCATAGAGAGGACACCATTTTAGATTTTTGCAGGCATAGAAAACTAGCATAATTCATATGACCAAAGCATGCATGCCAAAGCTTTGCATCTGAGAGAGCCTGAGAATCTTGAACACATGTTGTATCATTCACAGATATTGCATATTCTATCAGCTTATACAGCACACAACATACAATGCTAGAAGCAATAATAAAATCTTCATTTGAGAGATCATGAACTGTACATCTTGTTGATATATTTAGGTAGTGATGTGTGTGAACACACTAGTTCTGTCGGGGCACTTTCTTCCCTCTTTAGGAGGTTTTCTTCCCCCTGCTTGTATATATACGCCTATAGCCCTAACCGATTACTTATCTTTGTACATTCTAGTGTTAATACATTCAGTATTGTGTGTTGTGCTCCAAGCTTCTTCTTCTTCCTTGTGTTGTTTGCATGCTTCTGTAGATGTCTAACTCCAACAATTGGTATCAGAGCAGGTCATCGCTTCATGTAGGGCATCGTCGACACCCTTCCGGTCACAGTCTCAGAATCACACAAATTTGGTGAGCATACTCAAGGTGATTAGGAGATCAAAACAGCTTGTCTATGTGGCACTGAAATCGTGATCTAAGCTCATTTCAGCCTCCGAACGCACTATCATAGTGCTTGTGCAGGCTATTTTGTATTTTTGTGCCAAAGATATATACTATTTTCAGGTCGCCACTGTAAGCATCCCAAAGTCTACTACAGGTCTAGCAGAACTCGTCAGGGTAGTTTTGTTCAACTTTTTCAAATATAGTCATTTCTCTACATAAGGGTATCTTAGTGAGTGGCCATGGTTGAAAGCAGTGATGTATTTCATATGTTTGTTGTTGAGGATAAGTTGGAAAGTATCAATTACCCATTGTGGTTTTATATAATGCAACATGTATTGGTTGCAAAAGGATTGTGGAACATTGTGTAGGGTGTTGAAAAATGCCCTATTACACCTGCAAATATAGGTATTGATTTTTGTTGATGAAGTTATACCAGATAGCTCACTTTTGCAATCCATTCTGAATGGTCTTCGTGATTCATATCAAAGTTTTGCTTCTACTCTTTGTTTGATGATGAAAGACAATCCAAATGCCCTGTCATTTGAAGAGTTAGTTTTTGTTCTGCTACAGGAAGATCAATCTAGGCAGAATAGGTCCATTATGCATGTTGCAGATCAAGCTTTCTTGGCTAGATAGAAGGGTAAAGGTAAATGGAGCCCATCTACTAGTAAGCAGAAATTTGCAAATGTTGTACATTCAAAGAAAGAAGACAAAGATGAGAAGAAATTAGAAAAGCAGAAATTGTTTTGCTAATACTGTAAAGCAAATGATCATCTCATTAAGAGCTGTCCAAAAGTGGTTGTTAAAGAGGCAAAGAAGAAAGAGGCGAGAATCGTTGTTGCAAAGGCCTCCATACCGAAAGCACAATATGCTAATCTTGTGCAGAATGAAGAATGGGCATTTAATATTGTTTGCAGTTTTGACCCATCTTCTCATGAGCAATGTATGTCTGCAATAGACTCATATGTTTGGTATTTTAAGCGTGGGCAACCAAACATATTACCTCACAGTGCAATTTCTTTACTTCACTTGAGCCTACCCCTACAAGGAATACTATCACATGCGCCAAAAACTCCTCTTATGCTATTATGGGAGTTGGTAAGATCATTCTTACTGCTACTTGAAGTATTTCGCTGGCGATGCACCGTACTACACTCTCCTTCTCGAGAGCTCCACGACGATATGCTCGGGTAGAAACCGAGCTCCTGACTCCGCACACAGTACTCCGCACAGAGGCTCTAGAATACGCAGAAAACACAGTACATAGGGAGCACGACGACAGACTTCTTAGGTCTTACAAATGCGATCGAACTTACAGTCTGTGACTGACCAGGCCACTATATGTTTTATTAAAGAACATATACAAAGAAGTGTCCGGTGGCCATTTGGCCTTTCAGATGGACACTAATGGTAACAATCTCCCACTAAAGGCCAATATGGCCAGAGTAACTATGGGAGAAAAAAAAAGAAAGAATGATAAAGAATACATAAGTGTAAGTATACAAACTATACCTCCCACTTGATGGGCATGTTACACAGTATACAAGTGACTGCGTAAGATCAAGAATCAAGTAACCCCCATCAAGTGACAACAGTGTCGAAAGCTATCCTGTGGTAGAGCTTTAGTCAAAGCATCTCCAGCATTATCTCGAGTGTGAACCTTCTCAAGAATAATGCTCTCAGTGGCTAAGCAATCTCTAATGAAGTGATACCTCACCTCAATGTGCTTGGTCTTTGCATGATAGACCGGATTCTTAGCCAAAGCAATGGCACTCTGACTATCACTGAGCAAGTGAGGTACATGCTGAGGCAAACCCATATCACAAGCAAGACGAGAAAGCCACAATGCTTCCTTACATGCCTCACTTGCTGCAACATACTCTGCTTCTGTGGTGGAAACAGCTGTACATTCTTGAAGACGAGATCTCCAAGAGATAGCACCTCCAGCAAAATGAAAAATGTACCCTGATGTAGACTTACGATTGTCTACACAACCAGCATAGTCAGAATCTGTGTAACCAATAATGGATGCTTTCCCTCTACCTAAGCATAGACACTTGTCCTTAGTGCCACTCAGATATCTCAAAATCATTTTGATCGCTTCCCAATGTTTCTTGCCAGGATTAGACATATATCTGCTCACAACTCCCACTGCAAATGCAATGTCTGGTCTTGTAGCTACCATAGCATACATGAGACTACCAACAGCAGACTGATAGGGAATTTTGGTCATGAATTCCTTTTCCTCATCTGATTTGGGGCAATCGTCCTTGCTCAATTTCACATATGTGGGTAAAGGTGTACTCAATGTCTTTCCACCCTGCATATTGAATCGGTGAAGTACTTTGGATATGTACTCACTTTGAGACAAGTATATGCATCTTTTACTCCTATCACGAGTAATGTGCATGCCAAGAATATGTTTGGCATCCCCCAAATCCTTCATATCAAATGTCTGACTCAACTTCTTTTTGAGAATTGAAAAATCATAAGAGGACTTCCCAGCAATCAACATATCATCGACGTAAAGTATCAAGCATATCAAGCTGCCATCAGAACATCTCTTTGTGTAGAGACAATGATCCTCATTGCTCCGAGAATAGCCTTGGGACTTCATAAAAGCATCAAACTTTTGGTACCATTGTCTAGGAGACTGTTTAAGTCCATACAAGCTCTTCTTGAGCTTACAAACTAGACTTTCCTTGCCGGGAACTACATAACCCTCTGGTTGTTCCATATAGATCTCATCTGTAAGATCTCCATGCAAGAAAGCTGTTTTCACATCCATTTGGACTAGCTCTAAGTCCTCCATTGCAACGAATCCAAGCAACATGCGCAAAGTAGTCATCTTGACCACTGGAGAGAAGATTTCCTCAAAATCAACACCATGTTGTTGCTTAAAACCCTTTGCAACAAGTCGTGCTTTATATTTTGGAGAAGCACTATCTGATGTGAATTTCAGCTTATACACCCATTTACATGGTAAAGCTTTCCTGCCCTTTGGCAAAGGTACTAAGTCCCAAGTACCATTCTTGTGAATAGAATCCAACTCACTCTTCATGGCACACTCCCACTTGACATGATCCTCTGTCTACATAGCCTCTTTGTAGCAAGAGGGCTCACCGGCATCTGTTAGCATAACAAAATCTAAACCTGGAACATATCTATCAGGTGGATATGAGACACGTGCAGAACGTCTCAATGGTTGCTGAACAGGAACATGTGCAGACTGATCTGAATGGACATTCTCTTGAACATCCCTATGTGCAGCATTTTTATGCATGCTAACCAGAGGACTAGTATCCTCAAACACCACTCTTCTCACTTCAACCTCCTTAATCGGCTGTTTATGCATCTTAGACTCATTAAAAATGACATCACTACTTCTGATCATTGACCGTGTTTCAGGATCCCATAAGCGATATCCAAATTGTCCTTCTCGACCATATCCAAGAAAAATGCATTTCTTTGACTTATGGTCAAACTTCTGTCTAAGATTCTTGGGTATATGAACATATGCTTCACACCCAAAAACTCAAAGATGATCATAATATGGTGGTTTCCCTGTCCATAACTCTTGTGCCACTTTCAGACCTTTGGCAGTACTAGGTGAAAGGTTAATCACATGAACTGCAGTCAATACTGCTTCTGCCCAAAAACCTTGTGAGAGGTTTGCATGATGCAACATAGAGACTACTCTATCTTGAATAGTTCTATTCATCCTCTCAGCTACACCATTCTGTACTGGGGTATAAGGAGCTGTAAACTCTCTACGAATCCCTCTACACTGACAGAAAAGGCTGAATTCATGTGAGGTATACTCACCCCCATTATCTGAACGTAAAGCCTTAAGCTTAGTTCCTTTTTCAGTCTCAACTGAAGCAAGCCATTTTCTGAAAGTAGGGAATACATCATCCTTCGATTTGATAGGATATACCCAGACTTTTCTAGTAGCATCATCTATGAAAGTGACAAAGTAAAGAGAACCACCTAAGGACCTAGTGGGCATAGGACCACACACATCTGTATGAACAAGATCTAAAGGCTGAATTGAAGAGTCAATGTGCGTTTTATGCACATTTCTGGTTTGCTTTCCATATTGACAATGCTCACAAAATGAAAAATCAGAGAAAGATAACACAAGTAAGTAGCCAGAACGAGAAAGATTTTCCATTCCACTACGAGATATATGGCCCAAACGACCATGCCAAATACAAGCCATAGGCTGTTCAGTAACAGCTAACAAGTGTTCTTTCTGTGATACAAATAAAGGGTAAAGTGAGCCAACTTTCCTTCCTTTTGCAATAACCATATTGCCCTTTGATATACGAAAGGACTGAGCATAGAAGACCACCTTGTAACCAAGGTCATCAAGTTGACCAACTGACATCAAACTGCGTGATAACTGAGGTACATGGCGTACATTATGCATAGTAAATTTTGAACCGTCAATGAACTGCACAACCACATCTCCAATCCCCGCAACATCACACTGGTAAGAGTCACCAAGTCTCACGGTACCAAGAGACTTTGCTGCATAATTAGAGAACCATTCTCTATGTGGTGTCACATGGAAAGAAGCACCAGAATCTAGCAGCCAGGTGTGGGAAAGAGAATCAGCCATAAGTGCCTCAGATGGCACAGTACTATCAAGTGTCAACACATCAGCATCATCAGAAATAGCATTAATTTCTTCAATCTTCACAGTCGAAGTAGATGGTGCAGGTAATTGTTTAACATGCCCATCAACATTCTGTCCTTTACCTTTAGCATTCTTTAATGCATAACAGTCTTTCTTCATGTGTCCTTTCTTATGAAAATAATGGCATTCAATATCCCTCTTCCTTGATTTACTTCTGCTCTTATTCCGTTGACCATTCTTTTCCTTGTTCTTGCTCCTGCCACGTTGTTGATTCTTTCCTTGGTAAGAATCACGAACATTATATGCATCTCCACTCTGAGTGCCAACCATAGATTTTCTACGAATCTCCTCACTCAAGAGTGCTCCACATATGTCATCATAGACGAGTTTACCACCTGGTGCACTATTGCTAATAGCTGTGCAAAATGTATCCCATGATGATGGCAGGGTGCATAACAGCAATACTGCTTTCATTTCATTGTCCATATCCATTTTCTGAGCCTGTAACTGGGAGCATATGGCATCAAACTCATTTAGATGAGCAGCAACACTATCTGTGTCCTTCATACGAAGGTCGTATAATTTTCTCATCAGATATACTTTATTTGATGCCGTCTCTTTTTCATATGTATTGCATAACTTCTTCCAAAGCTCCGCTGCACTTTCACAGTCTAATACTGTAAAGTAAACATTATCTGCCAGGTGCAAGCGAATGGTAGACCTGGCCATTTCATCAAACTCATCCCAATCATCTTCATCCATGTCAGCAGGCTTCTTTGAAATCCCATTTACTGGCTTCCATTGCCTTCTTTGAATCAGCACATCTTTAATCTGATTCTTCCATAGAGCAAAGTTTGTGCCATCAAATTTTCGGATCTCAAAATGGTCTTTGCCCTGCAAGTTATAGCTCCTCCTCGGAACGCTAGCACTAGACCCTGATCCACCAAATGTGCCTGAGACCTCTGATGCCTTGATCGTAGAGAACTGAATAGAATGATAATGGAGCTAGAAGAGTCCAAACACCAACAAATAAGTGTATCAAGGAGTAAATCGACCACTATATAGTTGACTAAACCAGAAATCTGGAAAAATTTTGCCAGAGTATCCTCTGCAAAATTAGCATATGACCAGTGTCAAAGTATCATAAAACTGCAAGTACTGACATGTCTACCTGCATAGTGAATCATTGACTCCACTGCATATAATCAGTTACCCAATAGAAGCCAACTAGGCTTATCGAGCACCTATGAACAACTATCATACATCTCCTATGGCGAGGCTGGGTAAGTCTTCCACCTGCATCACCGAAGAGACCCCGACATCTGGGTGTCTCCCAGTTAAGAAAACCTTACCACGACCCTCTTTATCAAACGTAAAAGGCTTTATGCAAAGAACGTAACCGCTATATCAATGCCCACATGGACATACATAAGCGGTATCCACAGAAGCGTACATGGTGTGTATGTGCTCAATATATGCAGTAAAATGACACTAAAAGGATGAATACATAGCCCAAAAACTAGCCAATAACACCTGCAAGTGTCTGTCAACTCTGATGTTTTAGGCTTTAAAAACCTGCATAAATTTGCAGCGACTGCTCCCACCAAAACTGAAAACCCCTCGAGAAACCTGTAGTTTTACGAGTGTGGCTGAAAATACAGCCCCAAAGGTTGATATTTATTGTTTGAGAAGTACAAGGAACACTCTTCTTGATGTTCTTGGACCTGTGTGAAGAGAACTACGTGCGAAAGTACTCCAAAATGGCTCCAAAAAACACCCCAAAATTGCTTCAAAAATAGGCTTTAAAAGCAAAAATGAAGCTTTGAGGCACCAAAACTTGTTCAAGGTAATGTCAACCTTAGTCTTTCCCCTTCTTCAAACACCACAAGAGTGTAGCTTAGTGGCAAGAGATTGCCACGGTTAAGCGAGCTCTTGGGGGAACAGTACTGAGATGGGTGACCTCCCAAGAAGTACCGGGAACCTCTATATTCCTTGATCGTTGAGTGCCAAGGTCTATGCCTTGGTCGCCGCCTTAGTCGTAAGCCTTGGAGAAAGCCTGGGGGGGGGGGAGGTGCTCGCTTCGCTCGCACAAAAGGAACAGAACTTTTGGCCTCGAACTGCTCTGATACCAGTGAAGTATTTCACTGGCGATGCACCGTACTGCACTCTCCTTCTCGAGAGCTCCACGACGATATGCTCGGGTAGAAACCGAGCTCCTGACTCCGCACACAATACTCCGCACAGAGGCTGTAGAATACGTAGAAAACACAGTACACAGGGAGCACGACGACAGACTTCTTAGGTCTTACAAATGCGGTCGAACTTACAGTTTGTGACTGACCAGGCCACTATATGTTTTATTAAAGAGCATATACAAAGAAGTGTCCGGTGGCCATTTGGCCTTTCAGATGGACACTAACGGTAACACTACTGATGGTAGTTCTTTCACTCTATCGGATGCTTTACTTGTGCCAGGATCAAGAAAAATCTGTTATCGGTTTCTGCATTAGCCAAGATTGCCTTGGTTGTGAAATTTGTTGATGACAAATGTACAGTTCATGATTTGTCAAATGACAACATGATTATTGCTTCTGGAATTTTATATCATGGGCTGTATAAGTGCATAAACTATGAAAAATTTATGAATGATTCAGCATGTGCAGTACATGATTCTCAGGTTATGTCAGATGCAAAACTTTGGCATGCATGCTTTGGTCATCTTAATTTTGCTATTTTGCTACGCCTGGAGAAATCTGATATGGTGTTCTCTTTGCCTAAACTTGAGGCACCCAGTAAACATGTTTGTGAAGGCTTTATTTTGGGCAAAATGCAGCGTTCCTCCTTTCCAAAAGATGGTTCAATTCGAGCTACTCAAAAATTGCAACTTGTTCACAGTGCTTTTTGTGGTCCTTTGCAACCACCCTCTTTTGGAAACTATCTTTACTTCGTGACTTTCATTGATGATTTTTCCAAGCATGCATGGGTATATCCACTCAAAGCAAAGTCTGAAGTGTTTATGTGCTTCAAATAGTTTTTGGTTATGGCTAAAAATCTGTCAGCATGTAAAATGGGCACCCTCCATTCTGATCGAGGGGAGGAATATATGTCTACTAATTTTAATGCATTTCTGGTTGAACATGGGATAAAACATCAGTGTACAGTGCCATATACACCTCAACATAATGGAGTTGCTGAATGGAAGAACAAGTCACTCATGGAGATGGTGAGGTGTATGGTCAAGAGTCAGGCTTTACCACATAGTTTTTGGCTTGAGGTTGTCATGTGTGCAGCATATGTACTTAACAGGTGTCCCACTAAAGAACTATAGTCTATCACTCCATACGAGGCTTGGCATGGTTGCAAGCCATCTGTTTCTCACCTGTGTGCTTTTGGTTATTTGGCATATGCATTAGTGTCTGAACAACATCACAGGAAATTGGATGATAAAGTAGTAAAATGTATTGTTGTTGGGTGCTATGTTTGGTTGCCCCACTATCAAAGTACCAAACACTTGATTCTAGTACAAACATTCACTACTCATGAGAAAATGGATCATAGCTGCATACAATGGTAAATGCCCATTCTTCATTGAGAACAAGATTAGAAGACTTTGTTTTAAGTGTAGAGGCC
Organism: Ceratopteris richardii; assembly: GCA_020310875.1. Classification (NCBI taxonomy): domain Eukaryota; kingdom Viridiplantae; phylum Streptophyta; class Polypodiopsida; order Polypodiales; family Pteridaceae; genus Ceratopteris; species Ceratopteris richardii. The sequence continues at coordinate 54,639,892 of CM035407.1, read as the reverse complement.
TTCACAGCAACCATTTCAACCCCTTTCTTATTGCCTCTTTTGCAGCCAGTTTTGGACAACTCTTTATGACATGATCATTTCCTTTACACTATTTGCAATAGTGTTTCTAGTTTTCTATTTTCTTCTCATCTTTGTCTTCCTTCTTTGATTGTGCAACATTAGCAGATTTTTGCCTACTAGGGGATAAGCTCCATTTACCTTTGCCCATGTGACTAGGTAGCAGAGCTTGATCTGCAACACACATAATGGACCTGTTTTGCCCAGATTGATCTTCTTGCAATGAAATAGATACTAACTCCTGAAATGTTAAGGCATTTTTATTTCCTTTCATCATCAATCAAATGAGTAGAAGCAAAGCTCTTATATGAATCTAGAAGATCATTTAGAACAGTCTGCACAAGTGAACTATCTGGCAAGACTTCATCAGTAGAAATCAACTTCTCCTTCAAATCTTTGATCTTTGTCAAAAAACTATCCATACAATCTCCTTCATTCATATTCTCAATCTCCAATTGTTTTCAGATGTAAGCAACACAAGCCACATTTCTTTCCTAGTATAAGGTCATAAGTGTATCCAAGTATGCTTTGTTATCTTGCAAGAGTGAATGTGAGGGAAAATGGCACATTTGATAGACAAGGCTATCAATGCATGTGCTTGAGCATCTCTACCATCCCAACAAAGTTACTTTGTAGTAGGTACAGAACAAACTACAACACAAACAAGAATCTGAAGATCATCATCTTCAACACCATCAGCATCACCTTCAATAATTATATTTGGAGGTGTAGTAGGGCATTTTTGAATACCTTGCACAATATTCCACATCCCTTTTGCTACCAATACATGATGCATCATATATCCCTATAATGGGTAATTAGTACCCATCCAAAGTCCTCAACAACCAACATACAGAATACATCATTGCTTTCAGTCATGGCCACTGACTAAATATCTTGATATAAAAAAATGATTGTATCTCAAAAAGTTGAACAAAAGTACCCTGGCAAGCTTTGCTAAACCTGAAGCACATTCAAGGCACTTGTATTGGTGAAACAAAACCTATATGTTTGTTTGGTACAAAAGGACCAAATAAAATGCACATGCATTGCAATAGTCTTTTCAGAGGTCGAAACAAGCTCAAATCAAAATTATAACACATAGAGCAAAGAAATTATGAACTCCTAATCACCTTAAGTATGCTCACCAATTTTCATATGATTTTGAGACTATGATGGGAGGAGCATTGACGATGTCGTAGATAAATGATGATCTGTTTTGATATCAATTGTTGGAGTTTGAGGTCTGTAGAAGCACACAAATAGCACAAGGGAGTAGAAGAATCTTGGAGCACAACACAATATTGAATGAATTACCAAGTGAATTTACAAAGATAAGTAACCCATTAGGGTTATAGGCATACATTCAAGCCAGGGAAAAAAACTCCTAAAGAGGGAAAAACGTGTTGCAGCAATCCTAAGTGTGTTCACACATATCACTACTAAAATATATCAACATCTTCATCAATTACTAAAAACTCTTCCAAGCAAACTATCCCTTTGACATTCAAGAGTATTGTTGTTTCTCCTATGCAAGTTTATCTCTCTTCTGTTAATACCAAACAAAAATTTGTTTAGATGGCTTCCTAGATAGACCATGCTAACTCAAGGTTTGTTAAACTTGTAGATACATTAGCATCTATGAGGGTCATTTTTTTAGTTGAAAGTTCTAGTCCTAACATGGCAGGTATCCATGTCTTTTCATCCATTTTCTCATTATCAATGACTCTAATTATAACTACTTCTATAGTAGGGGCTGATGAAATGGGATCAAAAAGCCCTTGCATCAATTGTTTACAACAAATGATTGTCTTCCTAGCTTCCTCTTGAGCTTCTTTTCTTATTCTCTCCTCTTTGGACTTTTTATTTTGAGAAATTTGAAGCCTTACCAACATATTTTTTATCAAATTTTGTAGGTAGATCTTGACATGTATCCTCTAATGTAATTGGGCAAGATTTCACCCTCCAAAGTTGCTAATTGGATAGCACCTCATGTGGAAATATTATTAAGGATGATTGGTCCATGGCCTCTCTTTTGAAGCTTTTTGGCATGTTGTTTTAGTGTATAAAATAAAAAAAAATCACCTTCTTGTAACCCTTTATCCTTAATGTGCGCATCATATTAGGCTTTTTATTGTCTTTTGGTGACGTAAATGCCTATTGTGGATTTTAGAATCCATCTAATAATTGAACTAACAACTCGACATGGTTTGAGAACTCATGACCTTTCCAGTCATAGGTTTCTACCATTCTCAGTGTAGAACCATATTTTTTCCATACACCAAATTGAATGGTGTAGTTCCTAATGCTATTTTCTAAGTAACTTTATAGGCCCAAACCACATGATGTTGTTGTTTATTCGAGTCAATGCCCTTATATTCACTAGTTTGGTTACCATGGTGTAAAGAATTTCATTTATGCTTTCCACTTGGTCATTATTTTGGGGGTGATAAGGGGCTAATTTCTTGTGCACTATTAGAAATTCTTCTGATAGGTGTTCAATCACTTCATTTATGAAATGTGTACCCTTATTGATCACAATTTTGATGGGTAGGTCATATCTAGTGAAAATTTATTCAAAGACAAATTAGGTAAGAGCATCATATCTTCTTCTAGCTCTCAGTTGGAACCATTTTGTCAAATAATAAGTAGCCACTATTATGTATTCTTCATGAGAGCCTTTTTTTTTGGGGGGGGGGGGGGGGGGGGTGATGGGTCCAAAAAAAAAGATTTCCAATTTAGAAAATTTTATTCCACTCATTATATGTTTAAGTGATTTGATATTCACAAAAACAATACTCTTTTCATCGACAAATTGTGCACCTTTCCACATGACTCCTCGCATCCATGTGCAAAGTTGGCCCACCATAAGCTAGCAAAAAGTATTTGTTTGTATGTCCTCTTAGGGGAAAAATGTCCTCCTAAATCACTTGAGTGTGCCATCTCTAGGATAGGGAAACTTTTGCTCTCATGTATGCACAAATGCAAGAAATTATCCTTTTCTCTTTTATACAATTGATTTCCAATAAGATAATAATATTTTTAACTCTTCTTCAAGAAATTTTTTTCTAGCTTGACTAATGCCTTCTAGAAATATTCCATCATGAAGGTAGTCAACAATGGGCTTATTGCAATGTGGTGATACAGTCATTTGATAAAGCATTGAGTGTTCTATGATTGTTTTGTCAATGAAAAGCTAGCACTTAATACGCAAGATCCCCCACTTGATAGCAAAGGTAGTTTTATGTTTATCTTTAGGTCTAATTGCAACTTGAATTTAGTTTGGAGAACCATCTAAGAAAATATTAACATCCTTTCCTACTACCTTCTCCAAAAGATGATCAACAATAGGTACAAGATAAGTATTCCTTATGTCTTAGCATTGATCTTTTCCAAATTGATGCATACTCTTTTGTGCATGAAGATTGTAGGGAACACCCATTTAGTGTTCTCAGTTCCATAGATATCTTGCTCATAAGAGTTTATGTGAATATTTCTTGTAAGAGTTTATCAATCTCCTCTTTAATTTTATTTGATTACATGTCATTATATATGAACTTTGTTTAGAGGGTTTTGCATCCAGTGCCATATGGATTCTATGGGCACATATTTCTTGGTCAACACCCTTTACATCCTTGTAGGACCATGCAAATACATCTCTATATTGTTGAAAGAACTCTTTAAATTGAGCCTGCTCCATCTCATATACATCACTCCCACTATAGGTACACTTTTCTTTATTATTTTACATTGTTACAATCACTTTCTTCTTACCTCTTGGTTTTCATAAGATTCTCCTATTATGCCTTCCATTTTGAGCTCAATGCAATTATCTTTAACCTTTATACCTCGTATTTTAAGTGTTTAGAAGGCTCAAAGTCACCATATCTCTTATCTTTAGAGGTAATACTTTCTTTTTCATGATCCTGTACTTTTTATAGGGGATCTGTGAAGGTTATAGGATCCGTATACAATCTTTAGATTAAATTGCTATCAAGAAATCATCATTTTTATCAAATTTTGGTTCCATGTTGATGGTCTCTTGAGTCCTCTCTTCAAGCACTAGGATTTGTTCTCTCTTCCTAATGTCCTCAAGCATCAAGGTGAACAATCTATTAATGTCATAACCTTCAGTGTCATAATGTTCAATAATGGTAATCTCATTAATCAATATATCCATTGTGGCTAGGATTTGTGTCTAGCCATGTGGCTCAAACTCTTCATGATTAAATCATTGAGGAATGTATGTAGGATCATCTATAGATCTATCTTGAATTGCATAATTTGGAAGATCTCTTCTCACCAATTTCATTTCTTCTTTATGAGATTGTCTACAAACACCTACGTTTACGTCCTCGTCCATCCATGGATCTAAATTTCATGTGTCATCTGATGAGAAATCATCTACATCTTTATTTACAATATTCCATTGGATGGGAAGAATATGTATATGCTCAAATGTATGTAGATTGATTGTAATTGTTATCCCAAAGTGTTGCAAATAAAGAGCATTGGTATCCCAATCTTGCACCACTTTAATTTGTCACATAAATGGTCTTTATAGAATCAACTCATAATTATTGGCTTGATCAATATTGTAGATTATCAATTTTAGACAAGTGGAGGTAATGTAGATTTACCCCACTTTTTCCAAAGGCATTTGGTGGTTATTGCTACACACCTTTTTATACTCAATCTAAGTAGGAATGGTTTAGCCTTGAGGCTCTTCTACTATTTAAGGTGCATTTCACCTTAGTATTCTTTAAGAGCTCAATGCTAGATGTTGACTTTTCAAATTTGGTCATAGAAAATATAATGGAAGTTGTCTTTTTTGTTGGGGCTTCACTCACTAATTGAGCATGAATACATAAAGGTTATGAAGAGGATTAATGAAGACATAATTGAAGGAAGAAGTATCAAAGAGATCATAAACCTTGGATACTCAAAATCATGCCTATGTGAATGGACAAATCCACACATGTAACATAGTGATAGAATCTGGATCTAAATAATTTTAGAAAGTTCAAAATTATGAGTTTGAGAAGTAGGAGAATAAAACCTCAATGCATATAAGTCAATTAATGTCTCAAAGATATTATGAGAGATTCATTACCTCAATTGTAAGTCCAAAATATAGAGTATAGACAATTGGGATTTTTTGAGTGAGAGAGTGTTATGAAAGATCATTCACTATGAGAGATCTTTTTATGGCTATGAGCATAATCAAGACAATCCATTTTGTACACATCTTCTCTAATAGCAAAAACATGTTTGTGTAGAAGCAATCAATTATCATTGTGTGAAGCAATCAAAATATTTCTATAACTGTATGTATGATAGCTGACAGTTACGACTTTTAGGTGCAGATTTTCATAAACTTCTTAGAGTCAGATCTCGAAGTGCTATGTCAAGTTTTTAATGAATAATAGCTCATTTGAAAGTTAGGATCCTTAACTACATTTAATCAAAAGATCTTTGCAAAATGGAATGTGTGCTCAGAGAAACAAGCTTAACAATGAAGGCATGTCAAATTGAAGAAGGTAAAATACTCAGATGCAGATTGGGCAGGTTGCAAAGATGATAGAAGGAGTACTTCAGGTTACCTATCTTTTGCAGGTGACAAACCTATATCATGGTCTTCAAAGAAGCAACCTACTGTTTCTCTATCTTCTATAGAGGCAGAGTATAGAGGATTAGCCAATGCTACTCAAAAGGCCATATGGATTAGATTGTTATATACAGATTTGGGTTTGCATACTACATCTCCAATGATTTTTGAAGATAATACAAGCTCATTACATCTTGCAAAAAATCCTATTTATCATGCTAGAACCAAGCATATAGAGATCCACTATCATTATGTAAGAGAGAAGCTATTGAGCAAGGAAATTCAGTTGGCATATGTATCAACAAATATGCAATGTGTAGACTTATTGACTAAAGCACTAGATGGTACTAAACTTTGCAGGTTTAAGTCTATGATTGGATTGCAAGGCATTCAAGAGGAGTGAATAAGAGGACCAAGCCAAGATGTTTAGCTTGAGGGGGAGATGTTGGTGCAAATAGCAAGCTTACACACTTGGCTACATATAAAGACTTTATGTGCAAATACTTGAAGACCCATGAGAACCATTGCTATGGATTCTTTACCTTTTACCACTTGTGAAAAGTCTATTTGACTTAGAGGAATATTTGTAGTTACAACTAAACTCGTGGAGTTTGTTAGATGGAAAAGTTATGACTTTATTTGGAGAGAATATCTCCTAGATTAGAGGATCACTTTTTTAGAGAAAGCCAATGAAGAATTAGAATTCAAAATTCAAATGAATCATCTATAACATATGAATGTAAAACTTGTGGGATAGATCAGTCCATATCCGAGTCTTTGTTGATCTCATTGTAGGAGAGTGTGGCTTACTTCATAGCCTACAACTCTTAGTATCATTGAGCATTGTTTATCATGCCAATGAACATGTACAATATTGTTTCTTAATACAATAGATCATTCATTATATATGTTGGTTTCTTTGTCATTGTCACTTATAACAATCATTTTCTATTGCTCATATCTCAGTCAATACTCCATAATTTTCAATGTTCTATAGTTTGTTGGAATCAGCTCTAAGTCCTTTACATGTTGAAAATTTTTGAAGACTTTATATTCAGTAGATTTGGAGAAAAGCGCATCGAGGTGATCACTAGTCAAACTCTGTAGAGATCCTAAAAAATCGGGGGTAATGATTTGATTGCTAAATTGATTGCTCTATGTATAGTACATCATTTTAAGTGGTTCCACTTGGAATCATTAGCTCATTAAGCTAATTTAATATCTCCAAAAGGAATTTTTTTAATTCCTATTGTACTGGATGCACTGAGCTTAACAAGCAACAGGTGTGTGAACAAAAATAGAAAGTTTTCATTGATTCTTGAACTTGGAAGTAGTTTGTTTTGAATCAATCATTTCTCACATCATTTCCAAAGTACATAGGCACTTTTTTAGTGTCATTGGAAAGCTAAGAGTGCCTACATTTCAACTCTAAAGCAAAAGAGGGCTCGTACAAAGTAGGGATTCGCAGTACCAACTCATTTTCTGGAGTGTCCATCCATCTTTCCCAACAAATATATCATCAAAATGTACATCATAAGTGGATAGAATATCATGCTGAATTTCAGCCATTTGTGACTGAAAATTTTTTTAATTTTTAGCCATATTTAGCTGGACATTTTCAACCATCTTTGGCTAGAATTTTTCAGCCATATTTGGCTTAAAATTATTAGCTCTTTGAACCTTATCTGGATGGCCTACATGGCAATATTCCAACGCACCACTTTGAAACAAAGGCATGAATGTATCAAATACATTATGTGAACTAAGTGTTGGCTGAAATTTGCATTCAAGTAAAGGATAAGCTGAAATTTAGACAAATACCATATCTTGACTTACAATAATTTTGTCTATGAATGGATGGTATAAGTGATAACCTTTACTCCCACTACTATATCCAACAAATAGAAATTTCTTTGCGTTTTCGTCAAGTTTGTGAAATTTTTGTGATGGCACAAGAGCATATGCCAAAGAACCAAATATACACATATGACTAACCAATGGCTTCCACCGATTCCAAGATCTTATGGTGTAATGAATCTCAACGCTTTTGTAGGACAATGATTCAATGCATAGTTTGCACATATAAGCACTTCCATCCAAACCTTATTTGGAATATGCTTTCCTTTTACCATACATCATGTGATTTCAAGAAATGTTCTATCCTTGCACTCCGTAACACCATTTTGTTGAGGTGTATATGACACTACATTGGTGCACAATACCTCTTTCACAAAAAAAAGCATTAAATTCATGTGACATATATTCATTTCCATGATCTATGCAAAGAGTCAAAAGCTTATTTCCACAAAAAAAAATTAGCCATAGCTAAAAATAGTTTTAAGCAAAATGATACCTCATTCTTCACTTTCATAAGATACACCCAGATATGACATGTTGCATCATAAATGAAGGTAAAAAATTATACATGCTTGCCAAAAGATGGAGTCTTGATTGGACCACATACATCACTATGAACAACTTGCAATTTTCGTGTAGCATGTGTAGAACCATCTTTGAGAAAAGGAGTACAATGCATTTTTTCGAGTATACAACCTTCACAAGCATGCTTTTCAAAGGATGCAAGTGTTGACAAGCCAATAATCATACCCTTTTTTGCAATTAAAGCAAACTATTGAAGTTCAAATGACCAAAACAAGAATGTCGTAACTCCATTTTAGCCATAGAAGAAGTATGTGTAAGAAAGGTATTTGAGGCAACTCTCTTATATGTATCCAAGAAATAAAAGCCATTGCATAATATCTCCGGCATTACAATAACATCACCATTCTTGAAATCATGAACCATACTTTCGTTATCAAGAAAGTGTACATGAAGTCCAATACTAGGAATACACTACAAGGAATATGAGGGCATAGTGACGGTTAATGCGACACATTTTTGTCGTTCCATGATCATGAATTTCATCGGACCGGACGTCGAGCGTGCATTGTCATTTAAACAACACTAGTCTCGATGTTATTTCTGATGCCTCTACTGACGTTCAAGAGAGTGTTAGTACATTAGCATCGCTTACACAATTAAAAAGGTAGAATCACATATGCGATGCTGATGTGCATCACTTATGCAACAGAGCTAGGCATCGATGTTCCACGAATTGCATGATCACATACACAATGCTTCTACATCGCTTATGCGATGGTAAAGTTTGATAAAAGTAAAAAAAGCATCAGATTTCTCTTCGATCGTCATTTTACGTGCAACTGATCGAAGAGCTCTCCAACGTTCGGATCTTCACTGTGATTTAACATACTCGCACTTACTCATTCATATGAACATATACACATATACATGAACATGCATGTTCACAATTATACACACATGTACATATGCACATACACACACATACACACACACATACACATACATACACATACATGCACATACACTTACACATACACATACACACCCATACATGCACACATACACATGCATATGCACAAACATATCTACAAACACATTAAAGGACATACATGCATTATTGCATATACACATACATACATTAGCACATACTAATTATACACATGCATATATATATATATATATATATATATATATATATATATATATATATATATATATATATATATATATATATACACACAACATACTTATACACATACACATACATATGCACATACACATACACACACATACACTTACACATACACATGCACATATATACATACACACACACATACACATACACCTACACATATGTACACACACACATGTTGGAGTTTGAGGTTTGCGTAAGCATGTGAACAGTACAAGGAAGAAGAAGAAGAAGCTTGGAGCAAAACACACAATATTGAATGTATTACCACTAGAATTTACAAAGATAAGTAAATTGTTATTGTTATAGGTGTATATACAAGGCAAGGGAAAAAAACCTCCTAAAGAGGGAAAAAAGTGCCCCTATAGTCCTAGTGTGTTCACACACATCACTACCTAAATATATCAACAAATCCCCCCTGGGAGGGATGTGGTGAACAAGGAGCTGGCACTCATGTATAAGGAAGTGCCAAGCTATGTGGAATCAATCCACAAAAGGAAGTAAGCCCAAAGCTTTGTGGAAAGATTCGAACTTCTCCCTAGGTAGAGCCTTTGTGAAAAGGTCCGTAATGGTCTCCTCTCTAGGCACATATGCCAAACTGATCTCTCCTGCAAAGAACCTCTCCTTGACCTAATGATAGTGCAACTCAATGTGCTTATTGCAAGCATGGAACATTGGGCTCCTCACAATTTCCAATGTGCTTTGACTATCAATGAAGATGGTGGTGGCAGAAGATTGACCAACACCCAAATCAGCCATAAGGCGTCTAAGCCACACACACGAAACAATCGCTGTGAAAGATGCCCTATACTCAATCTCACAACTAGAAGTAGCCACAGTAGGCTGCTTCTTGCTCAACCAAGATATGCATGAGCTACCAAGCATGAAGCAAAAACCACTAGTGGACACACGAGTGTCATAGCAACCATCCTTGTTAGAGTCAGAAAAAGCATGTAAATCTCGTGGTAGTGATCCCTCCTAGGGATAAAACAATCCAAGTAGCTAGGTACCACTGAAGTAGCAAAAGATGTGCTTAACCACCTACCAATGCTTGACACTTGGGCAATGCATAAATCTCCTAATCTATGAGACATTGAAGTGAATATCTAGTCGAGTAATGCATAAGTAAATCAAGCACCCAATAGCCTACCGATAGAGAACAGCATCACATGCATCTCGAGCATCATGAAGACTCAATTGTAAACTTGTCTCCATAAGAGTGGCAATAGGTTTTTAGTCTTCAAGGCCAAAACATTGCAATAATGTGTCAATATATTTTGTTTGACACAAAGCTATTCCGCCATCAACTTGCATAAATTGAATGCCCAAATAATGATGCAAATACCCCAAATCGGACATCTCAAATGAGGCATGCAGGTCAGCCTTCAAATCAGCAATATGCTTCTCATGAGGACTAGTGAGCAGCATGTGATCAACATACACAACAATGATCAGAAGCACATAATTTGCATTCTTAACATGTAAGGTGCTTTCAGTTGGATTGTTCTCAAAACTATGTGCAATCAGATAGGCATGTATCTTTTCATACCAAGCACATGGTGCTTGCTTTAAACCATATGATGCCTTCTTCAACCTGCGCACTTTGTTTTCATGCCCTTTCTGCACAAAGCCACAAGGATGAAAAACATACACTTATTCATGCAAGTCACCATTAAGAAATGTAATCTTAATGTCCATGTTGGAGTTAAACGTCTGTGGAAGCACACGAATAGCACAAGGAAGAAGAAGAAGCTTGGAGCACAACACAAAATACTGAATGTATTACCGCTAGAATGTACAAAGATAAGTAGCCCATTAGGGCAATATGCATATATACAAGCTGGGGGAAAAAACTCCTAAAGAGGGAAAAAAGTGATATGGCAGTCCTAGAGTGTTCACACACATCACTACCTAAATATATCAACAAATCCCCCCTGGGAGTGATGCGATGAACAAGTAGCTGGCACTCATGTATAAGGAAGTGCCAAGCTATGTGGAAATCACTCCACAAGAGGAAGTAAGCCCAAAGCTTTGCGGAAAGCTTCAAACTTCTCCCTAGGCAGAGCCTTCGTGAAAAGGTCTGCAATGTTCTCCTGCATGGGAACATATGCCAAGTTGATCTTCCTAGTAGAGAACCTCTCCCTAACATAATGATAATGCACCCCAATGTGCTTAGTGCAAGCATGGAACACAGGGTTCCTCACAATTACCAATGTGCTCTGATTGTCAATGAAGATGGTGGTGGTAGAAGACTAACCAACACCCAAATCAGCCATAAGGCATTTGAGCCACACACACTCAACAATCGCTGTAAAAGCTGCCCTATACTCAGCCTCACAACTGGAAGTGGCCACAGTAGGCTGCTTCTTGCTCAACCAAGATATACATGAGCTACAAAGCATGAAGCAAAAGCCACTAGCAGACACACGGGTGTCATAGCAACCAGCCTAGTCTGAGTCAGAAAAAGCATGCAAATTTGGCGGTAGTGATCCCCCCTTGTGATAAAACAACCCAAGTAGCCGAGTACCACTCAAGTAGCGAAAGATGCGCTTAACCGTCTGCCAATGCTTGACACCTAGCCAATGCATGAACCTGCTCATCTATGAGATAGCAAACTGAATATCTAGCCGAGTAATGCATAAGTAAATTAGGCATCCAATAGCCTGCTCATAGAGGACAGCATCGAATGCATCTCCAACATCATGAAGACTCAATCATAAACCTGTCTCCATAGGAGTGGCAATAGGCATGTAGTCTTCAAAGCCGAAATGCTGCAATAATGTGTCAATATATTTTGTTTGATACAAAGCCATCCCACCATCAACTTGGATAAACTGAATGCCCAAGTAGTGATGCAAATGCCCCAAATCAAACATCTCAAATGAGGCATGTAAATCAGCCTTAAAATCAGCAATATGCTTCTCAATAGTACCAGTGAGCAGCATGTCATCAACATAGACAACAATGATCAGAAGCACATCATTAGCATGCTTAACATATAAGGTGCTCTCAGTTGGACTATTCTCAAAACCATGTGCAATTAGATAGGCATGTATCTTCTCATACCAAGCACGTGGTGCTTGCTTTAAAGCATATAATGCCTTCTTTAACCTGCACACCTGGTTTTCATGCCCTTTCTGCACAAAGCCACGGGGCTAAAAAAACATACACTTCTTCATGCAAGCCACCATTCAGAAATGCAGTTTTAATGTCCAACTGATGTACATTCCAACCATGATGGGCTGCACGTGCACAGATGCTCCAAACAGTAGTCATACGGCATGTAGGTGCAAATGTCTCATCAAAATCAATGCATGTTTCCTATGCAGAACCCTTTGCAACAAGCCTAGCCTTGTACCTATCAACTGTTCCATCAAGCTTACGCTTTAGCTTGTAAACCCACTTAGTGCCAATGGCCTTCTTGCCAGGAGGAAAGTCACATAAAGACCAAGTACCATTCTTCATTATAGCATCATATTCAGATTGCATAGCAGCCATCCAATTTTTTGAATTCCGTGCTTCATCAAATGAAACAAGCTCATTCTCATCATAGAGACTAGATGCAGCCATAACATAGCAATCTGATGCAAAAAAGGCACTATGAGAGCCTGATCGAGTATGATGATAGAGGTGCATCTAATTTGTTGTCATGCAAAGTCTGCACCAGCCATTTTGGCATAGTTTTTGCCTCCTCCATATCAACTCTCTCATCAATAAGTGCATCATGTAAATCTGCATCAGAAATGGGATATTCTTCATCATCACATGAAATTTGCAAAGGCTAAGAAGTTGCCTCATTAGGACCAGCACTAGACTGTCCACCTATAAAAAGAGGAAAGAAAGTATCATACATGTTGTTGAAGCTCAAGGTCAAGGACAAAGCATGGAAGCGCATCAAGGAAGTGGACACACAAGAAGAAGGAGCAAGTAGGAAGCTCAAAGAAGCACATGTCAAATTTTCAAAGGAAATCCCTATAAAAATAGTGATTTTTATCACTAAAAACCATTGTAAATATCATTTTTCATTTTTGTAACTCCATTTTGTTCAAGCCAAGGAGTCCTCGAGCTTGAGGAGTACTAGAAGTAGCATCCTACCAATTTTCATAATTTTTAGACTCCGTTTGAGCCCCCAAATAAGCCCTAGAACCTAATTTTTAACTAAGCCGGACACTAGGTATGGACAGGGCCAAAACCACTCAAAAAACTATAAAAAGGGCTGGAGAGCTCATTTTTGAGGTTAGCTGGTTGTAGAATTGAACTTTGTAAGAGATTTCTTTGGTAATTGAAGCTTTCCATTATTCCACTCTTTGCTCTTACCTTGTGCGCGTGTGTGTGTATGTGTGTGCATGCTTGTGTGCTTTCACTCACGCACTTGTGCCGTCACTTGCTCATAGTCTTCATACTAGTTCTCACCTCTCCGCGGATTGACATTTATGAGGTGAAGCTCCTCACGTTGGTACTTACCATTGTGCTAGAGTGACACCAAATTTGGCGTTGTTGCCGGGGAGAGAGCTTGGAGGACGAGCATGTGATGGTAAGACGTAGAGTAGCGACGTTGGAAGGTAAAAAAACACCATTTTCAGTTCAGTTTGTGATTTTTTCTCCATCTTCATCTTCATCATCATCAGCATCTTCTCCCACCTTCATCTTCTCTGATTTTTTCAGTTTTCGCCTGTAGATTCACTTCGTTTTCACTTGTGGTTAGGAGAAAGAACCTTAGAGAGGGTGCAAAACCAAAACGCTGAAGAAATACACCTCAATATACCCAAAAATTGAGTGAACTATCCCAAACGTGATGTGACCTGTGCCAAATATCATGAGTGTGATATCGCGGGGTTGAGGAGAGATTTTGCATCTACAGACATATAGGAGTGACAAGGAGGACACAAGGTACTCATATTTGCAAAAAAAATTGAATTTGGACTCCAAAAAATCCAGGTGTCGTGATTTCCCACGGTTGAGTGTCGCGGCATCCAGGTGTCATGATTTCCCATGGTTGAGTGTCGCAATATTTACTCTTGTCGAATATCTTGTTTGTCTCGCGACATTTGACAAGTGTCGAGTACCGTGGTTGCATCATGACATTCAATAAGTGTCAAATATTGTGTTTGTCTCGCGACATTTGACAAGTGTCAAGTATCGTGGACATCAAGTGTCGTGATACCAGGCAAGTGTCGTGTGTCCTGATCTCAGGTGTCGTGGGACCAAGTGTCACGACATCTGCTAAGTGTCGAGTGTCATGGGCCAAGTGTCGCGACATCTGCTAAGTGTCGAGTGTTGTGGACCAAGTGTTGCGACATCTGCTAAGTGTCGAGTGTCGTGGACCAAGTGTCACAACATCTGCTAAGTGTCGAGTGTCGTGGACCAAGTATCGCGACATCTGCTAAGTGTCGAGTGTCGTGGACCAAGTGTTGTGACATCTGCTAAGTGTCGAGTGTCGTGGACCAAGTGTTGCGACATCTGCTAAGTGTCGAGTGTCATGGAATTCCAAGTGTCGTGTGTCGTCTGATTCCAAGTATCGCTGATACTTACTAAGTGTCGTGTGTCACCTGTTTTGAAGCAATCCTAGAGAGGTCATGTTTCCCTGTTTTAACCCCTAGAACCCTGAACTGGCATAACTTTCTCATACAAAATCCGTTTGTTGTGATTTTGGGTTTGTTGGGAAGCTCGAGGGGAGTACTACCAAAACTTCCACTCGTTACAGTAAATCTAATATGTGGATTATTAGATATGGTATTTTGAAGTTGACCCTTAGCTGGACTAGGAAAACAAAGAGTTCCAAAGAATTTTGAGCAATACAAGGGGAAATTTTGGACTTGTAGACAAAGCTTATGAACCTAAGATCTGGTAGACACTTAGGCAAGGATAGATAAAGTACAAAATCATCTGAGGCTAGTGCAACCATACAACCAAGTCGGGGACTCATAACTTAGTGGTTAGCACTACGTGCTGAGTTAGCTAGTACTCATTTTGTATGACTGAGAATAGTCGGGCTTCTCTGTGTGAGAAAGCACCTGTACATTTGTGAGGTTTCATAGTTATGGAAAGAGTTTATTAAACTTCTGTGTATAAGTCTTCTTCTTCCATATCGAGAGTTTGTCTTCTGTGAAATGTTTTTAAAAGTTGAAGTTTTCCAAGCAAGTCGATGCCTGGCATCGAATGTATGTTGAAAGGTTGAGTTTTATGCAAGAAGTCGATGTCTGGCATCGAATCTTGGTTGATAAGTCATTGTTTTCATTCTCTGAGTGTTACCTATTGCTGAATCTTCTAAAAACATGAAGTTTGTGGAGCAACTCGATGCCTGGCATCGCGTTTCAGCATAAAGTCGATGCCTGGCATCGACTTCTAGCATAAAAGTGCTTCATTCATATCTTTGGTTATGCGCTCCTATTTCAGGAATGAAAAAGTGGCTGAAAAAGTTGAAAGTCGATGCTTGGCATCGAATTTTGGTTGCAAGTCGATGCTAGGCATCGAATTTTCATTTTTAGACACTCAAGATTACTAAAGCAGGCGAAATTTCCATTTTTGGAAGTCATATAGGGTCATCTTGTGAAGGTCATAACTTGAGTTCTAGAGATACCTTTCTTGCATATGATAGCTTGTTAAAGCTCTGCTCTTCTACTTTCATACACCAAAAGATCTTGGAGAAATAATATTTGAGCTAAGAGAAATTAGCAAAATACTGAAGGTATGTCATTTCAGTGACTGGAAAGTTATGAAGAAGTAAAATTCTTGGTTTTGGCTATCATTTAAAGTTTGGAGTGGCAATGAGTTAATGGTGACCATAGAGGTGCTCTAGTGCCACATTAATTCATTTCTAGTGGTGTTTTACACATCAACAAGTGGTATCAGAGCAGAAAGGTCCTAAAGAGCAAAATGCGGCAAAGGTACGAGAAGTGTTGGAAAGTTTTCCATTAAAGTTTGAAAGGTGAAGCATTTGAAGTCTCAAGGCATCAAAAGGTTACTTCAAAAGTATCTTCATACACAAAGAACTCCAAAAGGTATTATCCTTTTATCCTTTAAGCTCACAGGTTGTAGCAAAAGGGAAGGAGTATGGCACATCATATCTCCATTGACAAACTAGACAGAGATAATTATCCCGCATGGGTAGTGAGAATGGAAGCCTTACTTATGAGTAAGGATCTCATGGTATATGTAACAGGTGAAGAAGAGAAGCCAGTATTTGAAGATGAAAGCCGACCAAAGAAAGAAGAACTTGATGCTTTAAAGCATTGGCAGAAGAAGGATGCAAGTGCAAAAGCCTACATCTACAATACAATCTCTGATCATTTGCTACCACACATCAAAGGATTGGAATCATCTGAAGATATATGGAATGCATTGGAGTATCATTTCCAAAGCACTACTAAAGCAAGGAAAGCAAGTCTATGGTCATAGTTTACAACATTCAAGAAGAAGCCAAGTCAAAGTATTAGTGATTATGTCACTAAGATGAAGGATATAGCAGATAGTCTTGGATCCATAGATGAAGATATTGAGGATCACAAGTTGATTGCTCAATTACTTACAGGTTTGAGAGGGGATGAAAGGTGGAAATCGTTTGTCTTATCAACAGAACTTTCATTAAACCATTATGTTCCAGATTTGAATCAGTTGCTTGGTTTAATGCTCACATTTGAGCAAGACTTGAAGGGAGATGGAGATAAAGGACAAAGTTCGGCAATGTATATGAAGAACAAGAAGAAGGGAGATAAAGGTAAAGCAAAGGATGAAGAAGATTCAAGTTCTCAAGTTTATTATGCAAGAGGTAAAGGCACAAATAGAGGAAGAGCAAGAGGTTTTGGAAGAGGAAGAGGTAATCAGAATAACAACAAGAAGGCTTGTTGGATCTGTGGATTGAGCAATCATTTGGCTCATGATTGTTGGAACAATCAACAAGGATCAAACCAGAATCAAAACAACAATAGCAGAGGCCGAGGTGGAAGATATCAAAATAATTTTCAAAGAGGTAGACAAAGTCAAAGAGGAGGTTATGGTAGAGGTGGAGGAAGAAGTTGGGGACAGAATCAATCCTACAACACCACCTACTACAACTATGCAAATGATACACAGAATGAAGGTCATACATCATTGATGATGAACTCAATCAGCACATTTGATAAAGAAGATCTAAAGGTATTTTATATTGACTCTGGATGTTCTAATCATTTGTCAGGAAACATAGAATTGATGTCAGAATTGGAAAAAGGCATTTCTAGTCATAGTGTTCAAACATGTGATAATACAAGACATAATGTACACTCAATTGGAAAAGTGAAATGCAAAAGTGGAGCAGATTTGCTAACCAATGTTTTGTATGTTCCTAAAATACCTAAAAACTTGATTAGTGTGGGATAGATAGTTGAAAAAGGTTTTCAAGTCACGTTTACAAATGAAGGAGTATTTGTTGAAGATCCAGAGAATGGATATAATCAGATTGTTTGTGGTAAGAAAGAAGGTAGACTCTTTACTTTAAGAGTGCAAGGGAACGTTGGTCAAGCTTTGCTCACACATGGTGAAGGAGTGATTACAGAACTTGATCTCTGGCATAAGAGATTAGGTCACTTCAATGAAAGAGGAATTAAAGCTATGGTTGCTAATCAGTCTGTACTAGGATTACCAAATGTGCAGAGTCAACCTATGGTTTATAAATGTGAAGCATGTCAAATGGGAAAATCACACAGGTTACCATTTCAAAAGAAAGGATTCAAACATGATGGATTACTAGAGCTCATTCATACAGATGTATGGGGACCAACAAAAGAAGGATCTATCAGTGGCTCAAGGTATTATGTTCTTTTCATTGATGATGCTACAAGATGGATAACTATGTATGTTTTGAAGGAAAGATCAGAAGTGTTTGGAGCTTTCAAGCATTTTCATGCATATGCAGAGAGAGTCACAGGTCAAAAGCTTAAGAGACTGAGGTCTGATGGAGGGGGAGAATACTTCTCCCAAGAGTTCAATGATAATCTTTGGAATGCAGGTATTAAGAGAGAAATAACTTGCAGGTATACACCACAACAAAATGGTGTAGCAGAAAGAAGGAACAAGACTTTGGTTGAGTTTGCTAGAGCTATGCTGAAGAAGAAGAATTGTCCAAATTATCTTTGGGTTGAGGCTGTAAATACAGCTACATATCTTGTGAATAGATTACCATGTGCAGCTCTCAATGGAATGACTCCATATGAAGCTTGGTGGGGTAAGAAACCAACACTAGATCATTGTAGAGTGTTTGGATCAATTGCATATGCTTATGTGCCATCACAACTTAGACATAAACTTGAACCAAAGGCAGAAAAATATGTGTTCATTGGTTATGATGAAAAGCAGATGGGTTACAGGTTGTGGAATCCTGTAACCAAACAATTTCTTGTTTCTAGAGATGTTACATTTGATGAACAGAAAAGTTGGTATGCAGATCAAAGTCATACAGCTGAAGAATTTGAAGAAGAGGTAAGAAGATGTGAGAAAGGAAAATCAATTGTGCAGGTGAATAGAGATGAAGACTATATGCAAGCAAGTACATTCAGAAGTGGATTAGCAAGAAGAAATGAAGAAGCTCCTATATTTGATAAAGAGGTGTATCCAAAACATATGAAGAATGTGAACCAAGAAGGTCAAGGAGGACTAGAAGACAACCAGAAAGGTATTCTTATGATACTTCTTACATAACTCAAAAGAACTATGCATATATGGTCAAAGATGATGAAGAACCTCAGAACTATGATGAAGCTAAAGGTAAGAAGCAATGGGAAGAAGCCATGAAGGAAGAGTTTAATGCACTGGAGGAGAACAAGACATGGGAACTTGTTCCTAAACCAAATGGTAAGAAAGTAATTGGAAATAAATGGGTTTATAAAGTGAAGAAGCTTGCATATGGAAGTATAGCCAGATACAAAGCTAGATTGGTGGTGAAAGGCTATGCCCAAACCTATGGCATAGATTATGATGAGACATTCAATCTTGTAGCTATAAGGACAATCATTGCTTGCTATTGCAGCTTCAAAAGGATGGACCCTAAGTCAATTGGATATAAAGAATGCATTCTTGAATGGATACATATCAGATGAGGTATACATGGAACAACCTCAAGGGTTTATAGATTCCAGGTATCCAAATTTTGTTTGAAGGTTGAGAAGAGCACTCTATGGATTGAAACAAGATCCAAGAGCATGGAACTATAGACTAGTGAAGTATCTCAATGATCTTGGATATCAAAGTTCAAAAGCAGATCCAAGTCTACTCATCAAAAGAGCAGAGGAAGGTACAATCTACATTTGTATTTATGTAGATGACATTATAATCACAGGTGCTTCAGATGAAGGAATCAAGGAGGTAAAGAGATTACTTGAAAAAGAATTCAAGATCAGTGACCTAGGAAAGTTGTCATACTTTCTTGGAATGGAAGTCACTTATACAGATCATGGCATATATGTATCACAAGAAAGGTATCTTCTAAATCTATTGAAGAAGTTTGATATGGAAAATTGCAGAGAAGCTTCAACTCCACTTGAAGTTAATCACAAGCTCAGTAAATATGATGGTACAGAATACAAAGATATGAGGAAGTATCAATCTCTTGTGGGTAGTTTGATTTATGCTACACTAACAAGACATGATCTTAGTTATGTAGTGGGAGTGTTGTCACAATTCATGCATTGTCCAAAGGATCCACATTGGATTGCAGGCCAAAGCGTTCTCAGATATATCAAAGGAACTATAAAGGAAGGATTATATTATCCTTTTACATCAAATTTGAAGTTGAGAGCCTATAGTGACTCAGACTGGGCAGGTAACCAGGATGACAGAAGATCAACTCATGGCTACATGATATACATTGGTGATAACCTTTAAGTTGGTGTTCAAAGAAATAACATACAGTAGCATTATCATCAACTGAAGCTGAGTACAAAGGACTTGTGGAAGCAGCTAAGGAGGTCATATGGATGCAGACATTGTTCAAAAGCTTGGGCATTGATCAAGGTATACCTACAATACATGGAGATAATATGAGTTCACTTTATCTTGCAGCAAATCCAGTATTTCATGCAAGAACAAAACACATATAGAGATACATTATCATTTCCTGGGAGAAAAGGTAATGGAGAAAGAAATTGAAGTGGAGTACATTTCTACAAAAGATCAGATAGCAGACATAATCACAAAGAGCTTGGATGGTGTAAAGACCAGCAGATTCAAAAGCATGGCATGAGTAAAAGAAATGAAGATGATATGAAGAAACAGAGAATGTCAATTAGTGATTGAGGGGGAGTTGTTGGAGAAACAATCACTAATTGGACATATATTTGAAGGTCAAAGCTTTAGAAGAAAACCACATGCCTATGTGAAGGGACAAATTCACAAGTGTATTATATTTGTAAAGTTAGTTCACTTTAGTTCTAGAAGTTTTTTAAAAGTCACGAGATTGAGAAAAACTATATAAGTTAGTTCGTATCAACTGACGCGAAGAGGAAGACAATGAGAAAGTGAGTTAGTACTCATTTTGTATGACTGAGAATAGTCGGGCTTCTCTGTGTGAGAAAGCACCTGTACATTTTTGAGGTTTCATAGTTATGGAAAGAGTTTATTAAACTTCTGTGTATAAGTCTTCTTCTTCCATCTCCAGAGTTTGTCTTCTGTGAAATGTTTTTAAAAGTTGAAGTTTTCCAAGCAAGTCGATGCCTGGCATCAAATGTATGTTGAAAGGTTGAGTTTTATGCAGGAAGTCGATGCCTGGCATCGAATCTTGGTTGATAAGTCATTGTTTTCATTCTCTGAGTGTTACCTGTTGTTGAAACTTCTAAAAACATGAAGTTTGTGGAGCAACTCGATGCCTGGCATCGAGTTTCAGCATAAAGTCGATGCATGGCATCGACTTCTAGCATAAAAGTGCTTCATTCATATCTTTGGTTATACGTGCCTATTTCAGGAATGAAAAAGTGGTTGAAAAAGTTGAAAGTCGATGCCTGGCATCGGCTTTTGGTTGCAAGTCAATGCTAAGCATTGAATTTTCATTTTTAGACACTCAACATTACTAAAACAGGCAAAAATTCCATTTTTGGAAGTCATATAGGGTCATCTTGTGAAGTTCATAACTTGAGTTCTAGAGATCCGTTTCTTGCATATGATAGCTTGCTGGAAAGCTCTACTCTTCTACTTTCATCCACCAAAAGATCTTGGAGAAATAATATTTGAGCTAAGAGAAATTAGCAAAATACTAAAGGTATGTCATTTTAGTGATTGGAAAGTTTTGAAGAAGTAAAATTCTTGGTTTTGGCTATCATTTCTCAAAGTTTGGAGTGGCAATGAGTTAATGGTGACCATAGAGGTGTTCTAGTGCCACATTAATTCATTTCTTGTGGTGTTTTACACATCAACAGTAACTACCCCAAGGTGCAAGTCTGTGGTGACTCAATTCTTGAGAGGGGATTTGATACCTCAAGATGATTACCTATTAGACATATACCTGATCCATGGGTCTGACCTAGTCCTCCAAACTGATGCACTCACACAAGGAGAAAGCATCAGCCCAACAACTATATATGAGTTAAGGGATCCGGAAAATCCATCTAGAGTTACATACCTAGATCAAATTCAAAGGAGATATTGGCCTGTAGATGAAGTGAATGGATCGAGATTAAAGCACATGGGTTTGCCTATATTCCCTCCTCGAGAGCAGGCAACTACCTCGCAAAACCCATTTGAGACCCAACAAAGAACAGAAAATGAGGTGTTAGGACAAATGAGCCAAGGTAGTATACCCAACAGACCATAGGTACAATTCACTATGCTAGGAATTAACCCATACAGCCAAACTAGCCAAGGAATAGGAAATATGAATAAAACCACCCTTAGAGCAAAACCACCCCAAGGCGTAGGAGCTAGAATACACCCATTGAAACCTGTTTTTCCCATCATAATTCGACCCCCAGAGCCTGGTAGAATACTGAGACCAATCTGATTGGCCAAATGTATCCAAAATCGTTATGATGGCACAAGAGAGCCGTATGACCACATTGCAGAGTTCAAATAGGTGTTGCAAGCGGAGCAAGTGGATGACTTTTTCTTGCAATATGAATCCTTTGGCCTAACCCTCACAGGAATAGCCTTGACTTGGTTTCAATCCTTGGATCCAAGTTGCTTTGAATATATATATTGAAAAATTCTTCCAAGAACTTATTTGCAAATTCACTAAGCAAGGGATCAAGCACAATTCATCATCCTTAATACATAGTTTTAAACAAGCTCCTAATGAGACAGTAAAAAATGTGGCACGAAGATTTAACCAATATGTAGCCCGATGCCCTTTAACAGAGAGACCTTCTCAGCAAAAAATGATATCCCTATTTTTAGAAGGTCTAACCAATGGAACATTGAGAATCTTAGTATATGTAAAATGACTACAAGCCCTAAGTGAGTGTCTTCAAGAGTGCATAGATTTGGAAGACAACTTAGCTGAGGATCTCAAAACCACACAAGATCCTACCAAATCAGAGGATACAAGGCACAATGAAACTTCTAGTTCGAGTTATGTGGAGGAAGTGGTAGAGCTAGTGGCCAAGGAATTAGGAGTACAAGGACAAAGGAACTACCAGAACTCCTCCTTGAGAGTGCCAATGTTAGGAAGTTGCACACTTTGCGGTGGGGATCATCCATCTCAGGTCTGCACTAGAGAAGGACTAGGGTTATCGCAACCTTACCCTTACAATAGACAACCAACTCAAGAGCCTAACTTGTACTCTTATAGTGAGTAGAAGTACATAAACTACAACACCGAAAGCTATCCAATGAATAGACAGCCACGACCGTTTGTACCACCCCAATGTAGACCATATGAGTACCCTCCTAGAGAACAAGGCAGAGAAGTTCCTAGGTATAACACATGTCTAGGACCACGAGGAGCAACTAGACCGTATGAACATGGAGAATATAGCCAACCTCAACCTATACGAGGACAACAACCACCCCACCCACTAGCTCCAATACAAGGGCAGAACATCACAATACAAGTCATTTGTCTTGAGTGTGGCAAAGAACAGCTCCTGAGAGATTGTCCCGAACATCCCTCTAGTGCACCAAAGGTTACACCCATTAATGTAGTAGGCCTAGTAGAGGATAGTTCCAGTAGCGATAATGTGGTTCCTATACATGCAGTTACTAGGGTGCAAGCCTTACAAAAAGCCAAACTAGCTCAGTAATCAGAGCCAAGTGAGTCAAGAGAGCCTAGTAAGAGAAAAACAAGAACATGGAAGGATACTAGAGAGAAAGCCAATCGTAAGTGGACCAAAAAGTTATCCGAACTAGAAGAAAGCCTGAAAGATGCAAAAACAAAAATAGAAGGTATTGCCTCTCAAAGCCCCTCACATGTCAAAACTCCATCCACACCACCTCATCCCCACTCACCAACCATTGTAAATAGACCACCACAATCAGGGTCTATTCTTGCAGATCCAACCCCAGAAGACTTGGACATGATGTTCAAGGCATACCAGGCTCGACTTCAAGAAGGGCCAACACCTGCAAACCTAGAGAAGAGATACCCTAGAGTAGATTTAGAGATTGAACGGACAAAAATGTGCATAAAAATGGTGGAACTATCTCAAGCTATGTTTGAGGCCAATCAATCGTTCAATCAGACAAATGCTATTACACCAGGTTTGCACTTCCAGGGCTTACTAGATAGATTAGAGCAGTTGGTAAATAAACCACAAGTCTCTTTACCTCCACAGTCTCAACCAACTATTGAAAGAGAAAGCTCATCACCAAAGAAAGTTTATGTTCCTGACTCCATAGATGATGGAGAACCTCTTTCAATTCAACAGCACACTCAAAAGTTCTTGCAGGAAATACAAGAAGAGAAATGGGCCAAGGAGAAGGATGTTCCTCCTCTTATTCTTGAGATTGATGACCTTCATGATCAATTTCCACAAGACATTCCATCTATTTATGGAGACCAAATAGAGCAACAAGAAGATGAACGATTAGATTTTGAATCTAATTCTTTACAAGATTTTCCACAGTTCACAGGCCCATGGGAATCTAAATCTCTCCAGATCAGAGCTCCCACAATATTGATCAGAAATGAAGACTCGGTGGTTCCAAGAAACACTGAAGTCGTGAAAAACACTAAGGTCCAGTGTCATCTCACTTTAGGAGAGCTGCTCAAATAAAACCTGAGTTATGGAAACATGTGGCAAATTAGGTCCCAGAACTTGATTCTAAAATGCCAAAAGCAGGCTCTAAGCAGAAAGTTCTAGAGATACCTCTAGACAAAATAGGGGACATGTGTGAGGGTGAAGAAGGTAATACTTATCTTCCAATCACCTACCAAGATTACACAACCAAAGCAATCAAAGATTTAGGTGCTGGTGTTGCTATTGCAACCACCTCCTTGTGGAAGTGATGGGGCAAGCCCACATTAAGACCAAGTAGAATGAAGCTTCAGATGGCTGAGGGCCATGTGGAAAGACCTCTAGGATTGCTTGAAGGGATAACTCTAACCACCTATGGTGTAGAGTTTGAACACACATTTGCTATATGTGATTTTGAGAAAAATAATGTCTACGAGATGATCCTAGGAAGGCCCTTCCTACGACAATTGCAAATAATACAAGATTGGGGAACCAACTCCTTGTACTTATAACACTTAGGGGTCACCACCAAGGTCAATTTTAAGGATTACACCTTCAGAGATGTTCCACCCCTATAGTGGAATCCCATCCACAAGGAGCAAGAAGATTCAATCTTTGTGCATTCTAAAAGTTCATCTGAGACATCCTGGATGCATGAAGATACTCATTTGTGGATGTGCAAGGTCGCAAAGGAAGAGGAAAAATGCTTAGAGGCAAGAGAAAAAGGAACTTCTCAAGGAGATAGACCAATTAGAGACCCTTTCTACATGCCGATGATCTTTCCAGATGAGGAATTTGAGCCTCATGGTTGGGCAAAAATCTTAGCTACCATGGACATTGTAGTCAATGAAGAACAATGGACACCTCATTGTGATGAGGAGGGATATGATATTTCAGTGTTCATGTGTCAACCCTTGCTAGAAGAATGTGACCCTAGTGACAAGAAGCAGAGAACTATGATGATCTAGAGTCCATTGTGATGGATAGTTGCTTTATTTCAGATGAGCACTATCTAGAAGACATAGGAGTATTTACACAAAAAGAAGAAGAACCTTTCAGAAGCATCAAAGCAGTAAATTCAAAGGAAGGAAGTGAAGGTGGTCAAAAGAAAAAGAAAAGAACATGAGTGAAACAGGAAGAGGAGGAACCATTGTTTGAAGTACTAGAGAATTTCAAGAAATATGAAGTTGAGGACCGAACAATTTTGGTACGAATGCCTAAGAGATGTTGAGGTTATGTGATGTAGTGGCAAAAGCTTGTTCACTAACAAGACTGCGGAAAATTGCCACGCCTCAACTAGAACTAAGCTAAAGTGATGATAGAACACCTCTATAATCATCAGTAGCTTAGCAACCTGAAACTTTACTACTGTTTTAGTGAACTTCAAAAAATCACTTTACAGAAAGCTTCGCATTTCCTTCAAGCTTTAATTCTAAACTGATTTACTTCAAACTTTACACTATTGTGTTTGCTTATAGTTAGATAATCTTTCCATTACTTAATTGTGTAAAAACTCTGTTTTGAACTCACCAAAATTTCATCGGAACTCCACCAGAATGTTACCGGACTGTCACCGTAATCTTACCGAAATCTTACCGGAATCAACTGCAATTCTGTTTGTAATTACTTCAAATGATTATAGATGAAGTAAGGAAGTTATATCTGAGCTTCCTTTAGTAAATCAACTTTATCTGAAGTTTAAGGAAAAACTTCACCAGTTCTAGATGTCTTTTACGGTCAGACTTTGTACTATGTACATGTCCGGTTTCACAAACCTCTTTTGATCAGTTTGTAGTTTAGACTCCTAGCTTCAAGATAAGCTATCACTCAAGAAAATCTTTACACTGTTGCGAGATCTAACTCTCAGAAGTACCGGAAAATGTTTACTGAGAAAACTGTAACTGTTAACTAACTTTCACAGTAACACGAAATTACTCAGATTTGTTCACATACGAAGAATGCGCTCAAACTTCCACATGAACATGTGTTTTCTATTAGAGAAGATGTGTACAAAATAGCTTGGCCTCACTTTGCTCATAGCTATGGAAAACTCTCCTACTCTGAGTAGTTATTCCTTACCATCTCTCTCAGATGAATACCCGACAGTTCAGGTTCTATTATTCATCTCTACATACGCAATATCTGGCATCTTCTATCTCACTATCCTCAGTTTCTATATGCGCTATTCTATTCCGGTTCTATGAGCACACTGCTCTCTCTCCTTCTCTTTTTTTTTATGATCTTCTACCTCATATATATACATTTTGTTCCGAGATTCAAAACTCGTATTTCTGGAAGTTTCTATGAACTATATTACAGTCGTGAATTTTTCCCTTCACTAAGGCTTGATTTTCTGAATGCTTTGTTTCTGCTTCTCTTTGTCTTTCTTCGTCTTTATGTCTATCTGTATGTCAAATTTGTGAGTGATTATTCAACAGCTCCCCCTCAATCACTAATTTGCATTCTCTGATCTTTCATCTATTCTTCTTTTCTTTTATACCTACCATTTCTTTGAATGTGCTTATCTTTACTCCATCTAAGCTCTTTGTCAGAATATCTACTATCTGATCTTTTGTAGATGTGTATACTATTTCAATTTCTTTCTCCATTACCTTTTCCCTCAGGAAATGATATTGAATCTCTATGTGTTTTGTTCTTGCATGAAATACTAGATTTGCTGCAAGATATAACGAGCTCATATTATCTCCATGTATGATAGGTATACCTTGATCAATACCCATTCTTTTGAACAAGGTCTGCATCCATATCACTTCTTTAGCTGCTTCCACAAGTCCTTTATATTCTGCTTCAGTTGACGATAAAGTCATTGTGTGTTGCTTCTTTGAACACCAGCTTACAAGCTTATCTCCTAGGTATATCATATACCCATGTGTTGACCTTCTGTCATCTTGACTTCCTGCCCAGTCTGAGTCACTGTATGCTCTCAGCTTTATATCCGACGTAAAAGGATAATAAAATCCTTCTTTTATAGTTCTTTTGATATATCTAAGAACTCTTTGTCTTGCAACCCAATGTTGATCCTTCGGACAATGCATGAACTGTGAGAGAAATCCCACTGCATAACTGAGATTAGGTCTTGTTAGTGTAGCATAAATTAAGCTTCCCACTAACAACTGATACTTCCTCATATCTTTAAACTTTGCACCATCATATTTGTTGAGTTTATGATTTACTTCAAGCGGTGTTGAAGCTTCTCTGCAATTCTCCATGTTAAACTTCTTCAGTAAGTTTAGGAGATACCTTTCTTGCGAAACATATACACCATGATTTGTATATGTGACTTCCATTCCAAGAAAGTATGATAACTTTCCTAGATCATTGATCTTGAACTCTTTTTCAAGTAATCTTTTTACCTCCTTGATTCCTTCATCTGAGGTTCGTGTGATTATTATGTCATCTACATAAATACAAATGTAGATCATACCTTCATCTGTTCTCTTAATGAGTAGACTTGCATCAGCCTTTGAGCTATGGTATCCAAGGTCATTGAGATACTTCACAAGTCTGTAATTCCAAGCTCTTGGAGCTTGGTTCAATCCATAGAGAGCTCTTCTTAATCTGCAAACATGATCTGGGTAACTAGAACTTACAAACCCTTCAAGTTGTTCCATGTAGACTTCATCTGATATATATCCATTTAAAAATGCATTCTTTATATCCAGCTGACTTAGGTTCCATCCTTTTGATGTTGCTATAGCAATCAATGTCCTTATGGTTGACATCTTTGCCACCGAACTAAACGTCTCATCATAATCTATGCCATGTGTCTGAGCATTGCCTTTGACCACCAGTCTAGCTTTGTATCTGGCTATCCTTCCATCTGCAAGTTTCTTAACTTTGTAAACCCATTTATTTCCAATCACTTTCTTACAATTTGGTTTTGGAACAAGTTCCCAAGTCTTGTTTTCTTCGAGAGCATTGAACTCCTCCTTCATTGCTTCTTCCCATTGTTTCTTACCTTTTGCTTCACTGTAGTTCTAAGGTTCTTCATCTTCCTTTACTAAGTAAGCATAGTTTTTCTGAGTCAAATAAGAAGTGTCATAGGAATACCTTGTTGGTTGTTTCCTTACATTGTTTGACCTTCTTAGCTCATATTCTTCATGTGTATCTGAATACACATCTTCATCAAATCTTGGTCCATCTTCGTTTCTCATACTTGATCCGATCCTGGACGTACTTGCCTGCATATGATCTTCATCTTCATTCACCTGCGTATGTGATTTTCCTTTTTCAATTCTTCCCATCTCTTCTTCACGTGTTTCAACACTATGCTCTTTATCTGTATACCAGCTCTTTCCTTCATCAAATGTCACATCTCTGGAAACAATAAACTCTTTGGTTAAAGGACTCCATAACCTACAACCCATCTATTTTTCATCATATCCGATGAACACATATTTTTCAGCTTTTGGTTCAAGCTTATGTCTTAGTTGTGATGGTACATAAGCATAAGCAACTGATCCAAACACTTTACAATGATCAAGTGTTGGTTTCTTGCCCCACCAAGCTTCATAAGTGGTCATCCCATTTAAAGCTATACATGGTAATCTATTACCAGATATGTTGTTGTATTTACAGCCTCAGCCCAAAGATAATTTGGACAATTCTTCTCCTTTACCATTGCTCTTGCAAACTCAATTAGAGTTTGGTTTCTTCTTTTTGCTACTCCATTTTGTTGCGGTGTATACCTGCAAGTTATTTCTCTTTTGATACCTGCATTCCACAGATAATCATTGAACTCTCGAGAAAAATATTCTCCTCCTCCATCAGACCTTAGTCTTTTGAGTTTCTGTCCTGTAAGTCTTTCAGCATATGCATGAAAATGCCTGAAAGCTTCAAATACTTCTGACTTCTCTTTCAAAACATAAAGAGTTATCCATCTTGTTGCATCATCAATAAAAAGAACGTAATACCTTGAGCCGTTGATAGATCCGTCTTTTGTTGGTCCCCATACATCTGTATGTATGAGTTCTAACACATCATCGTGTTTGTACCCTTTCTTTTGAAATGGTAACGTGTGGGCTTTTCCCATCTGACAGGCTTCGCACTTGTGAATCATATGTTGATTCTTCATATTTGGTAATCCTCTCATGGATTGTTTCTCCACCATAGTTTTGATTCATGTTTCATTAAAATGTCCTAACCTCTTATGCCATAGGTCTAACTCTGTAAATACCTCATCACCATGTGTGATCAAGGCTTGACCAACATTCCCTTGTACTTTAAGAGTAAAAAGTCTACCTTCCTTTTTACCATGGACAATTTGATTGTATCCATTCTCTGGATCTTCAACAAATACTCCTTCATTTGTAAACCTGACTTGAAAACCTTTTTCTACTATCTGTCCCACACTAATCAGATTCTTCGGGATTGTTGGAACATACAAAACATTTGTTAGTAGGTCAGCTCCATTCTTACACTTTACTTTTCCAATTGACCTTACATTATGTTTTGTGTTATCACCTATTTGTACTGTATGATTTGAAATACCTCCTTCAAGTTCTGATAACAATTCTATATTTCTTGACAAATGATTTGAACAACCAGAGTCAATATAGAATACCTTGAGGTCTTCATTCTCTGATATACTTATCGAGTTCATCATCAACGTTGTATGACTGTCATTCTGTGTATCATTCGCATAGTTGTAGTAGGTAGTTTTGTGAGACTGATTCTGTCCCCAACTTCTTGCTCCACCTCTACCATATCCACCTCTTTGGCTTTTTCTACCTCTTTGATATCTTCCGCTTTTGCCTCTACTGTTATTGTTCTGATTCTGACTTGATCCTTGAGAATTATGCCAGCAATCATGAGCCAAATGATTGCTTAATCCACAGATCCAACAAGTCTTCTTGTTGTTAGTCTGATTACCTCTTCCTTTACCTCTACTTTTACTTCTTATGTTACCTCTTCTTCTTGCAAAATTTGCTTGAGTAGACATCTCTTCTTCATATTTTTCTTTACCTTTATCACCTTTCTTCTTATTCTTTGCATACATAGCCGAGCTATGTCCTTTATCTCCGTCTGTCTTCAAATCTTGCTCAAACGTTAGCATTAGTCCAAGCAACTGATTTAAATCTGATACAAAATGATTTAAAGAAAGTTCAGTTGAGAGTACGAAAGGTTTCCATCTTTCATCTCCTCTCAGTCCTGCAAGCACTTGTGCTATCAACCTGTGATCTTCAATATCTTCATCAATAGATCCAAGACTGTCCGCCAAGTCTTTCATCTTAGTGACATAATCACTAATGCTTTGACTTTGCTTTTTCTTGAACGTTGTAAATTCTAACCATAAGCTAGCCTTCCTAGCTTTCGTCGTATTTTGGAAATGATCTTCCAATGCACTCCATATGTCTTCCGCTTTCTCTAGACCTCTAATGTGCGGTAGTAGATGATCTGTAATGGTATTGTAGATATAAGCTCTTGTCGTTGCATCTTTCTTCTGCCACAGCTTCAAGGCTTCTAACTCTTCTTTCTTTGGTTGACTATCGTCTCCAAAACTAGGCTTCTTTTCTTCTCATGTCACATATGTCATTAATTCCTTACTCATAAGTAAGGCTTCCATGCGCATTACCCATGCGGGATAATTATCTCTGTCCAATTTTTCAATAGAGATATGATTTGCCATAATCTTCTTGTTTCTGTTACATCCGGTGAGTGTAATGTTAAAAGGTTTTACCTTTTACAAACCTTTACCTTTGAGAGTGACTTCGGAATGTTTCTTGACACCGTTTGTTGTTGATCATCTCAGCTTTCACCTTTCTTGTGAAAGTTCTTCGAATTCTCTTGTATCTTTACTTTTGTTTCTACTTCTAAGAAACCTTTTCTGCTCTTCAGAACCTTTCGCTCTGATACCACTTGTTGAGGTTATAAAATGTAGTGGCAAAAGCTTGTTCACTAACAAGACTGCGGAAAATTGCCACGCCTCAACTAGAACTAAGCTAAAGTGATGTTAGAACACCTCTATAATCATCAGTAGCTTAGCAACCTGAAACTTTACTACTGTTTTAGTGAACTTTGAAAAATCACTTTACAGAAAGCTTCGCATTTCCTTCAAGCTTTAATTCTGAACTAATTTACTTCAAACTTTACACTATTGTGTTTGGTTACAGTTAGATAATCTTTCCGTTACTTAACTGTGTAAAAACTGTGTTTTGAACTTGCCAAAATTTCAC
Organism: Ceratopteris richardii; assembly: GCA_020310875.1. Taxonomy (NCBI): domain Eukaryota; kingdom Viridiplantae; phylum Streptophyta; class Polypodiopsida; order Polypodiales; family Pteridaceae; genus Ceratopteris; species Ceratopteris richardii. The sequence goes on along the minus strand of CM035407.1, from coordinate 54,608,323 downwards.
CGGAGCTCCATCGGAATGTTACCGGACAGTCACCGTAATCTTATCGGAATCTTACCGGAATCAACTGCAATTTTGTTTGTAATTACTTCAAATGATTGTAGATGAAGTAAGGAAGTTATATCTAAGCTTCCTTTAGTAAATGAACTTTATTTGAAGTTTAAGGAAAAACTTCACCAGTTCTGGATGTCTTTTACGGTCAGACTTTGTACTGTGTACATGTCCCGTTTCACAAAGCTCTTTTGATCAGTTTGTAGTTTAGACTCCTAGCTTCAAGATAAGTTATCACTCAAGAAAATCTTTACACTGTGTTGCAAGATCTAACTCTCAGAAGTATCGGAAAATGTTTACTGAGAAAACTGTAACTGTTAACTAACTTTCACAGTAACATGAAATTACACAGATTTCTTCACATACGAAGAATGCTCTCAAACTTCCACATGAACATGTGTTTTCTATTAGAGAAGATGTGTACAAAATATCACTTTGCTCATAGCTATGGAAAACTCTCCTACTCTGAGTAGTTATTCCTTACCATCTCTCTTAGATGAATACCCGATAGTTCAGGTTCTATTATTCATCTCTACATACGCAATCTCTGGCGTCTTCTATCTCACTATCCTCAATTTCTATATGCGCTATTCTATTCTGGTTCTATGAGCACACTGCTCTCTCTCTCCTTCTCTTCTTTTTTATGATCTTCTACCTCATATATATACATTTTGTTCCGAGATTCAAAACTCGTATTTCTCGAAGTTTCTATGAACTATATGACAGTTGTGAATTTGTCCCTTCACTAAGGCTTGATTTTCTGAATGCTTTGTTTCTGCTTATCTTTGTCTTTCTTCGTCTTTATGTCTGTCTGTATGTCAAATTTGTGAGTGATTCTTCAACAAGAGAGAGGCCACAATAGGAGAAGCATATGATAACATAGAAAAGACCAAAAAAATCGTAGTCACCATCGAAGAGAACGAAGAGAGATGTACGTACATAGGAGATGACCTAACTAAAGAAGAGGAAGTAGAGTTGGTAGCGTTATTAAGGGAATACAGGGACGTGTTTGCATGGCACTATTGAGACTTGAAGGGAGTAGATCCGAAAATTTGTTCTCATACGATCCCCATGATAGCAGATGTCAAGCCCACCAAACATAAGCCCTACACATATAATGACACTTATGCAGCCAAAATAAAAGAAGAAACTGATAGATTGATTGAAGCTGGATTTATCTATGAGATTGAACATACGGAATGGGTGTCCCCCATTGTAGTGGTGCCCAAGAAGAATGGAAAGTTGTGTATGTATTAACCTTAAAAAAGTTAATGCTGTTGTCACTCTAGCACAATGGCAAGTACCAACGTGAGGAGATCCACCTCATAATTTTCAATCCGTGGAGACGTGTGGACTAGTATGAAGACTATGAGCAAGTGATGGCACAAGTGTGTGAGTGAGAAGCACACAAACATGCACACACACACGCACACAAGGCAAGAACAAGGAGAGGAACAATGGAGTTCTTTGCATTAGTCAAAAAGTCTCTTACATAAGATCAATTCACAAACAATCTAACCTCAAAAATGAGCTCTCTAGCTCTTTTTATAGTTTTTTGACTAGCTTTGGCCTTGTCCAGACCTAGTGTCCCGCTTAGTTAAAATTTAGGTTCTAGAGCCTATTTGAGGGCTCAAATGGAGTCTAAAAATTATGAAAATTGGTATGTAGCTAATCCTAATACTCCTCAAGCTCGAGGACTCCTCGGCTTGAACAAAATGGAGTCTATTCTACCAAAAATGGGATTTACAACGTGTGTGTAGTTATCAAAATCACTTGAGTTGGAAATTGTTTATGAAAACAACACTCCCCCTTCCTAGCGTCCATCGCCCCTGATAGACCTCTGCTCTGTTATAGGGTGGTCGATATAGTATTTTAGGACATTTGTGGCTAGCTAGTGTTCACCTAGGCGTAGACCTCTTGCTAGATCAGCTTCCAATGCATCCCAATTAATTGCAGATGGGACATCCGGTTGCAGTGTTGTGTAGTACTCAGAGTACATGGCTTGTTCATAGGCAAAGAGATGAAGCAGGTGTGTGGGCTTAGGTGCGAAGACTTCCGAGTGATACTCCCAGAAACCTGTTCTGAACATGTCCTCAAATGTTTGTTTATAGCATGCGGGAAGATACTTGATTCATGCATGCCAAGCATAAGCTACCCGAATGTCGGGGGTGGTGCTCATGTCATACACCAAATCATAATTTCCATTGGTAAACTCCGGTAGACGTACCTGTGGTGCTGCTGCATTTCTAAAGGTTTTGAGTACTACCTGCATCATATCCAAAACCTTAAGCATCATTTGGGCCGCCACATCTGGCATGGGCTTCAGTCGAGGCATCCAATGTCGAATTATGGCCATCATGTATGCTATCGATGGTGGTCCCTACGGTGGCGCTATGTACGGATAATTGAACCACTCCTTACATTGAGCATGATCTGCTATCGATGATGGTCCCTACGGTGGTGCTATGTACCTTTATGTTAAATGCTTTCCATGATCTGCATCGTGGAATGGGGCCGTAGCATGGATTGTAAAGTAGATGTAAAGGCGCATTGTTCTATGTGCGCAGCATTTCGGGATATGTCTCTAGAAGTTTTTGTCGCCATGTTGGTTGATGGATTTTGCCTTTTTGCACCGCTGGAGGAAGGTCTTCGGGTTGAAATTGGGTAGCGAATGAAGGAATCTTACCTGTGACTCTCTGTATTTCTGCATTATAATCGGCCAGAATAACATAGTAAGGCCTGTATTGGAGTTCTCATGAGAGGATAAGGCATCTAGATGACAAGTTCTTGAAGTAATCAGATTGTAACACAGTTTCTTCTATGACTCTCATGGCCTGATTTTGCACTACTGTGCACTCTTCATGAGAACCCCCCATTTCTTCCACTTGTCATAGCCATGGGGGTCGTGGTACTTCGAAAATATCCTGTCCTTCTTCCGTTTGTCGTCCCCTTGGGAAGGGTTGTGGATCATATTCCTCTTCAAACGTTTGTTCCACTAGAATGGAGACTATCTCCTCATCTGTGGGCGCCTCAGGGGGGGATGGTGGTCCTTCGTATTGGAGTAGACGTGCTTGCAATTCTGCGACTTGTTTTTGGAGATCTTGAAGAGCCTCCGAGTCTGTGATAAGAGAAGCGGTTGAGTCAGTAGCTTGGGGACCCGCTGTCATTTCTTTCTGTCTTGTCTGCTTCCGTTGACTTAGTTATTCTGATAACTGGTCATGTGCATCGAGTAAAGTGGCATAGTCTTCAAGAATGATTTTGATGCTCTCAGGGGTCACTGCTTGAAACTTGGAAGGACTAATGGGAGCCCCAGGTGTGCTTTTGATAGCTGCTTCTAAGTTTTCCTAGTTCTGTTGTTGAAGCCGTCTATTTTCCTCATGTGTTGCCGCAAGGTGTCGTTTGAGGAGGGCCATGTTGCGCTGGAGTTTGGAATTTCTTTCCAGTTGTATCTGCAAATGGCTTTCTAACCCATGGATTGATTCCTTATCCACATTTTGAAATTGTGTCTCCAAAATGCCATGAGCCTCTTGTAAGGTCAGAAATTGAGTTTGGAGACTGGCTTTGTCCTCTTTCAGTGTATCGAGGTGTTGTTGTAGTGCTTCGGAGTGTTCTTGCAACCTTTGATTATGTGCCTGCAGTTGATAGTATTATGTCCTGAACTCTGACTTACATGCAATCATGGTGTCAAATGCATTGCCTATGGATGAAGGTGTGGTTTGTACAATGGAAGATGCAAGGGGAGGGAATTGGGGAATGGGAAGAGTGAATGTTGTGTCTACAAGTGATGTGTGTGCCGGTGAGATTGGATGTCACATAATCTTAGTAGGAGATGGTTGAACCACACCTTACAAGAGAGGATTAGGAAGTAATCCTCAACCATGGCTTTTGGGGCAAGTGGTTAGCCCATCGCACTCCTAACCGCGAGGTTGTGAGTTCAATTCCCAAGATTGGTATCAGAGCCTAGTCGAGAAATTGGGCGAGACGGAGGTTCGCGCCTCATTCGTGGGCACTTGGAAAAAGCGCTTATCTGTGGTGAGTGTGAAACTGGCCTTGAATGAAGGCGCATGGGCATTTGGGCACCCACGGAGGGTGGGATAGGTCCGAATTTGGTCCATGTGCTGGAGTTTGAGGTTGGTGGAAGCGCCCATGCATGGAAAGTAGGTCCAAGAGTTAGAAGGGTCCAATGTCACATAATCCTAGTAGGAGATGGTTGAACCACGCTTTAAGAGAGAGGATTAGCAAGTAATCCTCAACCATGGCTTTTGGGGCAAGTGATTAGCCCATCACACTCCTAACCAGGAGGTTGTGAGTTCAATTCCCAACATTGATATCAGAGCCTAGTTGAGAAACTAGGTGAGATGGAGGTTCGTGCCTCATTCGTGGGCACTTGGAAAAAAAGCTTATCCGTGGTGAGTGTGAAACTGGTTTTGGATGAAGGTGCATGGGCATTTGGGCACCCACGGAGGGTGGGATAGGTCCAAATTTGGTCCATGTCCTAGATTTTGAGGTTGATGGAAGCGCTCATGCATGGAAAGTGGGTCCAAGAGCTAGAAGGGTCCACAAGTGAGCATTGAGGACAATGCTCAGTCTAAGGGGGAAGGAATGTCACATAATCTTAGTAGGAGATGGTTGAACCACACCTTAAGAGAGAGGATTAGGAAGTAATCCTCAACCATGGCTTTTGGGGCAAGTGGTTAGCCCATCGCACTCCTAACCGCGAGGTTGTGAGTTCAATTCCCAACAAGGGATAGGGGAAGGTGGGAGTGTGGGGGGTGATGGAGGTGTTGTGGGTGGCGAAATGTCCATACCCTCAGGGGTGGACGTGAGTGTAGTGTCTACCATGTATATCGGAATGGTAGGTGGTGTGTGTGTGATAGTGGTGAATAAGTGTTGTGTGGATGGTGGGGATGGGATTGATGAGGAGGGTGGGGTGGTGGCTTGATACATTCTACAAAAGTAGTCACGGGCGGGTTGAAGGAATGGTGGGATGGGAGGTCGGCCGTGAGAACTTAGAGGCGAAAAATCCATGAAAGGGGATGTGGTGGTAGGGAGTCCATAGAATATGGATCTAGTGTCAAGATGGCCTATGGCCGAGGGTGTGGGGGTTGGTTGTCCTATGGTTGTTTCCATGAGCGATTCGGTGGATTTGGTTGTGATGGTGGTGGCTTCATAGATTGGGTTTTCATAGGTGGAGAACAAGGTTGAACTGGAGGTGGGAGTGCAGAAGATGAAGGTTTGCTCGGTGGGTTGAGTAGTCGAGGTGATCTCTACGGCTTCTGTTCTAGGAGGTGATGGTGGGGGTGTGGGTGGTAGTGGCTCGGTTGATTCATCATGGGTGACGGGGTGCTCTCGGCCAGAAGTTACAGCTGCTTGGGAGGTTGTTTCAATGGGTTTAGATGTAATAATAGGTCCTTCCCATGTAGTAATGGGAATCTGGATATTTTGCCAGACCGTGGTCGTGTTTCGAATCTTCGTGGGTCATATTGAACAAGAGGCCTCTGGATCGCTAATCGGACTGCTTCTACTACCCCATACATTTTTTCCACCAATAATAGGCCTTCGCTGTATTCAAAGTCAACACCAGCTTCTTCCAATAGCTGAGCCATGAGCACCCTACTGCTCTGTTCGGTGAGCAGTTGTTGCAATCGCACTCGTTCCATGATTTGATATAGCCTTCGGAGTTCTGCTATATATGCGGGGGTTCCAGTGGTTTCTTCTTCTTTTGCTTCTTCTTCTTCTAGGTGGCCTGGTTGTTGACCCTGCTGATCGTCATCCCAATGTACACGGTGGCCTTTTGTGGATTACCTCCATCTTTGGGAAGAGGTGCCCTGTTCTTCATGTTCGAGAAGAATTTGACATCAGAGAGTTGGGTATTTTGCAAGAATGATTCGAAGTTGAAGGTGCTCATCCCTTCAACGTCTCCAATCGTAGCAAATTCAAATTCAGATGGGACAGGAGGAGCCAAAGGGGCAGCTTGTGATGTACCTTCAGATCCAGACTAGGGTATTCTAATGGTAAAGGGAGGTACAGTGGCCTCCCCTCGAGGCGAGACTTCCGGAGTGGTCAGACCTTCATGAGGAATCGAGCCCCTCATGCGCTTGGATTGATGTGTGGCAGTTTTGAGTCTCTTAAACATTTGTAGTTGTGCCCAAGTTAAAGCATGTTCATTGGGTACATCATATGCCAAGAATCTGTAGATAATGTGTGTGATTGCACAACAACAATTCACCACTAGTTTTTTAGATGACCTTTTATTTTATTCATACAACTGCTCCACAATCCATACAGGAAGCTTAATCGGTAACGCACCTGTCTCCACCAAGTAAAGAGCGAACCATATTCTTTTATGAGGTTGTGTGAATCGATCTTGACCAGGAAAAGCAAAATGTTGCATGCACATACGGAGAGGGATAGACACGTTTGGTGTGAGTGCTTCCATATCTTTCAGCTTCAGTAGTTTCCGATCCTTCATGTTAGTGCGAATGAGAGCATCCTTCTCAGAAGGTACATGTGTGCCGACTCCTAATTTCTGAGCTACCTTCTCTGCTAGATCCTCAATCAAAGTGGCTTGTGAGGAAGCGAGGCTGGTAGAACTATCAAAGTCTTTATAGATCTTTGAGAGCTCTAATTCCTTCCCTATATTATCCTCAATGTCTATGCACATGTGTACACATTCTTCTATGGATCTAGGGTCCTTCAAGTACACATATGATCTCAGCTTGGTACTTAACAATCCATCTAGAAATAAGGCCACTTGTCTGGCTGGAGTGGGTAACTCTGGAACAGGGCATCTCTCTAGGTATTGCCTAAACCTTCTTCCTGCGAGCCTCACTGTCTCTTGAGGTGTTTGTTTAAAGTTGTATATCAGGGAGGATGTGTTATGCCTAATACCACTCTTGGAAAACTCAGTGATGAATGCTTCAAGCAGTTGATCTATACTTCTGTACTGATCCTGGTGAAGTGGTTGAAACCAAGTCAATGCAGTGTTCTTGAGTGTTAGGCCAAAAGCATTGTATTGAGTGAACAAGTCTTCCACTTGTTCAGCTCTCAAAACTTGCCTAAACTCTGCTACATGGTCATATGGGTCTCCTGTGCCATCGAAGCAATTCTTCATGGACTTAACCAATTGTGTGGGTCTTAATGTTCTAGTGTGTTCTCTAGGCCTTGGCAGAGGGAGTTCGTCTGTATTTCTTGGATTCCTTGGATCCCTATGTCTCTCCCTGTCCATCCTATTAGTCTCTGTCCTCGTTCTCTCTCTTCCAAGTGGATTAGCAAAGCTCACCTCGGGTCTATCTCTACTCTTCTCTCTTTGCGTTCCATGAGCCTGAGATGTTCCAGCTCCTTGGTGACCATAACACACAGTGGATCGAGGTTGGGGAAAAACAAATTCACCCTTCCAAGTGTATGCGTGTCTTCCATGTTTTGAGACCACAAAGATCCTCTCAGAAGCATCATCTAAGTAGGTTACTTTGCTTGGGCTATCAGGATCTTTGAATTCGTAAATGGTAAGAGCTCCTACTTTGTTAGGCTTCACAGGCTTATACCTCCAAAAAGCCTCATCCGTCTCTCGATTCAAGAGCAAATCTATGCTCCTATTATCTTGGGGAACCCACTCTTGAGTGATTATTCTTGTCAGAACCGACTTGCCTCGAGGGGTTTTTGGCTCCTTCCCTAAGTTCCCTTGCTCTATGTCACCTAACTCAAGTTCAGAGATTATGTTGCCAAACTCATCCGTCCTTTCAGGTTGGTTGGTGACCACATACATTGTTCCTTCTTTATCTATGTAGGAACCATTTTCGAACTTGACTACAGGGTGTTCTCGTCCAATGGGCTGATCCGGGTTTTTAATTAGGACAACAGATCTTCTCAGACCGTCCTCATAGATGCATGCACCTAAGTGGTTGGTCTTGATGTATTCCAATTGAGTTTTGTAGGGACCCTCAGGGCTTTCTAGGTATGCCACTCCTGAGCTACCTACAGGTCTCTCCATGCTGTAAGACATCTCCGAGTCACTAGTTCTGAGTCTAGTGCATAGGGGTAATCACGCAACTGCTGGGCCCAAGATCTGGTTGTATGGTTGACACTAGCCTCGGATGATCTAATACTTTGACTGTCTCTCCCTAGGTGTCTTCCTGATCTAAGGTAGTGATGAAGCTGAAGGTCAAGGACAAAGTACAGGAGCACATCAAAGGGGTGGACACACAAGAAGAAGGAGCAAGTAGGGAGCTCCAAGAAGTGTATGTCAAATTTTTAGAAGAAATCCCTATAAAAATAGTGATTTTCATCACTAAAAACCATTGTAAATACCATTTTCTATTTTTGTAACTCCATTTTGTTCAAGCCGAGGAGTCCTCGAGCTTGAGGAGTATTAGAAGTATCATCCGACCAATTTTCATAATTTTTAGACTTCATTTGAGCCCTCAAATAAGCCCTGGAACCTAATTTTTAACTAGGCCGGACACTAGGTCTGGACAGGGCCAAAACTAGTCAAAAAACTATTAAAAGAGCTAGAGAGCTCATTTTTGGGGTTAGCTTGTTGGAGAATAGAGCTTTTGTAAGAGAACTCTTTTGCAATCGAAGCTTTCCATTGTTCCTCTCTTTGATCTTATCTTGTGCGCGTGTGTGTGTATATGTGTGCATGTTTGTGTGCTTTCACTCATGCACTTGTGCCTTCACCTGCTCGTGGTCTTCATACCGGTCCTCACATCTCCGCGGATTGACAAGTAAAGGAGGTGGTGCTTACGCTTGAACTACACCAAATTTTGGCGTCGTTGCCAAGGAGAGAGCTTCGAGGATGAGCGTTGTGACGGTAAGATTGTAGATTTGCAATGTTGGAAGGTAAAAAAAACTGTCATTTTTGTTCACTTTTTGTTTTTTCTTCTTCATCTTCATCATCACCATCTTCATCCATCTTCATCTTCATAGAAATTTCTTGTTTTTTTTAGTGCATTTTCACCATTTTCATACCATATTTCATGCATTATTGTGTGGGAAGGAGTTAGGAAGTGCAAGGGAGAGCAAGCGCCTGTGTTTTTTCACGATTTTTTGCACATACAGAGCTCGCCATTGCTTGGTGCTCAGAAACTCGAAGTTCCCGCCAAAAAACACAATCCTGTGATGAAAATCGTGATTTTGTGAAAAATTCAAATTTTTTTTTGAAAATCAGGATTTTCTATTTCCCGCTTAAAAGCTCTCTGAAGGAAACACGATTATGAGGTCATTCTCAGGATCACGATTCTCTGGTTGTGCTCAAAATCGCAATTCTCATAAATCACGATTTTTAGCCAAAAACACGATTTTGTGAAAACATGCTTCTCTATGGCCTCAAAATCGCGATTTTCAAAACACGATTCTCACTCAAAATCACATTTCTTGGGGATTGCTCAGAATCGCGATTCTCTTGATTTCACAGCATCGCGACTCTCTTGATTTCACAGCATCACGATTCTCTTGATTTCACAGCATCGCGATTCTCTTGATTTCACAGCATCGTGATTCTCTTGATTTCATAGCATCGCGATTCTCTTGATTTCACAGCATCGCGATTCTCTTGATTTCACAACATCGCAATTCTCTTGATTTCACAGCATCGCGATTCTCTTGATTTCACAGCATCGCGATTCTCTTGATTTCACAGCATCGCGATTCTCATGATTTCACACAATCGTGATTTTCACACAAAATCGTGATTTTTTCCAAAAGGTCCTCTTTGCCTGATTTGACATAACTTTTTCATCCAAAGCCCATTTTTTGAGCTCTATAGCTCATTGGAAAGCTCGTTTTGAATGCTACACGGCCTCAACTATTTTTTATAAGAATAACGTGTTGATTTTCAGATAGGATCATTTGAAGTTGACCCTCAGGTGGGACAAGGAACCCAAGGGGACTCAAAAGGATTTTGAACCATACCAAAGGGAAATTTTGGACTCTTAACCAAAGCTTATGAACCTGAGATCTGGTAGACACCTAGGCAAGGATAGACAAAGCATTAGATCTTCTGAGGCTAGTATCAACCATACAGCTAAGTCTTGGGCACAACAACCAAGTGATCATCCTTATAGACTAAGTTCAGACACAAGTGACTCAGAAATGTCTTTTAGCATGGGGAAACTTGTAGGTAACTCAAGAACTGCCTATCTACAAACACCAGAAGGTCCCTATAAGACACAATTGGAATATATTCGGACCAACCGATTAGGTGCTCGCAATCGGTGTTATACTTGTGGAGGCGACCACATGGCTAATGTATGCCCATTGCACAACCAGAACATGAGAGAAAGGAATGCTCCATATTGCACTATTGAGAGAAAATACATGAACCATACGACTCAAGATTATCCATACAATAGACAAGCTGTTAGATAGAATTATCAGCAACCTTACCAACAAGGTAGGTATCAGAACCAATACCAACAGCCATATTATCGACCACAACAACAATATCAGGCACCATATAAGCCACAACCAGTCCTAGGAAACCAACCACCAGCGCCTACCAATGTAATTCGAGTTAAGTATGCAGTGGCAGAAGAGAACCTTAATAGAGCATTGGTGCCAGTGACCCCACTGATCTCAGAGAATGACTCTCATGCTCAGAGATCAAACTACTCCCATGAAGGTAGTCCACATGCTTATTACACAGAGTCACCTGAACATAGTGAGATTTACCCGTGTCAATATGAGGCACCACCTATGGAACAAAATTGGGAGCCTGAATACTCCAATGTCATGTACACAAATGCTAACCCTAGGCCCCAATTGAGACAAGTAAGACCACAAGCCCCTAGAGGACCATGTTTCAAATGTTAGGGTGACCATTTCATTCGTGAATGTCCCCACCCATCAACTCCGGGACTAGGACAGGCTATCACAATACAAGCCTTTTGTCCTGAATGTGGCAAAGACCATCTCCCCAGAGATTGTCCAAGAAACCCCTCCAGTGCACCCAAGATTACACCCATCAATGTGGTAGGCTTAGTGGCGGATTCAAGTTCAAGTAGCAGTAATGTGGCTCCTATACAAGCTGTCACTAGAGCACAAGCCTTAAAACAAGATAAATCAGCAGAGCAATCAGAGTCGAGTGAATCGGGAGAACCTAGTAAGAGGAAAACAAGAACATGGAAGGATACTAGAGAGAAGGCCAATCGCAAGTGGAATAAAAAATTATCAGAACTAGAAGAAAGCCTGAAAGAAGCGAAAACAAAAATAGATGACATTGCTTCTCAAAGCCCCTCGCATACTGAAACTCCATCTACTCCACCTCATCCCACCCCACCACCCATTGTAAATAGGCCACAACCAGGGTTTGTTCTTGCATATCCAACCCCAGAAGGCTTGGACATGATGTTCACGGCCTACCAGGCTCGTCTTCAAGAAGGGCCAACAGCTGCAAACCTAGACAAGAATTACCCTAGAGCAGATTTAGAGATTGAACGGATGAAAATGTGCATGAAAATCGTAGAACAAGCTCAAGCTATACTCGAGACTAGTCAAAAGTTCAATCAGACAAACTTTGTCAAACCGGATTTGCATTTCCAAGGCTTACTAGAAAGATTAGAGCAGTTGGTAAACAAACCACAAGTTTCTTTACCTCCACAGGCTCAACCAGTTTATGAGAGAGGAAGCTCACCACCAATGGGAGCTTATGTTCCTAATTCTACGAATGTTGGAACACCTCTTTCAATTCAAAATTACTCTCAAGAGTTCTTGCGGGAAATACAAGAGGAGAAATGGGCCAAGGAGAAGGGTAATTCCCCTCCTATTCGTGAGATTGATGACCTTCATGATCAATTTCCCCAAGACATTCCATCTATTTACGGAGATCAAGTAGAGCAACAAGAAGACAAAAGGTTAGATTTTGAATCTAATACCTTAGAAGAACTACCTCAATTTTCGGGCCCATGGGAATCTGAATCTCTTCATATCAGAGCTCCCACAATACTGGTAAGACATGAAGACTCAGTGGTCCCAAGGAACACTGATGTCGTGAAGAACACTAAGGTTCAATGTCATCTCACGGTAGAAGAGCTGCTAAAAGCAAAACCTGAACTATGGGATCATGTCAAGGATCAGGTTCTATAACTTGATTCCAAAATGACAAAATCAGGCTCTAAGCAGAAAGTTCCAGAGATACCTCTTGATAAAATAGGAGACATGTGTGAGGGTGAAGAAGGTAATACTTATCTTTCAATCACCTACCAAGGTTACACAACCAAAGCAATCATAGATTTAGGTGTTGGTGTTGCTATTGCAACCACCTCCTTGTGGAAGCCATGGGGCAAACCCACATTAAGACCAACTAGAATGAAGCTTCAAATGGCCGACAGTCATTTTGAAAGACCTCTAGGATTGCTCGAAGGGATCACTCTACCCACTTGTGGTGTAGAGTTTGAGCACACATTTGCTATATGTGACTTTGAGAAAAATAATGTTTATGAGATGATCCTAGGAAGACCCTTCCTATGACAATTGCAAATAGTACAAGATTGGGGAACCAACTCCTTGTACTTACAACACTTAGGGGTCACCACCAAGGTCAATTTGAAGGATTAATCCTTCAAAGATGTGCCACCCCTACAGTGGAATCCTATCCACAAAGCGAAAGAAGATTCCATCTCTGTGCATTCTGAAAGTTCACCTGATCCATCATGGCTGCATGAAGATACTCATTTGTGGATGTGCAAGGTCGCAGAGGAAGAGGAAAAATGTTTAAAGGCAAGGGAAGAAGGAACTTCGCCAGGAGATAGACTAGTTAGAGACCCAGCCTACACACCGATGATTTTTCCAGATGAGGAATTTGAGCCTCATGGCTGGCCAGAAATCAGAAATCTTAGCCACCATGGACATTGTTGTCAATGAAGAACAATGGACACCTCATTGTGATGAGGAGGGTTATGATATTTCAGTGTTCATGTGTCAGCCCTTGCTAGAAGAATGTGACCCTAGTGATGTCATAGTAGAAGAAGAGAACGATGACGATCTAGAGTCCATTGTGATGGATAGTTTCTTTAATTCAGAGAAGCACTATCTAGAAGATGTAGGAGTGCTTACCCAAAAAGAAGAAGAATCTCTCACAAGTATTAAAATGTTAAATTCAAAGGATGGAAGTGAGAGCAGCCAAAAGAAAAACAAAAGAAAAGCAGTGAAACAAGAAGAGGAGGAATCATTGTTTGAAGTACCAGAAAACTTCAAGAAATATGAAGTTGATGAACGTAAAATTTTGGTACGAATGCCTAAGAGAGAGGCCATAATAGGAGAATCATATGATAATAAAGAAAAGACCAAGAAAATTGTAGTGACCATTGATGAGAACGAAGAGAGATGCACATATATAGGAGATGACCTAAGTGCAAGAGAAGAAATGGAGCTCATAGCTCTATTAAGGGAATATAGGGATGTGTTTGCATGGCACTATAGAGACTTGAAAGGGGTAGATCCAAGAAATTGCTCTCATACTATCCCCATGACTGTTGATGACAAGCCCACCAAACAGAAGCCCTACACATATAATGATACCTATGCAGCCAAAATAAAAGAAGAAATTGATAGGCTGATTGAAGTTGGATTCATCTATGAGATTGAGCATACTGAATGGGTGTCCCCCATTGTAGTGGTGCCCAAGAAGAATGGGAAGTTGCGAGTGTGTATTAACCTTAAAAAATTTAATGCCGCTATGATCAGAGATAGTTATCCACTTCCAATCACGGAACATCTATTGGAGCGTGTTGCAGGCAAGGAAGTTTATAGCTTCCTTGATGGATTTTCAAGTTACAATCAAGTAGCCATTGCCCCAGAAGATCAACACAAAACAGCTTTTGCCACAGAGTGGGGAATCTTTGCATTTTGTGTGATGCCATTTGGGCTCACCAATGCACCTGCAACATTCCAAAGGCTCATGTGTCATGTCTTCAAAGAGTTCTTGCGAAAGAGCTTAGAAGTGTATGTGGATGATTTATGTGCTCATTCCCAAGAAAGAAGATTTCACATCCCTGAGCTCAGACAAATCTTCAACAAGTGTAGAGAATATCGAGTGTGTCTGAACCCAGAAAAGTGTGTGTTCATGGTGCGTCAAGGTAAAATCTTAGGTCATATTGTTTCTAAGAATGGAATCTCAACAGATGAAGATAAGGTACAAGCCATAGCGGAGCTGCCAAGGCCAAGGAATGTTAAAGAGGTACAAGCCTTTATGGGCCATTGTGGATATTACTGTAGGTTTATCCACATGTACGCGATCATAGCTAGACCCCTTTATGCCTTGTTGTCTAATTTTGAGTGGAACGACGAATGCGAGAATTCTTTCAATGAACTGAAGAAACGTTTGTGCACAGCATCGATACTGACCACTCCTGATTGGAATAAACCATTACATGTCCATGTGGATGCATCCAATCATGCCATAGGATGTGTACTAGCCCAACCCACAGGTGAAGGAAACTTAGATTTGCCCATAGCATATGCTAGTAGACAGCCCACCGTAGCTGAACAAAACTATACCACAACTGAGCGAGAGGACTTAGGCATGGTATATGCTGTGAAGAAGTTTGGACACTATTTATTGGCCAACAAGTTCAAGTTTTTCACTGATCACCAAGCTTTGTTATATTTTGTCAATAAACCTTGCAATATTGGACGCTTAGTAAGATGGTTCCTCTTACTAATGGAATATGACTTTGAAGTTGTTGTCAGGAAAGGTAGAACCCACCTTCGGGCAGATCACCTTTCTCGCATCACTTCAGGAGAGTCATTGCAAGGAGTGTCTGATGAATTACCCGATGCTTATCTGTTCAATTTAGAAGTTGTTCTTAAATGGGCAAATAAGTTGGTACCAGTCCTAACCTTCGGCCCTACAAATAAGAATGTGAAAACATCACAAGAAGAAATTGTAAAATCACAAAAATATCACATATTGGCAGGAAGCATGTACAAACAAGATATTGAGGGTGTATTACCTTGTTGTGTTGAGGACGATGAACATAGGAGTTGGTTGCAACAAGCTCATGAAGGATTGCTAGGAAATCATTATTCTAAACAGCACACATTACAAAATTTGAAACGTTTAGGAGTGTATTGGCCTAGCATGGACAAAGAAATACATGAGTGGATTAAGAATTGTCCAATGTGCAGAGAGAGACCACCAATGGAGCATGCCACCCTTTATCAAGTGTCATTAATTCCTGATTGGAGTGCCCCATTGGTAGAGTTTATGAGATCGGGAACCTTACCCAAAGAGGCTAGTCTAACAAGAAGATGAAGCATCGAGCAAGAGGCTCAAGACTATGCTTTAGTTGGAGACAACTTATATCGAAGAGGCAAGGATGGTTATCTAAGATTGTGCGTTCACGAATCAGACTATTTGAAAGTCTTAGAAACTGCACACAACGGTGTTGCAGGTGGACAATTCGGTCCTGATCGAGTAATCAAGAACATTCTATTCGCAAGACTTTGGTGGCCCACTCTTCATATGGATGCTCATACCTATGTGAAGAAATGTGACACATGCCAACGTGCACAATATCCAGTTAGAAAAGACGAGATGCCTTTGAGGCCAATGATGGGAGGGCGTGCATTTTCGAAGTGGGGCATAGACTTCATAGGTCTTATTAACCCCCCAGCTGGAAACTCCCATGCAGAGTATATTATTGTAGCCACAGATTACCTTACAAAGTGGGTAGAAGTGAAAGCCACAACAAAGAATGATGCTCAGACTACGGCTAAGTTCTTATTCAAGAATGTGTTCACGAGATATGGGCTACCAATAGAGTTAGTGAGCGATAGAGGCACACACTTCTTGAATGAGGTCATTGAAAACCTTCTCCAAGAATTCTTGGTGATACATAAGAAGTCTGCCCCTTATCACCCACAAGCTAACGGACAAGCGAAAACTGGTAAATAATAAATGCTCTGATTGGGACAAACGACTTCATCATGATGTCTGGGCGAGTTGCCTACAAAATGGTACTCAACGCCACCCCATTTCAGATGGTCCTCGGACAGAATGATGTTCTACCATTGGACTTCCTCATCCCAGCCTTAAAAGTAGCATAAGAGCATGAGTGGAATGGACATGAATTGTCCTCTAGGATCTTTGATCTAGAATGCTTAGGTGAGACAAGGCTACGTGCGGCGGCAGACATCTATGCTGCAAAGAAAAGACAAAAGGCATACTTTGATGCACACATTAAAGATAAAGGATTGAAAGAGGGAGACCTAGTGCTGGTTTATACGCTAAAGCAACATGCCCGTAAGTTGGAAAAAAGAGGATATGGACCCATGATCATTAATAGAATTTCCACTAGCGGTGCAGTTCAGTTGGCCACTCTAGAAGGAGATATCTTACCAAACTATATTAGTGGATGTAGAGTCAAGTTATACCAAGAACCTCTTACAGAGGATATGCCTACGAGACTCAACACTGCTGAGAAGCGAAAAGAAGAGGAGTTAAGGGTGAGGGAAGAAGCACAGGCAGAGGCCAGAGAGCGTATTAGGCAAAATAAGTTAAGGCAACTAGGCCTAGATGTCAACTCAAAAGCCCCAAAATATCACATGGATATGTGCCAAAAATCAGGCATAATTACTTCTCAAGTCATTGACCGACGTCCCTTTGTGACCATAGAGATAAGACAATGAAAGGGTGCAAGGACTGTGAAAGCATTGATTGACTCAGGTGCAGCAAGTAGTGCAGTTAGACTATCCTACTACCAAGACTTGCAGTTGAACATCAATCCCATAGAAGCTTATCTCATAGGATTGGGAGGTGTGGAAACCCCTTGTTTGGGCGAGGTGGAACTTCCCATCTACCTTCAAGATGTTCCAATGAAAGTCAAAGTGCTAGTGTGTCAAGATGAGAACCTTACAGAACCACTTGTCTTGGGTCAAGATTGGATCTATGACCATGCAGTTAACTTAAACCTCCGAAGCCGACTTCTTCAAGTTTGAGTACATGAACAATGCATTACATTAGAATTAGAGAATTGCATGCTCACAGATCATGGCACCACACACTCTCGTAGTTCCTCTAAGACTAATCTTCACGAGCAAGATGTTGTTTGTGTCAAAAGCTCTATGATCCAGACAGACTCAATCATGGAAGGACAGTCACAAAGGCAAGCAAACCCTCCTTCTTTTTCTAAGAGTAAAGTATCCCCAGTAGTTCAACCTAAGAAGCAAACACAACAATTCAAGACAATTGCTATAGCAAATAGAAAGACACCATTCAACAAGCAAGCAGTTTCGGGCATGACGCAGATCTGGGTATGCAAAGGAGAGCAACCTCCAGCCTTGCCCCACAAACCCCATCCAAGCAAGCCAACCAGGCCAGAAGACAAAGGAAGAAGCTCGGACATGCTCAACCACAAGATATCCAACAAATTTGGGTGCCTAAGAAATTAGTTGCAGCTCAACAAGGGCAATTACACATGTGGGTACCAAGGAAGCTCTTACGTTCGCAACAACCTATGCTCTCCCATATGCAACAAGTCTCAACAAAGAAGCCAAGGTGAGGCAAAGGTCAGAACCAAACACCAAGAACAAAAGTAGACCAACTAACCTCTTCAACGCAAGTCAGGCGACCAACCACAGAGGTATGGGTTTGGAAGCCAAAAGCATCAGCGGCCCCTACAAAACCAAAGCGCCAACCACAAGGGTCACAACAATCACGAAACCAGCCAAGGATGAATAGGCCAAAGGCGCTCACTACGCAGTCGTAGATTGTTCTCAAATGGATCCCCATAAGGAGGAAGGATCTACTCATTTCAGCTACTTGAGGTCCCTCTTTTAATCTAGCCTGATATGCACGAAACATCATGTCTAGGTTTTCTAGTATGGGTTCTGCTAAAACTGATCCTGATTTTTGAGCTAGGTTCTCTTGATTCAATTCCTGTGACGTCAGTTCTAGAATTTTGGCTCTAGATTCCTTGAGACTTCCTTCCAACTCAGTTATCCTTTTACTCCATTTTCTCTTAATTCTTTCTCTGGAATCTTTCCAAGATTTTGTCTTTTTACTGCTAGATTCTCCAACTTCACTAGTTCTGGCTATTTTCTCCTGATTAAGCTGTTGGTTCTGTAAGAGCGCCTGGGCTCTTGTTATAGCTTGGATAGGCACGTATGTAGGGTTGGATCCATCTGCGTTGTTTACAATACGTATCACGTTGATCGGTGTCACATTTGACACATTAGCAGGGTTCTTAGGACAATCTTTGATTATGTGCTCTTTGCCACAGTCAACACAAAAACCTTGTATGTTATAGTACTGTGATTGTCCTGCTATTGGAGGATGTGGACAATCCTTTATGAAATGATCTCCTTGGCACCTAAAGCATGGTCCTCTAAGGCCCTGTGGTCTTTGTTGTCTCAATTGGGGCCGCGGATTCGGGTTTGTGTACATCACATTAGCATAGTCGGGCTCCCAACTAGGTTCCACTGGTGGACTATCATAATGGTATGTCTCCACATGTTCTGGTGACTCTGTGTAATATGCGGGTGGACTATCTACATGAGTAGATTCAAAACTATTTGAGTTTGGGTCACTCTCTGTGATCAAAGGTGAAGAAGGAACTAAGGCCCTACTTAGGTTCTCTTCTGCAGCAGCGTATTTGACTGAGATGACATTCATTGGTGGGGGTGACTGCTGAGCTAAAACAGGTTGAGGTCTCTGTTGCGCCTGATAAGGGTAGATCTAAGGAGGCCTATAGTAATATGGCTGAGCATTGTATTGGCCTTGATACCTACCTGGCTGCGGGTATGCTTGCGGGTAGTTCTGTCTCACTGCGTGTTTGTTGTATGGGCAGTCCTGAGCCGTGTGATTTGTGTATCTTCTCTCAATTGTACAGTATTGGCCAATAGGGTTGGCTTGCATTTGTGTTGCATTGGGGCACACGTTTGCCAAATGATTTCCACCACAAGTGTAACAACGTACGTTAGTTGTTAACTTAGGCATCTGTTTACTAGAGACTCCTAGTTTCTAGGCCACTTTTTCTACTAGGTCCTCTATCGAGTTAGACAATTTTGTGGATGCTAGAGAAGAACAGTCAGTCCTTGTAAACTTTTGAGAGTTCCAACTCGTCTCCTAAGTTGTCCTCAATGTCTATACAAATTCTTACACACTGCTCTAGCGTTCTGGGTTCCTTGAAGTATACATAGGAGCGTAGTTTAGAGCTCAACAAGCTGTCTAGAAACAATGACACTTGCTTGGTGTGTGAGGGTAACTCTTGCATTGAGCATCTTTCAACATATTGTCTAAACCTACGTCCTGCCAATCTTACTGTTTCCTGAGGGGTCTGTTTGAAGCTATGAATCAACGAAGACGTGTCATGCTTGATCCCACTTTTAGAGAATTCAGTTATGAATGACTCTAAAAAGTGATGGATGTATCTAAATTGCCTTTGTTGCAATGGTTGGAACCAAGTTAAAGCGGTATTCTTTAACGTTATTCCAAAAGCATTGTATTGCGTGAACATGTCTTCGACTTGTTCTGCTCTGAGCACTTGCTTAAATTCTGCGACATGGTCATAGGGATCTCTTGTCCCATCAAAATAATTTTTCATGGACTTTACTAATTGAGTGGGTCGTAATATTCTTGGGTGTTCACATGGTCTAGGTAGAGGAAAATCATCTCTACCACCTGTTATTCCATGTTCCCTTTCTCTATCCGCTTTATTAGTGTTTGTGGTTGTTCTATCTCTCCCTATGGGATGATTGAAACTTACTTCCGGTCTATCTTTGTTTTTCTCTCTTTGATTACCATGGGCTGAGGATGTTCCTGCCCCTTGTTGGTTCACATTTACGTTTGTTCGTGATGGAGGGAATACCAATTCGCCTCTCCATGTGTATGTATTTCTAGCGTGGTCTGGCACCACAAATACTCTTTCTGAAGTTTCATCCAGGTATACAACCTTTCCAGGTGTATCCGGGTCCTTGAACTCGTAGATTATAATGGAGCCTACCTCTCGAGGTTGTTCCGTTCTGTACCTCCAAAATGCTTCGTCAGTTTCTTTATTCACAAACAACTCTATGCTTTTGTTGTCCTGAGGGATCCATTCTGGAACCAGTACTCGTGTCAGTACAGATTTCCCTCTAGGTGTCCTAGGTTCTTCTAATGGTTCTTTTCCTTGGGATTTTGCTTCTGTTTCCAACTTAGTTACACCAAACTCATTCGTATTGTTTGGCTGCATACTTACAATGTACGTTGTTCCTTCTTTGTCTATGTACGCGTCTCTCTCGAATTTCACCACTGGACGTTCCAATCCAATGGGTTGATCAGTGTTGTGCATTTGCACCACTTGTCTTCTCAAACCATCCTCATAGATGCGGGCACCTAATCGGTTGGTTCGAAGAAACTCCGATTGAGTCCTATAGGGTCCTTCAGGCTTTTCCAAGTAAGCTACATTCGACCCTACTTCTGGTCTTTCAGTGCTAAATGCCATTTCTGATTCACTCGTGTCTGAGATCTCATAGGGGTAATTACTATTCAATTGTTGAGCCCATGATCGAGCAGTAGTGCCTACACTTGCTTTTGATGATCTAAGGCTTCGTCGGTCAGACTTACCTATATGTTTGCCCGATCTAAGGTTCATGAATTTACTTCGCGGCACTTCTTTGATTGTCAATGTTCCTTGTTTTTTACTTTCTTGATTCTTTGAGTGTCTAGATGTATGCGTGAGGAATTCGACTTTCTGTGGTACTTTGAGTTCTCGTTCCGTCAGACTTGTGTTCTTTCCCTTTAGGTTTTCGTATCACACAACTTTATCTTAATCTTGGACTTGATAAATTTAAGTCTCTTATACTTGACGTGTTCCTATCGTCGTTAATCCACAAAGCTACCGTTTAGCCTAAGCTAAGAATTGACTGAGGGGGTTGAGTAATCTTCCAACCTCGAGTCAGCTTTGTTGGTTGCTCTAATGCCCAAGAAGCCGTGCTTCCCAAGCTTTATGCCCTTCACTGCCTTGCCTTGAATGCCCTTGATTGCCTTTGCTAGACCTGGAAAAATCCACTATTAGACCAATATCACAACGGATGATCAAGCACTTGGATATAAATACTTTTAAAAGTCCTTTCCCTTTTGCCCAATTTTTTTTCAATGCCCCTTGGCTTTCTAGTCCCAAACTAGGTCAACATCAAATTATCCTCTCTAAAAATCAATGTATCCTTTATGAAAAAAACAGTTGAGGTCACGTAGTACTCGCAGAGAGCTTTCTAACGAGCTATAAAGCTCAAAAAACGGACTTCGGATGAAAAAGATATGACCGTTCAGGCCCTGGGGGGTAAAAACTGACAATCAGGTTTTTCCTCAATTATGAGCTAAGGGGTCTCCTATGAGTGTAATGATCCAAAAATTTTCAAAAAATAGCCCCAAAATTGGTCAAAAAATCAAACCCTAAAATTTGCGTTTGGGTGAGCAATCGCGATGGTCTGAGATGATCGCGATGGTCTGGGACCGTCGCGATGGTCCAGGCGAACCATTGCGATGGCGTGTGTGCGAACCGTCGCGATGGTCTAAATGTGAGCAATCGCGATGGCCGGGGTGAGGCATCACGATGGTCCGATTGCGTGAACAATCACGATGGTGTTAGTCAACGGTCAACGTGAACCGTCGCGATGGTCCGAAGTGAACCGTCGCGATGGTCACAGATGCGATGGCGTGAGCCAATCGCGATGGTCCAAATTTTGAGCTGTCGCGATGGTGTAAGGGTCTCGTCGTGATGGCGTGGCTAGTGAGCAATCGTGATGGTCTAATTTGACACGTGGCACTATCGAGGCGATGGCATGGGCCAATCACGATGGCGTGGGGTCGACGGGATCGTGGCGATGGTCCAAGTGAACCGTCACGATGGCTCAAGTGAGTCGTCGCGATGGTGTGAGACCGTCGCGATGGTCCGGCCGAGCCGTCGTGATGGCGTGAGCCAATCGCGATGGTGTGACACAATCGCGATGGTCTGAGCCAATCGCGATGGTCCACCAAAGTGTGAATTTTTGAAATGCAAAAATGGATTCCTACACACGCAAGGGTCGCCTACACGCTTATGAACTCGCCTACCAAAAATACCGAAGTTGGCAGACCATCGCGATGGTCTGACACCTACGGCAGATCCCTAATAGAAAGTGAATTTTTACTTTTTCCAAGCTTTCCTGATGCATTGGAGCTCTGTACCTGCAAGAAAACTCAAAAACACACAAGTACACACAAGCACAAAAGCTCTCTCTCTCTCGCACATGCACAAATGAGGGGAAATGAGGAGAATGGGTGGATATGGTGAATTTTCTGATTTTTTTGGAGATGAAGATGATGATGCGGTGATGAAGATGGAGTGTGGGGAGGTGAAAAATACTAAAAACTAAGTAAAAACAACAACAAAAACTGAAATTTTTACCTTCCAACGCCACTTCTTGCTATACTCTTACCATCACACATTCGTCCTGAACTCGATCCCCGGCAACGGCACCAAATTTGGTGTTGCTCTAGCACAATGGTGAGGACCACGTTAAGAAGCTCCACCTCCTTAATGTCAATCCGCGGAAGAGATGAGTGATATGAAGATCGTGAATGTGAGATGAAGTGAGAGTGAAGGTGAGAAGCATAGAGATGCACACACACATACACACACACTACGAAGAGACAAGCCAGACACAATGGAAGGTGAGAAATCAACTCTATTACTCAAGAACACTCTTACAAGCTCAAAATAGCTCTAAGCTCTTCTCTACTCAACAAGCTAACCTCAAAAATGAGCTCTCTAGCTCTTTTTATAGATTCTAGACCAGTTTTGACCGGTTTCACATCTAGTGACCGGCATAGTTAAAAAATAGGTCCTATGCGCTATTTGAGAGGGTAAACGGTGTCTAAAAATAACCAAAATTGGTACGCTCATTCTACCTAAGCTCCTCAAGCTCGAGGACTCCTCGACTTGCACAAAATGGAGCTATGAATTACAAAAAGGGTTTTTTCTATGTTACATATGTTACAATAGTGATGAAAATCACTGTTGAAGGTTTTGAAGAATATTTATAAAACATAAATCTTTGAAAAATTGATTCGACTGGCTCCCTGCTCTGTCTTTACATGCTTCCGCGTCTTCTATGCCTCTGGCTACTGCCAACAACTTACACATACACATGCACATATATACATATACATACTCATATACATACACATACACACATATACGCATGCACATATACCTACACATACACATACACATGCACATACACACATATACACATGCATACACATACATATGCACACACACACATATGCACATACACTTACACATATACATACATACACATTCACATACACATACACATACACACATGTATATGCATAAAACATATCTATATGCACATATATACACAAAGATGCATGCATATAGACACACTTACATAAATATAGATATATAACTAGATATGCATACATACATTTTATACACACACAACTACACACACATACATGCATATATACACACAAACACACATATAATATGCATGAATTATATAATTACAGTAGTAAATCACATGTTAAATATAAAAAACAATAAAAATCATTTAAACAAGACTTTTCATTAATTAGTACCATAGACACAATTCAAAACATAACTGAAATGAGAAAATGTATAGATATAAAAAAATTAGGTGTATCAATGTAAAATATATATCCATTGTAATATATCAGTCATCATGATCATCCTCATCCACATCATCTTGTAAGTCCTTATCATCATGATCATCTGCATGATCTGATGTATTGGTAGTGGCATCATGGGTAAAGGTGTGAGCACTCTGTGACGATCGAGATCATCCTACCTATGTCTATCTCTCCACCTCATCCATATCTGCCTCTCCATAATACTCATGTATTACATATAATAAACATAAATAAATAAAACGTATAAAACATCAATAAAAATAAAATAACTATATAAAATTTACTAATACTCACAAAAGCATTTGGGTGATCTTTCACGTACTCACTGAGATGTCGATATCCACAATGTGTAGCAAAATCGATTTCGTTTTCCATAGGATATCAACCATAATCCTTTTGCTGCATTGAAACAAATAAAAAATAGTATTGATTAGTGTTTTAACTAAAATAAAAAAGTATAGTTTCAATAATACATATACTTACAACAAAACCATGATGGCCCATTTGGCCTAAAGTGTGATGTAAGACCAAACTGAACTCTCTTCTTTGCAGCTTCCTTCATTTATTTAATGAAACAAAAAAACATAGATCAAATATAAAATATATGAGAATTATAAGTCATTGTAATATAAACCATTAATTTGTATACCATCTGCTAAGGAAATGATTCCTAAAGACGTAGCTGTCTACAAAAATATTTCCACGTCTCAGATGGTATGTTAGGTCTTCTCTTATTTTGTTCTACCATACAATATCTCCTATTATTTCAATCTCAAACAAAAAAAAAGCATCAAAATATAAAAAATATATATATAAACATGAATATACAAACACACACACATACATAGTAAATACATACCCACACACATACATATATACACACACATATACATGCACACACATACACATACATACACTTACACATACATACATACACTTATATATACATACACACACACATACATGCATACACATATACACATGCATACACTTACACATACATACATACCACACATACACATACACACACACATACATGCATACGCATATACATACATACACATACATAGTAAATACATACCCACACACATACATATATACACACACACATACATGCATACACATATACATACACTTACACATACATACAAACACTTACATATACATACAACATGCATGCATACACATACACATATGCATGTACTTACACATCCATACATACCCACACATACACATATACACACACATACATGCATACACATAGACATATACATATATATACATATATACACACATATATGCATACACATATGCATATACATGCATATATACACATACATAGTAAATACATAACCACACACATACATATATACACACACACATACATGCATACACATACATATATACATACACTTACACATACATACCCACACATATACATACACATATACATACATGCATAGACATACACATACACTTACACTTACACATACATACATATCCACGCATACACATACACACACATACATGCATACACATATACATACATACACATACATAGTAAATACATACCCACACACATACATATATACACACACATACATGCATACACATACACATATACATATGCATATACATACACTTACACATACATACATACACTTATATATACATACATACACACACATACATGCATACACATACACATATGCATACACTTACACATACATACATACCGACACATACACATATACAAACATATACATGATGTGTATATATCTTTATATGTATTATTGTCCTTGTTGATTTGACTAGCTATATATAGAGGCATAAGGTTGGGAGGAGAGACACCTCTCTAGTATGTGGTGAGAGGACTAGATGCAATGTGTATATATACTTCAACCATAACACATACGGGTATAGAAGTATGAAAAAAGTATGGGTGAAAATACCATGCATGCATATATGTATATACATATGTGTGTGTGCAAGGTTGGTTGTTGACCTATAAGGACCCTCTTGACTTTGCTTACTTGTATTTGACTACCATGTCAGATAAGGTGTGTGTATATATATGTTTGTATATATAAATATGTGTGTGTGTGTATATATATATATATGTGTGTGTATATATATATATGTGTGTGTGTGTGTATGTGTGTGTATGCATGTATGTGTGTGTGTGTCTCTATGTATATATGTGTGTGTATGTGTATGTGTGTATCTCTATGTGTGTGTATGTGTATGTGTGTCTCTATGTGTGTGCATGTATATGTGGGTGTATGTATCTATGTATGTCTCTCTATATGTGTGTATGTATATGTGGGTGTATGTATCTATGTGTGTGTTTTTATGTGTATATGTGTGTACATTTGTGTATGCATGTGTATGTGTGCATCTCTATGTGTGTGTGTGTATGTGTGTATGTGTGTGTAATATGGGTGTATGTATATGTGTGTGTATGTATCCGTGTGTATGTGCAATTATCTATATGTGTATGTGTATGTGTATGTGTATGTGTATGTGTATGTGTATGTGTATGTGTATGTGTATGTGTATGTGTATGTGTATGTGTATGTGTATGTGTATGTGTATGTGTATGTGTATGTGTATGTGTATGTGTATGTGCATGTGCATGTGTATGTGTGTGTATGTGTATGTGTATGTGTATGTGTATGTGTATGTGTATGTGTATGTGTATGTGTATGTGTATGTGTATGTGTATGTGTATGTGTATGTGTATGTGTATGTGTATGTGTATGTGTATGTGTATGTGTATGTGTATGTGTATGTGTATGTGTATGTGCATGTGCATGTGGATGTGTGTGTATGTGTATGTGTATGTGTATGTGTATGTGTATGTGTATGTGTATGTGTATGTGTATGTGTATGTGTATGTGTATGTGTATGTGTATGTGTATGTGTATGTGTATGTGTATGTGTATGTGTATGTGTATGTGTATGTGTATGTGTATGTGTATGTGTATGTGTATGTGTATGTGTATGTGTATGTGTATGTGTATGTGTATGTGTATGTGTATGTGTATGTGTATGTGTATGTGTATGTGTATGTGTATGTGTATGTGTATGTGTATGTGTATGTGTATGTGTATGTGTATGTGTATGTGTATGTGTATGTGTATGTGTATGTGTATGTGTATGTGTATGTGTATGTGTATGTGTATGTGTATGTGTATGTGTATGTGTATGTGTATGTGTATGTGTATGTGTATGTGTATGTGTATGTGTATGTGTATGTGTATGTGTATGTGTATGTGTATGTGTATGTGTATGTGTATGTGTATGTGTATGTGTATGTGTATGTGTATGTGTATGTGTATGTGTATGTGTATGTGTATGTGTATGTGTATGTGTATGTGTATGTGTATGTGTATGTGTATGTGTATGTGTATGTGTATGTGTATGTGTATGTGTATGTGTATGTGTATGTGTATGTGTATGTGTATGTGTATTATGTGTATGTGTATGTGTATGTGTATGTGTATGTGTATGTGTATGTGTATGTGTATGTGTATGTGTATGTGTATGTGTATGTGTATGTGTATGTGTATGTGTATGTGTATGTGTATGTGTATGTGTATGTGTATGTGTGTGTATGTGTATGTGTATGTGTGTATGTGCATGTGCATGTGCATGTGTATGTGTATGTGTATGTGTATGTGTATGTGTATGTGTATGTGTATGTGTATGTGTATGTGTATGTGTATGTGTATGTGTATGTGTATGTGTATGTGTATGTGTATGTGTATGTGTATGTGTATGTGTATGTGTATGTGTATGTGTATGTGTATGTGTATGTGTATGTGTATGTGTATGTGTATGTGTATGTGTATGTGTATGTGTATGTGTATGTGTATGTGTATGTGTATGTGTATGTGTATGTGTATGTGTATGTGTATGTGTATGTGTATGTGTATGTGTATGTGTATGTGTATGTGTATGTGTATGTGTATGTGTATGTGTATGTGTATGTGTATGTGTATTGTATGTGTATGTGTATGTGTATGTGTATGTGTATGTGTATGTGTATGTGTATGTGGATGTGGATGTGGATGTGCATGTGCATGTGTATGTTCATGTGTATGTGCATGTGCATGTGCGTGTGTATGTGCATGTGCGTGTGGATGTGCATGTGCGTGTGCATGTGCACGTGCGTGTGCATGTGCATGTGCGTGTGCATGTGCATGTGCGTGTGCATGTGCATGTGCCTGTGCATGTGCATGTGCCTGTGCATGTGCATGTGCCTGTGCATGTGCATGTGCCTGTGCATGTGCATGTGCATGTGTGCATGTGCATGTGCATGTGCATGTGCATGTGCATGTGCATGTGCATGTGCATGTGCATGTGCATGTGCATGTGCATGTGCATGTGCATGTGCATGTGCATGTGCATGTGCATGTGCATGTGCATGTGCATGTGCATGTGGATGTGCATGTGCATGTGCATGTGCATGTGCATGTATCTATATGTGTATGTGTATGTGTATGTGTATGTGTATGTGTATGTGTATGTGTATGTGTATGTGTATGTGTATGTGTATGTGTATGTGTATGTGTATGTGTATGTGTATGTGTATGTGTATGTGTATGTGTATGTGTATGTGTATGTGTATGTGTATGTGTATGTGTATGCGTATGCGTATGTGTATGCGTATGCGTATGTGTATGCGTATGTGTATGCGTATGTGTATGTGTATGTGTATGTGTATGTGTATGTGTATGTGTATGTGTATGTGTATGTGTATGTGTATGTGTATGTGTATGTGTATGTGTATGTGTATGTGTATGTGTATGTGTATGTGTATGTGTATGTGTATGTGTATGTGTATGTGTATGTGTATGTGTATGTGTATGTGTATGTGTATGTGTATGTGTATGTGTATGTGTATGTGTATGTGTATGTGTATGTGTATGGGTATGTGTATGTGTATGTGTATGTGTATGTGTATGTGTATGTGTATGTGTGTGTATGTGTGTGTATGTGTGTGTATGCATATGTATGTATAGTATGTGTGTGCATACACATACATGTATATGTATGTATGTGTGTGTATGCATATGTATATGTAGTGAGTTTATGTGTGTTTTTATATATGTATGTGTGTACATTCGTGTGTATGCATGTGTACGTGTGTCTCTACGTGTGTGCATGTGTATGTGTGTATCTCTGTGTGTGTAATGTGGGTGTATCTATATGTGTATGTATGTATACGTGTGTATGTGCAAGTATCTATATGTGTATTTGTATGTGTATGTGTGTGTATATGTATGTCTATGTGTGTGTATATGGGTGTATGTATATGTATGTGTATGTATATGTGTGTAAGTGTATGTAGCTGTGTATGTGAGTGTATGTATGTGTGTATATGTGTGTATGTATGTATGTATGTATGTATGTATGTATGTATATGTATGTATGTATGTATGTATGTATGTATGTATGTATGTATGTATGTATGTATGTATGTATGTATGTATGTATGTATGTATGTATTGTTGGTGCAAGACAATCAACAATTGATGATTTGACAAAGGATTGAATTCAAATAATAAAGCAAAGATCGAATTCTGAGGCTTGAAGATGAGTACATGATCAGAAGATGAAGATTTGTATATACATGTACATTACACTTGTAATTAGTTTACTTATACCTTGTAATGGTTACGATTTTGTACATATATGCGTATATATACAAGTAGAAAGTCGGGACATATGAGAGGGATGATGAATGACAAGTTTTAAAAGTCATTAGAGACTTTAGAAAGTGAGAAGAACTTGATATATCACTCAGATGTAATTTTTCCTGAAGAGAAGAAAGTTGTGCCTCGATCTTTTGCTCAGTGCTCCTTTTGTCTTTATCTTCTTGATGAATGCTTTTGTACAAGTCTAATTCTATAGTGGAGTGACCTTTGTACAATTTTTGAGAGTTTAACTACAATCAGGCTGAGAGAATTTTAGGTAGGAACATTTATATGTGTAAAGTGAAGAAGTGAAGACAAGAACAGGTGCAATCTTGGTGGTCAATGTTTTAATTAGATCTCCCTCCACAATGTAAAGTTTTGAGCAAGTAAGCAATCATTATTCAAGTTGAGAGGTAAGCTACTTGTGGCTAAAAGCATTTGAATAAACGGGGTCTAGTTTGGAAGAACCATGCATTAGAAGTTGTAGGTGTCAAAGTCGGCTACGCAGGAGAATAGTTTCACACATAGGTATATTGTTTGGAGTAAATCTCAAGATTTACTGAATTTGTTTAAGAGATTTAACTTGGAGAAGGTGCAAAAACTTTAGAAGACACCTTGTGTAAAGTTTCATTGAAAACTTTACACATTTGATCAGTCAATTAGTGAATTGAGTGTAGCAGACTTTTTTGAATAATTAGTTTCTTCACAATTAGTTCAAAGTTTGATAATTTGGCACTGGTATTCCAAAATTGGTTGAGGTTTTGAGTTTTTCTTAATATATAGGTGCTCTAAAATCAAGGATAACTTGTTCTTTTGGAGATTAACACTCTCCATCAGTGGTATCAAGGCAGGAGTTATCAGAATTGAAGAAAGGAGGACCCCGACTATTGCAGATATACAGAAATCAATCTTTGAAGTTTCAAAAGGTGAAAGTTTGAAGTGAAAGCTAGAGAAGGAGGCCTGAAGCTATCAAGAAGGTCAAAAGGAACTACATTCAAAGTAAAGGTACATTCACTATTCACATAGCTTGAAGAATTTATTGCACAGGTGAAGAAAGGATGGGAGATTCTCTTCAGATAGAGAAATTGGATAGAGAAAACTATCCTACTTGGTCTATGAGGATGGAAGCTCATCTCATGAGCAAAGACCTGATAGGACATATTACATGTGAAGAAGAAAAACCAGAATTTAGGGATCCTAGTGTTGCAACTAGAGAAGAGCTCTCATATTTGAAGACGTGGATGAAGAAGGATGCTCAAGCAAGGAGCATTATCTACATGGGAGTCAATGATTACTTGCTACCTCACATTAGAGGACTTGAAAGTGCAAGTGACATATGGAATGCTTTGGAGGAGCATTTCCAAAACACTACAAAGTCAAGGAAGGCATATTTATGGGCAAAATTCACCACATTCAAGAAGAAGGCTTCTCAATCTCTTTCTGATTATGTAGCAAGGATGAAGGATATTGCAGATGCATTAGGATCAGTTGATGAAGATATTGAAGAGGATAAATTGGTAAGACAAATTCTCATAGGTTTGAGAGTAGATAGGTAATAGAAATCACAGAGGTAATTTCAGAGGTAGAGGTAGTAGGGGTTACTTTGGAAGAAATGCAGGTAGAGGCTTTCAAAGTCAATCTACAATAATACCTACTACAACTATGCTTCAGATCAGAAGGAGGACTCAACCTTAATTATGAATGCAACTTGTGAAAGACAAAGTGAAGATCAAAGAGTCTTTTACATTGACTCAGGGTGTAGTAATCATCTGAGTGGCAACATAGCTTTGATGACTGATTTGGAGAATAAGGTAACTAATCATATAGTTCAAACACGTGATAACACAAAGCACAATGTGAAGTCCATTGGATCAGTAAAGGCCAAGGATGGAAGCACTCTTTTGAGTAAGGTTTTGTATGTTCCTACAATTCCAAAGAATCTCATAAGTGTAGGGCAAATTGTAGAGAAAGGTTATGAAGTAAGGTTCACTAATGATGGAGTTTTTGTGGAAGACCCTAGCAATGGGTATAAACATATTGTTTAAAGAAATAAAGAAGGAAGGCTATTCACATTGAAGATTCAAGGCAATGTTGGTCATGCTTTATTCACTTATGGAGACACAAGATCTCTGAGTTAGATCTTTGACATAAAAGGCTTGGACATTTCAATGAAAGAGGTATTAAGGATATGATCAATAATGGTTCAGTGCTTGGATTACCTAATGTTGTAGGTCAACACATGACATACAGATGTGAAGCATGCCAATTAGGTAAGGCTCATAAGCAATCATATAACAAGAATGGTTTCATGTATTCAGAGAAGCTTGAATTGGTGCATACAAATGTGTGGGGACCATCAATGGATTTTAGCATTAATGGTTCAAGATATTATGTGATTTATGTTGATGATGCTACCAGTTAGATCACCATATATATGATCAAAGATAAATCACAGGTGTTCAATACATTTAAACATTATCATGTGTATGCAGAAAGAGTTTCAAGACAAAAAGTGAAGAGACTAAGGTTAGATGGAGGGGGAGATTATTTCTCTAATGAGTTCAGTGATTACTTGTGGAATGCAGGTATAAAAAGGGAAGTTACTTGCAGGTACTGTCCTCAACAAAATGGTGTAGCAGAAAGGAGGAATATGAAGTAATTCGATGGTGATGCACCACAGCGCGTTCTCCTTCTCCCGAGCTCTGTGACGATATCCTCATAGTAGAAAACCAAGCTCCTAAGGCCGCACATGATAGTCCGCACAGAGACTACAAAATACGTAGAAAACATAGTACACATGGAGCACAAAGACATACTTCTTAGGTCTTACAAATGCAGTCGAACATACAATTTGTGATTGACCAGGCCACTATATGTTTTATTAAAGAACATATACAAAGAAGTGTCCGGTGGCCATTTGGCCTTTCACATGGACACTAACGGTAACAATCTCCCACTAAAGACCAATATGGCCAAAGTAACTATGGGAGAAAAATAAAGAATAATAAAGAATACCTAAGTGTAAGTATACAAACTATACCTCCCACCTGATGGGCATATTACACACTATACAAGTGATTGTGTAAGATCATGAATCAAGTAATACCCATCAAGTGACAACAGTGTCGAAAGCTATCCTGTGGTAGAGCTTTAGTCAAATCATCTGCAACATTATCTCAAGTGTGTACCTTCTCAAGAATAATGCACTGAGTGGCTAAGTAATCTCTAATGAAGTGATACCGCACCTCAATGTGCTTGGCCTTTGCATGATAGACCGGATTCTTAGCCAAAGCAATGGCACTCTGACTATCACTGAGCAAACGAGGTACATGCTGAGGTAAACCCATATCACAAGCAAGACAAGAAAGCCACAATGCTTCCTTACATGCCTCACTTGCTGCAACATACTTTGCTTCTGTGGTGGAAACAGTTGTACATTCTTGAAGACGAGATCTCCAAGAGATAGCATATACACTTGTCCTTAGTGCCACTCAGATATCTTAAAATCATCTTGACCGCTTCCCAATGTTTCTTGCCAAGATTAGACATATATTTGCTCACAACTCCCACTGCAAATGCAATGTCTGGTCTCGTAGCTACCATAGCATACATGAGACTATCAACAACAGACTGATAGGGAATTTTGTTCATGAATTACTTTTCTTCATCTGATTTGGGGCAATCATCTTTGCTCAATTTCACATATGCGGATAAAGGTGTACTCAATGCCTTTCCACCGTCCATATTGAACCTATGAAGTACTCTGGATATGTACTCACTTTGAGACAAGTATATGCATCTTTTACTCCTATCACGAGTAATGTGCATGCCAAGAATATGTTTGGCATCCCCCAAATCTTTCATATCAAATGTGTGACTCAACTTCTTTTTGAGAATTGACAAGTCATAAGAGGACTTCCCAGCAATCAACATATCATTGTCATAAAGTATCAAGCATAACAAGCTGCCATCTGAGCATCTTTTTGTGTAGAGACAATGATCCTCATTACTTCGAGAATAGCCTTGAGACTTCATAAAAGCATCAAACTTTTGGTACCATTGTCTAGGAGACTGTTTAAGTCCATACATGCTCTTCTTGAGCTTACAAACTAGGCTTTCCTTGCCAGGAACTACATAACCCTCTGGTTGTTACATATAGATCTCATCTATAAGATCTCCATGCAAGAAAGCAATTTTCACATCCATTTGGACTAGCTCTAAGTCCATTGCAATGAATCCAAGCAACATGCACATGGTAGTCATCTTGACCACTGGAGAGAATATTTCCTCGAAATCAACACCATGTTGTTGCTTAAAACCCTTTACAAGTCGTGCTTTATACTTTGGAGAAGCACTATCTGATGTGAACTTCAGCTTATATACCCATTTACATGGTAAAGCTTTCTTGCCCTTTGGCAAAGGTACTAAATCCCAAGTACCACTCTTGTGAATAGAATGCAACTCACTCTTCATGGCATGCTCCCCCTTGACATGATCCTCTGTGAACATATGCTTCACACCCAAAAACTCAAAGATGATCATAATATGGTGGCTTCCTTGTCCATAACTCTTGTGCCACTTTCAGACCTTTTGCAATACTAGGTGAAAGCTTAATCACATGAACTGCAGTCAATACTGCTTCTGCCCAAAAACCTTGTGAGAGGTTTGCATGATGCAACATAGAGAATACTCTATCTTGAGTAGTTCTATTCATCCTCTCAGCTACACCATTCTGCACTGGGGTATACGGAGCTGTAAACTCTCTACGAATACCTCTAGATTGACAGAAAAGGCTGAATTCATGTGAGGTATACTCACCCCCATTATTTGAACGTAAAGCCTTAAGCTTAGTTCTCTATTCAGTCTCAATTGAAGCAAGCCATTTTCTGAAAGTAGGGAATACCTCATCCTTTGATTTGATAGGATATACCCAGACTTTTCTAGTAGCATCATCTATGAAATTGACAAAGTAAAGAGAACCACCTAAAGACCTAGTGGGCATATGACCACACACATCTATATGAATGAGATCTAAAGGCTGAATTGAAGAGTCAATGTGCGTTCTATGCACATTTTCGGTTTGCTTTCCATATTAACAATGCTTACAAAATGAAAAATCAGAGAAAGATAACACAGGTAAGTAGCCAGAACGAGAAAGATTTTCCATTCCACTACGAGATATATGGCCCAAACGACCATGCCAAATACAAGCCATAGGTTGCTCAGTAATAGCTAACAAGTGTTCCTTCTGTGATACAAATAAAGGATAAAGTGAGCCAACTTTGCTTCCTTTTGCAAGAACGATATTGCCCTTTGATATGTGAAAGGACTGAGCATAGAAGACCACCTTGTAACCAAGGTCATCAAGTTGACCAACTGACATCAAACTGCGTGATAATTGAGGTACATGGCATACATTATGCATAGTAAATTTTGAACCATCAATGAACTGCACAACCACATCTCCAATCTCCACAAAATCACACTGGTAAGAGTCACCAAGTCTCAAGGTACCAAGAGACTTTGCTTCATAATTAGAGAACCATTCTCTATGTGGTGTCACATGGAAAGAAGCACTAGAATCTAGCCGCCAGGAGTGGGAAAGAGAATCGGCCATAAGAGCCTCACTTGGCACAGTACTATCAAGTATCAACACATCAGCATCATCAAAAATAGCATTAATTTCTTCAATCTTCACAGTCGAAGTAGATGGTGTAGGTAATTGTTTAACATGCCCATCAACATTCTATCCTTTACCTTTAGTTCTTCCTTGATTTACTTCTACTCTTATTCCGTTGACCATTCTTTTCCTTGTTCTTGCTCCTGCCACGTTGCTGATTCTTTCCTTGGTAAGAATCACGAACATTATATGCATCTCCACTCTGAATGCCAACCATAGATTTTCTACGAATCTCCTCATTCAAGAGTGCTCCACATATGTCATCATAGACGAGTTTACCACCAGGTGCACTGTTGCTAATAGCTTTGCAAAACGTATCCCATGATGATGGCAAGGTGTATAACAACAATACTACTTTCATTTCATTATCCATATCCATTTTCTGAGCCTGTAACTGAGAGAATATAGCATCAAACTCATTTAGATGAGCAACAACACTATCTATGTCCTTCATACGAAGGTCATATAATTTTCTCATCAGATACACTTTATTTGATGCCCTCTCTTTTTCATATGTATTGCATAACTTCTTCCAAAGCTCCTCTGCACTTTCACAGTCTAATATTGTAAAGTAAACATTATAAGCCAGGTGCAAGCGAATGGTAGACCTGGCTATTTCATCTAACTCATCCCAATCATCTTCATCCATGTCAGGAGGCTTCTTTGAAATTCCATTTACTAGCTTCCATTGCCTCCTTTGAATCAGCACATCTTTAATCTGATTCTTCCATAGAGCAAAGTTTGTGCCATCAAATTTTCGGATCTCAAAATGGTCTTTGCCCTGCAAGTTATAGCTCCTCCTTGGAACACTAGCACTAGACCCTGATCCATCGGATGTGCTTGAGACCTCTGATGCCATGATGGTAGAGAACTTAATAGAATGGAGCTAGAAGAGTCTGAACACCAACAAATAACTATATCAAGGAGTAAATCGACCACGCTATAGTTGATAAAACCAAAAACTGGAAAAATTTTGCCAGAGTATCCTCTGCAAAATGAGCATATGAACAGTGTCAAAATATCATAAAACTGAAAGTACTGACGTGTCTGCCTGCATAGTGAATCATTGACTGCACTGCATATAATGAGTTACCCAATAGAAGCCAACTAGGCTTATCGAGCACCTATGAACAACTATTATACATCTCCTATGGAGAGGCTGGGTAAGTCTTCCACCTGCATCACCAAAGAGACCCAACATCTAGGTGTCTCCCAGTTAAGAAAACCTCACCACGACCCTCTTTATCAAACGTAAAAGGCTTTATGCAAAAAACGTAACCACTATATCAATGACCACATGGACATACATAAACGGTATCCTTAGAAGCGTACATGGTGTGTATGTGCTCAATATATGCAGTAAAATGACAATAAAAGTCTGAATGCACAACCCAAAAACTAGCCAATAACACCTGCAAATGTCTTTCAACTCTGATGTTTTAGGCTAAAAAAACATACATAGATTTACAGTGGCTGTTCCCACCAAAACTAGAAGTGGGAGAAAGCTATGTAGGAGGAGTATGATGCATGGAGAATGAGACATGGGATTTGGTTCCTAAACCAAATAGTCAGAAGATCATTGGATGCAAATGGGCCTACAAGACAAAGAGGTATGCAGATGGAAGTGTGTCTAGATATAAAGCTAGACTTGTTGTGAAAGGGTATGCTCAGACATATGGTATAGATTATGATGAGACTTATAGTCCTGTGGCAAAGATGACAACTATAAGGACTCTCATAGCTATTGTTGCATGTAAAGGTTGGAAGATATGTCAATGAGATGTGAAGAATGCTTTTCCAAATGGTTACATTTCAGATGATGTTTTCATGGAGCAACCAGAAGGTTTCAAGGATAAAAGGTATTCAGAGTATGTGTGTAAGCTCAAGAGAGATTTGTATGGTTTGAAGCACACCCCAAGGGCATGGAATTATAGACTTGTAAAGTCCTTGAAGGAGCTTGGTTTCCAAGTGTATAAGGCAGATAGTAGCTTGCTTGTTAAAGCAAGTGATGATGGGTTCATTTACATGTGCATATATGTTGGTGACATAATTCTTACAGGTACAGATGAGAAGGGCATACAAGGTCTTAAGAAGCAAATGGAGAAAGAGTTCTGACTTTGGAGACTTGTCATATTTCTTGGGCATGGATATTTCATATACTCAACATGGAGTATACGTGACTCAAGAAAGGTATTTGAAGAACTTGCTAATTAAGTTTGAAATGGAAGATTGTAGGGTAG
This sequence comes from Ceratopteris richardii, assembly GCA_020310875.1. Lineage (NCBI taxonomy): Eukaryota > Viridiplantae > Streptophyta > Polypodiopsida > Polypodiales > Pteridaceae > Ceratopteris > Ceratopteris richardii. Next base: position 54,571,018 of record CM035407.1, on the reverse strand, counting down.
CACCTACTCCAATGGAGGTGAATCAAAAATTGAGCAGATATGGAGGAGAAGTGTTCAAGTACATGAAGCTATATCAAAGTCTGGTTGGTAGTCTAATCTATGCTACATTAACTAGGCCTGATTTGTCATATGCAGGTGGAGTGTTGTCTCAATTCATGCATTGCCCTAGAAAAGAACATTGGATTGCAAGACAAAGGGTGTTAAGTTACATTAAGGGTACACTCAAAGAAGGTTTGTGTTATGGATTCACATCAGATACAAACATCAAGATATATAGTGATACAGATTAGGTAGGTAATCCTGATGATAGGAGATCAACCTATGGATATCTATGTTATGTGGGAGATAAGTTAATCTCTTGGTGTTCAAAGAAACAACATACAGTTGCTTTGTCATCCACTGAAGTAGAATATAAAGGTATGGTTGAAGCTGCAAAGGAAGTTATATGGTTGAAAACTCTCATGAAGAGTTTTGACATCATTCAGAGTACACCCACTATTCATGGAGATAATATGAGTTCATTGTATCTATCTGCTAACCTTGTATTTCATGCCCAGACTAAACATATTGAGATTCAATATTATTTCTTAAGAGAGAAGGTGATTGATAAAGAAATTGAAGTCATACATACTTCAACAAAAGATCAAATTGCAGACATGTTAACCAAAAGCTTGGATGGACCTAAGTTGCAGAGGTTCAAAGACATGGCAAGTATAAAGAAGATGGAAAAAATCACAATTGATGATTGAGGGGGAGCTGTTGGTGCACGACAATCAACAATTGATGATTTGACAAAGGATTGAAGTCAAATAATAAATCAAAGATCAAATTTTGAGGCTTGAAGATGAGTACATGATCAGAAGATGAAGAGCTGTATATACATGTACATTACACTTGTAATTAGTTTCCGTATACCTTGTAATGGTTACGAGTTTGTACATATATGCCTATATATACAAGTAGAAAGTCGAGACATATGAGAGGGATTATGAGTGACAAGTTTTAGAAGTAATTAGAGACTTTAGAGAGTGAGAAGAACTTGATATATCACTCAGATGTATTTTTTCCTGAAGAGAAGAAAGTTGTGCCTCGATCTTTTGCTCAGTGCTCCTTCTGTGTTTATCTTCTTGATGAATGCTTTTGTACAAGTCTAATTCTATAGTTGAGTGACTTCTGTACAAGTTTTGAGAGTTCGATTGTAATCAGGCTCAGAGAATTTCAGGTAGGAACATTTATATGTGTAAAGTGAAGAAGTGAAGACAAGAACAGGCACAATCCCGGTTTTGTGGAGTGATTTCCACATAGCTTGGCACTTCCTTATACATGAGTGCGAGGTACTTGTTCACCGCATCACTCCCGAGGGGGATTTGTTGATATATTTAGGTAGTGATGTGTGTGAACACTCTAGGACCGTCGGGGCACTTTTTTCCCTCTTTAGGAGGTTCCCCCCCCCCCCCCCCCCTTGTATATATGCATATTGCCCTAATGGGCTACTTATCTTTGTACATTCTCTAGTAATACATTCAGTATTGTGTGTTGTGCTCCAAGCTTCTTCTTCTTCCTTGTGTTGTTCGCGTGCTTCCGCAGACGTCTAACTCCAACATTTATAGTGTATGCATGTGTGTATATGTGTGTGTATGTGTGTCATAGCAGATTCGGTCTACGCACCTTACGTTTTTTGGATTCATCCGGTTCGGTGCTTCCGATTCCATTTGGTTCGTAAAATTTGCGGTTACATTCTTTCAAAATTGATAAGTGATAAAACACTTAGGTATGCTCCCAACGGATGTTTCCTCCCCCAAATTTCATGGTTGAGCGATTTCAACATGTGTGAGAAGTTGAGCAATGAGCATAGCCTTGAACCTTGAAGGTTGATTCTTCATCCTACCTCATGAGCCTCAAACTTTGATTCTATGAGCATTTGCCTTTGGCACTTTGCTTTGGAACACAAGTTCCACAAGAGATTGCAGAAGCCATATGGAAAGAGATTTGTTATTTGTAAGTTGTAACATGTGATTTCTTTATATGTAGTATAAATGTCATAATACATGTATATACTATATTTTATGGGTATATGTGTATTTGTAACAACGCACCTTACCTTCGGATGCCATTTGTTCCTCGCACCTTACGCGCACCGAACTGAACGCACTGAACGCTCAGGACTGCCTTGATGTGTGTGTATGTGTGTGTATGCATGTATTTGTATAGTATGTTTGTGTGTGCATATGTGCATATGTGCATATGTGTGTATGTATGTGTGTGTATGCATGTGTGTGTATACATGTGTTTGTATGTGTGTGTATGCATGTGTTTGTATAGTGTGTTTATGTGTGTATATGTGGATATGTATGTATGCATGTGTGTCAATGTATGTTCATGTGTGTGTAAGCATATGTGTGTATGCATGTGTATGTATGCATGTGAGTGTATATGTGTGTATCTATGTGTATCTATGTATATGTGCAAGTATCTATATGTGTATGTGTATGCCTATGGGTTTCTTTCCTTGCGGCAATGGAATCAACTTCCATGTATCGTTTCCATAAAGTCTAGCCATCTCCTCGTACAAACTCATGAGAAGTATAAATATTTGGATTTCCTTTTTCAATCAAAACAAAGCGTAGTAGCAAAGCTTTGAAAAGATTCCAAAAATCCTTTGACTATTGTAGAAAAGAGTGATGCATCCAAAATGATTTCATCAATGCTTGCCAATTGCTCTTTCAAATCCTTAATGCATGTAACGTATACATCCACTGACTCATTTTCAGCCATACATACATCTTCAAGTTGCTTTATCAAATAAGCAACACATGCTTTATTACACACAACATACACAAAAGCATGTGTATCTCAAGCTTGACTTGAAGTAGTGCATGGCCGGATGTGTGGAACAATATGCCGCTTCACAGAAAGGGCAATCAATGCATGAGCTTGAGCGTCCTTTCCATCCCATCTAATTTGCTCTTGCGTAGAAGGAGAAGGTGTAATCACTGTGATTGAAGAAGATCCTAAATCTATGACAATAGGCTCCTAGTAGAAGAAGAGTCGGGTCACTTGTCGACATCTACCACTATGTTCCATAGTTTCTTTGCGAACATGCTTCATCATGTAAGAATACATTGGATAGTTGGTCCATCAAGCTTATGTTTAGCTTGAAAGATGCCAAACAAGTCATTGTTGCTTGCCATTGCACCAAAGAACTGAAAAGTAGCAAGATATGAACTTCAAATAAGCCAAAATGCAGTTCACAAATTATAAATCCAATGGCAAATCTGATTGCATGAATGGCTTTGAAATGGGGGTAAAACTCTCCGGTAGCTACTAGAAATGATCTATGAGTGTTGAAATTTGTATTTCTATGCTCCAAAACCAATTTTCATTGCTGTGCATGATGATGTTAAGAAACCTATTTTAAGGACATCGTCAACCTTGTGTTTTTCTTTTTGGTATATAGAACTAGGTTACTCATGATTTGGTTTTCTATCTCAATAGGATCCGTGCCTTTACACTTGAATTCTTTATTATGGAATAAGATGCATTAAAATGCACTTCATTTGGTTGCATTGGAGCTAGAAAATTTAAAAAACCTCATAGGAAAACCTCTATTGCAAGAAGCTTTATGAAGTACTCTACATTTGGCATCCCCTACATGGGATCTTTAATTTAGAGGGATTCTAAAAGTCCTTAATTATTTTATTATCGAGTAGGAAATTTTGGCTCAACATTTTGAATCTTCACTCAAATATTTATTACCTGTTTTATCATGCTACTTTTTTTTGGATAATAATAAAAAAATTATTACCTTATTATAACCATTCTTATTTTTCTTATATAATAAAGTATTTGAACTTTCGGCATGCATGCATTTAAGTCTTATTATTGTTCTCATGTACAAATTAATTTTCAAATATGGAGGCTAGTTATCAGCGCATTATAATCTTTCTTGTTTTTCTTATATAGTTAACATGTAGAAATGCATTTCAACATGGAAACTGCTCTCCTAGAAGTACATTTCAACATCATCATGCATATAAGCACTATTATTGTTCTCATACAACATCATGCATATAAGCACTATTATTGTTCTCATAGAGTTATACATTTCAAACATGGTGGCTACTTCCCATATTGTGTGCCTTGGAATTTGAAAAGAGATGTAAAAAATACAAACATGTGAGGAAAGAAACATCCTTGTAGCACACCTCATTTGCAAATGGTCATTAGTTTGAAATATTCCCATTGCATTGAAGGGAACTTTTGGTGCCACACCGGGGGTTGTAACCACTTTCAACGATGTTTAATCCCTAAAGCTAATGTTTGATCCCTCTCAATTATGCCTTTGATGTATTCAAAAAGATCTTTGTTTATACTTTTAGATCCAAAATCTTGAATTTTGGGAAGGGAACTTCTCCTTATGGAGGTCCGTACCATGAGGGATGACTAGGAACTTAGGTGCTTCAAGATTCTACCCCGCATGTGAGGTGATAAGGGAATTTTAGGACTATAAGAGCTATAATAGACCATGGTTCTTCAATAGAAGGGAGGATGAGAAAAGGTAAGGTGGGCACTTTCTGGTTGTGTACAAACTTACATTACTTAAAGGGATTTTGTGTCCTTATGTAGGATGCTAATGTATGTTTTAAAGTGTTGCAAAAAGTCCTTCTCTATGGCCTTGAAGGTGTGAATATTAGAGGGTTCCTTGATGCATTTGTGGGTTATCGGGAGACATTAAGAGATGTTTAGGGTTGTAGAGCTACATCAAGTTGTGTGCATCACAATACAATTAAATGCCCAAAATAACTTTTTTCCTTCCTCATCACAAACTTTCACGCCTTTTCAATATGTGCATGTTAAATACATACATATTGCCATTCTTAAAAGCAAACAAAAATTCCATCGCCCATGAGTGTTACTTGAAAAAAGATGAAAAGTAGAATACAAGGGCACATCTTGAGAGGTCCTAGTGATGTGGAGCTAAAGTACTCGTAGAAGAACACCACTTGAAGGGTTGTAGAAGCTTGTCTCATCTTCCACTGAACCACTCCTCTAAACAGTAAAGCACATCGTACTTATGTGGAGCTAAAGTACTTGTAAAAGGACACCATTTGGGTACTCACAAAAGCTTGTCTCATCTTCCACTCCACCACTCTTTTAAAAGAAAACCACTTATGATGATTCTTTACTACCACTTCCCATTTAGAAGGGTGGAACACCAAGTTAGGCTCCCCTTGAAAGGAGGTATAGTTTAGTGTAGCAGAGTGATGTCCAAACCATGATGGTAGGGATGCAACTTAATTTCCCTCTTTGACTGTTTGGTGGGAGAAGATAAGTACTCTATGATGCTAGGAAATTGTAGTAGTGATGTGATGCCTTCCTTGAAGACTCGATTTTGTTGGATCAGGCAGGTCTCTTTGCTATGGCTCAATGGAAGAGTTTCATCATCAAAGGTCACACCATTCCATCACTACATACCAAAGTTGGGGTATGGATGGCAATACTAGATGCATTTACACCTATCATCGTTGAGAAAGGTGTGTACCATACTCACAAAGGGTTGAGTACCACTTAAAGTGAAGGGCTTAAGAAAGATGTATTTATGCTGCACAACCAAGATTTCCAAGTATTCTTCTACCATCTATTGATTTCTCTACCATGTGCTGCGACTACTAGGATTGATAACAAACCCAGATAGGACATGTCAATGCTTGAAATCCCTTTGAAGGTAGGGATAGCTCAATCGCCCACTAGCTTGTGGTCCAAAAGCTCCATTTTTTAGAATCCAAAGGTCCAATGGTTAGGGACTTAAAAAGTCTTGAACTTGCAACCCTGAAAACGCACCATAACAACTCCCAGGGTAGATCTTTGGTGGCTCTTCTCAATTCAAACAACCAGCTTGTACTTGATCTACATGCACCATTGATATGCCATCTCATATGAGTATTGATTCCCATATTGAATTCCATACAGTGACCCATAGGTCTCACTTTGAAACTCGTGGAGACTTCTCCAAGTTCAAAGGGCAGCATATTTGAAACCCACTTGGGTGCACATCTAGCCAAGCATAGTCTTCAACCTACTTGGGTGCACATCTAGCCAAGCATAGACTTCAACCTATGATGAATAAGAGAGAGGTTCATTGAGCTAACAAAGGGTTTCCACCTTCGTGTTCGTTTTTCAATTGTTGAACGAATCTTTCGGTGTGAGTCAAGCGTCATTGCTTGTCTTTAAATCAACGTTAGAGTGGGCTCTATCTGCTCCACCTCTTGGCATGGATGATGGGTGATATGGGGTGGAATATTTCATCTAACTTTTCGGGAAGATCCATCTAGCTTTGAGTGGGATTTTACAATGGAATAATGAAAAGCAAGGCTGTTCGCGCAAAAGCATGTTAACACCGTTAACAGGGGACATGGGTTTGTAGCCTCGTCGGTGTTTCTTCTGTGTGTGGAAGGGCTCTACATCGTGCTTCCATCGCCATCTGCTAGGTTTGAAGGACGCGGAAGTAATACAACTATGGCGGGATCGGGTGTAATTTTATACCATGAAGTGCAGGAGTCGAAGCTTTGTGGAGTTCACTGCGTTAATACGGTACTGCAGGGCCCCTTTTTCTCGGAACTGGATCTTGCTGCCATGGCCACCGAGCTCGACCAAAAGGAAAGGCAAATCGTGATGGATACTGGAGGGAGTTGTGCGTCCTCAGACTATGCACGCCTTGTGGGTGAGGGGTCCTCCAATGTGTCTCTCGATGGAAACTTTAGCATTCAGGTAACAGCGAACAAATGAACGCTTTCTTTCTTACAATTAAAAGTGAATACATGGATACATATATTCTGAAGTCGCGTGTAGTGTGGTTACATGACACATCAATGGGATGGCTTGAAAGAGACGTATACCTTATGAATTGATGAGGAAAAGGCATATATCCATTCAAACGATTAGCTACAATCCTGTGTCAAACATTATTAGATTTATGTTCTTGCAGAATTTGATAGGTTTCCCAGGAATACTCACTTGAAGCATGTTCTGCCTTTTCTGAAATGGGTATCATTATGATAATTAGTTAGACATCGTTGTATGTGTGAATCCTTTTCTTTTTGATAGACAGATGGTATGTGTGGCAGTTTTGGGTCAGGGGACAGTCTTGGGCATCCCAAGAATGTGGGCTTGGAATGATTCTGGAAAATGCTGATTTTTCAGATTTTTGAACATGCATGGTTAGTGCATAGACAAATCAGAACTTAAACGAACAAGAAATTGCAAGAAATACTTTGGAAGTTTCAGTAGGTACTAAAATAAGCTGTTCCGAGAAACATGAGGTACGTTAATGATCATAGCCTTTAAAATTTTCAATCATAAAATAAAAAGCAAGCGCCATATCACAAAGGGATGGATTTTATCATCATCTGACATGCACTCGTCAAAAGGTACTCTAGTTATTGGAGTCAGGTGCACTAGGGGCAAAGGTGGAACTTCAAAAATTATAGGACATATAGAACTCCTTGCCATAATGGGGGGGGTGGTGATCCATTGTACAACTTGAATATTGGTTCTTCCCTTGCTCTATGCATCTCTTGTATACCATAGCTTTGTGTTTTGCTCTTGGATTCTTATGCATCTCCCAATGTTTAATAGGTTATGCTTCCATATTTTGAGACTTGTGAAGAATCGTCATGTTAGTAATTATGAAGAAAACATTGCTTGCATCTTGCACATCAACTATGTTCCTTTTTCTGTACGTGACATGCTCTTGCATATCATATTAATCCCTATTAATCTCTTAAGGTAACTCAAGGCACAAGCCAAATAAGTATGCAAATAAAAAAGTTGTACGATACCAAGAAGCCATCGACAAAATTGGTCCAATTCAGGGAAGATTCAATACTTAGCCTTGTCCTCTCAAGCATTTGCACGTTCTTAGAAGCATCTTTGTTCTTATGATGAATTGTTGCAATCATTGATCTTGGTGATCTTCCATGTTACTTCGGCATTAGAATCTTGTGTGGCTTACAATATCATAGACTTAGTAGAGTTTGCTTGGACTGCTGGACAACAACCATGCATATGAAATAGAAGGATTTAACATTCCTAATTTATCTTTAGACAATTATGCAAGAACTCAAGTTGCATGATGTAAGACATGTTCTTGGAATTAGGAAGAGTCTCCTATTTGTTTGAAAGCTTGATGCAAAAGAATTTTATACCACTTTTGACAAGGGCCATGGAAAGTGCACGAAGGATCAAATCTAGGTGTTTAAGAGAAAAAGAAGGGAACATTGTGTAATTTCATATGGAGTTTGGGTAGAGTCCATTCGTGAACCAAATATTTAACGATTCTCAAACGGTTTGTTCAGTTTGGTTCCCGAATGGTTCATTAGGCTTGTCACTATGTTGATATGGACCGCTTCATCTTTTTTGGAAGTTGTCCCCTAGTTCTTCACCTTATGTGTTGTTTGGCGATCTTTTCACGAGCATTTCGAAAGAGAAATAGAGAGCTCATAGTGCCTTTGCAATAAAGCATCCAACCTCTTGTTTTGGGATCTTGTTATCTTGCCCTCCTAGGCTCCTTGCATAGTAGCCTTTAACCCTCAACATTGCAGCCATACATTTGAGGTTCCATTGCATTCACCCTCGAAAGTTGGGCCTTCTTGGATGTTAACCTTGATTCTTGAAGCCCTTAGCATTGACCAGTATGAGCCGTGACTCGAGTCTTTGCACTACCTCTAGATAATAGTAAGAACAACACACGATAGCGAGCATTGAGGCCATAACTCTACAACACAAAGTTGCGCTCATAGATGCATAAGTTCTAAGTGTGGCTATCTTTGCTTCTAAATCACCATGGCTATTTGGGTTGGACTTTTTGTCTTGGACTCATTGCTAGACTCAACCAATGTGCCACAAAAGTGGTGATCCTTCTGGCAATGCCCATTGATACCATTGTTAGTGCTCCCTAGGATCATCTCTATTGACAAGAGAGAGCATAGGAGTTATTCATAGAACATGCGAGGCTAGAGATGAGACTCATTTCTGAACTATAGAGGGAATGGGCTCTTCCTTGAGCTTAAGAGCATGCCACTACACATGGATGGCCATCTCCACAAGTGCTTGTGGCTAGTACCATAACACCCACACTAGAACAAGTGTACATGTGACTTATCACTCCTCGAAAGGGGAATGTCCCAAGTATGTGTATACAAGGATGTGCATGAATGGGACAAGGATTCACGAGGATTCATATTTATAGGACTCGCATAAGAAAGTGGCCTAGTTCACGTCGATGGGTCCTTTTCCCACATAGTTATACACATAGTTGTTCCTGACGTTTTTTTGACTTCTGACTTCTTACGTTTAGCCGACGTATGACGGGTACGGTAAAATGTTTCTGACATGACCTAAATTTTTGACAAAAAATTACGAGTAGATATAGTGCATGCTATGTATAATAAGTTTAGACAACAATATCACATTATATATACATAGATACACATTTATATGGCACAATGCACATGTGTATACAATATAAATATGTATAGAGTATATGATTATGCCGCATGCGTCTAGATTCATTGATCAAGATAAGGGAAATCACAAAGTGAGTAAACAAAATGATCCATCAATTCAAAATCTCATAGTCTCATAGATGAATCTTGAAACTAAATACAAAGCATCATGAAAAGAAAGCTGATATGTGAAAGTACCAAAACAAGATTCATGAAAATCATATGAGTCATGACATGAATGATGAAATGATGTGTCATGTCATGACTCATGACTTGTACAAAATCATACTTCAAAGCTCAAAATTAATATTTGCTACATCATCATCATCATTATTACCACCAACACCACCACCATCATCATCATCATCATCAACTTCAACATCATCATCAATAGCATCCTCATTTGCATGGCTCTCTACAATAGTGCAACTAGATGAAGAAGGCATTTCACCATGATTTTCCTTTTGCAATGCAAGAAGTCTTTGATCATCATCTTCTTTTTCAACCATATCAAGAGTGATCTCCATTTTTTGAAACCCTCTTTCTTTGATCTTACATATAAGCCGCAAGTTTGTGTGAATATACACTAACTTTTCAATGTTTTTGGGTTTCAATCTGTTTCTTCTTTTTGTATGAATCAATGAGAATGTGCTCCAATTTCTTTCACAAGGGGAAGCACAAGACCCTTGTGAAAGTATACGAAGAGCTAATTTCTGTAAATTAGGAACACTTGGGCCAAATTGTTCCCACCATCTAACAACATAATGCATTCTACTCTTTTCTCTTACAAGTGCACGTGAAAATTCCCCTGACATAGATTTGAATGCATCCAACTCATCACATAACACACCTTGCTTGACAACATCACCATGTGTGTAACACTCTATGACATCCATCCAACCACGATACACTTCTGTGTCCATATGTGGAGTCTTCTCCCTTAAAATAGGATGAAGAACAAATCCAGCAGCATGTAGGGGAGAATGTAACATGTCCCATCTGGCAATGCATAAATTTTTCACTTCCTCAAGCCTTGTAGAATCAATGCTTTCCAAGGCTGAAATTTTCTCAATCATCTTATCTATAAGCTCATAAATAAGGCCCATTGTGGCCCCTTCTCTATCTGCCAAGCGCATTATTTTCAAAATAGGACCACATATATTAACTATCTCTCTTGCATTTTTCCAATAAAATGCAAATCATAGCGCGTAGTCCATTATACACACGCTCATCAAGAAGGTTTGCAAGCATAATGAACATGTAAGCAAACCGTGTTTGTGCAGGTTTTATCAAGTCTTTACTTCTGCATTTTCTGAATAGAGCCAAAACAGTTGGCTTCATAGTCACAAATGTGACAATCTTCACAGCATTATCTATCACTGGCTTGACCCATGCAAGTTTTCCAATATCTTCAAATAACAGATCTAAGCAATGGCATGTACATCTTGTGTAGAAAATATGCGGCCATTGTTGCTCTACCAAATAGCCAGCTCTAACACAATTTGAAGCATTGTCCATGCAAACTTGCACTACATTATCAGGGCCAACATCCAAGATAGCATCTTTAAGTATCTCAAAGATGTATTCTCCTGACTTCACCTCACATGAAGTATCCACAGATCTTAAGAACATCGTCCCATAGATGCAAGACACCATAACATTAATAATTGGTCTATTTCGTGTATCAGACCAACCATCACACACTATGGTACAACCAAAAGTATTCCATTTTTCTCTAATTTTCAAGAGGTCATCTTCAATGCATCGGACTTCTGTGTGCAACTCTTTCTCTCTCAATCTTTGGTATGAGGGAGGCTTGAAAGAAGGCCCTACCCTCCCAATTGCTTGAAGCATTTGGATAAAGTAGGGACTCCTTACTTTCCAAAAAGGGATATCCTCTGCAAAAAAGAAACGACGAAGGGCCTTGTATGCATCATCTCTAACTTGAGCATCCCAAACTTTGTCCAATGTTCCCTTTGTTTCTCTTGGCCTTTTAGAAACATGACCACTTGAACTATCTCCAAGTTCCCCAATGCTTTCCACATTTCCAAATACATGAGATTCTCCCTGAGATTGCTCTGATAATGGTACTTTACCATGTATTCTTCTACATGCATCTTTGGCATCTTTAGGTACATTATCACACTTTCCTACACCATAGCCTCTTAGACCAAGTATATGTGCCCGTATGCGATTTGCTCCTCCATCCCAAGTATGAGCACAAAACTTGCACTTTACTGTCCAATTCCCTTTCGGTAAAGCCTTTACTTTGTCCACAAAATCCCATTCTCCTCCTGCCTTACGAGGCATCTACAAAACACCCAAAAAAATAATTTCAATTAGTATGTCACTGTATGTGTTCAATACAATCCTGTCTATATCAAATTTATCAATGTATTATGTAAGTATGTACATAATATATTACTAAGTTTTAATGATTAAATCATGTGTTGAAGCCTTCTAGGCTTCAGCACATGATTCATGACAATTGGCTCTACACTCTAAGACTGAAGCATTTGCCATGCTCTACTCTCCCATCGGTAGTGTGTACACTGTACTGTCTGATCTGTACATAATGGAGAGTGGAACTCGAGACAACTCACAATAGCCGAATTTCTGAACTTGCGAATCTGAAATTTGGAGTCGACTTCGTCTGAACTCTGAAACCTCTACCGAGGGTGCTCAATTCAAGTCTCTAGGTGCTCACGACTGAGTACTCAGAGCACTATGAAGGATGAAAGGCCCAAAGCCCGAAGCTAATCTGCACACTCCACCTCTGGAAGGCTTCCCCGACTGTAGCGCTGCATGCGAAAATTCGCAGAGACTCAAAAATAACGTTCGGCCTGCAAACTAGTGCAAAATGAACATAAATCGGCCAAATTTTTTCTTGACTGCAACGAACCCGTCAGTAAAACGTTACTGACGTTAGGGTTTCTGACGCTAAATCTGACGTCAGGAAAATCGTTCTTGACGCGTCAGATTACAACGGTGGTTATACATGGTTTACAAACGCCCATCCAAATGTCCTAGGTTTGAATTGTCAGACTTTGTATGTCCAAATGTAGCCTCTATCTCAACAATCTCTCGTCCCAAGTCATCATATCCACTAGAAGATGAGGTCGACTCTTGTTCCCAATCCTCTTGAACAACTGGATGATCTCTTTGAGTGGTAGAGGATCCACCACCCCTCCCACGATGTGGTCCACCCCTTCTTGAAACATACTTGTGTGGATGACGGCTTGTAGACGGTAATGATAGATCACCTACATCAACAATGCATATATATAAGAGAAAATCTAAGCAATAGGCATACTTGTGTTGTAAATCTTACTACCTATTGCAAATTTACAATTTACCTACCCCTTTGAGTGCGGCTACGAGTCTGATGTACAAATCTCTGAGACTCCTCTGCAAGCATGGCAACGATATACCTCTCTTTTTGAGAGATTTGAGGAATATCTTTGACTTTACCAATATCAACTAGATCAACATTCACCTGCAAAATTCAGTTTTTTAATTAATTTTGAGCCTAGAGTATAGCCTAGAGGGTATAAAAATAGTTTTAAGCTTTTATAAACTTCAAAGTTACTTGTAGGGGGGCTATGTTGATCCTTTTAGTCTCTAACAACTTGAGATTATAGTTGCAATAAACCAATCTCTCAAGTTGTTGACGACTCAATCTATTCCCTTTTTTCGTATGGAATAGAGCCCATGTACTTTAGTTCCTTTCTACAAGACTTGTGCTACAATTTTGCAAAAGAATTCGCCGGGTTAATCTCTGGTATGATTCATGAATAAAATAATAGATCATGATTCATAAAAAAATAGATCATAATACAATTTACAAACATCATGTAATATGGATTCTGAAAGATTCAAATGGGAAAAATACTTATCAATAGTGGAGTACTCACTCCATATTTCTCCTACCATGTGACTAGAGCAACCTGGTTCTCATGTAGTCGTGTAGTGGGCTGTCCAAATTAGTGCTCCATGCTACGGAACTGCAATCTCTTACTCCAACCGAGACAAAATACCAACCTCACCGCCGCTCAATCGCATGATGTAGTCAATCCAACTATCTGCTAGCTCAATGTTTGTAAATTGTTGCTCACTTCTCCATAATGGATGATGAATATGAGCCACATTAAATGGAATGCCACATTGAATGAAGAGTTTGTTCAACTCTTTAGTGGCTTCTTCCATATGTTGCTTTGAATCATGGATCTTTGAATGTGATTGATGATGTGAAAAAGAGGGAGAGGCATTGACACCAATGAAACTCACTCTCTTCGTGCATGGCATTTTAGTTGCACTCTGATCATGAACTTGATGAAGCAGGATTTCATCATGAAGAAGCTCATTACCGGCACCCACAGTGCTCTCAGACTTCTTGGTAGGAATAACAAAACCTTCATATTGCTTCGTATGAATTTGTTCATCAACATCACCATGTAGAAATGCTATTTTTGCATAAATTTGATTTGTTTCCAGATTCGTGGCATCAATAACAATACTCTATGTAGGAGCATACTCAAGTAAAGTGAAGAAAACGCACAAGGTAATTTTTTGGTTGCACCACTATCAAAATACCAAACAGTTGAGTCAACTACAGCCATACGCTCTTCATGAGAAGATGAATCATAACTGTAATGAGTGGTAAATGCCCATTCTTCATTTTGTACAAGATTAACAGACTCAGTTTTAGGCATAGAGGCCTCTACATCAACCATTCCAACCCTTTTTTTTCTTTGCCTCTTTTGTAGTCAGTTTAGGACAACTCTTAATGACGCAATCAGTTTCCTTACATTATTTTTTGATTTTTTACTTTCTTGTTATCTTTATTTTACTTCTTTGAAAGTGCAACATTAGCAAATTCTTGCTTATTAGTCACCTTTGCCCTTCTAATTAACTAAGAAAACTTGATATGCAACATGCATAATTGATGCGTTTTGTCTAGATGGATCTTGTTGCCACAAAACAGATACTAACCCCTCAAAAGTTAAGGCATGCCTTTCATCACCAAGTGAAGAGTAGAGAACTTTGATAAGAATCTGGAAGACCATCAAGAACTGTCTCCACAAGCGAACTATTTGGCAAGATTTCATTAGAAGCATTGAAGTGCTCTTTCAAATCCTTGATCTTTGTAAAAAAAGTGTCCATTGAATCTCCTCCATTCATATGCTTACTCTTCAACCGTTTTTTTGAAGTTAAGCAACATGAACCTCATTCCTTGCATAGTATAGTGTGGATTTTGGAAAGAGTTTCCCAAGCATGTTTGGTGGTTTTGCATGAGCGAATGTGGGGAATAATGGCATGTTTGATAGATAAAGCTATCAATGCACGTACATGTGCATCTCTGCCATCCAATCAAAGCTGTTGTGTAGTAGGTGCAATAGGAATTACAGTAGGTTTAGGAACATGAAGATCATCCTCTTCAACACCTCTTGCATCACCTGTTGTCACAATATTTGCATGATTAGGAGGACGTATGTCAACACCCTTCACAATATTCCACAAACATTTTGCTACCAATCTATGATACATCATGTATGCCCATAATGGGTAGTTAGGACCATCTAACTTATCCTTAACAATTGGCATACAAAATACATCATTGCTTTCAGCCATCGTCAGTGACTGTACGTTGATGCAAAAAATTGATTGTTTTTCAAAAAAGCTGAACAAAAATACTCAATCGAGCTTCGCTAGACCTGTAGTAGACTTTGAGGTGCTTGTATTGGCTGAAAACTATATATATTTTTGGCACAAAAGGATGAAATTGTATGCATAATCATTGTGATAGTGCATTCAGAGTTGGAAACGAGCTCAACTCAATTTTTTGAAATTCAATCCAAATGCGTTAACTTTTGAGGGGTTAGTATCCGTTTTGTGGCAACAAGATCCATCTAGACAAAACGCATCAATTATGCATGTTGCATTATGCATATCAAGCTTTTGTTGGAAATTAGGTAGGCCCATAACAAATTCCACAGGTCCCACAGGTCCAGAAACTACAACATAAATTCCAGTATCTTCTAAAATTGACAAACATTAACATACCATATTTAATCATACAAATGATGAGACAAAGATAGAGAGAGATTAGACAACATGTGTAAAGTGTTACGTAAGCCATTGCTTACTCACACTATCATATATACAAATGTCAAATTACAATGTGGGAGTCAAACTCTCAACCACTCTATGTGAACAGAAATAGATGGAAGAGTGTATACACAAAATTTACAAGAATATTCAGATGTAGGGACAAAAATCTGAATATGTATGAGATGTATGACCTGATCGGTTGTAGAAGAGTGGTTATGAGTGACAGAAAGAGGACGGATCAGTGTGAAACTGATATCCCCTAATCTGATTTTAGGCTATGGAAGACTCTAAATCAGATGTGTGTGTGAAAGATCACATACTTACAGAATTAGCATAGAATGCTAACATGTTGTTGACAAAAATCCTCATACTCATATGGAAACACCTTCTCTAACACCTCATCCGAATGCACGTAGCATGCATGTACTGATTCTCCTTTAGATATGCCGAATAGGACGACTCTTGATATGGATGCCACTACCTCCATAAACTCCAAGTAGTAATACCTGTGTGCATAAAGAGAATATGTACCTGAATTGTTAACATAAGATGCAATCTTATGTTAAGCTCCATCCAATGTCTTTGAAGTACTCCATAATCTTCATGTAGAAGACAATCTTCAAATACATCATGTAGAAGACAATCTTCAAATACATCATGTAGATGGATGATCCACACCACCAATTAGAGGTAAGTCTTCTCCATAAGCAAGAGTGTGAGCACACTCTTCTCCAAGAAGAACTCCATGGCTGCTCCTCAACATAGCTCCATAGTTGCTCTTAGAGTGCACCATGGCTGCCCCATGAGTGCTTAGAGCAC
This sequence comes from Ceratopteris richardii, assembly GCA_020310875.1. Classification (NCBI taxonomy): domain Eukaryota; kingdom Viridiplantae; phylum Streptophyta; class Polypodiopsida; order Polypodiales; family Pteridaceae; genus Ceratopteris; species Ceratopteris richardii. The sequence goes on along the minus strand of CM035407.1, from coordinate 54,554,585 downwards.
CACCTCCTCAAAGAGGGACCAAAGCTGGCGTTGGCTTTGTGTAGGATAACTCTAAAAGTGACCCCAAGGCACCTTTTTATAGGCCATAAGTCTCCCAAGAGGCTAAAATAAAGAAGAATCGCAAAAGCTGATTTTTTCGCCTTCAAATTATGTGATCACATTTTTTTATAAGTTAAATCGCTATTTTTAATGTGCTTTTGCTTTATTTTAAAGTTGCTTTTAGCTAACTTTAAAAATAGATTCTTGACCTTCTGTTTCACACTTCTGACTACCTGATGAATGATCTGACAAACATTTTTATGATCTTCGTGCCGAGAGCTATCATATGAGGTAAAAACCCTAAATCAGCAGAAAATTAGGGTTAGGATTTTCTCCCAAATCTGATCTCTTATGACTTCATGTCATATACCATTGGAAAGCTCTCTTCAAGCTCTACAAGATAGGCTCATAAAAAAATTACCTAAATTTTGTGCCAAAAATGAGTAAGTGCCAAAATTAGGGTTTATGCCCTAAATGGATTTTGGACTGATGTGACATTGTTTTCCAACAATTCCTCCTGCAATGTCATATTGGTACAAACTGAACTTGGATATGTAACTTCATTCCTCTACAAACTGTCATGAACTTCAAACTTGGTACTCTCGATTCGACCTTCAAACCTTTTCTTCAAAAGTCTTCTTCAAAACTGAATTTGAATTTCTTCAAACTTCGAAATCTGAATTTGCTGAATATGAACCATAATACCTGAGAAAATATGCAAACTATATATCCAATAGTGTTAGCATACATAAGCAATCACTTGCTTGACAACATATGTAGCATGAATTGACTCTGAATCTGCTATCTCTTGAAATATGTCTTCTGAAACCTGTAAGCATACACTAGGATCCACGTGTTTGCTTTTACAAAGTGTTTCTCAACGTATTTCTGATGTGTCATGTAAATACACTAAACAAAATCAGGGACTGAATCGTGAGACTTGTGACTAACGACTCACAACTTAGTGTATTATGAACACTAGCTGGTTCATCTCTGACTGTACTCGACTCGACTCAACTCAACCCAACCCATGAGTCTCATCAAAATTCATATCTATGATGTCTTCTTGTCTACATCCTTGTTCTATCTGTAAGTCCTTCATACCTCTTTCCTTCACAGTCTGGTATAAAAATATATGTGCGCACCTCTAAAACATACCTCTTTGAAATATCAAGCTTTTTTGCAATAGCTCTGGAACTTTCTCCTGAACAGAAACACCTAACAGGAACTTTCTCCAAACATTCTCCTTCTTCCTTCTTCTTTTAAAGCTGGAACATAAAGAGAATTTGACAAAGGAAATATAGGAATGCCTATAGGTATGAATCTGCATTCCTTCACATATGGCTGAAAATAAGTCTTCATGTTTCATCACCCCCTTGGATGATTTAACAGTAGTATCCAGAATTCTTTCAAATATATCAGACTTTATGAAATCTGGAACGTCTTCCTTCTTTCAATAAATCTGATCTTCAGTGATCAATACCTGTATCTGAAACAAAATCTCTGAACCCTTTTTATTAGCACTGCAGTTGCCAATAGCTTCCACTATTACTTTCTCATCTTCCCATATTATAGAATAAGGTTAGCTGATCTATTACATGATAACAAAAACCTGACTGAAAGCATTTTAGGATCTATAATCTTCTGCAACATAACAAGTATCTTCTTCTATTTCTTTGCAACACAAATCTGATGGAATCTGAGTCTTTGTTTTACTTCTTCCAATGCTAAGAATTTTACAAACAAAGGATAGACAACTGACTCGTAAAAACTCAAGATCTTCAAGATCATTCAAGATCTATCAAGATCTCTCCTACAAAATACCTGTGTAGAATGTTTGATTTGCTACCTGAATGTCTCTAAGTGTCCATGTTTCTTACATAAAGTTGTAAAACTTTTCTTCAACTAGATCCTTCCAAGAATCTGCAATTCCTATTGAAACACAAGTGGACAAACTCTCACCTTGAGAACTCCAAAATTTGCAAGTTGATACTTCATATCTTTTCATATTCTTCCCAGGTGAAATGTGATAGTATCTGCTTGACTTTCTTTTGGCTAACTCCACTTCTCAATCAAGTGATAGGTACTAATGGAACACCTTTTTGAATACAAGCATGTATCCAAAAGTCAAGACAAACATAGAAAGTAGATTCTCCATGTGATTGGTACATCAAAAAAATCTGAATTTTTCTGAACTTTATTGAAAATACTGAATTTTTTGAATTTTTTGAAAATACGAAATATACTGAATATGAGGTAACTTTTCCAAACAAAAAACCTCACTCCAAGTCTCCAACATCTGCTACAAATACTCTTTTACCTCAAGAGTTAGGTAAAGAAGAAAAATACTTCTCTGCAACTTGTCATATACCATGTAGCTCTGAATTGACACTCCAAGAATTCTTTGAGGGAACATATAAGTTGCCTGCTCAAAATCTTCAACTTATACATAACTCGTACATATGAGTCAAAACATATAAGCTGTCTCAGATATCTGTTGTTTTTCTTTCTCTCAATGCAATTCTTTGTCAAAACCTTCTAAAACATGACCAAGTATAATGCAAAACAAGAAACTGCTGCTTCTTTAGACTATCTTCTTCACACAAGATGTTCTAGTGGACTTGTCTTTGGATGTAGAGGATAAAAGTAGAAAAGTATATGGAAAATATAAGAGAAAAAGAAATCTTACTTTCCCTTTGGAATTGTTGGACTTTCTTCTTCTGCATCTTTCTTCCCCCCTGATGATGTCAATATCTTCAAACTTCTCTTCCATACCGTTTGTTCTTTTCATCTTGAAGTAGCAAGCACTCTTAACTTCTTGAAATGAATTTTTCTCTTCCTCTAGTGCTAAGAGTAAGAGACAAAACAAACATGGTATATAAATGGAATTGAACATAGAAGATAAAACATGCTTCTACCATCTCAACTCCATCTCCTCTTAACATATGAGGAATCAACACTCTGCTTGAATTACCTCTCTAGATACAAATTCTGATAAAAAACTTCCAACCCTGTGTTCGCTGAAAACAAAACTGATCTAATCTCCAAATTTGTCTTCTTAGATGAGCTTTCTTGCCATGAAAAAGATCTATGAAAACTGTCAAGAACAACATCTAGACACCTGTTTTGATGTAGCTAATGCTTTTAACTTTCAAACTAATGAAAGTGTTTAAAAGCACTTCTTCAATCCTTCAAATCTCTTCATAACTTCTCTTCTAAGATATGACTTTCAAATGACAATTTGATAGTAGAAACTAATACCTGTGATTTGATGTTGATCTGGTTCCTTCATCTTCTCCAAACCATTGTTTTTCCTCGAATTTGAAGTAGCCTTCTCTTCATCAATTCTTGGTCTTCATACTTCTGTAAAGTATTTTCATAGTTTCAAAAGTATTTGGCAGCTAACAAAACATCAACTTCATACTCCACACTGATAAATAAACATGTGACTGAATTGTCTAATTCTCAAATCTCTACTCATCTAGATTAAGTGTGTATGTTATATGTCAAACGTTAGAAGATGCTCCTAAATCATATGTTGTAAACCTGGGAGCATGGGAACTTGGGAATCTGAGAGCTTGCATGCTCTGAGACCAAATGTTGGAAATTAGGCAGGCCCATAACAAATTCCACAGGTCCCACAGGTCTAGAAACTACAACATAAATTCTAGTATCTTCCAAAATTGACAAACATTAACATACCATATTTAATCATACAAATGATGAGACAAAGATAGAGAGAGATTAGACAACATGTGTAAAGTGTTACGTAAGCCACTGTTTATTCACACTATCATATATACAAATGCCAATTTACAATGTGGTAGTCAAAATCTCAACCACTCTATGTGAACAAAAATAGATGGAAGGTATATACAGAATTTACAAGAATATTCAGATCATAGTGCCCAGAAACGGCGTTTCTGGGCCCCAGAAACGGTTCGGCCGTTTCTGGGAAACGGTCCGGACCAGAAACGCCGTTTCTGGGCCTTTTTTTTCCAGAATTTTTTTTTGAAGAGAGAGAGAGAGAGAGAGAGAGAGAGAGAGAGAGAGAGAGAGAGAGAGAGAGAGAGAGAGAGAGAGAGAGAGAGAGAGAGAGACCACTCAGCCTGCTCACTCAGCCTGCTGCCTTCGGAGTTCGCCCTTCACTCAAGTCTCAGGTATATGTTTTCCGAATTGTAGGACAGTACTACACAGTAGACTGTAGTGTATACAGTAGTGTTTATGTACTATGAGTGCATGTGTGTGTGCAATGTCCATGAGTGCATGTGTGTGTGCATGTGTGTGTGCATGAGTGGAAGCATGTGTGTGTGCATGAGTGGCAGCATGTGTGTGTGCATGAGTGGCAGCATGTGTGTGTGCATGTGTGACATCATACATGTGTGCATGTACTATGACACTTGAGTGCATTGTGTGTGTACTATGTATGAGTGCACACTGCATGTGTGTGCATTGTGTGTGCAATGTGCTGTAATTTGTGTGTGTACATTGTGTGTGTGTGCATATGTAGCATGATGCATCTTATGAAATATGTAAATATGTAGTATGTACTATGTGATATGTGTGCACTATGTTTGTAATAGTGTATGTATGTACTATGTATGTATTTTACATACATAGTACATACATACACTATTACACACATAGTGCACACATATCACATAGTACATACTACATATTTATTATTTACATATTACATAAGATGCTACATATGCACACACACAATGCACACACACAAATTATAATGTACATGTACACAATGCACACAGCACATTGCACACACAATGCACACACATGCAGTGTGCACTCATACATAGTACACACATAATGCACTCAAGTGTCATAGTAGTTAGTGTGTGGCCACTGGCATGTGCAATGTGTGTGTGCATTGTGTGTATATGTGACATGTGTGTATATAAATTATAATATATATGTATATATATATATATATATATATATATATATATATATATATATATATATATATATATATATATATATATATATATATATATATATACATATATATTATAATTTATATGTATATTTACCGTTTCCGCCGTTTCCCGTTTCTTGCCGTTTCCAAATTTTTGGAAACTCCGAAACTCCGTTTCCGACCGGTCCGAACCGACCGTTTCCAACCGTGCTGGGCACTATGATTCAGATGTAGGGACAGAAATCTGAATATGTATGAGATGTATGACGTGATAGGTTGTAGAAGAGTGGTTATGAGTGACAGAAAGAGGACGGATCAGTGTGAAATTGATATTCAGCAAACCCTAATCTGATTTTAGGCTATGGAAGACTCTAAATCAGATGTGTGTATGAAAGATCACATACTTACAGAATTAGCATAGAATGCTAACATGTTGATAGAAATCCTCATACTCATATGGAAACACCTTCTTCAACACCTCATCCAAATGCATGTAGCATGCATGTACTGATTCTCCTTTAGATATGCCGAATAGGACTCCTCTTGATATGGATGCCACTGCCTCCATAAACTCCAAGTAGTAATACCTGCGTGCATAAAGAGAATATGTACTTGAATTGTTAACATAAGATGCAATCTTATGTTAAGCTCCATTTATTGTCTTTGAAGTACTCCATAATCTTCATGTAGAAGACAATCTTCAAATACATCATGTAGATGGATGATCCACCCCATCAATCTGTTGAGAGGTAAGTCTTCTCCATAAACAAGAGTGTGAGCACACTCTTCTCCAAGAAGAACTCCATGGCTGCTCCTCAACATAGCTCCATAGCTGCTCCTAGAGTGCACCATGGCTGCCCCATGAGTGCTTAGAGCACCACCTCCTCAAAGAGGGACCAAAGTTGGCGTTGGCTTTGTGTAGGATAACTCTAAAAGTGACCCCAAGGCACCTTTTTATAGGTCATAAGTCTCCCAAGCGACTAAAATAAAGCAGAATCGCAAAAGCTGATTTTTTTGCCTTCAAATTATGTGATCACATTTTTTTATAAGTTAAATCGCTATTTTTAATGTGCTTTTGCTTTATTTTAAAAGTTGCTTTTGTTAACTTTAAAAATAGCTTCTTGACCTGTTTTGCCACACTTCTGATTACCTGATTAATGATCTAACAACATTTTTATGATCCTCATGCCGAGAGCTATCATATGAGGTAAAAACCCTAAATCAGCAGAAAATTAGGGTTAGGGTTTTCTCCCAAATCTGATCTCTGATGACTTCATGTCATATACCATTGGAAAGCTCTCTTCAAGCTCTACAAGATAGGCTCACAAAAAATTTACCTAAATTTTGTGCCAAAAATGAGTAAGTGCCAAAATTAGGGTTTCTGCCCTAAATGGATTTTGGACTGATGTGACATTGTTTTCCAACAGCTTTCTTAGCTAATTAGAAGGGCAAAGGTAACTAACAAGCAAGAATTTGCTAATGTTGCACTTTCAAAGAAGAAAGTTAAAGATAACAAGAAAACAAAAAATAAAAAACAACTTTGCAAATAATGTAAGGAAAATGATTGTGTCATTAAGAGTTGTCGTAAACTGGCTACAAAAGAGGCAAAAAAAAAAGGATGGAATGGTTGCTGGAGAGGCCTCTATGCCTAAAATTGAGTGTATTAATCTTGTACAAAATGAATAATGGGCATTTATCACTCATTTTAGTTATGATCCATCTCCTCATGAAGAGTGTATGGTTGTAATTGACTCAATTGTTTGCTATTTTGATAGTGGTGCAACCAAAAAATTACCTTGTAATGCATTTTCTTCACTTTATTTGAGTATGCTCCTACATAGAGTATTGTTGTTGATGCCACAAATCTAGAATTAATTCAAATTTATGCAAAAATAGCATTTCTATATGGTGATGTTGATGAAGAAATTCATATGAAGCAATATGAAGGTTTTGTTATTCCTACCAAGAAGTTTGAGAGCATTGTGGGTGTTGGTGATGTTGGAAACAATGTCATATAAATACATTGTCCATGGTCAAGTGATCAATATATCACAGTTTACATGTTGAGTAGCTACAGGTTTAGTAGGCTCTACAAGCAAACGGCGCCAAGCGCAGCGGATAAAGCAATCGTCTCTCACAACAGCCACGCGGGTTCGATTCCCAGCGGCAGCGCATCGGAATTTTTTTTTTTTTTTTTTGATAATGCTTTTTGAAATAAAGCTATGTGAGACGAGCGACAGAATATTTTCCCGATTGCGTTCCGATCACGTATGTTGTGCGTTATGGAGCGAACATGATTCTATGTTCACTTCCATTTCTATACCATGTTTATTTTGTCTCTTACTCTTAGCACTAGAGGAAGAAAAAAGTTCATTTGAAGAAGTCAAGAGTGCTTGCTACTTCAAGATGAAGAGAACAAAAGGTATGGAAGAGAAGTTTGAAGATGTTGACATCATCATCAGGTGAAAGAAAGATGTAGAAGAAGAAAGTCCAACATTTCCAAAGGGAAAGTAAGACTTCCTTTTCTCTTATATTTTCCAAATACTTTTCCTATTTTATCCTCTACATCCAAAGACAAGTCTACGAGAACATCTTGTGAAAAAGATAATTTAAAGAAGAAGCAGTTTCTTGTTTTGCATTATACTTGTTCATGATTTAGTAGATTTGACAAAGAATTGCATTGAGAGAAAGAAAGCAACAGATTTTGAAGACAACTTGTATATTTTGACTCATATGTATGAGTTATATATATGTTAAAGATCTTGAGCAGGCAGTTTATATTTTCCCTCAAAGAATTCATGGAGTGTCCTTGTCTCCTTGAAATACCCATTGACAGCTTGTCATATGGTATAATTATGCAAAATAACTTACTTCACTGGAGTAATGAAAAAAAAAAAATACTATGCTCATTCGAAACAATGTGACTATGTCCCAACTCTTTGTGGAAGAATACTAAAAAGAAATGAAAATCTTTTCCAAATAGTGTTTTATCTCTAAACTCAAGTAAATCTGCTTGATTTACTCATCGTAATGAAATAAAACTAAAGAAAATCTCATCATGATCCAAACCGTGAATCCAAGATGATAATCTATCAACGATCCAGACTATGGACCAAGATATCAATATGTCAATCTATCACCTGTGGACCAAAATATCAATCTCTCACATCCAAACTATGGACTAAGATCTCAATCAATCACATCCCAAACATGGACTAAGATTTCAATCAATCACATCCAAACTATGGATCCAAATCTTAATCTATCATATATAATAATCCAAACTATGGATCAAAATATCTCTGATACAAAATAAATCCTAATCCACTCTTTGGAACCAAGTCCATCATGCTAAGTGAAGACGTGCTAAGAAAGTCTAGCAACTAGTGGAACTACCACCGCCTTCTCAATAATAACATGCAAGATGTTCCAAGTGGATGAAACTTGCTTTATCCATGATCACCATCTGATCATCGCTATGATAAAAAAGGTGTCTGAAGTAAACTACTGTAATAATCTGGCACTCCCAGATATGATGAGAACCAAAATATAAGTCCACTAAATACTCTGAAAAATGGTAAGTAGATGTGTGCACAGTCATAGCCCACTAGGCTAAGCATCTAGCTCACCTCATACACACTATGTATGAACCATGGCCTATTCTTAGGCATATCAAATAAAGTAGTACGTACTCTATGAATTTCTTCTTAGTGCAATTGCCTATTCATAGTTCTTATGTGCAAACCTTGCCTTTCCGCTTCTAGGCCACTTGCCTGTGGACTTGCCTTGTTTGCGATCACATACAGAGTGACTGTCTCAACTGTGCCCCTCTGTTGTCTAATAATAGGATGATACCAGAATATCATATAAATGAACTCCAAATCATATAAAAAATACAATCTCAAAGACTTCTCTCCCATACTATCTTTCCTACACCTAGGTAGAATATAAAATTTGATGTCCCATACCACCAACTTTATACTCCTCATAGATGCGTGTATGAGATTAAAGTCGAACACTTCTCTCAAAAATCATAAGAATAACTAGGTGAGTACTCACAACCATAAATAATGTAATGAAATCATGAAGTGTTCTTGAAGTGTTTCCTTCCCTCGATGGAAAGAACAGAGTCATTCCTATGACTCTATCGCTCATAACTATCAGTAACATCAACTCATCTTGAGTTGAGAATTGAGAAACTATTTAGTAAATCAACTCAACTAGAGTTGTGAAGGATGCGGCTTGCATCAAATATCAACTCATGCATCTTGAATCAAATATTGACTCAGAGTAAATTGGAATTTATACAACTTGTATGAATCCAATTATATGAAATGGGAAGAACTAGCAAAGTTCTCCTTTTCCATGCTCTCATGGCACTATATATATTTTCGAAAATTTCGACAGAGTCTCCTTTGTCCTACTGAGAATGGTCACCATAAACCAATGCTCAAAACACATATCTAGGGCATATCTAGCCCATGGTGATCACACCATCTCAAAAAATATCATTAAAAACCTGTGAAAAGTCTTTTCCTTTCAACAATGCCTCCTGCATAAACAATTTCCAACAGCAGCAGATTAAATCTTACTTTTAACTACCTTTTACTGATCCAAAATCTATGAAATTTTCCAATCTTATGTAGCTTTTCTCAAGCTTTCATTAGGCACAAAAATCACTTGATTTGGATATTTGCTCAGAGTTTTATGACCATTTTACTAGAAGGGTCGAACACTTGACGACCAACTCTGAGAATATATAGGGTCATCTTCTTGAAGCCCTTAGACTGATCAAACAAACTCCAAATTTAATTTTTTTTGTTCCTAAATCTAGACCAACTTATGTAGTTTGATCTCACAAAATTTCAATTCAAAATGAAATCAAATATTCATTCAAAAGTATAATTCTATCTCTGCTACACCTGCGCTTAGGTGAGCCTAGAAACAGTGCTGCACTTTTATAATATCTTCTAACTATGAAGATAAATTCCAAAATCCTTGAATTCTAGTTATCGCATAGGGTCTTTACTGGAGTAGCTTCTCCAACAAAAATTTTTGAAATTGGAGTTTCCAGTGCTCATCAGACACATGTATCACTCTTTGGAAAATCCTCGCCAGAGATTGGTCTGAGAAGAATAGATCATTTGACCTATCAAATGATGTCCAATTGCTTCCCAATTTTAATAGCTTATAGCTACAACTATTTAAGTGTAGTGGTATAAGTTTCATAGTATTTGGACATTTGGAGCTTTCACAATGACCAAAATACTAAGCCTCTATACTTGCAAAATTTTAAAAATTTGCAGAGGCTAAGTCACACTCTTTTCTTTGTATCTCCTAAATGGAGAAACATTTCATCTTGAAATTTTATATCCACTATCTGGAGGTGTGTACCTAATGTTAGAAACAAAAAGCACTCAATTTGAGTAAATGAGCTAAGAGAACCAATCACCTCTAGGTCACATGGTCTCTGATCATTTCATAAATTCCAGAGGCTTCACTTTCATGTGTAGAGATCTTTTGACTTATCAAATGATCTTCAAAAATCATGAAACTTGGTATGCACAAAGTACATCTAGCAAGCTTTCATTTCCAATAAAAATCATTCCATTTGGATCTACCAATTAAGAGAAATGCCCTTTGTAACAAGCCTATGTCACTTGTTTCAGGCCTCTACCTCTACTAGCAGCACTTTTAGGGCAGAGGTCATTTGACTTATGTAAAAGTCTCCAAATTACTTGAAAATTGGTCAGCTTCAAAAAAAGCCTAGGACCTACTTGCCCTCCAAATTTCAATAAATTTGGGCATTCCCTCAAACAGTAGCATGCAAATCTCTATGAGGCTGCTACCTCACTAAGTATTTGGTCGATCATTTTTTTCAAACTTAAATGACGAGACATGTTAATCCTTATGATTAAACAGACTAATTCATTATCTTGGATGGATTATGTCATGGAGGTGTATCCATGCATATAATGATAATCTAGATCAATGCAAACCATATAATCATCCAAATCATCTCGTTGAAAAAAATCAACTCTTTACATAGTATTCACCCTTTTGTAAAAGTGAACATCTATGGATGTCATTCTATTCATTGTGCTTCTTGCACATCCATTAATCTCATCATAACCAATCACATACAAGCACTTAATACTTGTATTGATGATCATAACCATAGCACTCTTGTGCGGATTCGAGATACGTGTCTATATCAAGTACATATACTCGCATGAAAAACAATTTATGTGCTCATGCGTTACTAATCAAAAACACATCTTAGTTGCTCTTGATGTATATACCTTATCTTTTACTTTGTAAAGGCATAATTAGCCTATGCATATTACCTCGATCACATACCTCATGCTCACCCTAACCAGTCATGGTGATTCATAGAAGAGATCTTTTATAAACAGAAAATGCATCATGCACTTCAATTTTCTACCAATCATATCATCTATGTAGACATGCTTTCACTCATGCATATTCTTCTCTACTTCAATAAAATTATATACTTTTAGCTATGCTGACAGAAGACTTCCTCTCTCAGGCAAAACATCACTCTAGTTCTCACATGGCATGTAACGCCATGTGGCTACAAAATTTTCGGCAGCATTTTGGCAAGAAAATGAAGCCTGAAAAAAATAATAATAGTCTTTACAATGATACGCATCAGCCTAGTGGTTGGCAAACCACTATCTTTACTCCAGAAACCTGCAAATAAGAAACTTTGCCAAAATGTGTTGTTGGGCACTACACTCCCTCATAACCATGTCCTTTTTTTTTTCTGCTTTCAATACCTGCAAAAGATTCTAAAACACACAAACAAGATCTGTGCATGCTTCTATGAATCAACATAAGTTAGTATAACTACATGTGCATAGATAAATTCATGTAAAAAATTAGCTTTCATGCACATTCCAATGTTGATTTCATAAAACTGGAAGAGAATACAATGCAATATTATAAACTTTGATGCGAAAAGTATTCAAATGAATTTATTTGAGAGAAAAAATATGTGCAAATGTATGAAAAGCAATTCTTTCCTATCCAAAATATTTCAAAATATGATTAAAAAGTCCTAATTATCATAATTGGACGCTCAATTCACTCAAAAAAGATTTCTCGCCAGTCAACAGCCATCTAAAAGCTTGTGCAGAGATGGCTTCCAATAGTCCAAATATGGATTACAACCAGTCAAAAGAAAGATCTTGAAGTGTAGAATCTATACCAAGTTGAATGTCTTAATTTCGACCTTCCATTAGGAAGTTATGGCCAAAACAATGAAGCTAGGTGAGTGGGCAGCATGCCTCTTTGAAAAGATATGCAAAGAGTTAAATGCTCTCTATAGGTGGTTTCTAAATATCCAATAATAGCTTATAGCCATTCATTGGAAAGCCCTTGAAGTCTACTTCCTATACCAAGTGGAATCATCCAATTTCGATATCGTATGAGAGAGTTACGACCATTTTTGTGAAGATAGGTATGCTAATCTTGCTTTTTTTTTTCCTCTTACTTCCTATCTTTTATTTTATTTTTCCTCTTTCTTTACTCTTCTCTCTCTTTCTATTCTTTTCTCTCTCTCTCTTTAATCTTCTCACTCAAGATCTTCTTCTTTTTCTCTCTTTCTCTTCTTTCATCTTTTCTCTTTCTCCTTCACATGCTTTCATGTCTTTCTCTCTATCTCTCTTTCCTAATTTTTTTTCATTCATCCTTTCTTTCTATCTCTTGCTCTTTTTACTTCCTCTCTATTTCTTTCTCTTCTTATCTCTCTTTACCTTTGTCTCTCTCCATGTGCTTCCTTTCTTAAGCGTGCGCAACAGTTAGATGTATGTCTACGTATAATAACAAAGAAATACTCACCAACTAATCGAATTGGTATGATGGCTGAAGCACTTGCCTCCAAATCGGAGGTCTTGGGTTCGATACCTCTGTCCTGCACCTCATGGCATTGTGTATAAATGAAAGAAACGAAGCAAGGATTGACCTGTGATTTGCGCACGTAAATGTTAACTCCCGCTCTCCATGTATGGTCTAAAAACCATCTCTTTTTTTGTTCGTTGTAGTTGGAGGTTGGCCCAGCTATCTGCGATGCATCCTTTCGACCTCCACGCGAACTCAACTCGATGGCTGTTCATGTTTTTTCCCCGAAGATGATGATCCCCTCACTTTCTCAAGATCTACAAGCTCTGATACCAAGTGTGAGAAGTGGAGAATGACATACCTGGGACTCACCTCCAAGCCTATTTATAGCCCTTGCCTAGTCACCATCTAGAGTTCTCTCTAAGGCCCCTCTACTCATCTGGCCATCATGAGTAGGCACCTCGTATGAACTCTCTGGCTTTTGGCCTTGGCTACCCCTCGAGCAAGGAACTTCTCATCCCTCCAAGCATGTACATCTCTGGAATATAACACTTTATACCTTTATGTGAGAAGCATGGACACTTGGAGACATTCAGGTAATAAATCAAACATTCAATCATGAAGGTTTGATGAGAGATCTGTTGAGCTGAGGAGATGTGCTCAAGTGATGCAGCAGCTGTGGTAATACCCCCCTTGGCTGAGTAGAAGGGCTTGAGGTGCAAGGAGCAGCCCACGCAGTAGATAGACAGAGATGGAGAGAGAGAAATTCGAATTTGGAGAGAGGCAGCTTGTTTGGGGGCTTCACTAAAGAAAGAAGTGAGCCCTAAGTTTATTTGAGTTCACTTTTATAGGACCTGGCCAAGTTCACATTGAACTTGGCCAGAAGAATAAATAATGAGTACATTAAGCCTTATAAAAGGCCTATACAAATGTGTACAAATAAGGGGGTCATTTAGGACCTTTACCCCAACAACCTCCCACTTAAAGGCATAAATGACGCCTTTAAGCTACGTGACTCCCACCATCTGTATACATAGCTCATGTTGTGCTTTAGACAAGCACTTAGTGAGAACATCTGCAGGATTCTGTGATGTATGAACCTTAACAAGTGTGATAAGGCTATCCTCAAGCACTTCTCGAATGAAGTGATATCGCACATCAATATGCTTAGTGCGTGCATGAAACATGGCATTCTTTGCCAAACATATGGCACTCTTGCTATCACAACCAAGCATAGGTGCCTTGTTTGACAAGCCAAACTCACTGCATAATCGTGCCAGCCATATGGCTTCCTTGGAAGCCTCAGTGGCTGAAATTTATTCAGCCTCTGTAGTGGACAAAGCAACAATCTTTTGCAGCCTTGAGCACCATGAAACAGCACCTCCTGCAAGAGTGAATATGTATCCACTTGTGGATTTACGTGTATCCACATCACCAGCCATGTCAGAGTCACAAAAGCCTTTCAGCTCCAATGGGTCTTTGCCATAGCAAATGCATTTATTTTTGGTCCCCTTTAAGTACCTCAAAATGGACTTTATTGCTTTCCAATGAGCTTTGCCTGGATTGGCCATAAACCGGCTCACAACTCCCACTGAATGGGCAATGTCCGGTCTAGTTGCAACCATAGCATACATAAGTGAGCCACAAGCTGAAGCATAAGGCACATTTTGCATGTCATTGATTGCTTCTTGTGTTTTGGGACAATCTTCCTTGGAAACTTTAACATATGGCTGCAATGGCACTCCAAGAGGCTTTGCATCAGCCATGTTAAATCTGTCCAGCACCTTTTCAATGTATTTTTCCTTCGACAAATACAATATGTGCTGGTCCCTTTGTCTTCTAATCCTCACTCCAAGGACATGCTCTGCTGCCCCAAGGTCTTTCATTGAGAAAGCAGATTTCAGCTGCTGTTTAAGAGCATCAATGGTGTCTCTTTTCTTACCAGCAATCAACATATCGTCAACATATAAGACAAGAATAATAGGGCTGCCATCTACATTAGTTTTCGTATACAAACGGTGATCAGCATGGCTTCTTTTATACCCTTGTTTGAGCATGAAAGCATCAAACTTCTTGTACCATTGTCTAGAAGCTTGTTTCAGTCCATACAAGCTTCTATTGAGCTTACATACCAAATGTTCCTTTCCAGGAATAACAAACCCCTCTGGCTGTTCCATGTAAAGCTCTTCATCAACATCACCATGCAAGAAAGCTGTATGTACATCCATTTGGTCTAATTCCAAATCAAGAGAAGCTACTATTGCAAATAACACTCGCAAAGTGGTCATCTTCACCACAGGAGAGAATACTTCTTGGAAATCTATGCCTTTGGTCTGGGCATATCCCTTTGCAACCAGCCTTGCTTTGTACTTGGGTTTTCCATAAACGGTTTTGATTTTATACACCCATTTGTTAGGAATGGCTTTCCTTTCTTTGGGTAATTCAACCAAATCCCAAGTATCATTAACATGCAAAGCTTTAATCTCTTCCTGCATAACAAGCTCCCACTTGCTGCTGTGTTCACATGCCTTTGCCTCTTTGTATGTGAGAGGCTCACCTTAAAATGTAATGCAATGAAGGATCAAATCTACTCACATTCCTTCTAAGACGAGTAGATCTTCTCACCCAATGATCCACATTGTCAGGCAATGGGTCTACATCAGGTGGTATGATCAAATCATTATTATTATGCTGCTGTCCATTGTTTCCAGCACCATTTTCAGCATTATTATTCGGCTGCATATGCCCTTCAAGAGCCTCATTTTGCTGTCCAACATCTTCTGGCTCAAAAACCACTGGATCGTCAACATTTTCAGTCCTTTGTGGTGCATCCTGAGGGTCAAAATTGGACCTAACAGGTGGTTGGTCATGCTGAAATCTTACCCTTTTATGGTTATCTTTTGAGGCACAATTGTTTTGAAGCAGCCTTGCCTCATTAAAAACAACATCCCGGCTGCGTACGACCTTCTTGAGCTGAGGTATCCAAATCCTGTAGCCCATTTCACCTTCTTCACCATATCCCATGAAGAGGCCTTTAATGGACTTAGCATCAAGCTTGTTTCTCAGCTCAGGCCTTATATGCACAAACGCCTCACAGCCAAAGACACGTAAGTGATCATATGAAGCAGGTTTGCTAGACCAAACCTCTTCAGGGATGTCACCTTTTAAAGACATGTGAGGGGATCTATTGCACACATGTACTGCAGTTTTGAGTGCCTCTCCCCAAAATCCATGAGGGAGATTAGCTCTGGACAGCATGCATCTCACCCTCTCACAAAGTGTCCTATTGTAACGTTCAGCCACACCATTAGAAGAGGGGCTGTATGGAACAGTAAGCTCCCTCTTAATGCCCAAATTTTCACAAAATTTCTGAAATTCAGCACTTGTATACTCACCACCATTGTCCGTACGCAAGCATTTCAGCTTATTACCTGTTTGGGTGGTCACAAATGCATGAAAACGCTTAAACGCAGCAAATGCTTCATCCTTTGATTTAAGCAATTGAACCCAAATTTTTCTAGAAAAATCATCAACAAAGGAGATGAAATATAAAGCACCCCCCATAGATTTGGTGGGCATGCTACATACATCATAATGAACAAGATCAAGTACACAAGACTTACGAGACACACCAGAATAAAAGGAACGTTTTACTTGCTTTCCATATTGACATTCATTACAAAAGTCAAGCTTTGTGCCTTTAGCATCAAGCTTCTTTAAGTTACAAAGCCTAGTGAGACCCCTTTGGCTCATATGGCAAAGTCTCTTATGCCACAACTCCATATGGGAGTGAACTTCAGCCAAAGCAATGAACTTGCCTGATAAGACCTTTCCATGCAAGCAATAGAGAGTTCCCTTCTTTGTGCCTTTCACAATCAGCCTTGAACCTTTAGTCATTTTCCATGATCCTTTCTCAAAAAGAATGCTATAACCATGCAAATCCATTTGACCCACAGAAAGCAAGCTCTTCTTGATCCCTAGTACATAACGCACATTATGCAAGACAAGCTCATTAGTGCCATTTGTAGCGAAATGCACTGTGCCAATACCCTCAATGGAACATGCATGATTGTTTCCAAGGTATACATGGCCATGGCTGCCTGCAATAAAAGTAGAAAAACACTCCTTGATAGGAGTCACATGGAATGAAGCACCAGAATCTACTATCCAAGTCTGGGCCAATGCATCATTGACGGTCAGCAAAGCATCTATGACATCACTCTTAGTGATTGACATGTCCTGTGCATGAACATTTAGAGAAGGATCAAATGCATGAGTGTCATCAGCTGAGAAAGTAGCTCATAAAATGTCCTCTGCATCTGACAGCTCCTCTATGACTACACTAGAAGCCACATTGGCCTTCTCCTTGTCCTTTTGGCTGTCCTGTGCATCAGTCTTGTCTTCTTTCCTGTCCTTCTTCTTATCTCCAGAATTCTTCTTCCTATCAAGCTCTGCTTTGTAATAGCGGCAATCGGGTTT
This sequence comes from Ceratopteris richardii, assembly GCA_020310875.1. NCBI lineage: Eukaryota > Viridiplantae > Streptophyta > Polypodiopsida > Polypodiales > Pteridaceae > Ceratopteris > Ceratopteris richardii. Next base: position 54,537,268 of record CM035407.1, on the reverse strand, counting down.
CTTGTGGCCTTTCCTGCCACACTGATAGCATGTCACATCATTGCTTTTGCCTTTGCTGCTATTCCCCCTTTCCCTGCTTTTACTCTTATTCCTCTGTGCATAATTACTCTTCTTATCTGTCCTGCCTCTAACCATGTTGGCTGAGCTTCCTCCTTCTCCACCTGCTTTTCTCCTGATCTCTTCATTAAGAATAGAACCCCTAACACCATCAAAAGTCAAGTTGGGGTTATTGGACAATGAGACTACCAATGTCTCTCAAGAGTCAGGCAATGTCATAAGCAAGAAAATGGCTTTAAGCTTATCATCGAAAGGAGGCATTCCTGAGTCCTGCAACTATGACAAAGTACCTGTAAACGATGACAAATGTTCAACTGCACTCTTGGACTCATCAAGCTGCATGCCAACAAGCTTCCGCATCAGGTGTACTTGGTTAACAGGCGTAGTATTTTCATACGTCTCCTTGAGTTTTGCCCATAACTCAAAAGAAGTGGTCAAACCTTTGAGATCTACTAGAATCTCATCGGATACAGCCATCTTAATGTATATAATGGCCTTCTTGTTCAAAGTAAACCATGCATCTTCCGACATGTCCTCTGGTTTCTTTGCCTCCAATGCCCTGTCACAATCTTTCAAGAAGAGGATTCCCTGAATTCTCTCCTTCCATAAGTCAAAACCTGTTCCCTTGAACCGTCGAATCTCAAATAGATTCTTCACATCTGAGGAGGATGACGCCATAGTTGCACAATGAAAAAACCTGCTGGAATTTTGGGCAAAGGCACCAAAATCAAAGTGCAGCCTCCAAAAATGATGCACTACAACTCCAAACAGTCACAGGAGCAATTTGGGACAAAAATGGGGTGATTCTGGGCACAAAACTGATCTCTGAATTTTCTGCGCAGAGAATTTCAGAAACTCAATTTATGCTAAAAAACAACTAATTTTGTTGTTTTTAACCTCAAAGAATGTACATAAGGCTAATACTCAGCCTTTAGACGCATGTAGGAGCAAAAGCCTCAATTTTTGCCATTGTTTTACAAGAAATTATGGCAAAATACTCCACAACTTCTCATACATAGGTCAATTTTGCTGAAACTATAGAAATTACAGCAAAATGTATCTCCCACTATGTGTGCTCAGCCAGTTGAGAGTGAGAAGACCTGCAAAAACTCAGAAATTTGCTGGAAAATCTGATATTTTGCTGAAAAACACCTGTTCTTGCTGGAAACTTTGAGATTTTGCTGAAAAACACCTGTTTTTCGCGATAAAATCAGAGAAAAATCACTTTCTTCGCGATGAAACTTGATGATTTTGCCAAATGGTGAGTGTATGTTGCTGTAGACAACCTGCACAGCAGATTTGAGGCCCAATATAGGCTCTGATACCAGTTGTTGAGCTGAGGAGATGTGCTCAGGTGATGCAGAAGCTGTGGTAATACCCCCCTTGGCTGAGTAGAAGGGCTGGAGGTCATAGTCACCAGGGGACGGTGACGTGTCCCGGGGACGGTGACGTCCCGGGGACGGGGACGGGACCTGTACCGTCCCGGGGACGCCAATCCGGGACGGCACTCAAAATATGCTGATTTAAACGTTAATTTGAAATGGAAACCATTCATAAGGGTTTTGTTACCTTATAAGAGCACAAATAAACAAGAAAATAGTAAAAAGAAGATTTCCAAAGTGAAATATATGAAAACATGTGATGAGTTGCTTCCGCATTGTAGATATACACTGAATAAAAAATAGTATGCTGTAGATATCATCATATCATATATCAAAAAGAGTACATCTCATGAATAAAACCAAAAAGATACAACCATGGCCCATATGGCATAGAATCTAGATGAATCATGATAGATCTAAGATAACTCAAGACTAAAGTGTCAAGGAGAATCCAAGTGGAGAGTCTGTGCTACATCAGTAGAGGTGGTAGCCCATGGTGCAATCTGAATCTCCACTTGCTCAAAGTATTCTGAATCATGTGCCTCATCTTCATGTTCTTCAGCTTGCACCTTGTCCTCCATCTCCCATTCTGTGAAAGGATCTGAAGCCATGCTTTGGGTCTTGCGAAGCATCCTTAAATTTGCACTGACAAAGACAAGATCACTGGCACGTTGCACACCAAGTCTATTCCTCTTCTTAGAGGCTACATGTCCATAAACACTCCATAGTTGCTCAAGGCAACTCGTAGTGCAAGCTTGGCTAAGTATCCGTATAGCCAATTGTTGCAACTTTGGACCATCAAATCCAAAATCTTCCCACCATAGAGCAGTGCCGACACGAAACCTATCTTCTTGTGCATCTGCACATGAAAATGAAGCATCTTTCATAGTTCTGTATTTGGATAATTGATCTCTGATAAGCCTCCTCGATGCATTATCTGGGACAAGTCTCTGCAATATCGTCCTCCATCCACTTGCTACCTCCGGATCAGCATATTGTTTCTTATCTTGGAATTCAGGGTCCACCATGAATGCCGCTGCATGGAGTGGGGAGTAATAGGCATTCCATCGTCGAACACATATTGATGAAATTTCTTCATACTTCTCATCCTCTTGCACTAGCTTCTTAAGTGACTCTATGGTTCGATCCATAGCTTCATATACTTTGCCAATGCATGGGTCCATAGAATCCACCACTCTTAGCAAGTGCACAAGTGGTTGCACAATATCCACTATGCGGCTAATATTCTCCCACCAAGCTGCATTATCTGCTAGTTTTCTGAATTCCTTTCCCACTGAAGTGGAAGCCTCTGGCATTGCTGCAAATTCATCACTCAATAGTAGGCCTCTTAAAACACCACTACACTTCACAACACGGTGCAACATGATGAAGTTATATGCAAATCGTGTTTCAGCATATTTCAGCAAAACAAGAGTAGATCTTTTGCTGAACTCATTCTTCACCCGTGTATGATTGTTGATGAAGCTCACCAATGCATTTGCCTCATTGATTGAAGGCAAAATCCAATCCAAAGTGCCAATGTCTTTGAGAATATTATTTAGGCAATGAGCCATGCAAAAACAAACACTGATATGAGGATACATACTTTCAATGATTTGGGCAGCTGCTCTATTTGCGACTTCCCCATCCGCTACAATCGCTACAACATTTGCTGGACCCACAATTTCTATGGCACTTGCCCACTCAGAAGCAAGCACATCGGCTGATTTTCCTGTCTCAGATGCATCATGGGATGATATGAAGTACATCTCACCTCGAGAGTAAGCGACAACTCCATGGATAGATCTCCGTTGTGTATCACTCCATCCATCCATGAGCAAGGAGACTCCATTTCTTTCCCATGACTTTCGGATGTTCTCACATGCGGCTTCCACAAGTTTCTTCTCCTTGTCTAATAGAGTTGTACGCAAACTCTCTGAATTGGGAGGAACATATTGTGGTCCATATTCCCCTACTTTTTTCATCATCTCTTTGAAGTACGGTGATCTATGAACAAAAAGAGAATTTACATTATACAAATTGCAAATAAGTAGGTAAATTGAAAATTCAGTTATGCCATATGAATTATGATTACTTACCGGGCTGCATTGAAAGGTATGTGGTCATGATAGAAAAACCTCGCCACTGCCATGTCAACCTCTTCCTTCAATTTGGGATTCCATTTGTCATCAAGGGTTTGTTGACGATGAATACGTCCGACTCCATATGGTGTGGAGCTTACAGATGGCATATCATTTGGTGTGGAAGAAGGACGAGGTCGACCCGTCGTTGCCGATGAAGATGCCTCCTTGGAAATAGAGGTAGAAGTTCTCACAAATGATGCGGGGTTGACCGGAGCTTGTGAAGCACGACGGGCATGCACATGGGCATCACTCACAGCAAGCTTGTTGAGAAGTTCTTGCTTTTTCTCCGAAGTGATGGCATTACAAAATTTTACTTCATTGCCACTCTCATGAAGAAGATGGGCACGCACCTTGTTCGCTCCACCGGTCCTTTTGTATCCACATAATTTGCATGTCCATGGTCTTGAACCCCCTCCTTCTCCGGCGGACATGGGAGAATCCACCTCTTCCCACCATGTCCATTTTGCAACGGCCTTCCTTCTCTTGTATGTGCTTGATGAAGAGGCCATAATGGCTGCGCTTGCGCTCCAAATGAAAGAGAGGAGGAAGGTTTAGAACTCCAATGGGTAAGTTCTTGAGCCTTGAGGAGAGGACTCAAGAGAGGGGCTGCTGAAATCACTCTCCTAGAGAGGCCCAAAGGTAAAGAGGATGGGGAGGGCTGCTGAATATGCAAGGGTGCACACCAAGGTAGCTCAAGAGAAAGCTGAAAGCAAGTTGTGTGTTTTGAGGGCAGCAAGGAGCCCTTTTTATGCTTGCATTGAGGCCCCATAAGAAGCTTCTAGAGAGAGAAGCTGGGCGCCACATTTCGAAACTAAAAAACTTCAAAATTTTCGGCAAAAAAAAAATTCCCGCCAAAAACGGCGTCCCCGTTTGGCGTCATAACAACAAAATGACCCGGGACGGCGTCCCGGGGACGGATCCCTTGTGATGACGGTTTTTTGGGGACGCCAGCCGTCCCGGCTGAGCGTCCCTACACTTATGAAGGAGGGGACGGCGTCCCGGCGTCCCTCGGGCCCGGGGACGCGTCCCCCTGTGACTATGCTGGAGGTGCAAGGAGCAGCCCACGCAGCAGATAGACAGAGATGGAGAGAGAGAAATTCGAATTTGGAGAGAGGCAGCTTGTTTGGGGGCTTCACTAAAGAAAGAAGTGAGCCCTAAGTTTATTTGAGTTCACTTTTATAGGACCTGGCCAAGTTCACATTGAACTTGGCCAAAAGAATAAATAATGAGTACATTAAGCTTTATAAAAGGCCTATACAAATGTGTACAAATAAGGGGGTCATTTAGGACCTTTACCCCAACAAGATCATACGAGCAGATTCTACGCAGCTATTTTGTTGGAGAGATCATTGATCTTGGATGATCTCGTATGATCTTGTAAGATCTTGTATGATCTTGAATGATCATGAAGATCTTGAGTATTTATGAGTCAGATATCTATCCTTTGTTTGTGAAAGTTCTTTAACATTGGAAGAAGTAAGTCAAAGATTCAGGTTCTATCAAATTTGTGTTGCAGAGGAATAGAAGAAGATACTTGTTATGTTGTAGAAGGTTATGAATCCTAAAATGCTTTCAGCAAGGTTTTTATGATAGATAAGCTAACCTTATTCTAGATTTTTGGGAAGCTGAGGAATGACAGGGAAAGCTATTGGCATGTGCACAATGCTAATAAAAGGGTTCAGATTATTTGTTTCAGACACAGGTATTAATATTATGAAAGATCAGATTTATGAAGGAAGACGTCCCAGATTTCATAAAGTCTGATATATTTAAAGAATTATGGATACTAGTGTTAAATAATCCAGGGGGGTGATGAAACATGAAGACTTATTTTTAGCTATATGTGAAAGAATGCAGAGTCATACCTATAAGAATTCCAGGTATTCCTATATCAGGTATTCCTATATTTCCTTTGTTAGTTTCTCTTTATGTTCCAGCTTTGAAAGACGAAGGAAGAAGGAGAATGTCTGGAAAAAGTTCCTGGTAGGTGTTCCTGATGAGGAGAAGGTTCCAGAGTTCTATTGAAGAGAAATTTGATATTTCAGAGAGAGATGTTTTCAGAAGTGCGCACATATATGTTTATACCAGGTTCTGAAGGAAAGAGGTATGAAAGACTTACAAATAGAACAAAGATGAAGACAAGATAACATCATAGATATGAAATTTTGAGACTCATGAGTTGAGTTGAGTTCAGTCAGAGATGAACCAGCAGTGTTCATAATACACTAAGTTGTGAGTTGTCAGTCACAAGTCCCAGGATTCTTGATTTTGTTTAGTGTATTAACATGACTAAGCAGAAGTACGTTGAGAAACCTTTTGTAAGGTAAATGCAAATATGTGGATCCTAGTGTATGTTTACCGGTTTAAGACGATAGGAGATAGCAGGTTCAGAGTCAGTACTTGCTACATTTGTTGTCAGGCAAATGATTGCTTGATGATTACACTATTGGATATCTAGTTTGCATATTTTCTCAAGTATTGGTTCATATTTAGCAAGTTCAGTTTTTTGAAATTTGAAGGAAAGTCAAATTCAGTTTTGAAGAAAACTTTTGAAGAAAAGGTTTGAAAGTCAATTTGGGAAGTACAAGTTTGAAGCTTATGAAGTTTGCAAATGAATGAAGTTACATGTTCAGTTCAGTTTGTACCAATATGACATTGTTGGGGGATTGTTGGAAACAATGTCATATAAGTATATTGTCCATGGTCAAATGATCAATATATCACAGTTTACATGTTGAGTAGCTATAGGTTTAGTAGGCTTTACAAGCAAACGGCGCCAGGCGCAGTGGATAAAGCAATCGTCTCTCACAGCAGCCACACTGGCTCGATTCCTAGCGGCAGTGCAGCATAATTTTTTTTTTTTTTTTTGATAATGCTTGTTGAAATAAAGCTATGACGGATGAGCGACCTTTGGATGGTGCTTTTGGAGGGTAATCTAAAACTGTATAAGAAGAGCTTGGCTCATTGTCTAGTATCCTACACCTTTTGCAACACAAGCTTTGGAGCTTGGTCCCTCAATAGAGGTGGTACTCTTAGCACATGGGGCAGCCATGGTGCTATCTTGGAGCATGTTGAGGAGAGGCTATGGAGTTCTTCTTGGAGAAGAAGAGTGTGCTCACACTCTTGCTTATGGAGAGGACTTACCCCACAACAGTTTGGTGGTGTGGATCAACCATTCACATGATGTATTTGAAGATTGTCTTCTACATGAAGTTTTCGGTTTACTTCAAAGACATTGGATGGTGGCTAACATAAGATTTGCATCTTATGTTAAGAATTCAGATACATATTCTCTTTATGCACACAAGTACTACTTGAAGTATATGGAAGTGGCATCCATATCAGGAGGAGTCCTATTCGGCATAGGTACAAGAGAATCAGTACATGTATGCTTTATGCATATTTTGATGAGGTGTTCGAGAAGGTATGTTCATATGGGTTTGAGGATTTCTGGAAGCAAACTTGTTAGCATTCTTTGCTACTTTTGTAAGTATGTGATCTTTTCACACACGTGTCTGACTTAGGGTCTTCCATAGCCTAAAGTTAGATGAGGGTTTACTGATTATCAGTTTTAGATTGGTCCTTCCTCTTTCTGTCACTCATATTCACTCTTCTACAACCTAATAGGTCACACATCTCATGTATATTCAGATTTCTGTCCATACATCTGAATATGTTTGTTACATTTGTATATACACTCTTCCATCTATTATAGAGTGGTTGAGAGTTTTGCTCCCACATTGTAAATTGACATTTGTATATATGATAGTGTGAGTAAGTAGCGGCTTACGTAACACTTTACACATGTTGTCTAATCTTTCTCTATCTTTGTCTTCATTTGTATGATTAAGTGTGGTATGTTGATGTTTGTCAATATTGGAAGATTGCTGGATTCTATGTTGTAGATCTTGGACATATGGAACTTGGACCTGTGATATTAGATTATGGGCCTACTAAATTTCCAACAGATGATGAGCCTCTTCATGATGAAATCCTGCCTCATCAAGTTCATGATCAAAGTGCAACTAAAATGCCACACACAAAGAGTATGAGTTTCATTGGTGTCAATGCCTCTCCCTCTTTTTCACATCATCAATCACATTCAAATATCCATGATAGTAATATATTTATGAGAGGCAATGTAAGGATTGGAGTGCAAAAGAAGCATATGGAAGAGGCCACTAGAGAGTGGACCAAACTCTTCATTCAGTGTGGCATTCCATTTAATGTTGCTAATACTCTTCCATGGAAGAGCGCAATGAAAGTCGTTAGTAGGATAGGTGTTGCTTGGGAGGGCCTTTCGAGATAAACCTTGCGCACTACTGAGCTCTTAAGGCAAACAAAGTAGGTAGAGACTGAAATGTTATCCTTAAGATTTGTATGAGAAATATGGATGCTCTATTCTGTGATGATCGGTCAGACATTCGTAGAAGGAATGTTTATAACATCCTTGTGTCCTCTTGCAAGGTCACAATGTTTTTATGTGCTATACCAGCCCATGCACCTAGGAGAGTAGTGATAGGTGAATTCAAGTTGCAAACATGGTAGTGACACGTGGTAGGCAAAAACATTCTAGATGTCCTAGGTATAAAAATCCTCCTATAAATGCTTAAGGATCATAAAAGAGACATGAAAAGAGCACGTGTTAAGATTAGCACATCATATATATAGGTCGTTGACGTGCCTTGTCATGTACTTACACAATACATACATACAAACATATATACATAGTACATACATATATGCATATATTATATTATATTGCATACATAGTAGGAAGTATATACTACATACATACATATATACATGCTATATATATATTACATAAATACATACATTATACATACATACATAATATGTAATATGTACATAGTATGTACATTCCACAGACGTACAAACATATATAATACATACATACATAAGTAAATAAACATGCCTTTGAATGAACATAGAGTAATAGATTATAGGAATAACATACATACATACATACATACATGTTGGAAGGCAATGTATATATGGTACACATTCCAACAATTCTACATTTTGGACTTAGCATTTTTTGTACAGTTTGGGTAAAACTTATTTTAGGCTAGATAGATAGAGTTTGGCGAGCACTATCTAGTGGTATGCTTCATTTTTCCATCAGAGGTCAAAACATGGAGATAATCCAAACCCTAATTCAGCTCAAAATGGAGGAAAAGCAGTCTATGAAGTCCAAACTTTAAAAAGCTAAGTTATATTAACAATGTGGTCAAAAGCAACTATTTTTGGGCGATCAAATTAAAATAAAGCTAATTCTAGCGATTGGAGTTTTAAAATTAATGAAAAGCAAACTCATGCGTTAAAAATTAGCGATCGCTATTTTGAAGCCAGAAAAGCTGTTTTTTCGCCAATTTTTCACCTAGCTTTATTTTTGAAGGACTCAACTATATAAGGAGCATGTTGGGACACTATTTGCAATTCACAAGCTAGAGTTTTGGAGTTCTGAAGCTTTGGAGGTGAAGATTTGGTGAAGGAGAGGAGAAGTCTTCTGCAAGGTGGTGGCAGCTATCTTTTGTAAGTTAGCCTTATATTCTGTTTTTAGGGTTTCTGTACCCTAATTTCAGAATTAGGGTTTGCTGATTTTCAGATTTGTTGCACTATCTTGTGAGAATTAGGTTCAGTTCGTTGCTCATTCGCTTCACACACTTAGATTGTAACAGCATAATCTGAATTTTGTATCATCATCTTCTTGGCGATTCTTCCATTAGTGAGTGCACCACATTATATGGTTGAGTAGTACTCCCATGTTGTAATTTGGACATCTATTTTTTAGTGAGTAAGCATCTTGCTTACGTTCTCTATCCTTGTCTCAAGATCTCTTTCTTTCTAACTCTCACATATCATCTTGATTAATTAAGTGTGTATACTCAAAGGTTTTTAGTATTGGAACGATCTTGGGGCAACAAATTCCAACAATGCATACATACATCATAAATACATACATAACGAAGTAAATAAACATATTTTTGTATAAACATACAAAAATAGGATTATGCGTACAGATGTACGTACATACATCTATATATATGCATATGCATGTTGGTGTACGGTACATGATGTTGCAATGGTTATATGGTATGTGGGACCTTTTATACTCCCTCAATCTCCGTTTCATTTTTTTTTCTCGTTGAGGCATTGGTCTTTCTTGCATCAAGACTCAGCTCGCTAGTTTTTTCTTCATAAGTTATAAAGGTTAAAACTTAAAAAACTCTCCCTTGTGGGCCTTTTTTGGCCTCTTGGGAGAGCTTTTTTTTGTTTTGTTTTGGGGGAGAGGATTGAATTAGCAACTCATTGCGAACGTGTAGGCAACATGAAGTTGCATTGCGAAAGTTGCGAACGTTCGCAACACGTTGCATATGCAACACTGAGCACAACATTGAGTGCATCACTAAATAAATGTACAAAAGATAAGTAGCTCGTTAGAGTTATAGACATATATACAAGCGGGAAAAAAAACCTCCTAAAAAGGGGAAAAGTGCCCTGACAACCCTAAGTGTGTTCACACACATCACTACTGAAATATACTACCCTATAAACATGTGGTGACAAGAAAGAAGAATAGTGAAAACTGCAAGATAACAGAAAACTTGAATTGATGTAAGTCTGCTGTGTGTAACATGTGCTAGCTGATATATTATAGAATCAGCATGGGGTTCAAATAATGGACCTAACTTCTATTATAAAATGAATCTACTTTAAAAGTCCTAAAGTTAGACCACCTAAAATAATGGCATGAAAACATAGAATCTTATCCATTTGAAGGCTGACTCAGCAAATCAGATGCGCACATTTGTACTCTTGGAAAATTCTGGGGAAAAGTAAAAATTCCGGGGTTTTACCAAATTTGAACATATTAAAAAATTAGAAATTCTCTATAAGAGGTGCATTCCGCCTCCTTGCATCCCTTCCAACTGCATTGGAAGCCATTTACCCCTGGGCCCTGACCGAGTTTCAGGTACATCATGAGATCTTTCTTTGGTTATGTTAGTTGTAGACATGAACTCTTCAAAACCACCCCCCCCCCCCCCCCCCCCCCCAACCCCCACCCCCCCTCTTCTCTCCCTCTCTCCCCCTCTCTCTCCTTCTCTCTCTATTCTTGATGTTCATGTAAGGATTTCTCTCTTTTCCCCCTTGCACCTCCATAATTATTCAAGCGCCATGTCTCTATTGCATTATTCCTTTTGCATTTTGTTCTTTCTCGCATGTCTCATGAATATCCCTGTTTCTAGTGTGTTTAAGATCCATGTTTTTCTACATTTATCATGTTTCAAGTGTTCTTTTATACTTTCTTCTCACATAGTTCCTTGATATTCTCTGTTCTCCCTACAAAGTTGAATTAGTTTAATGTATGCAACCCTAGTTGTTTTCAGATGTGTATGGAAAAAATATGGGACATATGAATATGTATGCATATGGTTCAGTTATGAAATTTTTCATACCTGTGATTTTTCCCTTCTTTCATTGATCCAATTGAGGACAAATCCATGCCAATTTCATATTGTTTTGATGCAAATTCACTCTCAGATATTCTCTTCCTCATACTCACACATGGTAGTCAATGAAATTCTGATTTTTAATATTATATAATATTGTATATACAAGATTTTCAGATTTTCAGTACTTTTTGTGCGAGACATATGATATCATGAATGATATTTTTTTTGAAGAAATTCCATAAATTTTTCATATACCCGTATGGTTTGCATATGGAAAGACTATGTAACTGTTAGATCAACATTATGATCTATGGGTCATTTAGCTTTATGGAGATGCTGTTTTTCTGCTCACTGGGTTTCTCCTCACATTTACATGGGGAATGGTGTAATTTAACATTTTCTGTAAACCAATTAATTTTGAGTGTAGGTATGCAGGCTTAGGGCCGCTTAGCATGTGTGTGATGAGGGCATCAAAAGGCAATAAGAAGCAAGGGAACTGGTGTCCCTTGTGAATGCCTTGCTCTTTTTTCTAATAACTTATTACCAATCCTTGGGATGTGTCTACATGATTATGATTATTATTGTTATAAAAATTTGGCAATGTGCATGTTTAATCTTATCTATTGATTATTACATTCATCTAATGAGAATTAGAATGCAGCATTTCTTTATTTAATCAGTTCCTAGCTAAATCCCTAATCAGAACTGGTGAGAGTTGTTCCCAGTGAATGAATGCCTTGCCCTCTTTTTCTAATAATTTATTAGCAATTTTTGGTATTTTATTGACAGGATTTGGATTTCAGTATTATGCACGCAGTACATCTGGCAATGTCTCTTTTACTTTCATCCCTAAACTGTTGTTTTGACTATTTATATCAATAATTGTCATTTTTGTATAACCAGGTTTTGGCTAAAGCCCTGGATGTGTGGGATCTGAGGGTCACATCCTTAGATGCTCGGGAGGCAGAGACAGCAAAGGCAAATCCTCATCAGGAAACAGCTTTTATTTGTCATCTACATGATCATTGGTTTACCATACGTAAAGTTGGTGGTGAATGGTACAACTTCAATAGTTTATTCCCAGCACCTGAACACTTGTCCAATTTCTACCTTTCAGCTTTTCTGAGCTCCCTTCAGAGTGAGGGTTGGAGCATATTTGTTGTGAGAGGGAATTTCCCTGTTGAATGTGCTTTCACTGCTGAAGTCGGAAGTGGCTTTGGGCAATGGCTTACTCCAGAAGATGCTGAACGGATCTCAAGATCAACTAAGGCTTCTAGTAAGATGTCTGGTGAAAAAGATCCCATGTTGATGGCTGCTATTAAAGCGAGTTTAGAGGAAGATTCTTTTGGTAGCCAGGCATCTGATCAAAATATCAATTCGATTGCTGCTGCAATGGCTGCCAGTTTAGCTAATATTCATGTTCCTGGCACCAATCAGAAGCGGACAACATAAAGGCTCTTACTTGAGGATGCTCATCATGTTGACAAGGGCATTTTTGTGTGGTAATATAGATTTTTCATTAATAATATAATAATTTTTTTGAAGCTCTTTTTTTTTTCACAGGTTTGCACATTTTGAAAGAGATGCTCTAATTCCTTCCCAATGTAGTTTGTATATCAGTATGCAACTTCTCAGATTTCTGCATACAAAATTTGTGTCTGGATGTGTACATGCATGCAAAAGTAAATGGATTATGATCTTATTGTTGTCAGCAAGGTCTGTCATCTACAGTCCCCAATATACTCATGTACAAAATGCTGCTATGAATAGTCTGATTGAAGTTCGACTTCGCAATTTAAATTAGCGTAACTCAGTTCACATTATGCCTATCTGCAGTTGAAGTGTCTGATATGCCTTGGAAATGGGATGGCACTCGTGGTTGTAATTCTTTGATCGTATTTACCAAATAAGCATTTTATTGCAATTTTATGTACTAATGTAACTTCTTTAGCTGGAGGAATTCTTACGTGGATTCAATAATCTCATGTCCTCAGGAGCATTCCATTTATGTACTCAGCCTGAGTTGGACGGTCGAGATGAGAGAAGCTTACATAAGGATACCGTCCAGCTAACTTCTTTAGCTGGAGGAATTGTTACTTGGATTCAATAATCTCATGTCCTCAGGAGCATTCCATTTCATGTACTCAGCCTGAGTTGGACGGTTGAGATGAGAGAAGCTTACATAAGAGCACCGTTGATCTCACTCATTACATTAGGTACCGTACTGGTTGATTTTTATCTCGCATGTTATGGAATATTCTGATTAGCCTTTCCTGCATTGAAAGGAAATAGCAGAAGCTGCAAGCGTAAGGTAACCTATTAATTAAGAAGATACAAATGTCCGTTTTTGGCCATGAAAAAACCATTAAGTTAGATGGCCTTTGAATGGCCAACATGATGATAGGTGTGTGACATAGATACATTTTATTTTGAATGTACTCAAACCTCTACTAGCTTTGAAGTTCATTAATATAGCTTAAATGTAGGGACACATTATGAAAGAATTATTCAATCTCTTCATGGTTCTAGTTATTTTGGCTCTGTCAAGGTTGAGAAAAATCTAACTTTCATATAAAAAATGTTCTTGTTAGGGATTACTCGTCTCAAATTTTTATTTTACTTCTGATCAATGCTTTGAGCACTTGTACTAATTAGGTATATTTGTCAATGCCATTAGGCAATGATATATTCCTAATTTTCTTTACTTCGGTAATTGTAAAGTTCAAGAGTACCTTTGTTTGAGCCATTGGCAAAGCATGTATTCTTACCTTCTCAAGGTGTGTTAATTCTAATGCTTACATATGATCAAGTTATTTGAGCATTTTGATTCTTTAAAGTATGTACTAGTCTTAGAAACAACTTCGATAGACTACATGTGATAAAGGTTGGTTGTACTCTTGGCCAAATAAAGCAAATCATAAACATAGCCATGCTCCTACTTTAGATAGTGAATTTTTGATGGACAAAAAAAAGTGAATTTAAGTTTGAAATTCTTCGACAAATATCTATCATGCATAGACATACTAATCGTATTTCATCATGTAATCTACAAATAACTTTACATGTTTTTGTTAGGAAATCCTCAATTTTGTGTTAAATGGGTAACCTCGACCAAAACATTTTCTATATTGATACAAATGGTGATACATTCACATTATCAGATACTTTATATGTGGCAATGATCAAGAATAATCTATTATCAATGTCAATACTAGCAAAGACTAGCTTGGTAGTTAATTTTGTTGATGATAGGTGTATGGTTCGAGATTCATCTGATGGTGAAAAATTATTGCACCTTGTATGCTAGTTTGTGGGCTATGTAAGGTCACAATATAAGGAAAATCTATGTATGATTATGCATGTGTAGTCAAAAATCTGTAATCATCTCAAATCCATATTTTCGATGGCATGAACTTTTCTAGTTTGGTATATTTGTAAAAACTTGATATAGTTTCCAGTGTGGCTAACCTTGAGGCAACTTTTAAATATGTGTGAGAAGGTGACACATTGGGTAAGATGAAATGTTAGTCCTTTCCGAAGGATGGTGCATTGAGAGTTGATTGTAAGTTGCAGCTTGTTCATAATGAAATTTATGGTCTCGTGTAACCACCATCTATCAGTATTTGTCTACTTTAAGAATCCTAATTCAACTCAAATTCCAAAGCTTTTTTGTGCTCAAAATTATTTGGTTATGGGTAAAAATGTCGGCATGTAAAATGAGAACTCTATGTTTTGATTGAGGTAGGGAGTGCATGTCTTCAAAATTTAATGCATTTTTCATTGAGCATGGGATAAAACAAAAACTATAGTTCTTATACACCACAATAGAGCATGTGAAGTAAAAGATGAAAGAATTTAGTATGTGTGCTTGTTTTTTTTAATACCTCATCTATGACCTAGAAATTTTTATTGACACGATTGATATTTTTCCCGTGTAGATTTAAATGAAAGAAATTGTGAAGGATGTCTTACAATCGTTGAATCATGTACTACTTGTTAATTACATTGCATATTCTAATATAAATGTTCTATAGATGATTAGAATCGAATTTTTCATATAAAATAGAAGAAAATAGTAGTAAATATATGTGATTGCATTTTCATAAGTGAAAATTAATAAAAAATATTTTTTTTTTAAAACTATTTTTTTATAAGGGTATGATAGATTTTATCTCAAAGAAAGAAAGGTTTAAATGATATTATCTATAAGAGCTAAATGTAAATCATGAAACCTAAGAGAAACCCAAGAGTTCAATTTTATGAACGGGAAAATTTTAGTACATCTTGAATTCATAAAACTCAACTATAATTGGTTGTCTTATCCATGTCAATTTATGTTTCATACATGAGAATCATACTATTTGTTTTACAACTACCATCCATGAAATAATGAAGGAACAAATACTACTAAGTTCTTTTTTTGTTCTTTTTATTGCAATGCATAATGAAGGAAAGAAGAATAAGCTGCTTCTTATTTTAAACATGAAAATTGATTGAAAAAATGCTACTATTTTGGTGTATTGATCGTAGTTATCACCATTAGCCTATTCTTAAGATCTCTCTATGTGAGAGACACATGAATTTTGAATGTTTTTAGCAAGAGCAATCTAATATTAATAATACTTAGAAAGAAATGATGTTATATCATGATAAAGTATGCGTTCTTTAATAGATTCACACATGCATAAAAATCAAGGATATTAAGTGAGAGGTTTTTGAAATTCTCATGGATTGTATCATTATATCCTTCAAAATCATAACGGAATAACAAGAACTATTTGCATATTATTGAAGGCTAAAATTTCAATTTCTAGAACATGCGTATGTATTAATTCCTAAGATATGAGTTTATTTTGAAGGCATGTGCATATACTTATCTTATTAAAAAGCTAATGACTAGGGGAGTCAAAATAAGTTTGTTCAAGTAATGTTGAAGAATAATAAATTTTTGTAAGGCACAATATCTTAAGTGCATGCCCATATGAAGGAAATTTATTATCATGGAAAAAATTAAGAATCCACTTAGAAAACCTGTTGGAGTTTGAGGTCTACGGAAGCACATGAACAACATACGGAAGAAGAAGAAGCTTGGAGCACAATGCACAATACTGAATGTATTACCACTAGAATGTACAAAGATATGTAACCCATTAGGGCTATAGGCGTATATACAAGCCGGGGGAAAAAAACCTCTTGAAGAGGGAAGAAAGTGCCCCGACGGTCCTAGTGTGTTCACACAGCACTATTGAAATATATCAACAAATCCCCCCTAAGAGTGATGCGGTGAATAAGGAGCTAGCACTCATGTATAAGGAAGTGCCAAGCTATGTGGAATCAATCCACAAAAGGAAGTAAGCCCAAAGCTTTGTGGAAAGCTTCAAACTTCTCCGTAGGCAGAGCCTTCGTGAAAAGGTCTGCAATGTTCTCCTGCGTGGGCACATACGCCAAGCTTATCTCTCTAGCAGAGAACCTCTCCTTGACATAATAATAATGCACCTCAATGTGCTTAGTGCGAGCATGGAACATAGGGTTCCTCGCACTTGCCAATGCACTCTAACTGTTAGTGAAGATGGTGGTGGCACAAGACTGACAAACACCCAAATCAGCCATAAGGTATCTGAGCCACACACACTCAACGGTCGCTGCGAAAGCTGCCCTATACTCAGCCTCACAATTGGAAGTGGCCACAGTTGGTTGCTTCTTGCTCAACCAAATATGCATGAGCTACCAAGCATGAAGCAAAAACCACTAGTGCACACACGAGTGTCATAGAAACCAGCCCAGTCAGAGTTCGAAAAAGCATGTAAATCTGGCGGTAGTGATCCCCCCTTGGGACCAAGTAGCTGGGTACCACTTAAGTAGCGAAAGATGCGCTTAATCGCCTGCCAACGCTTGACTCCTGGGCAATGCATAAACTTGCTTATTTGTGATACAATAGACAGAATATATGGCCAAGTAATGCATAAGCAAATCAAGCATCCAACAGCCTACTGATATAGAACATCATCGAACGCATCTCCAACATCATGAACACTCAATCGTAAACCTCTCTTCATAGGAGTGGCAATAGGTTTACAGTCTTCAAGGCCAAAATGCTGCAATAATGTGTCAATATATTTTGTTTGACACAAAGCTATTCCACCATCAACCTGCATCAACTGAATGCCCAAATAATGATGCAAATGCCCCAAATAAGACATCTCAAATGAGGCATGCTAATCAGCTTTAAATCAGAAATATGCTTCTTATGAGGGCCAGTGAGCAGCATGTCATCAACATACACCACAATGATCATAAGCACATCATTTGCACGCTTAACATATAAGGTGCTTTCAGTTGGATAGTTCTCAAAACCATGTGCAATCAGTTAGGCATGTATCTTTTCATACCAAGCACATGGTGCTTGCTTTAAACGATATAATGCCTTCTTTAACCTACACACTTGGTTTTCATGCCCTTTCTGCACAAAGCCATGGGGCTAAAAAACATACACTTCTTTATGCAAGTCACCATTCAAAAATGTTGTTTCAATATCCAATTGATGTACATTCCAACCATGATGAGCTGCAAGTGCACAAATGCTACGAACAGTAGTCATTCGGCATGCAGGTGCAAAGGCTTCATCAAAATCAATGCCTCTTTCTTGCGCATAAACCTTTGCAACAAGCCTAGCCTTATACCTGTCAACTATTCAATCAAGCTTACGCTTAATCTTGTATACCCACTTAGTGCCAATGGCCTTCTTGCGAAGAGGCAAGTCATAAAGACCAGGTACCATTTTTCATCATAGCATCATATTCACATTGCATTGTTGCCATCCAATGTTCATAATTTGTGCTTCATCAAATGAAACAACCTTAGTCTCATCATAGAGACTAGAGGTAGCCATAACATAGCAATCTGATGCAAAAAAGGCACTATGAGAGCCTAAACGAGTATGGTATGATAGAGGTGCATCTAATTTGCCATCACACAAAGCCTACACCAGCCATTTTGGCATAGTTTTTGCCTCCTCAATATCAATTCTCTCATCA
Source organism: Ceratopteris richardii (assembly GCA_020310875.1). Lineage (NCBI taxonomy): Eukaryota > Viridiplantae > Streptophyta > Polypodiopsida > Polypodiales > Pteridaceae > Ceratopteris > Ceratopteris richardii. The sequence goes on along the minus strand of CM035407.1, from coordinate 54,519,173 downwards.
ACAAGTGCATCATGTAAATCTGCATAAAAAATAGAATGATCTACATCATCACATGAAACCTGTAAAGGTTGAGAAGTTTCCTCATTAGGAGCAACACTAGACTGTCCACCTGTAAAAAGAGGTAGCAAAGTATCATACATGTGTTTGGAGCGAACAGATGTCTCCTTAGTATATGAAAGTAATGGTTGAATAGCATCTTCCACAAAAAAACATCACAGCTAACCAAAATGCGTTTAGTTTGTGGATGATACAGACGATAGCCTTTCCTTTCAAAAGTGTACCCAACAAAAATACATTTCCGTGCTTTATCATCCAATTTCATGTGATGTTGTTCAGGCACTAATGCATATGCCAAACAACCAAAAACATGCGCAATAGATGGCTTGTGACCATGCCAAGCCGCATATGGAGTGATAGATGGCAACACTTTAGTGGGACACCTGTTAAGTACATATGCTGCAAACAAGACAGCCTCAAGCCAAAAACTATGTGGTAAAGCCTGACTGGACCATAAATCTCGCCATCTCCATGAGTGACTTGTTGTTTCGTTTAGCAACTCCAATTTGTTGAGGTGTATACAACATTGTACACTGATGTTTTATCCCATGTTCAACCAGAAATGCATTAAAGTCAGAAGACATATTCTCCCCCTCGATCAGAACAAAGGGTGCCCATCTTACATGCTGACAAATTTTCAGCCAAAAACAAAAACTGTTTGAAGCACATGAACACTTTGGACTGTGCTTTCAATGGATATACCTATGAATGCCTGGAAAAATCATCAATGAAAGTCATGAAGTAAAGTTAGTTTCCAAAAGAGGATGTCTGCATAGGACCACATACATCACTGTGAACAAGCTGTAAATTTTGAGTAGCTCGAAAAACCATCCTTTGGAAAGGAGGAATGCTGCATTTTGTCCAAAATACAGCCTTCACAGACATGTCTTCCAGGTGCCTCAAGTTTGGGCAAAGAGGACACCATTTCAGATTTCTGCAGGCGTAGCAAACTAGAAAAATTCAGATGACCAAAGCTTGCATGCCAAATCTTTGCATCTAACATAGCGTGAGAATCATGTACTACACATGCTGAATCATTCATAGATTTTTCATAGTCTATGAGCTTATTGTTGGAGTTAGATGTCTACGGAAGCACACGAACAACACAAGGAAGAAGAAGAAGCTTGGAGCACAACACACAAGACTGAATGTATTACTAGAGAATGTACAAAGATAAGTATCCCATTAGGGCAATAGGCGTATATACAACCCGGGGGAAAAAAACCTCCTAAAGAGGGAAAAAAGTGCCCCGACAGTCCTAGTGTGTTCACACACATCAATACCTAAATATATCAACAAATCCCCCCTGGGAGTGATGCGGTGAACAAGGAGCTGGCACTCATGTATAAGGAAGTGCCAAGCTATGTGGAAATCACTCCACAAAAGGAAGTAAGCCCAAAGCTTTGCGGAAAGCTTCAAACTTCTCCCTAGGCAGAGCCTTCGTGAAAAGGTCTGCTATGTTCTCTTGCATGGGCACATATGCCAAGCTGATCTCCCCAGCAGAGAACCTCTCCCTGACATAGTGATAATGCACCTCAATGTGCTTAGTGCGAGCATGGAACATAGGGTTCCTCGCAACTGCCAATGCGCTCTGACTGTCAGTGAAGATGGTGGTGGCAGAAGACTAGCAAACACCCAAATCAGCCATAAGGCGCCTGAGCCACACACACTCAACAGTCGCTGTGAAAGCTGCCCTATACTCAACCTCACAACTAGAAGTGGCCACAATAGGCTGCTTCTTGCTCAACCAAGATATACATGAGCTACCAAGCATGAAGCAAAAGCCACTAGTGGACACACGAGTGTCATAGCAACCAACCCAATCAGAGTCAGAAAAAGCATGCAAATCTGGCGGTAGTGATCCCCCCTTGGGATAAAACAACCCAAGTAGCCGAGTACCACTCAAGTAGCAAAAGATGCACTTAACCGCCTTCCAATGCGTGACTCCTGGGCAATGCATAAACCTGCTCATCTGTGAGACAACAAACTGAATATCTGGACGAGTAATGCATAAATAAATCAAGCATCCAATAGCCTGCTGATAGAGAACAACATCAAATGCATCTCTAGCATCATGAAGACTCAATCGTAAACCTGTCTCCATAGGAGTGGCAATAGGCTTACAGTCTTCAAGGCCAAAACGCTGCAATAATGTGTCAATATATTTCGTTTGACACAAAGCCATTCCACCATCAACTTGCATAAATTGAATGCCCAAATAGTGATGCAAATGCCCCAAATCATACATCTCAAATGAGGCATGCAAATCAGCTTTGAAATCAGCAATATGCTTCTCAATAGGACCAGTGAGCAGCATGTCGTCAACATAGACAACAGTGATCAGAAGCACATCACTAGCACGCTTAACATATAAGGTGCTTTCAGTTGGACTGTTCTCAAAACCATGTGCAACCACATAGGCATGTATCTTCTCATACCAAGCACGTGGTGCTTGCTTTAAACCATATAACGCCTTCTTTAACCTGCACACCTGGTTTTCATGCCCTTTCTGCAAAAAGCCATGGGGCTGAAAAACATACACTTCTTCATGCAAGTCACCATTCAGAAATGTTGTTTTAATGTCCAACTGATGTACATTCCAACCATGATGGGCTGCAAGTGCACAAATGCTCCAAACAATAGTCATACGGCATGTAGGTGCAAAGGTCTCATCAAAATCAATGCCTCTTTCATGCACATAATCCTTTGCAACAAGCCTAGCCTTATACCTGTCAACTGTACCATCAAGTTTACGCTTCAACTTGTATACCCACTTAGTGCCAATGGCCGTCTTGCCAAGAGGCAAGTCACATAAAGACCAAGTACCATTCTTCATTATAGCATCATATTCAGATTGCATAGCAGCCATCCAATTTTTTGAGTTTTGTGCTTCATCAAACGAAACAGGCTCATTCTCATCACAGAGACTAGATGCAGCCATAGCATAGCAATCTAATGCAAAAGAGGCACTATGAGAGCCTGAATGAGTACGATATGATAGAGGTGCATCTAATTTGTTGTCACGCAAAGTCTGCACCAGCCATTTGGCATAGTTCTGCCTGCTCAATATCAACTCTCTCATCAACAAGTGCATCATGTAAATCTGCATCAGAAATGGAATGATTTGCATCATCATATGAAACTTACAAAGGCTGAGAAGTTACCTCATTAGGGCCAGCACTAGACTGTCCACCTATAAAAATAGGCATCAAAGTATCATACATGTCTTTGGAGCTAACAGATGTCTCCTTAGTACATGAAAGCAATGGCTGAATAGCATCTTCCACAAAGACAACATCACGGCTAACCAGAATGCGTTTAGTCTGTGGATGATACAGACGATAGCCTTTACTTTCAGAACTGTACCCAACAAAAATACATTTTACTTCCTTATCATCCAATTTTTTGTGATGTTGTTCAGGCACTAGTGCATATGCCAAACAACCAAAAACACGCAGATGAGCAACAGATGGCTTGCGGTCATGCCAAACCTCATATGGAGTGATAGACTGCACCGCTTTAGTGGGACACCTGTTAAGTACATATGCTGCACACATGACAGCCTCAAGCCAGAAACTATGTTGTAAAGTCTGACTCTTGATCATACGCCTCGCCATCTCTATGAGTGACCCGTTCTTCCGTTCAGCAACTCCATTCTATTGAGGTGTATACGGCACTGTACACTGGTGTTTTATCCCACGTTCAGCGAGAAATGCATTAAAATCAGAAGACATATATTCCCCCCCTCGATCAGAACGGAGGGTGCCCATTTTACATGCTAACATATTTTCAGCCAAAACCAAAAACAGTTTGAAGCACAAGAACACTTCGGACTTTGCCTTCAATGGATATACCCATGCATGCCTGGAAAAATCATCAATGAAAGTCACGAAGTAAAGATAGTTTCCAAAAGAAGGTGTCTGCATAGGACCACAGACATCACTATGTACAAGCTGCAATTTCTGCGTAGCCCGAAGTGAACCATCTTTTGGAAAGGAGGAACGCTGCATTTTGCCCAAAATACAGCCTTCATAAACATGTTTTCCAGGTGCCTCAAGTTTGGGCAAAGAAGACACCATATCAGATTTCTGCAGGCGTAGCAAACTAGCAAAATTCAGATGACCAAAGTGTGCATGCCAAAGCTTTGCATCTGACATAGCCTGAGAATCATGAACTGCACATGCCGAATCATTCACAGATCTTTCATAGTCTATGAGCTTATACAGCCCATGACATAAAATGCCAGAAGCAATAATAACATCGCCATTTGACAGATCATGAACTGTACATCTGTCATCAACAAATTTCACAACCAAGCTAATCTTGGCTAATGCAGAAACTGATAACAGATTCTTCTTGATCCCTGGCACAAATAAAGCATTTGACAAGGTAAAAGAACTACCATGAGCAGTAGTCAGAATGATCTTACCAACTCCCATAACATGATAAGAGGAGTTGTTGGTGCATGCGACAGTATTCCCTGTAGGGGCAAGCTCGAGTGAAGAGAAGAAACTGTGTTGCGAGGTAATATGTTTGGTCGCACCACTATCAAAGTACCAAACATCTGAGTCCACTGCAGACATGCACTGCTCATGAGAAGATGGGTCAAAACTGCAAACCTTAGTAAACGCCCATTCTTCTTCCTGCACAAGATTAGCAGACTCTGTTTTTAGTGTAGAGGCTTCTACAACAACCATTCCAGCCTCCTTTTTCTTTGCTTCTTTTGCAGCCAGTTTTGGATAGTTCTTTATGATATGATCATTCCCTTTACAGTACTTGCAAAACAATTTCTGCTTTTCTGATTTCTTCTCATCTTTATCCTGGTTCTTCAAATATGGAGCATTTGCAGATTTGTGCTTACTAGTAGAAGAGCTCCATTTTCCTTTCCCCTTCTGACTAGCCAAGAAAGCTTGATCTGCAACACGCATAATGGACCTATTCTGCCTGGACTCATCTTCCTGCAACAGAACAGAGACTAACTCCTCAAATGATAAGGCATTCGAATTGCCTTTCATCATCAATCGAAGAGTAGAAGCAAAACTCTAATATGAATCAGGAAGACCATTCAAAACGGTATGCACAAGTGAGCTATCTGGTATAACCTCATCAACAGAAATCAACTGTTCCTTCAAATCTTTGATCTTCGTGAGGAAACTGTCCATAGAATCACCTTCATTCATGTGCTCACTCTCCAATTGTTTTCGGAGGTAAGCAACACGAGCCTCATTCCTAGCTTGGTACAATGTGGTAAGTGTATCCCAAGCATCCCTAGCTGTTCTGCAAGAACGAATATGAAGAATAATGGCACGTTTGACAGACAAAGCTATCAATGCATGTGCCTGGGCATCTCTGCCATCCCAACGAATCTGCTCTGCAGTAGGTGAAGCAGAAATAGCAACACAAACAAGAATCTGCACAATATCATCTTCGACACCATCTTCATAAGCTCCAGCACTTGTATTCGCAGTACCTGTTGTTACAGGTGTAGCAGGACGTCTTTCAACACCCTGCACAATGTTCCACAATCCTTTTGCAACCAATACATTTTGCATCATATAAGCCCATAATGGGTAGACTAAAATACCTTGATGCAAAAAATTGACTGTATCTCAAAAAGTTGAACGGAACTACCGAGACGAGTTCTACTAGACCTGTAGCAAACTTCGAGACGCTTATACTGGCGAACAGAAACTGGTATATACCTTTGGCACAAAAAAATGAAATAGCCTACACAAGCGCTGGGATAGTGCGTTCGGAGGCCGAAACGAGCTCAGATCGCGATTTCGGCACCACAAAACGAAGCGGCTTTGATCTCTAAAACACCCTGAGTATGCTCACAGAATTTCATGCGAATCTGAGACTGCAAACGAAGGAGTGTCGACGGTGCCCTAGATGAAGCGACGACCTACTCTGATACCAATTGTTGGAGTTAGATGTCTACGGAAGCATACGAACAGCACAAGGAAGAAGAAGCTTGGAGCACAACACACAAGACTGAATGTATTACTAGAGAATGTACAAAGATAAGTAGCCCATTAGGGCAATAGGCGTATATACAAGCCGGGGGAAAAAACCTCCTAAAGAGGGAAAAAAGTGCCCCGACGGTCCTAGTGTGTTCACACACATCACTACCTAAATATATCAACACTTATACAACCCACGACATAAAATGCCAGAAGCAATAATCATGTCGCTATTTGACAGATCATGAACTCTACATCTATCATCAACAAATTTCACAACCAAGCTAATCTTGGCTAATGTAGAAACCGATAACATATTTTTCTTGATCCTTGGCACAAATAAAGCATCCAAAAAAGTGAGAGAACTACCATCACTGGTAGTGAGAATGATCTTAGCAAATCCATTGACAGGGTAAGAGGATTTGTTGGCACATGTGACAGTATTGCCTGTAGGGGTAGGCTCAAGTGAAGTGAAGAAACTATGCTGCGAGGTAATATGTTTGGTTGCGCCACTATCAAAATACCAAACATCTGAGTCTACTACAGACATATACTCCTCATGAGAAGATGGGTCAAAACTGCAAACAATAGTAGATGCCCATTCTTCATTCTGCACAAGATTTGCAGTCTTCATTTTCAGTGTAGAAGCATGATCGTTTCCTTTTTAATACTTACAAAAGAATTTCTACTTTTTCGATTTCTTCTCATTTTGGTCTTCCTTCTTTGAATGTACATCATTTACAAATCTTTTATTTCTAGTAGATGAGCTCCATTTACCTTTGCCCTTTTGACTAGCTAGGAAAACTTGATCTGCAACATGCATAATAGACCTGTTCTGCCTAGACAGATCATCTTGCAACAGAACAGAGAATAACTCCTCAAAGGACAAGGCATTTGGATTGCTTTTCATCGTCAAACGAAGAATAGAAGCAAAACTCTAATATGAATCAAGAAGACCATTCAAAACTGTTGCACAAGTGAGCTATTTGGTATAACTTCATCAGCAGAAATCAATTGTTCCTTCAAGTCTTTGATCTTTGTTAGAAAACTATCCATAGAATCACCCTCATTCATATGCTCACTCTCCAACTGTTTTCGGAGGTAAGCAATAAGAGCCTCATTCCTAGCCAAGTACAATGTGGTAAGTGTATCCCAAGCATCCTTAACTATCGTGCAAGAGCGACTGTGAGAAATAATGGCATGTTTGAAAAACAAGGCTATCATTGCATGTGCCTGAGCATCTTTGCCATCCCAACGAATTTGCTCTATAGTAGGTGCAATAGAAATCATATCACGAACAAGAATCTGAAGAATATCAACATCTTCAATGCCATCTGCATCAACTTCAATACCTATATTTGCAAGCGTAATAGCATGTTTTTCAACACCTTGCACAATGTTCCATAGTCCTTTTGCAACCAATACATGTCGCATCATATAAGCCCATAATGAGTAATTGGTATTGTCCAACTTATCTTCAACAACCAACATACGGAATACATCAATTTTTTTGGCCATGGCCAGTGACTAAAATGCCCTGATGCAAAAAAATGATTGTGTTTGAAAAAGTTGAACCAAACTACCTTGGCAAGTTCTGCTAGACTTGTAGTAAACTTTGAGATGCTTTTAGTGGCGAATTGAAACCTATATATATCTTTGGCACAAAAAGATGAAATAGCCTACACAAGCACTACAATAGTGTGTTTGGAGGCCGAAACAAGCTCAGATCGCGATTTCGGCACCAGAGCGAAGCAGTTTTGATCTCCTAATCACCTTGAGTATGCTCACCAAATTTCATGCGATTTTGAGACTGACCGAAGAGGTGTTGACGATGCCCTCTATGAAGCGGTGACGTGCTCTGATACCAATTGTTGGAGTTCGAGGTCTGCGGAAGCACACAAACAACACAAGGAAGAAGAAGAAGCTTGGAGCACAACACACACTACTGGATGTATTACCACTAGAATGTACAAAGATATGTAACCCATTAGGGCTATAGGCATATATACAAGCCAGGGGGAAAAAACCTCCTAAAGAGGAAAAAAGTGTCCCTGCGGTCCTAATGTGTTCACACACGTTACTACCAAAATATATCAATAAAACCTAGAGGGCTGAATTGGATTAACATGGTTGCATTAGCATGTTCCCTAGAGTGGTTCCTCTTCTTTGAGACATAGAGAATTCCATGAGTCTTGTGAATTCGATGGTGTCACAACTACTCAGAATAAAATACTAGTTGAAGGCCCCCATTATGAGGAGAATCCATTGTGAGAGCCCAAAAGTTTGTGGAAACTTAACTTCCAAGTTAGATGAGGTCTATGTGTGACCATTGATGGTATTAGATGATCTTTGTGAGCCTGGCCATGAGGTTCGGTAGGACATAAACTTTTGGGCTATTGGGTTTCCATCCAAGGTGAAATTAAAGGCCTTGTGGTGCCATGCAGTTTTCCCATAGAACCTTAACGGGGGGAGTGCACAGTGGGGCATGCCCCCTTTTGTGGGGCTCAAGGGCCTATCCCCCAACTTACATGGCCGAGATAGTAGGACTTCTCGTCATGGAGATATTGTTGGATTATTTATTTTTTTGGCTATTTTCTCTCCCAACTATATTTATCTATATCGACCCATTGTAAAAACTATATAAGCATGGCCTATGTGTAGCTTTACATACCATTGTGAACTAGTAAGCCCTTCATCTAGAGTCTATCTAGATCACCATCTAAGCTCCATATTGGGATTGGATAGGTGGAAAACACCATCTTTGTAGCTACATTTCTATTTTCAATTTGATAATTTGAGTTCTCCACCTCTTATTCTATGTCTCTCTTTGCCTGCATTTTTCCTCAACTCTATCTATTGGTCTATTCCATTGTGCTATTATTTTACATGGTATTAGATCTAAGGAGGCTATGAGTCATGCAAAAGCAGAAAAGCAAAGGTTGTAGAGGCTTCAACAAGAAAACAGAGAAGATGTCAAGCAGTACATCATCATCTACAACTTGAAATCAAGGTGGTTCATCAACAGGAGTGGGTGGAGCACAAGCGGGAGCATCAATGATGCCAATCATCCCAATGTTGTGGATACGACCCCATAATCTTTACAAAGCTAAGCTTGGTGGTACATAATTACACTCTATGGATGTTTAAAATCGGTTCTATAATTGATTCATATGAGCTTCTAGAGACTGCTCTTGGGATTGATCATGAGCCCCAAGAAACACTTGATCCAGATAATCTTGGTCCAATGATTTCTCTTGATGTTGATCTTCTATGAGCTTTGGAAACATAGAAACACAAGTGCACTATGTGTCAGGGGAGCACTAGATTGTGCTCTCTGACTACAGTAGACAAGATTTCAGAAATACACTTCTGATTACAAGATCACCCACGAATGGAAAATAATACAAGAATACGTGATTGATACAAGATGTCCCACAACCGGGGACTAATAGGTATGAATAACTTGGCTAGAGATAATACAGGAGATCCCACAACTTGGGATCGTAAGTATGGAACAAGATCTCTGGATTACAAGAACTCCCCTCTGGGAGATGGACTAGATACAAGAAAGATCTTGACAAGATCTCATACTACAAGATTACAAGAGGACAAGACTAGATGTCCAGGATACAAGACTAGACAGGACTGGAACAAGGAACAAGACAAGAACATGAACTAGAACTTGGAGAGTACTTACTTGGTGGTCACGACTCCTTGAGCTCCCAAGACTGGTATTGGCAAGACTGATTATGAATGTGGCCAACCCCTCCTTATATAGGTTCTCAAGGGCGGTTCATGAAAGGCGGTTACGAATTGATGATGTCATCGATGATGTCATCAATCCAAAACATGAGCTCTGGATATCCGAATCAGGCAAGTAGACAGTCGTTCTTAGGGTTTTGGCACGTTCCGGACGCAATGGAAGCATTGGTTTCTCCTAATTCTGAACCAATCATGAGATACAGGGTTCACATGGAATCTAAGGTTCAGGATGGTTTCCTTTGTCCATGACATTACCTTCCCCTCAAGCGACGAGTTCCACGAGGAGCAGTCATGTTATCTGGTCTTGGCTTTGTTGGATTCCTCTTGTGAAATTCTCGAACTTTGATTGGTGCTCTCTGAAGGTTTTCTGCAGGTTCCCAAGTACGATCACTGATGTCATACCCTTTCCAATGAATAAGGTATTCCAATCTTCCTCGGGATATTTTGGAATCTAGGACATGCTCGACTTCAAATTCTTCATGATCCTCAATCTCGATAGGTGGTGAAGGACTAGGTCTCTCCCCCCTCAATGGTGAAATTTGATATGGTTCCAACAGGGATACATGGAAAACTGGATGTATTCTCATAGTACTTGGTAGCTGGAGCTTGAAGGTGATTGGATTAATCTTGGCCAAGATGGTAAATGGACCAAATCTTTGATGATCTAACTTTGCACAAGGCCTTGAGGTTTGCAGATTGTTTCTGAGTAACCATACTTTATCCCCGATTTGATACGATGGATTCTGGACACGATGTTGATCTGCATAGTACTTATATTGTTCTTGAGCTTTATGGATCTCTTCCTTGAGTTCTTTGTGAATGTCCATCAGGTACAGGGCCTTGTCTCTAGCAGCCGGGTTCTTGACATGATTTGAGAGTTGTATATCCATCCTTGGATGTTTTCCATAATTTGCAAAGAAGGGAGTCTGCTTGGTAGATGCATGAACACTATTGTTATAAGCAAACTCTGCAAAGGGTAAAAGCTCAAACCAATCATTTTGATGATAGTTGCTAGTGCAACGGAGATATTGCTCCAGGACTTGATTCACCCGTTCTGTTTGTCCATCAGTCTGTGGATGATTTGCTGTAGATAGTTTAACTTGAACACCAAGAAGCTTGCAAAGACTGTTCCAAAAGTTGGATATGAACTGTGGACCTCGATCACTGACAATGTCATCAGGCAATCCATGAAGCCTAAATACATACCTGAGGAAAAGTCTAGCAGTGGCTGCACCTGTGATTGCCTTGGTAGTTGGAATGAAGTGTGCCATCTTTGTAAATCTATCCACAATAACAAGAATGGCATCATACTTGTCTGACTTTGGTAGATCTGTGATGAAATCCATAGACAATGAAGCCCATGGCCTCTCTGGAATAGGTAGAGGTTGCAAAAGGCCATGAGGTTTATGTCAGGGTACCTTAGATCTATTGCAAGTATCACAAGTTCGAATGTATCCTTTGACTTCCTTCCACATCTGAGGCCACCAAAAGTCCCTGGATATGAGTTATATTGTTTTATTCACTCCAAAATGTCATGCTGCAAGGCTGTCATGGCGTTGTTGAAGTACTTGGATCCTGGGCTTTCATGGAGGGACATACAATAGGTTCTTATAGAGCAGTGACCCATCCTTTTCCTGAAATTCGTTTACTTCTTGGAATTTTCCTTCTTGAGCTTTCTGCTTAACATTACAAAACAATTCATCTTGTGGTAGATTCTCACGGATCAATTGAGTCAAGGCTGAATCCTCATGATGGCTAGAAGAGATAGCTGCTAACTGGAGATGCTCGGGCTTGAGTAATACACTCTCTTGTTGATCAAAGGCCTCTTCACCTTTCTTTGGTGCAAGGTAAGATCTTCTGGACAGGGCATCTGACTGACATTGTTGACGTCCTAGACGGTATGTGATGACAAAGTCAAATTTGGATAAAAAGTTACTCCATCTAGATTGCCTTCTATTGAGAATCCGGGTGGTCATAAAATACTCTAGATTCTTGTGATCTGAATACACAGTGACTTTATGAGCTTCTCCTTCTAGATGGTGATGCCATGCATCAAATGCGTCTATTATGGCAAGAAGTTCTTTATCATGAATTTCATAATTAATTTTTGGAGGAGAAAACTTCCTTGAATGATATGCAACTGGATGTAGGTGTCCATCATCTCCATATTGGGAAAGAATGGCCCCTAGAGCAAAGTCTGATGCATCTGTCTCAAGGAAGAAGGGCTTACTGGAATCAGGATGAACTAGAATTGGGGTGGTAGTAAATGCTGATTTCAAGGTTTGAAAGGCCTTTTCTGCTTCTTCGGTCCATGAGAATTTGGAGTTCCTTGTAAGCTTGGTAAGAGGTGTCACTATCTTGGAGTAATCTCTGATGAATATCCTATAGAAATTGGCAAACCCCAAAAAACATTGTACATCTCGAACACATGAAGGTGGTTGCCAATCAAGGATTGTCTCAATCTTCTTAGGATCCATAAAAATTCCTTTATCTGATACAATGTACCCTAAAAATTCCACTTCTGTCTTATGGAAGAGCACTTCTCCAATTTCGCATATAATCCTTTTTCTCTTAGTTTTTCTAGGACTATCTTCACATGACATTCATGATCCTCTAGGTTTTTAGAAAATATCAGGATATCATCAAGGTATATTACAACAAAATCATCTAAAATATCCTCAAAAGATATCATTCATCATATGTTGGAAGACAGATGGAGCATTTGTGAGACCAAATGGCATAACTACATATTCAAAATGGCCATACCTTGTCCGAAATGTTGTCTTCCATTCGTCTCCTTCTCTGATCCTGACAGGGTTGTAAGCTCCTCGAAGGTCAATCTTCGTGAAGAATTTTTCTTTTCCAAGGCGTTCCAAGAGCTCGGATATGAGTGGTAGAGGGTATCTATTCTTTATAGTGACTTTATTCAATTCACGATAGTCTACACAGATCCGGAGAGTCCCATCCTTCTTCTTTACAAATAAAATAGGAGCTCCTGCTGGAGACTTTGAGTGCTTGATAAACCCCTTCACTAGATTCTCATCAATGTTCTTGCGTAGTTCTGTAAGTTCCTCTGAGGATAGTCTGTAGATTGGTCCAAAGGGCGGTTGTGCTCCCTCTTGAAGTTCTATGGCACAATCATAGGGTCTATGATCTAGAAGGATGTCTACATTCTTCTTTTCAAAAACATCTTCAAAGCCTTTGTACTGATTGGGTAGCTGCACTGGATCATCTTTCTTAGGTTCTTGAGCTGGTATGGCATAGATCATATATGTCGGTTCCTTCCTTACTGCATGTATGAAGGCTTTGGCTCCGACATATATTGGGTTCTTCTGGATATCTCGAGGGGTGATTTTATTATTCTCCCAATTAATTTCTGGATTATGTTTCTTTAACCACGGCATTCCGATGATAACCATTTACTGGACTCGATATTACATTGAAACATATGTGTGAATCATGGTCACCAAGGTGTACTCTTAGTGGTATGGTTTCCATGGTTATATTTCCCGATGCTAGAGGCCGTCCATCTACTACTTCAGCTACTACTGGTCTGTTCTTCCGAAGTACTGGAATTCCATGTTTCTTAACGAGTCCTTCATCAATGAAACATGAGGACGCTCTTGAATCTACCAGAGCTATAAGGGAAAGGGTCTTCTTAGAAATGATTAACTTGACAGGGGCAAGACATCTTTCTACGGTTGTGGATGGAATTATGAGACCCTTTCTTATATCATGGTCCGGCTGTATGGTCTCTTTTACAACTGGACTTCCTCGTTTCCCTGCTCTACAAGGGTGGCTGCGACTTTGGAGTTCGTTCTCTTGTTGGGACAATTAACTGCAATGTGGCCAGGGTTTCCACAATATAGACATAATTTGTTATCCCTCCTTCTTTGTTTCTCTTGTGGTGTTAGAGGCTGGAACCTAGTTACATCTATTTGCATAGGTTCGGGCATAGACTCATCTCTAGGAATAGGCTGGAAAGGTTTCCATTGGCGAGGTCTTCCTTCTACTTGTTTTTCTTGTTTCCTTTCAAAAAGGCGGTTATCACATTGAATAGCTTGGTTGATGTATTCATTCAATGTCTTCACCTCCGGCATCTTGAGTAGAAGGTCCTTCACATCATCCCTTAAGCCCCATCTAAATTGGCTTATGAAATAATCTTCATGCCAAGTGAGGTCACATATCAATTGCCTAAATTCCGATCCGTAGGTAAAGGCAGGGCGGTTACCTTGACGTAGCTTCTGAAGTTTTGTTTCTGCCACTCGACTCGTGTCTGCATCTCCAAATGTGGCGATGAGCTCTCTAAGAAACCCCTCATAGTCATGAAGTACGATCATATCCTTCTCCAAGATTGGGGCAAACCATGATAATGCTTGACCGTAGAGCAAGGTTCCAATAAAACCGACCTTGGATGCATCATCAGGGTATCTATCAAGCTGCATACGGATGTACAATTTGACTTGTTGCAAGAATCCCCGAAACTTTGTACGATCACCATCGAACTTTTCTGGCATGCAGATCTTAGGTTCCCTCATGAAGGATGTACTAGGTCGTTGATTTACTTGCATACTCCCTTGATTTGTCTGAAGACTCCCGATTCGTTCTTGTAATTCTTGGAGGAGTGCACCTACATGCCCTGGATGTCCCATCTCGATTTGTGTCTATTGATGAGTTAGGTCTTCGACTTGTTGTTGGAGATTCTAAAGTGATGCTATAATCTGTTCATAAGCATTCTCCATGATGACTGGTCTTGGATGGAAGTTAGTCTTGCCAAAATGTCAGGGGAGCACTAGATTGTGCTCTCTGACTACAGTAGACAAGATTTCGGAAATACACTTCTGATTACAAGATCACCCACGAATGGAAAATAATACAAGAATACGTGATTGATACAAGATGTCCCACAACCCGGGACTAATAGGTATGAATAACTTGGCTAGAGATAATACAGGAGATCCCACAACCTGGGATCGTAAGTATGGAACAAGATCTCTAGATTACAAGAACTCCCCTCTGGGAGATGGACTAGATACAAGAAAGATCTCGACAAGATCTCATACTACAAGATTACAAGAGGACAAGACTAGATGTCCAGGATACAAGACTAGACAGGACTAGAACAAGGAACAAGACAAGAACAGGAACTGGAACTTGGAGAGTACTTACTTGGTGGTCACGACTCCTTGAGCTCCCAAGTCTGGTATTGGCAAGACTGATTATGAATGTGGCCAACCCCTCCTTATATAGGTTTTCAAGGGCGGTTCATGAAAGGCGGTTACGAATTGATGATGTCATCGATGATGTCATCAATTCGAAACATGAGCTCTGGATATCTGAATCAGGCAAGTAGACAGTCGTTCTTAGGGTTTTGGCACATTCTGGACGCAATGGAAGCATTGGTTTCTCCTAATTCTGAACCAATCATGAGATATAGGGTTCACATGGAATCTAAGGTTCAGGATGGTTTCCTTTGTCCATGACACTATGCTCTAGTTACAAGTACTACTCATAGTTTTTTGAATCTCATTCATCATACAAACAAGGCTTGTGAAGCATGGAAAATATTGAGAAATGGATATGAAACTCATAATTAGACATGGATTCACAACTTGGAGAATCAGCTAGTTGCAAAAATGTTTGTTGATGGGAGGACTATAGAGTTGTTCATCACTTGCATAAAGAATCGACAAGATCAAATTGTAGGAGCAGGTGTACAAAATTCAAGAGAGGAGCTTGCTCGACATTGTCTTCAAATCTTTCCACCAAATCTTGATTGTTTGTGACTGCTCTGAATACTCAAATGAGAGCTCGACTTCTTAAATTTTGAATAATTCAATGCCTTACTCATGGAGGAGGATCTATGAATCAATGCAAGGAGTGGTGGCAACAAATAACATGTTGCATTCACAACAAATGCCAAAGGAGGCAAATCAAACTCTTTGAAAGATAGAGACAAAAAGAAGAATGACAAAAATAAGTTCAAGGGAGAATGCTTCCGTAGTAAGAAGAAAGGCCACATAGTTCAAGATTATGACATCAAGAAGGCAAAAGAGAAGAATGGCTCTTCAAAAGGTGGCAAGGGTAAGGAATCTTCCAACATTGTAGAAACAAAGCTTGAGTTATTTGTTATGATAGAGAAGGTATGCTCCTCGATTGAAGATTCTGGCCTATAACTCCACAAACATGATCTTTTTATTCCAAAGGAATTTGTAAAATAGGTCTTGCAAGGATTGCAATTGCAGCTTAGAGGGAAACCAACATGAGAAGACATATACAATAGATGAGATAGGGAAGTGATTAAATGAACCTATGGTGAGCCGATGATGGGTTAGATTTCTGCCAAGTTCATACCTTGCCCCTAACCTTACCTAAAATCCATTCACAAATTCTTATCATAAAATCAAAAGCCCATCAAAACTCCAAACCACCTAAAAATTTGGCTCTCTTGAATTTTCTCACATCTTTTGTGAAGAATCCAGTCCAGAATAGTATGTGGAAAGCTTTCACAACAATCTTTTTATGGTTAATCTTGGATCCACTAGCCAAACAAAAGATTTTTAGGTCATGCAAGAAGGCTTGAAGGGTAATAGTGGATTTCTTGAACAAAGCATTGGTGTCATCAGCATAGTTCTATAGCATGAGATCCTGTTCATAATCAATGAGGATCCCCCATAGGATCGTATGGCTTTGATAGAGTTGGATGACCCACCCTAGGCCATTGGTAGAAATTCCAAATAAAGGGGAGCTAGAATAGCCTTAATTGATTGACCTCTTGAGAGGAAATGGGGCCAAAAGCAAATTGTTGATAGTTGGAAGTGTTATCAAATAGGTAGTGGACCAAATTACTAAAGTTCCAATTGAAACCAATGTCTTGAAGGGATTGAAGGATTCAATATGATCATAAGCTTTGTCAAAATTGATTTTGAAAAAAAAACCCATGTTACTCTGTCAATATTTCATAAGCATCTACACAAACAAGGCACCCTAAGGTTATCTGATTGTTGATCATTACTAGGTAAGGTTAGTATATGTACTAATGTCTTTGAGGTCAAAAGCAATTTTGAAGTCAGGCCATGCTATCTTCTTCAAGCCTGTAATGGAGTTTGGAGCGTAAATCGACACTAGAGAGAAAGTGAAGGAGAGGCCAAATTGAAATGACACCCATTGATTGGAGGGGTCAACCACATGCAAAATTAAAAACTTAGAGAATGAGCTATGAACAATGATACTTTCTCTTCCATCCAAAGGGAGAGGAGACATGGAGATATAACACTTTTGGGGCCAGATTAATGACATTCTCATGTTGGGGAGAATGAGGAGAAGGGGGCTTACTAGGAGCCATGTGTGCTGCAACAGTCAATAACAATGTATTCCAATGTGTTCTATTAGGACCTATCTTTTTTTTTATTTCCATTGTAGGATTCAAGAGAGATGCAATGGAATTTATTGAGTCCCCAAGGCAAACCTTAGGAACCTATGAGAAACTTTAACTACCCTTGCCTCATAGTTAAGTCCAAGGAATGGAAGCAACACGAACATGCAAGACCAAAGGAGTCCAAAGGACAGGCTGAAGCATCACAAGCCTATCAAGGTGAGGAATCATGAAACCCGAAACATAGAGGACAACATGGTTCCAATTCTCATCCAAATTTTCAAGCCATTGGTTTCAAATCTTCCACAAAGAAAAACTCATGGTAGAATTCGGAAATCAACAAATAACTATGAAAGACTATTGCTCATGAGAATTTTTTTGTTGAAAATATCCATAAAAAAGTAATCCTTATTTACATGAATTCAACCATTCACCATATTTAAAAAACGTATTTTGAATTTAATTGGGCTTTAGTCCCAATAGCGAAGGACTAATTGACGGTCTAGGTCTAGAAGCTGATCTTTTGGAATCCAAGTGCAATCAGACAGTAGTTGAACTTAGCATTTAACACAAAATTTTGTTTGTCTTCAAATGCGGTATTTGAGTATGACTTTGGGCTCTAATGTGTGGCCATGTCGTTCCAAAAGAGGTATATGTCATCTAAACCGCATATCTGGGTAGAATATTTTGAGCAAGCTGATATGGAAAGCATTGTGGATCTTGACTTCAGATGGGAGTTCTAGCTTGTATTTCACCCCATTGCATTCGTCGAGAATCTTATACGGGCCATGCCATCGGTGGGAGAACTTCGGGGTGACATTGGCAAGCAAGCTGATATTATGGGCATTGAGAAGCACCAAATCTCCTTTACCATAAAAATTTGATTGTCCTTTTGCATTGTTCTATTGGACATATGCATCCTTGTATTCTAGTAAGTTCTTTTTTGCCACTTGGAGTCGACCATTTCTCTAAGAACACATCCATATCTGGAGCTTGCACCTCAAATTTTCCACTTGCTAATCCCATACGAGTGCTTCCTTGCCTATCTAAAGTTAAAATTTTGTGAAACTAGAGCAGAGTGTACATAGATATTATATTGAAATTCCAAAACTTCCAAGTGATCTACCTAGTCATGTTGATCAGCCTATACATAAGCACGAATGTAATCCTCAATTCCCCGATTAAGACATTTAGTTTGCCCATTTGTTTGAGGGTGATACACCAAAGAGAAACTAAGT
The DNA here is from genome assembly GCA_020310875.1 of Ceratopteris richardii. Taxonomy (NCBI): domain Eukaryota; kingdom Viridiplantae; phylum Streptophyta; class Polypodiopsida; order Polypodiales; family Pteridaceae; genus Ceratopteris; species Ceratopteris richardii. Next base: position 54,500,778 of record CM035407.1, on the reverse strand, counting down.
TGTGTTCCCAAAAGTAATTTATATTCAAAGCCATGTCATACTATAATCCATAGATCCTCCTCAAAGGCATGTATACATAATCTATGAGTTCATACAAGCGATGACATAAAATATTAGAAGCAATGATAACATAACCATTTGAGAGATCATGAACTATACATCAATCATCAACAAATTAAAAACCAAGCCAATCTTGGCTAATGTTGAAATTGATTATAGATTTTTCTTGATCCCTTGCACAAATAAGGCATCTAAAAATATGAAAGAACTACCATCAATAATAGTCAAAATGATCTTTCCAAATCCCATGGTAGGATAATAGGCATTGTTAGCCATGTGATAGTATTCCCTATAGGAGCACGCTCAAGTGAAGTGAAGAAATTCTGCAATGACATAATATGTTTAGTTACACCACTATAAAAGTACCGAACATCTAAGTCTAGTACAAACATGTACTGCTCATCAAAAGATGGGTCATAGCTACAATGAGTGGTAAAAACTTATTCGTTATTCTAAACAAGACTAGTAGACTCTGATTTATGTGTAGAGGCCTTTGCAACAATCATTCTAGCCTCTTTCTTATTTGCCTCTTTTGCAAACAGTTAAGAAAAACTCTTAATGACATTATCATTTTCCTTATAGAACTTGCAAAACAATTTCTTCTTTTCTTTCTTGTCATCTTTGTTTGCCTTCAACATTAGTAAATTTCGGCTTACTGGTAGATGAGCTCCATTTACCCTTCCTCTTATGACTACCTAAGAAATCTTGATCTATAGTACACATAGTTGATATGTTCTACATAGAATGGCCTTTTGCAACAAAACAAAGATGAATTCCTCAAATGTTAAAGCATTTGAATGGCCTTTTATCATCATTCAAAGAGTAGAAAAAAAACTCTAATAAGAATCTGGAATACCATTAAGAATAGTTTGCACAAGTGAAGTATCTGGAAAGATTTCATCACCATAAATCAATTGCTCTTTCAAATCCTTGATCTTTGTCAAAATCCATTGAATTTCGTTCATTCATATGCTCAGTCTCCAAGTTGTTTCCGGAGATAAGCAATACGAGCCTCATTTCTTGCCTGATATAGTGTTGTAGAAGTATCACAAGTATCTTTTGTTGTTTTCCATGAATGAATGTGAGGGATAATGGTTCATATGATAGAAAAATGTATCAATTCATATGGCTATGAATCTCTACCATTCAAAAAAGGTGCTCTACAATAGATGCAACAAGAACCATAGTAGCATCATGAAATTGAACATCATCATCTTCAACACCACTTGCATCACGTGCAATCATTGTATTTGCATGCATAGGAGGACATGTTTTCAACACCTTGGACACCATTCCACAAGCCTTTTGATACCAACACATGCCACGTATATGCCCACAATGGGTAGTTGGAACCATCCAACTTATCCTCAACAACCAATATATAGAATACATCATTGTTTTATCCATGGCTAGTGACTAAATACTTCAAAGCAAAAAAATTATTCTATGCTAAAAAATTAACATAAATACCCAATTGAGATCTATTAGAATTGTAGAAAACTTCGAATTGCTTGTACTCGCAAACCAAAAACTACATGTATGTTTCGCACAGAAGGACAAAATTGCATACAAAGGCTAAAACAAGATCAAATAAATTAATACCATACAACCAAGTTGTTTTGAACTCCTATGCTCACCAATTTTCGTATGATTCTAAAAATGTGATTGAAAGGGTGTCAATGATGCCCTAGAGAAAGCAGTGCCATACTTTGGTACCAATTGTTGGAGTTTGTGTTTTATCCATGGCTAGTGACTAAATACTTCAAAGCAAAAAAATTATTCTATGCTAAAAAATTAACATAAATACCCAATTGAGATCTATTAGAATTGTAGAAAACTTCGAATTGCTTGTACTCGCAAACCAAAAACTACATGTATGTTTCGCACAGAAGGACAAAATTGCATACAAAGGCTAAAACAAGATCAAATAAATTAATACCATACAACCAAGTTGTTTTGAACTCCTATGCTCACCAATTTTCGTATGATTCTAAAAATGTGATTGAAAGGGTGTCAATGATGCCCTAGAGAAAGCAGTGCCATACTTTGGTACCAATTGTTGGAGTTTGAGGATTAAGATAGCACACGAACAACACATGGAAGAAGAAGAAGAAGAAGAAGAAGAAGAGGAAGAGGAAGAAGAAGTCTTAGAAGAAGAAGAAGAAGTCTTAGAAGAAGAAAACATAAGTTATTCAATTGCAAATGTAAAAGATAAATCATTTGGGCATCATGGTTCATACAAAATTTTACTTCCATGTTTCCACATGACACTAAGTGCATTAGGAGATTGTTGTCTACATTTAGCGTAAAGACCAAATACCTACTATCTACATTGTGTGTGACAAATAAGCAAGCTGCACAATTTCAAAAAATCACGTCATCAAAATCAATTGGTTATAGCATAAGTGATGGTATACAATAAGCAAGTTCCACAATGTCAAAAATTCACGTCATCAAAATCAATTGGTTATAGCATAAGTGATGGTATACAATCCAACAAACATTCGGCTATACATAGTTTGAGCATCAAACACTGACATTCACAAAATTATGTAAATCATAACATAGGAAATATTAAAAATTTGTTGCGTCACTACACGGAAGAACATTAATAATAAGTTATTATGCTTTTACAAATTTCACCTCCATTTGGAAGTCAATGGGCCATAATATGCCCTGGTAACTTCCAAATCATGTTGAATATCTTCATATGTCAAACTTAAGAGCATAACGAGTGCAATAATTTTCAATTGTGCGACTAACTACTGTATGTGAATGACTTCTTCATTTACTGAACAGATGAGTTTCAGATAATGATTCATAACGTCAATCTCTGATAAAGAGTCTCATCATGATGTGAATGGAGAGCTTTAACACTACAGACTACCTTAGGTATATGATTCTTCAGAAAAAATAACATGCATGCTCAGACAAAATCACTACATGCAAATACTTCTGAAAAAACATTTTTCAAAATTCTCAACTTCTCTACATACAACCGACAATGTTCCTAGAATCACATTCCCCTTGCTCACGCACATCCCCAAAGCAAACAAAACCCTCTGCAAGTACTTCTGAATAAAATTTTTCAAACAACCAACTTTCTACATGCAACCTACAATCTCCCTAGAATCACATTCCCCTTGCTTACACACATTTCCAGAAAAAACAAAACCCTCACAAGGCACAGCAAGATCCTTAACACTAGTATTGTACCAAAACAGGACACTATAGTGTCCTTTATTCTAATTAATAAAAAAAAATCACACATACTAATCAAATAAAATTTTGAAAAAACCTTAAAGCCCCATAAAGATCTATACATAATGCTCTTTAAGAAATATATATTTTAGAAAATAACCTTTTTTGATAACTCAAAATATATAAATGATTGAATATGGTTGAAAAAAATTGTTTTTCTATAAGCTTATATATAAGAAGAAAGAAATATCTCCATAAAAAGAGTTTTCCTCCTATTGGAATCATTTTTCTAATGTTAATTTATTGTCATATAAGCATTTAAGACAAGTCTTGGCAACTAGAAAAATAATTTTTATAATAAAAAAATTAGTACAATATAGGGTGCTCATTATATAGTTATACACTTTAGCAGCCTTTTATATGATATTGTTTCATAAAAACACCAAATGGTTTGTGTTTTATCTCAAAAACCATTTGATGAATTTTGTTGTGTTTCCAAGTATTGTGTTTCCAAGTATTGTGTTTCCAAGTATAACACTAGTGTTAACAGATAATTCTCGATGAAGAAAAATGCACTATATCAAATTCGAAACATCATATGTCAGATCAGCAGCAAGGCTTTTCAACAATTGTAAGAAAAGCAAGAGAACAGAAATAAATGCAACAGGGCAATATATCAAGTAAGTAAATGAGAACTTTCAGGCGACGTGATCAGGTTACACAGAATTGCAAAGATCTGGCACTCTATGAATTAATGAAACAAAACCCCAAAAACCATATGAACTAATCAGATGATAAAGCATAAACTCATAAAACCAGTTTTAAAGATGTTGAAAGTGCCAGATAGTCAATGCAGAAGCAGAAAGATTTCTGCAACAAAATCCTCTGTATATTCACGTCCTTTTTAATTTCGTGAAATTAACTGGTATGTATTCAAATTTTACTGATAATAAACTTTTAGGGATCCCATAGTCATCATCATTTCTACTTCATCTCCTTTACTAGAATGAACCGGACAGACCATCACCACACAATTTCATTCAGAGATAATAGCAGCTATGAACATCAAAATGTAACCATTCTTCTCATTGCTGCGATCACACATAACACCATAAGAGTTGTATTCCTTATAGTATTGCCACATAACATGCACTACTCTATTTCCTATCAATGGAGGCTTCAACTTCAACAACAAGCTTCTTGGCCTCCTCAATCTCCTCACTCCCCTGAGCTGATTCTGCCTCAACTTCAGCCTGAATCACATGAATTGATGCCTTGAGAAATTGACTAGACTTCACGGTGATTGAAACAGATGAATTAAATTCAAAAAATAGAGACGGAACCCTAGAACCATTAGATGCCAACCATATAACGACATATAAAACAGTTATACTTTCTTTTAGGCGTACTTTTAAAAAAATGGCAGTCACAAATAATGCTGGAAAATTAATGTAATCATAATCTTTACTTACAAGGATAGCCTGAAGATCACCCAATGCAGCTTCCAAGCGTCTGGTACAATCTGGAATCATCATTTTAGATTCTGCTAGCACATTTTCCTGTTCATAATATATAAGCAGTGAGCATTGTCCAAAGTATGATATTCCAGATAGGTTCCTAGCTGATTGTTCACAAAGGAATAACCCTACTTCTGTTCAAAAGATACTATTCTGAAACCTCATGAGGCATTCACATGATCCAATTCCAGAAAAGTAAAACTTGAGGCAATCTAGCAGCAGAGCAGCAATTTACAAAAGTTTGCAAGGAATATGATTCATGTTGTCTTCCCCTAAAATATTTAAACATGTTACTGTAGCTCCAGAAAAAGCAATTAATAATATATCGTTTCGCTTGTGAGTGGAGGGGAACCAGAAAATGAAAATAGATGTTAGACCTGGGTCTAACACCCAGAAAGAGCTATTGAAATATCACAAACGAGTCAAAATAATAAGAATTCATAGAGACAGCCTCATATGGCATGGTTGAAATAAACTACGCTAAAATGATCATCAAAATCAGATAAAAGATGATGTAAAGCTTCAACATGTTTGTGGAAGGATTTAGAAATTATGCACATCTGAACATCCATGTATCTTCCCTATATCTCCCAGAAATTCAGGGAATAAGGGCTCTTATGAGGCTTTACTGAACCTAATTATAGCTACATCTTTGCATGCTGTTTTGCGATCTCTTGATACTTAACATGATGGCAAGAATGCGCAAGTCTAAGGAAGTTACATTTTCTAAGTTTAGAGAATGGGTCGATCAAGTTGAGAATGAGGGATCAAGTTCAATAAAGACCATTAGATTAGTGGGAGGTGGTGAACTCATCAACCATAATTTTGACAACTTCTTAAAACAAAGAAGCATTAGGAGGCAAATCACTCAACCTCATACTCCATCCCAAAATGGAGTAGTTGAAAGAAAGATCCGAAGCATCGTTGAAAATGGCACACACTATGCTTCACAACAAAGCCTTACCATTTAAATTTTGGGTTGAAGTTATATACCCTAGAGTTCACATCATCAATAGAGGTAGTGCATAGTGCACTACATACGAGACTCCATTTGAAGCCTATTATGGACACAAGCCCAATGTTATTTCAAGTGTTTGAGAGTGAAGCGGGTGAAGCATTCGTGCATGTGCCAAAAGAAGATAAGCATAAGTTGACATCTATGTCCAAGAAACATCTGTTCATTGGCTATAGTGAATAGTCTAAAGCATATAGATTGTAAGATATAGAGAACCATTCCATCACCATTTCATAAAGATGTCACCTTTGATGAAGCTTCAAAGTACTCAACCAAAGATCAAAGTTCAAGTTTGGGTCCACCCATCTATATTTCAAAGGGGGACAGAGTTATTTCTAAGCAAAACTCAAAAGCAAGAACTTCTCACCGACCTACGAGATCTCAAAGGCTCATCGAGCAATAGCAATGTGCGTCGTGAACAAAGTCAATATGTTAATTATGCACTTATGCACCAGCTTCAGCGAATTCTAGAGCATTCCAATTTTAAAGACGCTCGAGATCAACCTCAACAGGAAGAAGCTATGTAGACAAAGATGGATGCAATTGAAAAGAACAACACTCGGACACTTTTCCAAAGCCTATAAGACATCAAGTTGTTGGAGTGAAGTGGCTATACAAAGTTAAGTATAGAGCAGATGGTACCTAGGACAAGTACAAAGCAGGACTCATAGCTAAATAAGCAAAAGAATGACATTGATTAGTAAAGAAGCTTTTCCCCTAGTACAAGGTTTACAAATATAAGAATCATTCTTGCATTAAGTGCACACTTCAAATGGCCCATCAACTCAACGTCAAAAGTGCTTTCCTAAAGGGTGATCATCAAGAAGAGGTATACATCAAACAACCTGAAGATTTCAAGGTCAAATGCAAGGAAGATCATGTATACAAACTTCATAAAGCACTTTATGGACTTAATGGCTCCCATGGCTTGGTATGGAAAGATCCACAAGTTCTTCGAAACTAGAGGATTTCAAAGGAGCATTGCCAATGCTAACTTGTATATATATCAAAAAGAGTCCTTCATTGTATAATCATCCTATGTAGATGACTTGATTTTGACATGATCAAATGACGAATGCATCGAATTCATCATCACACAACTTCACCTATAGAATTCCATGATAGATCTTCGTCTACTTCATTACTCAAGCATGGAAGTTTGGCAAATGAAAGAAAGTATATTCCTCTCCTAGAAAAAGTAGTGCTCTGATCTTCTTTCCAAGTATAGCATGGACTAGTGTCTCTCAGTATCTACATCACTTGATTCAAAAATCAAGCTCTCACTAGAGGACTCATCATAACTTTTGGATATGCATGCTAACTAATTTGCTCTTTACTTGGCCAACACAAGACTAGATATTGCCTATGCAGTTGCATTCTTAGTCGATTTGCACATCAGCCTCATCAGACACATTGGGATGTTGCTTTGATTTTCTTTCCAAGTATAAAATGGACTAGTGTCCCTCAGTATCTACACCACTTGATCCAAAAATCAAGCTCACACTAGAGGACTCATCATAACTTGTGGATATGCATGCAAAGTAATTTGCTCTTTACTTTACTTAGCCAACACAAGACCAGATATTGCCTATGCAATTGCATTCTCAATCAGTTTGTGCATCAACCTCATCAGATACATTGGGATGTTGCCTAGAAACTACTTCCCTCACCCGACATCATGGTCTTTGGTACAAAGGGGGCATTGATCCTGCAAGATATTCAGATTCAAAGTGGGTTGGTGATCCTAATTCCCGACGGTCTTAGAAGCTCTAGAGTTCTTTCTAAGATCTTCTTGACTCATAGAATCCTAAGACCTTGGAACTCTCACAATAAATTCTTTGTCTATAGGCATCTTAAAGGTCCTCTCTAAGATCTATTGATTCACATAATCATAAGATCTTAGGACTCATACCTTATGACTTTCTTATTCCTTAATTTTGGCATTAGTTTTCCCTTGTTTTTGCCATTGCTCCAATCATAAGAGCACTATGAGCAATACCCTTTGTTTTATCCTTGTTCTTATTGTCTTGAAAGGACAAATATGAGCACTATTGCTCCTTCTTTCACATCAAGAATCATTTCGGCAACTTTATCTATGATACTTTTATATCTTACCTCATCCTTCAAGTGTTCTAGAGGCTTTCCAAGGTGATCTTTTTAACTTATTTTACTTTCAACTTAGACAATCCAAATTTACACCTTGTACTTTAACTTTAGAGTTTTTTTATTACTTTCTTGTGTGTCAAACAACTAGACACACACTTACTCTCTTATTCTTGTACTCTAAAAACTAGAAACGTACAAGATCTTAGAGTTAGTATGCTAATTTACATCATGAACTCTTATGGCAATAACTATTTCTTTGTCATCGGTCATACTTAAATATTCCAAAATCATTCTTTGATTTTTTTTAGACATAGCTTCTAGTATCTAGCTATTTCAACTACAAGTTCTCTTGGAGGAAATCTTGGTTACTCTAGAGAACTCCATCCTCCAACCATTCCCAATCTAAATGAAAAAATCATTTATCTTTCTCATTTACTTTTTAAAAGAAGCTTAGCCTACTCATGGTACTCTTACCACATACTTTATGCTCACCCTACTCATCTTGGTGATAGATAAAATGGTCTTCTGTAGACAAAAAATGTATCATGCATTTATCTTTCTAGAAATCATACCATCTATGTATGCATGCATCCACTCATGCATCTTCTTCTCTACTTCAATTACTTTGCATGCTTTTATATTATGTTGCACACACGAGACTTCCTCTCTCTTACAACACAATATCTCTCTAGTTCTCTCATGGCATATAACACCATGTGACTACAAAAATTTCGACAACATTTCTCCAAGAAAATGAAACCTGAAAAAAAATAATAATAACCATGATACAATGATAGGCATCCGCGTAATGGTGGGCAAATCACTTTCTTCACTCTAGAAACCTACAAACAAAAAACTTTTCCAATATGTGTTGGTGGGCACTACACGCCCTCATGTCAATATCTTTTCTCGCTCCAATACATGCAAAAAGATCTAAAACAACCTGTGTATGCTTTTATGAAGCAGACTAAGTTAATGTAACTTCATGTGCAGAGATGAAGTCATATCAAAACTAACTTTGATGCATATGCCAATGTTAATTTCATAAAATTGGAACAGAAAACAATGCAAGATTATAAATTTTGATGCAAAAAGTATCCAAATGAATGTACTTGAGAGCAAAAATAAGATGCAAAGGTATAAGAATTAATGCATTCCTATCCCAAATGGTTCAAAATATGATTAGGAGCTCCTAATTATCATAGTTGGACACTTAAGTCGCTCAAAAAGAGTTTCTCGCTCATCAATAGCCACATAAAAGCTTGTGCAACTATGGCTTGCAATGGTCAAAATATGGAATAACCATTCAAAAGAAAGGCCTTGAAGTGTCGAATCTATATCAATTTTTCTTAATTTGGATATTCCATGAGGAAGTTATGGCCAAAACAATGGAGCTGGAAGCATCTCTCCTTGAAGAGATATGCAAAGAATTAAATGCTCTCTACATGTAGCTCCTAATAACCCAATTGTGGCTTCCAACCACTAATTGGAAAGCTCTTGGAGTTTATCTTCTATGCCAAGTTGAATCACTCAATTTGGATGAAAATTGAGAGAGTTATGGCCTTTTTAGTGAAGTTAGGTATTGTAGATGTGGTCTCTAAAAGAGGAAATTCCATAGCTTACCTTCTCCAATGATGGATTCGTGAGCTTCACTCAGGAAGATGGCCAAAAATGTGGGCGCAAATCGTCTATTATCCCATAGATCGTGAAATCTCAAGGAAAAGCACCTTCGTATAGCCGAATGGTTTGTCTTGAAGCCAACGATGCTACAGAGCGTATAGGAGGCTCTGTTGGGCGGCTGTTTGGCTGCTACCAGTGGTTGTCCTTCTCTCTAGAGTCTTGTGTGCATGTGAACCTCCCTTAGGGGAGCTCTTCAAGACCCCTTCTTTTGTTGTAGAACACGATACGAGAACTCCATAGCTATGGGAGTTCAGTCGCTCCATGAGGAAGATGACACGAGTTTGGAAAAAGAAAACACCCCAAAAAGATCCGTGTGGGTACTTCTTTTGTCTAAAGATAGAAACAAGAAAAGAAATCTACTCTCTCTCTCTCTCTCTCTCTCTCTCTCTCTCTCTCTCTCTCTCTCTCTCTCTCTCACTCTCTCTCTCTCTCTCTCTCTCTCTCTCTCTCTCTCTCTCTCTCTCTCTCTCTCTCTCTCTCTCTCCCCCTCCCCCTCTCTCCCCCCATGATCCTAAACTCATGCTCTGATACCAAGTGTGAGAAACTTCTCACAAAGAGACTTAAAAAATGGAGTGTGTGCTACTCTCCTCCCATCCTATTTATCCTATTTATCCTATTTCTCCAAGATTAGAGAACTTCTAGAGTGCTCTAGTGTGACATGTGGCCATCATGCACACTCACTCTACTTTCTAAGGTGGAACATTAGGATACTCCTTGAGTTAAGAACCTTTGCAACTCATGCTCTTGTTCCAACACACATTGATAAATGAACCAACTTGGATCTCTGGCTAACAAGCCTGCACTCGCTCTGACATCCATTGAAGCCGAGTTTCGAGCATCACTGCTTTGATCTTCTTTCCAAGTATAACATGAACTAGTGTCCCTCAGTATCTACACCACTTGATCCAAAAATCAAGCTCACACTAGAGGACTCATCATAACTTGTGGATGTGCATGCAAACTAATTTGCTCTTTACTTTACTTGGCCAACACGACACCAAGTATTGCCTATGTAGTTGCATTCTCAATTAGTTTGTGCATCAGCCTCGTCAGACGCATTGGGATGTTGCCCAGAGGCTACTTCATTACCTTTCCCTCACCCGACATCATGGTCTTTGGTACAAAGGGGGCATTGATCTTGCAAAATATTCAAATTCAGAGTGGGTAGGTGATCCTTATTCCCGACAATCTACTTCTGCATATATATTCTTGCCTGGTTCAAGATCTATCTCTTGGGCAAGTAAGAAGGAGCCTCCACTTGCTCTGACATCCATTGAGGCCAAGTTTCGAGCATCGAGCTTTGAAGCATGTGAGGCCATGTGGCTTCAACGTTTATTATTTGACATTGGTATTTTGCAAGATACTCTGACATGCATCCACACCGACAGCAAGTCAACCTTGGCCATCGTCAAGCCATCGCCAAGGATCTTATGTTCTACGCTCGGTCAAAGCACATCAAGATCCAATACTGCTTCATCCACGAGAAACTCGTATCACAAGACATTATCTTGCAATTTACCTCTCACAGGAACCTAAGAGACATGTTCACGAAAACTCTACCTCCAATTCTGCTCCAGTGGAGTGGACCTCTACAACATTCAACCACTCCAAAATGAAGCTAGAGAGAGGGTGCTGACAACATAAGTTTATCTACTCCATTTCCATTTGTATCCGCACGAGTGCATCTCTATTCTATATTCAAGAATTAGGACACACTCCTTTTCATATCATTTTATATTGTATGTCATTGTATTTGGGTACCTTGCCATTAGCTTCTACCATTGTAGTCATTCTCCTTCAAGAAGAATTATCTCACATATGATGTAGTATGGAGAGCCTCCTCCAACTCTATATTACGAGGGCCTCTTCCCCCATTTGTACTTGGTTAAAAACTTGTGGAGCCTACTTCATGCTCTTTAAAAGCTCATTTCTAATACATATGAGTGTACACATTTTTTTGTTTGCTCTCTTTGAGTCTCTCACATTCTTTCATTTTGTGAGTACACTCTTCTTTTCAACCAGCTTCTGTGGATGTACTCTCTACACACTTTTCATGAGGCTAAGAGTATACAAGTTAGATGTTATTTGTAGATGCCGTGTTATATAGCTACCAAACTTCACTAGCAAAAACACAAGAAGATCCAAAATCGACATAATGAAGCTTCACATGTGCAAAAAACCCATATGCCATCACATTTTTTAATGTGCAACTCTTGCCATACCAAACCCACCTATGGATTGTTACTACACCCACATGTTTGAAATGGATAGAGCTAGATAGTCTCATGCACCTAGTTGGTTCCTGACTATACCTAACTTCAGCATCGGGAACGCGTTTCTGACTACGCTTTTTTTTCCAAATTTTTAGTTTTGTTTGACAATTGCTAATGTGCAGACAAATCTGTGGTTTAGTTCTCTGCTGTAGGTGTTTGGTTGGACCCCCTGATGCCTTGATGATCTCCACATGCCACTTAAGTTTCACATAACTCCTCCCATAGGTCAATATATGTTTAAGCTACACCGCTCTAACCTCAGTATATTATATACATAAGAGATTCAAGATATATAAGATATGTTCAGCCGAGTTCTAATTTGAGTAATTTGAGGAGACAGGGCACCGAATTGAGCTTTGAAGACACTGTTCTGTGTACACATAGAGAATAGGACTTAGAAGATATGTCTGTATTCTTGCATAGTGTAGCCATAAGACCTCAATAATGGAAGTTGGAACAGATGTTAACAATAAATTAATTGATTTTTTTGGTTAAAATGCCCTTTGCTTACATCTGCATATAGCAATTAAGCACTTTATAGAAGCAAACTCTCAGCATATTCTAGCATATAAACCTTCATATGTCAGCTCAAAAAAACCAATTGTACTTATTGCTGTATGCTATTGAACTCCACATCAACATGCTGGAGATTCACGTTATACTGCTTTTCTTCATCATAAGCTTTAGTTTTTGAATAGCTGAACAATTTGAGTGAATTCATATGTTTAATTTCGGTTAACTAGTCTATTCATTTCATTGATTTTCGTTCAGACATTCTTCATAACTAGATCATTCACTTTGTACTCAAGCATTCTTTATAACAGGTCATTCACTTTGTACTCGGACATTCTTCATAATCAAATCATAGTGAGCACATAATTGATATTAAATAATATGGAGTACACTAATATATGGTACTGCCAACATACTCAACATGAGGAGTTGACTACAACATAATGCAGATAATAAATTGAATTAACTTGCTAATACTAAAATATGTAATGTGTGTGTGTGTGTGTGTGTGTGTGTGTGTGTGTGTGTGTGTGTGTGTGTGTGTATATATATATATATATATATATATATATATATATATATATATATATATATATATATATATATATATATATATATATATATATATATATATATATATATATATATATATATATATATATATATATCTGTGTGTATGTACACACACATATACATGAGTTTTAATTTGAAAAAAAAACTCCACATCGGTAAACGTCAGAAATGTGTTACCCTACCCGTCAAACCTCGGCTAAACGTCAGAAGTCAGAACTCAAATTTCCATCAGTAACAACTATGCTCATGCATTTTCATGTCATATCATCTTACACATATAAACATCCCTAGAAATGAAACCCCATCCCCACATGTTTTTGAATGGTCTTTCTACAAAGCCTTATACATCTACATAACCCATTATCATTTACTCTAATTTATATCTTTGTCTTTCCATGATGGATGAAAGACACATGTGCATGTGATTTAACCTACATGCTTACTTTGGGCACAAGTGAATGCTATCACAATTCACATCATCTTTTTCTTTTATTTCTCTTTGTACATTGTAGACATTAATATATCTTTCATTATTTTTCTTCCCTTCCTTTCTCTCTTTATCTCTCTCACTCTCAAATGAACAAACAAGTGAATCAATAATTCATGGCTAGAGAGAACAATGAAGCAACTTAGTGTTAAAGCCCATTGAAGTCACATAGGGAGGTGTCCCAACAACTTTGTGACATGAAGATGGCATCCTCTATAGCTTGTAAGGTAGGAACAATGTAGAAAATTCCGTGAGACTATCCCATGGGATGGGATGCATCAAGTCAATGTTGAGGCCAATGCAAACAATAATAAACTCAAATAGAGCGTTGGACTATTGAATAAAAGTCCACTATCGACATCATCATTCCACAGCTACAACACGATGGATAACAAGTATTGCTCTACAAGCACCATTCTCAACCGGAGCAACATGGCACGTGAACAAAAAGTAACCTTCGAGATCACGTGTACCCAGATACAATTGAAAAAACTTTGTCATGGAAAATGTGAAATATTTTATAACAATGTATTAGCTATGCGTAGGTGTTTGGGCAAGAAGAAGTCGTATAGTATCTGCCGCTTACTACAGAAGTTTAAGAAGGGGATAGAAAAAAACGAAAGATATAAACCAATATTGTGGAACTGCTGGGAAAAAATCGTCAAAACTTTCTTGGTGTCTCCAAAGAAAACTCCGAATAGCTGCAATTACTTAACAAGCAGATAAATGAAAGAACCTTTCAAGGAAATCCTTACGTGCACACTGCGTAGGTGTGCATACTCATTGCAAAACTCAACTATCCGTAAGGTTATGATGTTTAACTCGCAGGTTTTGCAATAGCATGTAAATAAATATGTCTCATATCAAAACCCGACAGCCAATGCAGCCGAACACGAACATTCTACGTGCTTCTCTTCGAAATTCACGTACGATAAAGAGTAGAATATGAAAAGCATGTATATCAATGCATAAGCTCAAAACAGTGAAGATCAGCATTTGCATGCTTGCATACAGGGACAGAGATCAAAAACACCGATATAACCGACTGTATGAATGCCGATATCAAGAAAGAGAAAAACAGACTATGAGCATTCTAGGATAGATGATGAAATCAGAGATGTCATCTACATGTAAACAAATGATGAAATCAGAGATGTTATCTCAGGAAAAAAAAATGAACCTGTTGCTTGAGATCGTAAGGATCTGCTCCGTTGTCTTTCATTTTACTAGTCTTCGCTGATTCGCGTTCAACCTCTTTCTCATAGGCCTGTAGCTCCTTGAGGAGACGCTTGCAGGAGCCCGTCTTGATCCTTAAACTCTTCATAGTAGTAGCCATAGCGACGACGATACCGCTCACGAGTAACGAATCAAAGTTGGAGAAGCCAAGAAAGTGTGGACTGTAGGCTAACAGCCCGCAACACTTCTAAATGTTGAGACTCCAAGTCTTCTCTCGAATTTTTTAAATCGTCCCAGGAAATATCAACCGTTAACAGTAAACACACCTTTCTTTCTTTTTTTTTCAATTAAGAGAAATTAAAGAAAAACCTTTTACGTAACAAAATGAAATTTTAATGATGAAAGAGTAGGCCGTTTTTCTTCTAACAGGAAATAAAGAATGCACTCTTAGAGTGAATTCACACAGTCTTGTCGGCACATGGACGTTATTCTTTTGCCAACTCTTCCTTCTGGCTTAACAACAATTCACATCAGGAGGCAGCCAAAGGAAACATAAAACCATTATAATCCTTAGATTATCAACGCAAAACTTCACACTTGTGGAATTTATAAGTTCCACATAGGCTAATTCTATTTCGAGGGGGAGAACCGATACGTTTTCAAGTGGGTTCGGAACAATGTTCAATTTTTGTAAGCTAATTGTTGGTTGCCACATGGAATGCTCTCACAAACGTTTTTGTGCTATCGAGTTGTGTGAATCCACACTTATATCTCTCATAGCTTTTTTATAGATTCTAATAAGAATTGGACAACAAGTTCATAAACCCTTACATCACACAAGTAGGAGGTGAAAAAGACTCATCATGTAGTATAAATTATTGAGACACTTTCAGGGTAAAATTAAAAATGTCCTATGGTTTTGCATTTTCGAATGATACTATGGGTTTGCATTTTCGAATGATACGATATAGCTAGATGTAAGTTCCTTATCAAAAATGAAAGAGGTAAAAGATCATTCTTAACCATTTGAGATTTTCCTTTTTATGTCCTCTACAAAAGGTTGAAATAATTTTTTTTTTGAGAGCACATGTCCATTGAGTGGGACTTGAACCCAGGCACTCTACACCATGGCATTCAAGGCATACCATTACACAACACTCTTTTGGACAATATATAATAAATCAAAATGATTGCAATGGAAATTATGTTTATATTAGCTAATGCTTTTGGTGAAGTTCATGTGAGTTATATATTGTTTATATATCAAAAATCACATACTTACATGTGCTCTTCTATTGAGTGCTTAAAAGAAAACATTTTTTTATATGGGTAAAGACTTGAAATTGATTCCTTTTATTTAATACCATTGAACGAGCGACTCACTTGAGACATGAAAGATGATGATGGGAAGATAGAAAATAGGAATCAATTACCATGCTTGGGTTTATTAGATTTTAGGCAAGATTTCCATACATATGTTTGTGGAGACAAGGATCTATTTGGACTAAGGCTCCATGCTTGGAGGAGCCACGGCTTATCTAGGGGATCCTAAGGCCATCTATTGTTACCATAAGCCTAAGGGATAAGCCTTAGGACCATCTTTGAGAGGTTAGGAAAACTCTCATTCAATACGACTCTTTACTCTAAGAGTGGGAATTGTGGAGATTTTTTTTAAGGAAGTTCGAATGGAAGCCTACTCTCCCATATAATTTGAATTAATGGAAAGAACAATTGTACAATTGAAAGTGTACACAGTGTTCATGGGACCCTCCTATCCCACAAAGAAGGGGTTAGACATATCAAATTTTATGAAGAAGATTAAAACTAATATAAGCGTGTCCACCACCATTGACAAGGATTGAACTTCTGCCCTCGCTTCAAGAGGGATTTTCATGCCTTTAAAGGTATCTATATGTGTCCAAATTATTCATTTTTTTGTCTATATATGTTCCTTGGATCTTGTATTATAGGTGTACAACTTTAAAATTGTGAAACTATATTCCAAAAGCATTTGGTAGACTTGAAAATGGCCCTTAAACACGTAGTTTCCAGTTGGTCAACTTTGAATGCATGTTGCTCTCTCATCTGGAGCCAAAATTTAGAGACTTTTGGTTTCATAGAAAGTTTATCTCAAAAGCTTTCCATAAATATAAAGATGATTGGAATAGGAAGAGTTTTGATTGTTCTACATCACGAAATAGTTCTGAGATGTCTCTTTTCTGAAGCGTTTGCATTTGTGACTTGATCAACACTTTTTTGGCAGGAACATATTTCCAAATGTTCCATACAAGAGTGTTTCCACTTATAATTAGTTTTGGCTATGCTTTGTAATTTAGTGACGAGTATTAGAAAAAGCCTCGCCTTATAGTTTGGACTTAGTTTTTGTTGCTCGAAATTGTTGTAATTTCGCAATTTTAAGCACATATACTTTTCTATAGGGGTTCTCTTCTAGATGAACCACATGTATTATTGTATTCTTGAGGAAGATGCTAAATGATGCCTACCTCGAACTCTGATTGGATGTATTTATTGGGCAAGGGCACCAGTGTATCTTAGAGTGGATAGACATGGTTGGGTGCACATGTACATGCACCATTTTCATTGGTTGTGTTTGTTGACTCAATTCACATTAGGTGCACCATGATGGCATAGGGACACTTATGTTTCATGCAAAATGAAGAAGTTTACTACGTACATAGACATGAGAATTACAAAATTCATCGTCCAATTGATTGATTGGAAGAAACTCAAGAACAAGATATCTAATGCTAAGATTTCTTAATCAATAAAGGCATAATAATTTGCAAGTTTCATGAAACTTAAGCATTTGCGAATTTCAATAGGAAAAAGAAACTAATCTATGCACATGTGCTAAGGTAATTCTAGTAGGAGTATAATTCAAGGCTTTACAAGAATATATAAGAAAAGATCGTAAATTTTTCTTAAAGTTTGTGCACAAACATAAGTATAACAAGAAGCTAATAATAATAAGAATAATAATAATAAGAATAGATGTTTTTCTCGAGAATAATGAAGGTGTTGATACATTTAGGTAGTGATGTGTGTGAACACACTAGGACCGTCGGGCACTTTTTTCCCTCTCTAGGAGTTTTTTTTTTCCCAGCTTGTATATATGCCTATTGCCCTAATGAATCACTTATCTTTGTACATGCTAGTGGTAATACATTCAATATTGTGTGTTGTGCTCCAATCTTCTCCTTCTTCCTTGTGCTTCTCGCGTGCTTCCACAGATGTCTAACTCCAATAATTGGTATCAGAGCAGGTCACGAGCAGGTCGCTGCTTCATCTAGGGCATCATCGACACCCCTCCGGTTGCAGTCTTAGAATCACATGAAATTCAATGAGCATACTTAGGGTGATTAGGAGATCAAAACTGCTTCGCTCTATGGTGTTGAACTCGTGATTTGAGCTCGTTTTGACCTCCAAATGCACTATCGTAGTGGTTGTGTAGGCTATTTCACCTTTTTGTGCCAAAGATATATGCAGGTTTCAGTTCGCCCGTATAAGCATCTCAAAGTCTGCTACAGGTTTAGTAGAATTTGTCAGGGTAGTTTTGTTCAACTTTTTCAGATACAATCATTTTTCTGCATCATGGTATTTTAGTCAGTGGCCATGGCTGAAAGCAATGATGTATTTCATATATTGGTTGTTGAGGATAAGTTGGATGGTACAAATTACCTATTGTGGGCATATATGATGTGTCATGTATTGGTCGCAAAAGGACTATGGAATATTGTGCAGGGTGTTGAAAAACACCCTATTACACCTACAAATATAGGTACTGAAGCTAATGCAGATAGCATTGAAGATGGTGATATTCTACAGATTCTTGTTCGTGTTGCGGTTCTTGTTGCACCTATTGTAGAACAAATTTGTTGGGATGGCAGAGATGCTCAGGCACATGCATTGATAGCCTTGTCTATCAAATGTGCCATTATTCCTCACATTCACTCTTGCAGAATAGCTAAGGATGCTTGGGATACATTACCACATTGTACCAAGCTAGAAATGAGGCTCATGTTGCTTACCTCCGAAAAGAGTTGGAGAGTGAGCATATGAAGGAAGGTGATTCTATGGACAATTTTTTTACAAAGATCAAGGATTTGAAGGAACAATTGATTTTTGATGATGAAGTCATTCCTGACAGTTCACTTGTGCAAACTGTTATGAATGGTCTTCCTGACTCATATCAGAGTTTTGCCTCTACTCTTTGTTTGATGATGAAAGGCAATCCAAATGCCTTAACATTTGGAGAGTTAGTTTCTGTTCTGTTGCAGGAAGATCAATCTAGGCAGAACATGTCTATTATGTGTATTTCAAAATCAAGCTTTCTTGGATAGTCAGAAGGGCAAAGGTAAATGGGGATCATCTACTAGTAAGCAGAAATTTGTAAACGCTGCACATTCAAAGAAGGATGACAAAGATGAGAAGAAATCAGAAAAGAAGATTTTTTTTTTGCAAATATTGTTAAGGAAATGATCATGTCATTAAGAGCTATACAAAACTGGTTGCTAAAGAGGCAAAGAAAAAAGGGGCCGGAATGGTTTTTGTAGAGGCCTCTAGATCGAAAACAAAGTCTGCTAATCTTGTGCAGAATGAAGAATGGGCATTTACTACTATTTGTAGCTTTGACCCATCTTATCATGAGCAATGTACATTTGCAGTAGACTCAAATGTTTGGTACTTTGATAGTGGGGCAACCAAACATATTACCTCGCAGCGCAATTTCTTCACTTCACTTGAGCCTACCCCTACATGGAATATTGTCACATGCACTAAGAACTCCTCTTATCTTGTCATGGGATTCGGTAAGATCATTCTAACTACTGCTGATGATTGTGATTATTACTTCTGACATTTTATGTCGCGGGCTGTATAAGCTCATAGACTATGAAAAATTTGTGAATGATTCAGCATGTGTTTAATACATGATTCTCAAGCTATGTCAGATGCAAAACTTTGGCATGCACCCTTTGGTCATCTGAATTTTGCTAGTTTGTTATGCCTGTGAAAATCTGGTCTCTCTGCCCAAACTTGAGGCACCCAGTAAACATGTTTGTGAAGGCTATATTTTGGTAAAAATGCAGCATTCTTCATTTCCAAAAGTTGGTTCAGTTCAGGCTACTCAGAAATTGCAGCTTGTTCATAGTGTTGTCTATGGTCCTATGTAGGCACCCTCTTTTGGAAACTATCTTTACTTCGTGACTTTCATCAATGATTTTTCCAGGCATGCATGGGTATATCCATTGAAAGCAAAGTCCGAAGTATTTATGTGCTTCAAATAGTTTTTTGTTTTGGCAAAAAATATGTCAACATGTAAAATGGGCACCCTTCATTCTGATCCAGGGGGGAATATATGTCTTTTGACTTTAATGCATTTCTCGCTGAATGAGGGATAAAACATTAGTGTATAGTGTTGTATACGCCTCAAAAAAATGGAGTTTTTGAACGGAAGAACAAGTCGCTCATGGAGATGGCAAGGTGTATGGTCAAGAGTCAGGCTTTACCACATAGTTTCTAGCTTGAGGCTATCATGTGTGCAACATATGTACTTAACAAGTGTCCCACTAAAGCACTGTAGTCTATCACTCCATATGAAGCTTGGCATGGTCGCAAGCCATCTGTTGCTCATCTGCATGTTTTTGGTTGTCCGGCGTATGCATTAGTGCCTAAAAAACATCGCAAGAAATTGGATTATAAAGTAGTAAAATGTATTTTTGTTGGGTACAGTTCTGAAAGAAAAGGCTATCGTCTGTATCGTCCACAGACTAAACACATTTTGGTTAGTTGTGATGTTGTTTTTATGGAAGATGCTATTCAACCTTTACTTTCATATACAAAAGAGACATGTGTTAGCTCCAAAGACATGTATAATACTTTGCTGCCTCTTTTTACAGGTGAACAGTCTAGTGCTGGTCCTAATGAGGCAACTTCTCAACATTTGCAGGTTTCATGTGATGATGCAAATCATTCCATTTCTGATGCAGATTTACATGGTGCACTTGTTGATGAGAGAGCTCATATTGACGAGGCAAAAATTGTTCCAAAATGGTTGGTACACGTTGTGCGTGACAATAAATTAGATGCACCTCTATCATATTATACTTGTTCAGGCTCGCATAGTGCCTCTTTTGCATCGGATTGCTATGTTATGGCTGCGTCTAGTGTCTGTGATGAGAATGCGCTTGCTCCATTTGATGAAGCACAAAATTCCAAAAATTGGATGGTTGCTATGAAATGAGAATATGATGCTATCATGAAAAATGGTAGATGGTCTTTATGTGACTTGCCTCTTGGCAAGAAGGCCATTGGCACTAAGTGGGTATACAAGCTAAAGTGTAAGCCTAATGGAACAATTGACAAGTATAAGGCTAGGCTTGTTACAAAGGGTTATGCGCAAGAAAGAGGCATTGATTTTGATGAGACCTTTGCACCTACATGCTGAATGACTACTGTTCGTAGCATTTGTGCACTTGCAACCCATCATGATTGGAATGTACATGAGTTGGACATTAGAAATGCATTTTTGAATGGTGACTTGCATGAAGAAGTGTATGTTTTTCAGCCCCATGGCTTTGTGCAGAAAGGGCATGAAAACCAGGTGTTCAAGCTGAAAAAGGCTTTATATGGTTTGAAATAAGCACCACGTGCTTGGTATGAAAAGATACATGCGTATTTGATTGCAGATGGTTTTGAGAACACTCCAATTGAGAGCACCTTATACATTAAGTGTCCAAATGATGTGCTTCAGATCATTGTGGTCTATGTTGATGACATGTTGCTCACTGGTCCTATTGAGAAGCATATTCCTGATTTTAATGGTGATTTGCATGCCTCATTTGAGATGTCAGATTTGGGGAACTTGCATCATTATTTGGGCATTCAGTTTATGCAAGTTGATGGCGGAATAGCTTTGTGTCAAACAAAATATATTGACACATTATTGCAGCATTTTGGTCTTGAGGATTGTAAATCTATTGCCACTCCTATGGAGACATGTTTACAGTTGACTCTTCATGATGCTAGAGATGCATTTGATGCTATTCTCTATCAGCAAGTTCTTGGATGCTTGATTTACTTATGCATTACTCAGCCAGATATTCAGTTTGCTATCTCACATATGAGTAGGTTTATGCATTGCCCAAGTGTCAAGCATTGGCAAGCAGTTAAGCGCATCTTTTGCTACTTGAGTGGTACCTAGCTATTTGGATTGTTTTATCTCAAGGGGGGATCACTACTTCCAGATTTGCATGCTTTTTCTGACAGTGACTAGATTGGTTTCTATGACACTCGTGTGTCCACTAATGGATTTTGCTTCATGCTTGGTAGCTCATGTATATCTTGGTTGAGCAAGAAGTAGGCTACTGTGGCCACTTCTAGTTGTGAGGCTGAGTATAGGGTAGCTTTCACAACGATTGTTGAGTGTGTGTGGCTCAGACACCTTATGGCTGATTTGGGTGTTGGTCAATCTTCTGCCACCACCATCTTCACTGATAGTCAGAGCACATTGGCAGTTGTGAGGAACCATGTGTTCCATGCTTGCACTAAGCACATTGAGGTACATCATCATTATGTCAAGGAGAGGTTCTTTGTTGGAGAGATCAGCTTGGCATATGTGCCCATGTAGGATAACATTGCATACCTTTTGACGAGGGCTCTGCCAAAGGAGAAATTTGAAGCTTTCCGCAAAGCTTTGGGCTTACTTCCTTTTGTGGATTGATTCCACATAGCTTGGCACTTCCTTATACATGAGTTCCAACTCCTTGTTCATCGCATCACTCCCAGGGAGGATTTGTTGATATATTTAGGTAGTGATGTGTGTGAACACACTAGGACCACTGCGGCACTTTTTTCCTTTAGGAGGTCTTTTCCCCTAGCTTGTATATATGCCTATTGCCCTAACGGGTCACTTATCTTTGTACATTCTAGTGGTAATACCTTCAGTATTGTGTGTTATGCTCCAAGCTTCTCCTTCTTCCTTGTTATGTTGGCGTGCTTTCGCAGACGTCTAACTCCAATACAAGGATCATTCTCTTCAATAAAGTATCATATGAGAACATAGGAGACTACAGGATTATCTTGAGAAGCATGAGAAGCAGTATAACTTAGTGTCAAACATCACTTGAAAAAAATGATGGAGCATACATTGCTTACACATTTCAGAAACCAATTAAAAGGGATCCATGAGATGGGTTTCAAGAGGAAGCATCAATGCGCGCTTATAGTATCAAGTGATTAATTAGACATATGCATTAGCTTTATGACATAGAGTAAAGATCCCATTAGAAATTGGAATACTCAAATGTATAAGTGGATCACAAAAAAATCAAAGATATAGATGGGGACTATCAATAAAGATGGTGGTGGCTGAAGGCTAACCAACACTCGAATCAACCAAAAGGCATATGATCTAGACACACTCAATAGTCATTGTGAAGGCTTCCTATACTCAACCTCATAGCTAGAAGTGTCTACACTAGGCCCCTTCTTGCTCAACCAAGATATGCATGAGCTACCAAGCATGAAGCAAAAAGCATTGGTGGATACACAAGTGTCATAGCAACCAGTCGAGTCTACGAAAAAACAAGCATGCAAATCTAGCAATAATGATCCCTCTTGGGATAAAACAGTCCAAGTGGTCAGGTACCACTCAACTAGCAAAAGATGTGCTTATTTCCTACCAATGCTTGACACCTAGGCAATGCATAAACCTTCTTATTTGAGAGACATTGAACTAAATATCAAGCTGATTCATGCATAAGTAAATCAAGCATCTAACAGTCTGCTAATAGAGAGCAACATCAAACGCATCTTCAACATCATGAAGACTCAATCGTAAACCCGTTCCATGGGAGTGGAAATAGGTTTGTAATCTTCAAAAGGACAAAATGCTGCAATAATGTGTCAATACATTTTGTTTGACACAAAGCAATTCTCCCATCTTGTAGGAACTAAATGCCCAAATAATAACGTGAATGTCCCAAATCCAAAGGGGCATGTATAAATCATCCTTAAACTCAGTAATATGCTTCTCATTAGGACAAGTGAGTAGCACATCATCAACATATACAACAATGTTCAGAAGTACATCATCTCCATGCTTAGCATATAGGGTGCTTTGAGCTAGACATTTTCAAAACCATGTGCCAACAAGTAGGCATGTATCTTCCCTTATGCCAAGCATTTAGTGCTTGATTCAAACCATATAATGCCTTTTTCACTTCAGCATGTGGGAGCAAAGGTCTTATCAAAATCAATGCCTCTCTCTTGAGCATAACCTTTGAGAAAAAGTCTAGCTGTATACTAGTTAGTTGTTCCACCAAGCATATGTTTCAACTTGTATACCAATTTAGTGTCAATTGCCTTTTTTCCTGGAGGAAAATCACATAAATACCAAGTATGATAACATTGTAGCCATCCAATCTTTTGAATTTTGTGCTTTATCAAAAGAAACATGCTCATTCTCATTAGAAAGACTAGAGGTAATCATTGCATAACAATTTGATGCAAAGGAAGCACTACAAGAGCCTGAACAAGTATGATATGACAAAGGTACATTGTCACTCTAGCACAATGATGACAGTCAACGTGAGGAGATCCACCTCATAATTGTCAATCTAAGGAGACATGAAGATGGTATGATGACCATGAGCAAGTGAGAGTACAAGTGTGAGAGTGAGAAGCACACCAACATGCATATACATACACACACACACACACACACAACAAGACAAAGAGATGGAGCAATGGAATCTTTGATTAGCAAAAATCAAGTTTACAATGTGCCTAATTCACTTCATTTCCCAACAATCCATCCCACAAAATGAGCTCTCTAGCTCCTTTTATAGTTTTTGACTAGTTTTGGGCTTGTTCAGACCTAGTGTTTGACCTAATTAAAAATTAGGTTCCTAAGCTATTTTGGAGGCTCAAACATGCTCTAAAAATTATGAAAATTTGGTATATACATAGATCTAGCACCAGCTTGAGGAATCCTCTTGTTGAACAAAATGGAGCTGGAATTATCAAATACAGGATTTACAATGTAATTGAGTGATGAAAATCACTATTGATAATTGTTTGATTTGAAAAAAGAATTGCTTGGCATATTCGCCAGATCTATGTTGACTTCCTTGTTGATTGGTTCTAAATTTTCCTTCCCTCTGTCTCGATTCTCTTTGACTCGACTCCCTCATGCTTCCTTATCTTGTCGCACCTCCTAGATTGTCCTGGCTACTGCCAACAACCCCCCTCTCTCACATCTATCATCTCTGACAGACCTTTGTGGTAAAGGGCATGAGATGTAATCATATTAGGGGAAAAAATGAATCCTGCATGGGACTTTTAGATTAGGGAGTAATTGGGAATGGACCAATGAGAAGAGGGTGGTGGACATATGCTAGGCATAGGCTTCTCTTGTTTTTGTGTGGTCAAAGAGACAGTCTAGTCCCTTAATCATATGCTAGGCAAGGCTTCCCTTGTTTTTGTATGGTCAAAGAAGAGAAAACCGGCTAGAACTCATGGTTTTTCTTATTTAAATGGTTTTGAAATCCTTGCAAATGCATTATAGCCCTTGGATTCTCTCAAAGATCCAAAGGATGAGGTTGAATCGCAAAATTCAATGCATCCTTCCATTTGGACCCTTGGATTGGGGAGGTTTTCAATGACTAAGATTTGAAAGAGCATAAAAAAGGTGCCTTTCAACAAGGGCCATTGGATCATGCATCATATCGGATGGCTCAAGCCATTTTTTGGAGACAAAAGGCGCTTTCAATGTGGTTCATTGGATCTATTAGAGATCTATTGGTGGTATTGATCCCCCATAGATCAAGGTACCTTTGTTCCTTTGCCCTTGGATGAAGCCATAATCTAATGGCCTAGAAGCACATTTGAAAATATTTCAGCCCCAATTGCGCTTGTCCATTGGATGAAGGCCACATCCAATGGATCCAATTGATGCACAAAACTAAATCAGCCCCAAATCTGGACTACCCTTGGATGAGAGTGGATCCAATGGCTAGAAAAGGAGCAGAGAGTGAGCGAAAAGCCTATGCAAGTACTTCCAAACTCCCACAATCTGACATCATTCTCTCTTTAGATTTGTATATATCTCAATCTTAGCCATTGAACTCAAGGATCCAAGGCTCCATAAAATCCCAAACTTAGCCATTCAAATATAAAAGCTATAAAGCTATATTTTATATGAGAGTACCACTAGTGGCTTTCTATGCCACATTAATTTCCCTAATTAAGCATTTTAATCTGTAAAAATTAGGAATCCTTACAAAGCCCATACAGGGCTCATTTTTTCCCCTAATCTTAGTATTGCATCACATCAGCAGCGAGTTCGTGCTCTTTGAGTTGGAGGCCACGTGCTACATCCGTCATTAAATTGTTCCAATCTAGAAAATCTAGAACATCCGAATGTGGCATGCATAATGGATCTGCATGGAGGGAATGTTCTACTTCAAAAAGATGCAAAAGATGTTTAGTCTGGGAATGAAAATTTTGAAATGATATTCCCAAAATCTAATTGAGAAAATTTCCTCAAATGTATGCTTATAACAAGGAGGCATATACTTGATTCCAACATGCCAAACATAGATGGTGTTGACAGAAGGAGTTCTACTCATATCATAAACCAAGCTGAGGTTCCCTTCATTGAAGCCCACAACTGAGATGTATGGAGGCTTCACATGTCTGAATGTTTTGAACACCACTGTCATGAGTTCGAATATATTCATAGACATTTTTGCAATGATGTCAGGTACATTCTTGAATCATGGTGTCCAATGGTGTATCATTGAGATCATGTATGCAATAGTAGGTGTCCCTTTCAACAGAGGGAAGTAGGGGTAATTTATCGAGTTGGAGCAACCTTTGATAGTGTTTACCTTGACCACAAACTCTAGCCATGTTCATCAGTGGGCTACTAGGCAGTAGCATGGATTGTACTTCATGTATAAAGGTGCATTGGACCATGTGTGCATCATCTCTGGGTATGTTTCTAGTAATCTTGCACCAGTTTGGTTGAAAAATTGTTCCTTTGCATGCTCTCTCTGGGAGGTCCTTTGGATTAAACTGGGTTGCAAATGTGGGTTTTTCCCCAATCACCCTTTTAATCTCTATTTCATAGTTAGTGAGAAGTACAAATTAGAGAACATACTATAGCTCGGATGTAGTGATGAGTCGTCTATGGGACAACTTCTGGAAATACTCTGACTTCATTACAATCTCTTCGAGATTTGATAATGATTGAATTTGTATAGGTAGCCAATCATCATGTGTTTTTTCTATTTCCTCTACATGCTTGAGCCATTGAGGTACTTCAGTCTCCAATGTGTCTTGACCTTCTTTTATCACATGCCCCCTTGGTAGTAGCTATGCCTCATAGGTGTCTTCCAATGTCTCTTCTACTGAAGTCTGAACTAGCTTTTCAAGTTTCAATTCTACTAGTGGTGAGGGGAGTCATTCATAATCCATTAACTTTGCTTGCAATTCCTCTATCTGGTTTTGGAGGCTCTCAAGTTATTTAGTGTCCTATGGTAGGGGAATAGCTTTAGGTACCTATGTACTTGTGGTGGAAAATTCATACTATACTTGCATCTTATGATTGGTCTTCCTCCAATGCCATCACTCGGGCTTGTAGTCATTGAGATTCTTGCTAGAGAATGGCATTCCGAGCTTCTAACTTTTTATAGTCTTGTTGTAAGTAGTTAATGAAAGGATTGAGATGTGGTGCTGAAGGGGTAGAGGATGCGTGTATGTGCCTCAGAAGTGGAGGCCCTAGGTAGAAAAAGAGGTGCAACTGCTTGGAAGAGAGAGAGAGAGAGAGAGAGAGAGAGAGAGAGAGAGAGAGAGAGAGAGAGAGAGAGAGAGAGAGAGAGAATCGAACAGCTTTTGGAGGGGCTGAAATGATTGAGCAACCCTCAAGTCTTATTGAGTTATATTATATAGGACCTTTTTTAGGGTTGGCCAAGTTCACATTGAACTTGGCCCAAAAAATAAAGAATAAGTGACATAGCCTTTATAAATAGGCCTATATGCACGTATACACTATAAAGAGGTCATTTAGGACTTTACCCCAACAACCTCTTACTTAAAGGCATAAATGATGCCTTTAAGCTATATGACTTCAACCATCTATACACGTAGCTAATGTTGTGCTTTGGGTAAGCACTTAGTGAGAACATCTGCAAGGTTTTGTGATGTATGGACCTTAACCAAAGTGATAAGGCCATCCTAGCATACATGCTCTATGAGGCAAACCAAACTCACTACAAGACGTGCTAACCAATTGCTTCTTTGGAAGCCTCAGTGGCTCATATATATTCAGCCTCAGTAGTAGACAAAGCAACAACCTTTTGTAGTCTCCTGCACCATGATACAACACCACCTGCAAGAGTGAAAACATAGCCACTTGTGGATTTCCGTGTATCCACATCACCTGCCATGTTGGAATCATAGAATCCCTTCAGCTCTAATGGGTTCTTTCCATAACTAAGGCATTTGTTTTTAGTTCCCTTCAAATACCTCAAGATAGATTTGATTGCCTCCCAATGAGCTCTACCAGGATTAGCCATGGCTAACAACTCCCATTACATGAGCAATGTCTAGATGAGTGGAAACCATAACATATATAAGTGAACCACAAGATGATGCATATGGAACACTCTTCATGTAATTAGTTGCATCATCATCTTTGGGACAGTCATCCTTGCAAAGCTTAATATGTGGCTGCAATGGCACTCGAAAAGGCTTAGCATCAGCCACATTAAATCTATCCATCACTTTTTCAATGTACTTTTCTTGGGATAAATGCAAAGTATGTTGTTGCCTATCCCTTTTTAATCGCATACCAAGAATATGCTCAAGTTCCCCAAGGTCTTTCATTGAGAATGCAAAGTTCAAATGCTATTTTAGAGCATTCAATGTGCTCTTTTTCTTCCCAGCCAGTAGCATATCATCTATATATAGTACAAGAATAATTGGGTTGCCATCTTCATCCTTTTTAGAGTACAAAAACTAGTCTGCATGGCTTCTTTTGAACCCATGTTTGAGCATAAATGCAGCAAACTTCTTATACCATTATCTGGGGGACTATTTTAGCCCATATAAGCTCCTTACCAGCTTACATACGAGATGTTCTTTTCCAAGAATGGCATATCCTTCTTACTGTTTCGTGTACAACTCTTTGTCTAAATCACCATGCAAAAAAGCTATTTTGACATCCATTTGGAATAACTCCAAATCCAAGGCAGTTGTGAGAGCAAACAACACAAATAATGTGGTCATTTTAACCACTAGAGAGAACACCTCTTGGAAATCAATGCCCTCTTTTTGGGCATATCCCTTAGCAACCAGCCTTGCCTTATATGTACACCCACTTGTTGGGAATGGCCTTCCATCCTTTGGGCAACTCAACCAAATCCCAAGTATCATTTGCATGTAAGGTCTTTATCTCTTCCTGCATTGCTAACTCTCACTTCTTCATAGCTTTGCCTCTTTATAAGTAAGAGGCTCATCCTCATTTGATAACATAATGTGATGCATAGAGAGTTCATAACTACTCACTAACCTCCTAGGACGTGTAGATCTTCTTACCCAATGATCCACATTACCCGATAATGGATCTACATCAGGAGGTACATAAACTTCTTCATTGTTAATGGCTGTTGTACATCATTTCCAACCTTATTTTCAGCATGAATCGGTGGCTACATATGCACATCATATGGATTATCTATATTTTCAGCCATATGTGGTGCATCCCGAGGGTCTGAAATAGGCCTAACATGTGGTTGGTCTTGCTGAAATGTGACCTTTTTTATGGTCATGTTTTGAGGCGACATTGTTTTCTAGCAGCCTTGCCTCATTAAAAACAACATCTCAGCTGCATATGACCCTTTTCAACTGAGGTAGCCATATTCTATAACCCATTTCACCTTCTTCACCATATCCTATGAAGAGGCGTTTAATGGATTTGGCATCAAGTTTACTCCTCAACTCAGGCCTTATGTGTATAAAAGCTTCATAGCCAAAGATGCATAAGTGATCATATGAAGCAGGTTTTCAGGGATGTCCCCTTTCAAGGACATGTGAGGGCATTGATTGCATATATGTACTGTAGTTTTAAGAGCCTCTCCCCAGAAAACATGAGGGGGATTAGCTATGGATAACATGCATCTCACCCTCTCACAAAGTCTGATTATACCTTTCAGCAACACCATTAGAAGAGGGGCTATATGGTACAATAAGTTCTTTCTTATGCCTAATTTTTCACAAGAATTTTTGAATTCAACACTTGTGAACTCACCCCCATTATCCATACATAAACATTTCAGTTTTCCACTTGTTTGGATAGTCACAAATGCATGGAATCTCTTAAACATAGCAAATGCTTCACCTTTGATTTGAGCAACTGCACCTAAATTTTCTTGGAAAAGTCATCAACAAAAGAAATAAAGTATAAAGCACCCCCCCCATAGATTTGGTGGGCATGCTACATATATCAGAATGGAAAAGATTTAATATGCAAGACTTATGAGACACACCAGAGTAATAAGAACTTTTCACTTGCTTTGCATACTGACAATCATTACAAAAATCTAGCTTGGTGCCTTTAACATCAAGCTTCTTCAGGTTAGAAATTTTGTATAGACCCTTTTGGCTCATATGGCCAAGTCTTTTATGCCACAATTCCATATGAGAATTAATCTCAGCCCATGCAATAAATTTGCTAGACAAGGCCTTTCCATGCAAGCAATACAAAGTTCCCCTTTTCGTGCCTTTAACAATCAGTTGTGACCCTTTGGTCATCTTCCATGAGCCTCTTTCAAATAAAATGTTGTAACCATGCATATCCAATTTGCCCAACAGAGAGCAAACTCTTCTTGATTCCTGGTACATATCTCACATTATGCAGGACCAGCTCATTTGTGCCATCTATTGAAAGATGCACAATGCCAATACCTTCAATGGGACATGCATGATTATTCCCTTGGTATACATGGCCATGGATGCCTGCATGAAAAGTAACAAAACACTCCTTGATAGGAGTCACATGAAACGAAGCACCAGAATCAACAATCCATGTCTGGGATAATGCATCATTTACAGTCAATAAATCATCAATTAGATCACTTTTAGTGATCAACATGTCTTGTACATGAACATTGCAAGAGACATCAGGTGCATGAGCATCATTAGTTGATATAGTAGCACATAGAATATCTTCCATATATGAAAGCTCCTCAATAACAACACTAGAGGCAACATTGGATTTCTCCTTTTCTTTGTGGCTGTCCTGTCCATCAGGTCTTGTCTTCCTTCTTGTCCTTTCTTTTGCCTCTAGCATTCTTCTTCCTCTCAAGATCTGTCTTATAGAATTGGCATTCGGGTTTCTTATGGCCTTTCCTACCACACTGATAACAAGTCACATCAGTACCCTGCTTCTTGCTGGAGCTGCCCCTTTCTTTGTTTTTGCTCTTACTCCTCTGTGAATAAGAGCCTTTCTTCTCTAATTTTCCTATGAACATATTTGCATAAGTGCCTCCTTCACCACTTGCTTTTGTCCTGATTTCTTCATTCAATGTAGAACCCTCACACCATCAAAAGTAAGATTGGGGTTATTTGATAATGAGACCACCAATATCTCCTAAGAATCAGGAAGTGTCATAAGCAGAAAAAATGCTTTCAACTTATCATCAAAGGGAGGCATCCCTGAGTCCTACAACTGTGATAGAGTACCTGTAAAATGAGACAAGTGTTCTGCAGCACTCTTGGACTCATCCAATTCAAGGTGGCCTCTTGAACTATAGTCGCTTTGTGTTCGGATATGGATGTCCTTATGTTCTTACTCGAGCACGGTTGTGTCTTGACTCATCGTCGATCATAATGAGGTGTCAATTTCTGCAACATGGTATGGATAGCTTCAGTCCCTCCTAAGGTCTCTCTCAGAATTTGGAAGGTCTCAATGAATTGGGGGTCCACTCCTCCTTCACTAGGATATGATTAATTAGTTCTTTTTGCATGCTAAATGAAATGTAATGTTGCTCTTGTACACTCATCATGGTTTCATATAATCTTTATAGTTGTGCAGTATATGCTAGGGCATCTTCAATTTCTCTACCTTCTTGTTGGTCATCATGTTCTTCGTCATCATGATCCTCGTCCTCTTCCTCTTCTTCTTCACTTACATGTCCTTGCTGTCCTTCTTCGTGTTGCTGCTGATGGTCACACTCCCCTTCTTCTTTAGACTCCAGATTCACATCTTGGAGAATTTGTTCAAGGTCTTCATTATTAAGCTCTTCCAAACAAATTCCTCTAGGGAATTCTAAATTGGATGCTAGAGGGGGAAAAATCAAGTTAGGTCCATCTATACTTCTTTGTGGTATTATGAGTGTGAACGATCGTACTACCCTTTGTGGTGCAGGAGTTATATCTGGAGTCAATGTGGCTCCTCTAGGTTGAGTGCATGGTATGGATCCCCTCATCTTCTTTGATGGTGGTGCAAGGGATTTCTTGCTCTTAAACTGTTTGACTCTGTTCCAAGGTAGTGCTCATTGAAGGGGTATGTCATAAGCTAGACATCTATTGGTAATCCTTGTAAGAGCACAACATCCATGAAACACGATCTGTCGTGGCCATTGCTCGTGAGCTTGGTGGATTTGATCAATAATCTAGTGCTACAAGTTGATGGTCATGTTTTTTGTATCTGCTAAACACAAACTGGACCATACTTTCTTGTGAGGAAATGTGAATTGATCTTTCCCCGGGAAGGCAAAATGTTGCATGCACATCTGTAGGTGGACTTTGATGTTAGGTGTCATAGCCTCCATATCCTTAAGTTTTGTGAGATTCCTAGTCTACATGTTGTCGAGAACCAAACCTTTGTTCTTAGTGGGGATGTGCATACCCCACATATCTAAGGCTTCACGTACTAAGTTGTTGGTCAAGAGAAATCATTTTAACTTTTTGCCATGCACTAAGGATGGAATCACAAAAGTATTGGATGATGTGGGGTCCTTGTTGGGCATCAGAGAGTTGATGAGATAGTATCAATGCATAAAGTCGGGCTTTGGACGCTTGGCATTGAAATACTCTGCCACACTCACTTTCTTCTAGACTAGACATAGCTTCATTGAGTTCTGCATACATTCAAATTCTCTTCTAAAAAAGTGGTACATTTGCCATATATTTTTGTACTCGATCTTCACTTCCCAAATAAAAGATCCTTCCCCGAAGGGTCTTGCCACTTCACTAGACTACTGTGAATTCTTGCTAACCTGAGTTGTATGGCCCATTTGTGGATCTTGAATGGGGACAATCTATAATTCCCTCATATCCTCTGGTCATTCCTTAATTTCATCTAATATGGGCAAGCTCTCTATATCTATGGTTTGCTACATAGTACCTGCCTGTGAACTAGTGCCTATTGCTTCTGCCATAGTGCTAGTGATTGTTGTTGCTTTTGAATCTACTAAAAGAAGAAGATCATATTAGTATTGCATTGGAAATGAGATGATACCTTGTCCCCTTTACAATAACAACATGATGTTTGTACTATTAGTGAGTTAGTGAAGGTGATGTGTTGTATGAAAGTGAGTGTGTGTTAGAAGGTTAGGAGATGTTCCTAGATGCATACTCTTGATGTGCAATTTACTCAAAATGCATCTATACTTTTGAAAGGATATTTACACTGTTGGGCCAGGTAGTTTATTACAAGATTTGACTTTCCACACTTCCCTTATGGGATTACAAATTTTTCCATTAATGACATTTGAGGGTGTACGATGTATCCTTACTTGGATATGGGATTTTTTGGTTACCCATGTCCAAGTAACTCTAGGTGTAGTTTTACATATTGATGTGGAGATAATAGATTTCATCTTAGATGTTGGTGGGGTGAGTGCCCGTGAGCACTCCTTTAAACTTAGGAGTTTACGTGCAACTACTTGAGCATGTACGCAGGTTTTAGACACCCATATTTGTCTAGAATTGGGCCCAACCTTCATCAAACACTTAGGGATCCAAATAGAAATGATTCACTGAGGTTGGCTCTTGGAATATCTGGCTATTGTTTCTTTGATTGCATCATTCGTTTGGTACATACTTGCAGTCCTCCTAATGGAGCAGATGGTTGCTCGGTCTTGTGCCTCTGGATATGCTTTACTCCATGAGTCATTGTGTTTCAAATCGGTTTCAAAGTGTGAGGTTCAATTGT
Source organism: Ceratopteris richardii (assembly GCA_020310875.1). Taxonomy (NCBI): domain Eukaryota; kingdom Viridiplantae; phylum Streptophyta; class Polypodiopsida; order Polypodiales; family Pteridaceae; genus Ceratopteris; species Ceratopteris richardii. Next base: position 54,466,934 of record CM035407.1, on the reverse strand, counting down.
TTGCTCCATCTGCTTCTTGGGTTTCCTTGTTTGTTTTACCTCGAACATCTTTGGAAAAGAAGGGAGTTCCATCTTAGCTTCTGCTACTCCTTCATGAGTTGCAACGTTCTACATCATAGAACTTTGGACAAGAATAACATCTTTATCTTCATGGGTAATCCTAGAACTCGCTATTCGATTGTAGTACACTGTTGGTTCACACGAACATGAAGAAGTCTGCTTCTTAGGTTTAAATTGACCAAATGTTCATGGATCCAATCTTGACCCAAGATAAGAGGTTCCGTGAGGTCCTCATCCTGACATACTAGCACTTTAACTATCATATGTGTTGGAACAACAAGCTTGCATCATGCTTGAGTTGGATATGTTGTACATCATTTGGATGGTGTGGCACCATCTACCATATTTATGTACCTTGAAGAATAGCACTTATGTGCACATATTTTCTTTGTATTAATTGGTTGATTACTTATGATCATTTATTGTAAGGTTCAAGCTATTTACTTTGTAAAAGGAAAGAGTAAAAGGCCTAAAAACTACAAGTTAGAAGTGGTTGGGTTTGATTCTCAATCAATCAATAAAAAAATAGATTTGACTTTAACTTTCTCTTTTCCTAGATTATAAGAAAAGTTCCAATCAATCTAAACTACCTAATCTGCCTGATTTTGAATTCAAATTCATAAAAAAAAGGTATGATCATATCCTCAAGATTCTTTAGATTCCAAAACATTTGTATATTAAGTAGATTGTTGATTTGAAGAAATCCATATACTCTTTGATCATTGCTTGGTGCCATTTCTCTTCTCTACTCCTTCCTTAGAGTCAGTCAACTTGCAGAGATTGTTGCTCTCTCTAGAGAGCTCCAAATCAAGTGTTTAAGTACTCATTATAAAGATATAACTGTCTAGTTTATGTGTTAATTTTTTCAAGTCATTTGGTTCATTGCTTTTAGAGAAATTGGAGTTTTGCAGTCTCGAGGTCATTCTCTCCACATCCTTGAAAAATTGGGTTAAACACCCAATCATTGTTAATGTGATTGCTCCTTCATTGGTTGTTATAAATTAGGGATTTTATGCATTTTAGCGAGCCAACCCTATTTATGACGCTCCCTTAAGAGGAATTTTTCCAATTATTATTGTGTTGGCTGCTCTCAGTGTTTGAAATCACAACTTCCATCCATTTTTAAAAGGTTTTCGTGAGCTAGTCAAGGTGCAAGTTATCTGTTTTTGCATCAACTTGTTCTTGTTGATGTTTCAAAGTACCTATTGGGTTTTGTTAAATTAACCACAAGGCTATGAGGTCTACTTTACATATCCAAAGGGCTAGGGCTGGTCCTATGCTGGTTTTCTAGAGCAATTTCACCACTTGGCAACTCAAATTTCCTAGCCTCTCCAAGCTTCTCCAACTTCTTTCGATATGGACATCTTGAATGGAGATGGGAAGCTCACACTCACCCATGCAAGGGATTTCCACACCTCCCAATACTATGAGATAAGCTTCAATAGGATGGATGGTTAACTGCAGGTCTCGACAATAAGAAACTGTAACTGCAATAGTAGCTACACCTCAGTCAATCAAGGTTCTTATCATCTTCTCATTCTTTCCCTATCCTACTTCTAAGGTTAGAAAAGGATGTCTCTCAATTAGGGGTAACACTTTTCATTTGACACCATGTGATATCTTTGTGCCTCATGAACACATTGCCTAGGCTGATCTCTACCTTGTCTTCTCAACTTCATACATCGGATGCATTTTAAGGCTTTTGCCTAAGCTTGTTCTCGAATTCATCTTTCTTCTTGTTTTCGCTTCTTTGTTGTGTTGAGTTGACTCAACATTTCTTCTATTAGGGGTTCTTGATATAATTTCACTCTACCTCCACTAATGTAACTTGGTAGTATATCGCGCTCTAGAGTGGCTAGTTGGATAGCTCCACTTGTTGAGATTTTGTTGATTATCATGGGTTCATAGCCACACTTTTCTAATGTCTTAGCATGCTACTTCAATGTATATCAAGAATAAGTCTCTTGCCTTCAAGCCCTTATCCTTTACATATGCATCAAAGTAATCTTTTTGTATTTTTTTAGTTGCATAGATCCTAGTAGGTCCCCTCAATCGAGTTTCTCCTAATCGTTCTAAATCGAAGATTCTAAAAGATAGCTTGTGGCTTGTCCATTGATACTCATATGCTACCTTCAAAGTGGGTATCAAGAAATCTAAGGGCAACACTGTATTTTGACCAAACACCATTTGAAAGGGTGTGGCATTGAGTACCATTTTATAGGCCACTCTATAAGCCCAAACATCATGATGCAACTGTTTGTCCCAATCAAAGCATTTATTGTTCACCAACTTAGTTAGAACAATGCATAGGATCTTGTTCATGCTTTTGCCTTTTCCATTTCCTTGTAGGTGGTTCAAGGCCGACTTTTTGTGAATAAACATGAATTCTTGTGAATAACCATGAATTAGTGTAACAAGTATTCAATGACCTCATTCAAGAAGTGGGTACCATAGTCATTGACTAATTTCATTGGAAAACCATATCTTCTAAATACATTCTCAAATAGAAACTTGACTCTAGTTTGCACATGATTCTTCCTAGTGGCTTTCACTTCTATCCATTTGGTTAGATAATCATTTGCCACAATAATGTACTCAACATTGAACTCTTGGCTGGGGGATTAATAGGACCAACAAATTCTATTCCCGATTTGGAGAATGCACCTCCTGCCATCATGGGTCTTAATGGCATCTCCTCCTTACATATTAGATATTGAGTTTGCTGACAAATGTCGCACCACTCCACATAGGTATGACCATCCATGTGAAGGGTTGGTCACCAAAGTCCTACAAATAGTATTGCTTTGATCACCCTATCCGATCCAAACTATCCACCTGCTACACCTTGGTGTGTAGTTTCTAAGATCTTAAGATAGTCACTTTCATGGACACACAGCCTCAGATACCCATCTCTTTCGCATATGTATAGTTTAGCTTCGATGAGAGTGTAGTCTAAGGCTTCCTATTCTAAACTTTGTCGCCTGCCTAACGTCATCTCTTAAAGGGAAACTTTCTTCTTTAGAAAGTCGATCAAAGGACTGCCTAGTCCGGCATTATGGATACTTGATATACAATACAATGTTGTTGATATATTTAGGTAGTGATGTGTGTGAACACACTAGGACCGCCGGGGCACTTTTTTCCCTCTTTAGGAGGTTTTTTTCCCCCGGCTTGTATATACGCCTATTGCCCTAATGGGCTACTTATCTTTGTACATTCTCTAGTAATACATTCAGTATTGTGTGTTTGTGCTCTAAGCTTCTTCTTCTTCCTTGTGCTGTTTGCGTGCTTCCGCAGACGTCTAACTCCAACAATTGGTATTAGAGCAGGTCGTTGCTTCATCTAGGGCGCCTTCGACACTCCTCCGTTTGCAGTCTCACAATCGCACGAATTTTGGCGAGCATACTCAGTGTGTTTTCGAGATCAAAACGACTTCGCTCTATGGTGCCGAAATCGCGATCTGAGTTGTTTCGGCCTCCGAACACACTATCGCAGTGCTTGTGCAGGCTATTTCGTCTTTTTGTGCCAAAGGTATATGCCAGTTTCTGTTTGCTAGTTTAAGCGTCTAGCAGAACTCGTCTAGGAAATTCTGTTAAACTTTTTGAGATACAGTCAATTTTCTGCATCAAGGTATTTTAGTCACCGGCCATGGCTGAAAGCAGTGATGTATTCCGTATGTTGGCTATTGAGGATAAGTTGGATGGTACCAACTACCCATTATGGGCTTATATGATGTGACATGTTTTGGTTGCAAAAGGATTGTGGAACATTGTGCAGGGTGTTGAAAGACGTCCTGTTACACCTGTAACGACAGGTACTACAAATACAGGTGCTGGAGCTGATGAAGATGGTGTCGAAGATGATATTCCGCAAATTCTTGTTCGTGCTGCTGTTTTTGTTGCACTTACTGCAGAGCAGATTCGTTGGGATGGCAAAGATGCCCATGCACATGCATTGATAGCTTTGTCTGTCAAACGTGCCATTATTCCTCATATTCGCTCTTGTAGAACAGCTAGGGATGCTTGGGATACACTTACCACATTGTACCAAGCTAGGAATGAGGCTCGTGTTGCTTACCTCCGAAACCAGTTGGAGAGTGAGCACATGAATGAAGGTGATTCTATGGACAGTTTCCTAATGAAGATCAAAGATTTGAAGGAACAATTGATTTCTGCTGATGAGGTTATACCAGATAGCTCACTTGTGCAGATTGTTCTGAATGGTCTTCCTGATTCATATCAGAGTTTTGCTACTACTCTTCGGTTGATGATGAAAGGCAATCTGAATGCCTTATCATTTGAGGAGTTAGTCTCTGTTTTGTTGCAGGAAGATCAGTCCAGACAGAACAGGTCCATTATGCGTGTTGCAGATCAAGCTTTCCTGGCTAGTCAGAAGGGGAAAGGAAAATGGAGCTCTTCTACTAGTAAGTAGAAATCTACAAATGCTGCACATTCGAAGAACCAGGATAAAGATGAGAAGAAATCAGAAAAGCAGAAATTGTTTTGCAAGTACTGTAAAAGGAATGATCATATCATAAAGAACTGTCCAAAACTGGCTGCAAACGAGGCAAAGAAAAAGGAGGCTGGAATGGTTGTTGTAGAAGCCTCTACACCAAAAACAGAGTCTGCTAATCTTGTGCAGGAAGAAGAATGGGCGTTTACTACTGTTTGCAGTTTTGATCCATCTTCTCATGAGCAGTGCATGTCTGTAGTGGACTCATATGTTTGGTACTTTGACAGTGGGGCGACCAAACATATTACCTCGCAGCGCAGTTCCTTCTCTTCACTCGAGCCTGCCCCTATAGGGAATACTGTCACATGCGCCAACAACTCCTCTTATCCTGTTATGGGAGTTGGTAAGATCATTCTTACTACTACTGATGGTAGTTCTTTCACCTTGTCAGATGCTTTATTTGTGCCAGGGATCAAGAAGAATCTGTTATCAGTTTCTGCATTAGCCAAGATTGGCTTGGTTGTGAAATTTGTTGATGATAGGTGTACAGTTCATGATCTATCAAATGGTGATGTGATTATTGCTTCTGGAATTTTATGTCGTGGGCTGTATAAGCTCATAGAATATGAAAGATATGTGAATGATTCGGCATGTGGAGTTCATGATTCTCAGGCTATGTCAGATGCAAAGCTTTGGCATGCACGCTTTGGTCATCTGAATTTTGCTAGTTTGCTACGCCTACAGAAATTTGATATGGTGTCTTCTTTGCCCAAGCTTGAGGCACCTGGAAAACATGTATGTGAAGGCTGTATTTTGGGCAAAATGCAGCGTTCCTCCTTTCCAAAAGATGGTTCAGTTCGAGCTACACAGAAATTGCAGCTTGTACATAGTGATGTCTGTGGTCCTATGCAGACACCCTCTTTTGGGAATTACCTTTACTTCGTGACTTTCATTGATGATTTTCCAGGCATGCATGGGTATATCCACTCAAAGCAAAGTCCAAAGTGTTCATGTGCTTTAAACAATTTTTGGTTTTGGCTGAAAATCTGTCAGCATGTAAAATGGGCACCCTCCGTTCTGATCGAGGGGGGGAATATATGTCTTCTGATTTTAATGCATTTATGGCTGAACGTGGGATAAAACACCAGTGTATAGTGCTGTATACACCTCAACAGAATGGAGTTTCTGAACGAAAGAACAGGTCACTCATGGAGATGGCGAGGTGCATGGTCAAGAGTCAGGCTTTACCACATAGTTTCTGGCTTGAGGCTGTCATGTGTGCAGCATATGTACTGAACAGGTGTCCCACTAAAGCGCTGCAGTCTATCACTCCATATGAGGCTTGGTATGACCGCAAGCCATCTGTTGCTCATCTGCGTGTTTTTGGTTGTTTGGCATATGCATTAGTGCTTGAACGACATCGCAGAAAATTGGATGATAAGGCAATAAAATGTATTTTTGTTGGGTACAGTTCTGAAAGTAAAGGCTATCGTCTGTATCATCCACAGACTAAACGCATTCTGGTTAGCCGTGATGTTGTCTTTGTGGAAGATGCTATTCAGCCATTGCTTTCATGTACTAAGGAGACATCTGTTAGCTCCAAAGACATGTATGATACTTTGATGCCTCTTTTTATAGGTGGACAGTCTAGTGCTGGTCCTAATGAGGCAACTTCTCAGCCTTTGCAAGTTTCATATGATGATGCAGATCATTCTATTTCTGATGCAGATTTACATGATGCACTTGTTGATGAGAGAGCTGATATTGAGAAGGAAAAAACTATGCCAAAATGGCTGGTGCAGATTTTGCGTGATAGCAAATTAGATGCACCTTTGTCATATCGTACTCGTTCAGGCTCTCAGAGTGCCTCCTTTGCATCAGATTGCTATGCTATGGCTGCATCTAGTCTCTGTGATGAGAATGAGCCTGTTTCTTTTGATGAAGCAGAGAATTCAGAAAATTGGATGGCTGCTATGTAATTTGAATATGATGCTATAATGAAGAATGGTACATGGTCTTTATGTGACTTGCCTCCTGGCAAGAAGGCCATTGGCACTAAGTGGGTATACAAGCTGAGGCGTAAACCTGATGGTACAGTTGACAGGTATAAGGCTAGGCTTGTTGCAAAGGGTTATGCGCAAGAAAGAGGCATTGATTTTGATGAGACCTTTGGACCTACATGCCGTATGACTAATGTTCGGAGCATTTGTGCACTTGCAGCCCATCATGGTTGGAATGTACATCAGTTGGACATTAAAACAACATTTCTAAATGGTGACTTGCATGAAGAAGTGTATGTTTTTCAGCCCCGTGGCTTTGTGCAGAAAGGGCATGAAAACTAGGTGTGCAGGTTAAAGAAGGCATTATATGGTTTAAAGCAAGCACCACATGCTTGGTATGAGAAGATACATGCCTATCTGGTTGCACATGATTTTGAGAACAATCCAACTGAAAGCACCTTTTATGTTAAGCATGCTAATGATGTGCTTGTGATCATTGTTGTCTATGTTGATGACATGCTGCTCACTCGTCCTATTGAGAAGCATATTGCTGATTTCAAGGCTGATTTGCATGCCTCATTTGAGATGTCTGATTTGGGGCATTTGCATCACTATTTGGGCATTCAGTTTATGCAAGTTGATGGTGAAATGGCTTTGTGTCAAACAAAATATATTGACACATTATTGCAGCGTTTTGGCCTTGAAGACTGTAAGCCTATTGCCACTCCTATGGAGATAGGTTTACGATTGAGTCTTCATGATGCTGGAGATGCATTTGCTGCTGTTCTCTATCAGCAGGCTGTTGTATGCTTGATTTGCTTATGCATTACTCGGCCAGATATTTAGTTTGCTGTCTCACAGATGAGCAGGTTTTAGCATTGCCTAGGAGTCACACATTGGAAGGCGGTTAAGCGCATCTTTCGCTACTTGAGTGGTACTCGGCTACTTGGGTTGTTTTATCCCAAGGGCGGATCACTACCGCCAGATTTGCATGCTTTTTCTGACTCAGATTGGGCTGGTTGCTATGACACTCGTGTGTCCACCAGTGGTTTTTGCTTCATGCTTGGTAGCTCATGTATATCTTGGTTGAGCAAGACGTAGCCTACTGTGGCCACTTCCAGTTGTGAGGCTGAGTATAGGGAAGCTTTCACAGCGACTGCTGAGTGTGTGTGGCTCAGACGCCTTATGGCTGATTTGGGTGTTGGCCAGTCTTCTGCCACCACCATCTTCACTGACAATCAGAGCGCATTGGCAGTTGCGAGGAACCCTGTGTTCCATGCTCGCACTAAGCACATTGAGGTGTGTAGCTCAGTGATGAGTAGCACCTCCTTTAATGTCAATCCGGGAAGACGTGAGGATGGTATGAAGACCTCGAGCAAGTGGAAGCACAAGTGCGTGAGTGAGAAGCACACCAACATGCACACACATACACACACACGCGCTCACACAGCAAGACAAAGAGTGAGGAGCAATGGAGTTCTTTAGATTACTTTCACAAAGCTCTTACAAGTTCGTTTCAATTACAATCTAACCTCAAAAATGAGCTCTCTAGCTCTTTTTATAGTTTTTGACTAGCTTTGGCCCTGTCCAGACCTAGTGTCCGGCCTAGTTAAAAATTAGGTTCCAGGGCTTATTTGAGGGCTTAAACGGAGTCTAAAAAATACGAAAATTGATATGTAGGTACTTCTAAGGCTCCTCAAGCTCGAGGAATCCTCGGCTTGCACAAAATGGAGCCACAAAAAGGTGAACATGGTATTTACAAAGGTTGTTAGTGATGAGGATCACTTTTAATTGGTGTAAAGGTTTGAAAAATTAAAGGCTGCCTTAGTGCTAGATCTGCATGAATGCTCATACTTGCTTCTCCATGAAGAAAATTATTATTGGCCTACTTGCCAGATCGTCGTTGACTCCCTTGTCTGCTTGTGCCTTCTCTTCTCTCTTGCCTAGAGAGTCCTTCAGTTCCAACACCCCCCCTCTCTCGCGTCTGTCGTCCCTGATAGACCCTTGTTGGGAGGGTCGTTGGATGTAGTATTCGACAACGACTTGCGCTAAGTGATGTTCGGCAATCCTCAATCCTTTGGCCAAATCGGTTAGGAGAGCATCCCAATCTACCGGCCCGGGAACCTCTGGATGTGGCATTCGTAACTTTTCTGAGTGGAGAGCTTGTTCCACTGCAAACAATTGTAATAAATGTGAGGGCCTGGGAATGAAGATCTCTGAGTGATATTCCCAGAACCCGGTGACAAACATCTCTTCAAATGTTTGTTTGAAGCAGGCCGGTAGATACTTTATGCGGGCATGCCATGCATAGACAACATTAATGGAGGGCGTTGTGCTCATGTCGTAAACCAGATCCTGATTGCCTTCATTGAATCCGAGCGCAGAGAGATGAGGCTCCTTAACATTCTTGAAGGTCCGGAAGGTGACTATCATGAGTTCAAAAATTTTAAGACACATCTGTGTCATGACATCTGGTATGTTTTTGAACCTGACACCCCAATGCCGAATTGTCGATATCATATACCCTACGGTAGGTTGGCCTTTAGGGGGTGCTAAGTAGACATAGTTGAGCCACTTCTCGCAGCCTTTGGTTGTCAGCACCATCTTTGTGTATTCTGGCCACGACCTTCTTCTGAAAACAGGACAGTAGCAGGGATTGTACTTGATATATAGGGGCATGTTATTCCAGGTGCGATTCATTTCCGGATAGGTTTCAAGAAGCCGAATCCTCCAAGTTGGTTGGCGAATATTCCCCTGCTTGGCACTTTCTGGGATATCGTCGGGTGCAAACTGTGTAGCAGAGGTTGGTTCCCGTGAGGTGTGGTGCTTGATTTCAGCATTATAGTCCGCCATTAAGACGCAAAATGGAACATACAAGTCGTCGGAGGTGCCGATCCACCTGTGATGAGAGAGGTTCCTAAAATAGTCCGATTTTATGACCACCTCTTCTAAGCGTGACATCGATGCTATCTGGACTGCCACCCTATCATCATGAGTTGTGGCCACCTTCTCCAACTTCTGCATCCATTCCGGAGCTTCTATTTCAAGGGTGTCCATGCCCTCATCTGTTCGCTTGCCTCTAGGTGCTGGCATCGGAACGTATGGGTCCTCAAAGGTTTCCTCTACTTCGATTGGTACTAGGTCTTCAGGTTTTGGTTCTACCAAGGGGGAGGGTTGGCGTTCATACACAAGCACTTTCTTTTGCAGTTCTTCAATTTGTGCTTTGAGCGCTGCTACTTCGTTAGTCGTGTCAGCTGTGGTTGGGACTTCTTTGGGTGGTGCTGGTTGAGCTGCCAATTGCCTTCGTAGTTCGTCTCTTTCCTTTTCTAAGGCTGCATGGGCTTCAAGGAGATCAGCATGGGTTTCCAATATGATTTGCATATTATCCGAGGGAATAGCCTTAAATCTCTCCGGGTCAATTTCTTGTGGGGAACCTTCCATGGCTAACTCCAAGTTCTCTTCGTTCTGTGTCTGAAGCCGTCTATTTTCTTCTAGGGCTGCAGACATATGCTTCCGTAATAGAGCCATGTTGCGGCGGAGCTTGAGGTTCTCTGTGATTTGTGAGTGTAGCAAATCATCCATATGTTGTCTTTCTTCTGCATCGGGCTGCGGTGGATTTGCTACAAGTTGCTCATGTTGTTCTTGCAATGCACTAAACTGCTGTTGTAACTGATGCTTTTCTTTCTCTAAATCAATGAAGCTTCCTTGTAACTCCTCATGTCTCCTGAACAAGCTAGTATGCTGAGCATCGAGGTGCTGATAGTGTTGTTGCAACTGGGACATGCACTGATACATATTATTGAATACATTATTAATGGGGATGGATGCAGGGAGGGTGTGATGTGCAGAGGGGAAGGGAAAGGGGAAGGGAAGTGTGAATGCAGTGCTGGAAACTGGTGAAGTGGGTGGTGGGGGAATGGGAGATTGTGGTGGTATGGGGGGAGGGAGAGGTGCGGTGGAAGGTGATATGTCCATAAAATCCGTGGTGTAAGCAGTAGTGGGAGTGATTGTGAATAGTGGAATTGTGGGTGCAGTGATTGTGGTGAATGTGTACAGTGGTGTGTGCAATTGTGAATGTGAACTACCCGAAAGTGTGAGTGGGGGAATGGGGATGTCAGAAGCTATTGTTAGGGTTACAGTGTTAGTGGAGGTATCTACATGGGGGGTGTTGAGAGGGTGTGTGGGTTGATTGGCGGTTTGTGCTTCAGTCATGGTGGTGGACTCGGAGACGGTAACGGTGGTTGTTACATTGGTAATGGGAGGTGAATGTGGTGGAGAGGGGGGCGAAGGTGGTAAGTGAGGTGATGGAGGTGCACTTGATATATGGGCTTCCTCGGTGTCGTGCGCGGTGTGTGCAGTGCCCGTGGTTGTGGGGGTGCCTTGTGGTCCTGATCCTAATACATTCATTTGTTTCCCTGCTCGTGGGGGACGTCTTCCGTATCGTCTTTCCATTCTGCGTGATTGTGCGAGGGCCGTCTGCACTGCCTCAGGTACTCCTAGGGCATCAGAGATCATATCTAGTGTGGCCCGATACTGTTCGTCAACTCCTTCCTCCTCAAGGATTTGGTGCATGATAGCCTTTCCTGCTGCCAGGGATAACTTATGTTGTTGTTGGACCCTGCTGATGGTATCGTAAAGCTTTTTCAACTCCTTTGTATATGCGGGGGCACCCTCTAGCTCCTGTATAACTTCTTGTTCATAGTCATGCGCCTCTTCATCAGAAAATCCTTCTTGTTCATCCCCTTGGTCTCCTTCTTCTTCCTCTTCCACTTCTACCACTTCTGGTTGTCTTGTCTGGGGTTGTTGTGTAGCCATTTGTTGTCCACTACCCTGCTCTGCCTCAACTTCCGCATTAACAGCTTCAATAATTCTAGCCACTTCTTCATCCGTTAGATCTTCCAAGGTAAATCCATGAGGAAATTCCAGATCAGTAGGCACTGGTGGAAACACAAGGTTAGGGCCATCTGTGCTGTGCCTAGGTAACCTGATAGTAAATGGTTGCACTCTTCGAGGAAGCCTAGGAGTTGCTTCTGGTGTTAGCGTTGCACCGCGGGCTTGTGCACAAGGCATCTGGACGGTGCCTCTCATTTTCTTTGAGGGAGGTCCGACGGCTGACAATCTGCGTTGAAACTCCTGTGCTCTGGACCAAATGAGAGCCCTTTGCACCGGTACATCATAGGCGAGACATCTATACACGATTCTGGTAAGCGCGCAACATCCATAGAGTACAGATTTTTGCTTCTTGTACCATCTTTGATGAGCCATATGGATCTGGTCTATAATCCAGTGGGGCATATTGATGGTCAAATCGAAGGCGTCTGCTAAGTAGAGGCTAAACCAGATCTTCTTGGGAGGCATTGTGAACCTGTCTTGCGCGGGGAATGCGAAATGTTGCATGACCATACGTAAATGAATGGCGATCGTGGGAGTCATCGCTACCATGTCCTTTAATTTTGTCAGATTCCTGTTCTTCATATTATCGGGAACCATAGTCTCTTTCTCCGTAGGAATGTGCATACCTTTCATGTCGAGAGCTTCTCTTACCAAGTTGATAGTCAAGCGGAAACGCTTCAGCTCATTGCCCCTTGTGAGTGATGGGAGTACAAAGGAGCTGTATCATTTTTTGTCTTTACTTGGAGTGAGGGTGCTAATCAGGTATGAGCACCTTAGAAAATCGGGATTTGGTAGTTGGAACTTGAAATAATCATAGAGCCAAGCCTTCTTCCATATCGGCTTCAGTCCTTCGTTATTCTGTAGCTTTTCAGACTCTCTGGTAAAGAAGTGGTATCTGCCCCAACGTCCATTGAATTCTACCTCGGACTCCCACATGTATGTGCCTTCACCCAGAGGTCCCGCAACATCACTGAACCAGTGTGAGGTTTTGCCCACCGGCATTGTGTGACCCTGTGGAGGATTCTGAATTGGTATGGCATGTAATGCTCTTAATGCCGCTGGTCGTTCCTTTAATTCCTCCTCCACCGGAAGGCTTTCAATGTCCACAATTTGGGGGGTGGTGCCTGCCTGGGAGCTAGTTCCTACCGTCTCTGCCATGTTACCTCTTGCTCCCTGTCTCTGTGAGAATATAGAAACTAATGTTAACATTGTACATGACTAGAGAGAACCCTTGTTGCTCCCATTACAACATTAACACGAGGGTTGGGAGAGATTAATGGGTTAGTAAGTGCTCGGTGTGTGTGTGTGTGGTTAGGAGTTCAGTACACCTAAGAACTAAGTGGAATGATGTAGTGTGATAGTGATGGGGTTAGTAGGTTAGCATGGATTGACAATTGGGGTCCGGGGGTTTGTTACAAGTCTTAGGCTGCCAAGTGCAGTGGATGGGTTTTGCTCTTGGTTTCGTAGAGACTCTCGAGAGCTTTATGGGTGTGTCGGCTTGAAAATGAGACTTTTTAGGGACCCATTTACAAGTGATTCTGTTCGTGCTCATGGGCCTTGGTGTGTTCTTGAGTGCTGAAAACGAGTGGATGTCGGCGATGTGAGTGAATGGATCACGCAGTAAAGGGTGTTCCCTTGGTGTGGCTATTTGAGCCCGCAAACAAGCCTTAGGCACCCAAATTTGTCTTGATTGTGGGCTAGCCCTCATCGACTTCTTGGGCACCCAAATAGGCTTCACGTTAGCAGAAGAACTCCTGAAAGACTTCTTATTAGTGTTGTGTTGTTGGTTACTAATAAGAGGCTTTGCCCGTGTGGTTGGCTTGAGTGCAACCGGGTGTTCGCCTTTCCGCACCCACACTTGTTTCACTAGCTGAGACTTTTTGCTGCGTAGGTACTTTTGATCTCCGACATAGGTAGTACTCTGCTTCTCTTGCCTTTGATCCTCCTTTGGTTGCTGCCTCCCTCTGGCCTTTGGAAAAGAAGGGAGTTCCGTTGCTCCCCTGACTCCTTTTTTGCAAACATCATTCCTCTGCAACACATAGTTTTGGACAAGAACAGCATGGTCATCTTCATGTGTTCTCCTGGAAGGACCAGGAGTGTGTGCCTTTCCTAGTTCCTTGAGTGCTCCATTCTCTAACTCTACTGTAATTCGACTATGATTGACCCATACCTGAAGAAGTCCACTTCTTAGGTTTAAGTTGACTGCTTGGCCATAGATCCAGTCTTGACCCAAGACAAGGGGTTCAGTGAGGTCCTCATCTTGACATACTAGTACTTTAACTGTCATTGCCTCATCATGAATATAGAGGGGAAGTTCCACCTCGCCTATGCAAGGGGTTTCCACGCCTCCCAATCCTATGAGATATGCTTTCACAGGATTGACAGTCAATTGCAACTCTTGACAGTAAGACAATTTAACAGCACTAGTGGCTGCACCTGAGTCAATCAAGGCTCTTACAGTTCTTGCACTCTTTCCTTGTCCTATATCTAAGGTTATGAAAGGACGTCGATCAGTTATCCTTTGTGAGCTAATACCTGAAACTTCACACATAGCCACGTCATATCCTTGATCTGCATATGCATCTTGCCTAGGGAGCTCTCTACCTTGTCTTCTTAATTTCATTCTCCTTATGCGCTCTAAGGCTTCCGCTTGAGCTTCTTCTCGAATTCGTTTTTCCTCCTCTTTGCGTTTCTTAGCAGTGTTGAGTCGGCTTAGCATTTCCTCCGTGAGGGGTTCCTGATACAACTTGACTCTGCATCCGCTGATATAACTTGGGAGAACATCGCCTTCTAATGTGGCTAGTTGCACTGCTCCACTTGTTGAGATCCTATTGATGATCATGGGTCCGTAGCCTCTCTTCTCCAGTTTCCTCGCATGTTGCTTCAAAGTGTATACTAGAACTAGGTCGCCTGCCTTCAAACCTTTATCCTTAACATGGGCATCAAAGTATGCCTTCTGTCGTTTCTTTGCTGCATATATCCCTGCAACTGCTCTCAGTCTTGTTTCTCCTAATTGTTCAAGGTCAAAAAGTCTAGAGGAGAGTTCATGACCCGTCCATTCGTGCTCTTGTGCTACCTTCAATGTAGGTATCAAGAAGTCCAATGGTAGCACTGCATTTTGGCCAAACACCATTTGAAAGGGGGTGGCTTGGAGTACCGTTTTGTAGGCGACTCGGTATGCCCAAACAACATGGTGTAGCTGTTTGTCCCAATCAGAGCGTTTATTATTCACGAGCTTGGTCAACACATTGCACAGAATCTTGTTCGTGCTTTCGGCTTGCCCATTAGCTTGTGGGTGGTAGGGTGCAGACTTCTTATGAACTACCAAGAATTCTTGGAGTAGATTTTCAATCACTTCGTTCAAGAAATGAGTGCCTCTATCACTCACTAACTCTATAGGTAGCCCGTATCTTGTGAACACATTCTCAAACAAAAACTTGGCTGTTGTTTGAGCATCGTTCTTAGTTGTGGCTTTTACCTCTACCCACTTTGTTAGATAGTCTATCGCAACAATGATATATTCTGCATGGGAACCCTTAGCTGGGGGATTAATAGGACCTACGAAGTCTATTCCCCACTTAGAGAATGCACGTCCACCCATCATGGGTTTCAGTGGCATCTCATCTTTACGTATAGGATATTGAGTTCTCTGACAGACATCACAGCGTTTCACATAGGTATGTGCGTCCATGTGAAGGGTCGGCCACCAAAAGCCCGCAAATAGTATTGCTTTGATCACCCGATCTGGACCAAAATGTCCTCCTGCTACACCTCGGTGAGCAGTGTCTAAGATCTTGAGATACTCACTTTCATGGACACATAGTCTCAAGTAACCATTTTTACCATGTTTGTATAGATTATCGCCAATGAGAGAGTAATCCTGGGCTTCTTGTTCTAAACTCCTTTTCCTAGCAAGCGTCATGTCTTGAGGGAATGTTTTCGTCCTCAGGAAGGATACTAATGGTTCACTCCAATCTGGCACTAGGGACACTTGGTAAAGAGTGGCATATTCCACAGGTGGTTTAGTGCAACAGATTGAGCATTCCTTGCACAATTTTTGGACATCAGCTTCCATAGTTGGCCAATGTACTCCTAGTCTTCTTAGTGTTTGTAGGGTTCGTTGCTTTGAATGGTGTTGCTCTAATGCACCTACATGTGCTAATTGCAACCATTTTGTGTATTCATCCTCTTCCACACAACAAGCCAAGATTCCTTGATCTGTGTGCTTGTACATGCTTCCTGCCATGATGTGGTACTTTTGGGCTTTCACAACCTCTCTATTCTGTGTGTTTACTACAGGATGGTTAGGCCCGTATGTCAATACTGGCACCAATGGCTTAGCCCACTGCGGCACCACTTCCAAATTAAACAAGTAAGCATCAGGAAGATCATCTGATACTCCTTGTGGGGCTTCTCCAGATGTGAGCCTAGAGAGATGATCTGCTCTCAAGTGAGTCCTACCTTTCCTTACCACGACCTCGAAATCATATTCCATTAATAAGAGGAACCATCTTACTAATCTTCCGGTATTGCATGGCTTGTTTACGAGATATAACAATGCTTGGTGGTCGGTAAAAAATTTAAACTTATTTGCAAGCAAATAGTGTCTAAATTTCTTGACTGCATATACCATGCCTAAGCCTTCTCTTTCTGTAGTGGTGTAATTTCGTTCAGCTGCATTCAATTGTCTACTAGCATAGGCGATTGGAAGATCCATATTACCTTCACCAGTAGGTTGAGCAAGAACACACCCAATGGCATAATTGGATGCATCCACATGAACATGGAAAGGTTTGTTCCAATCTGGTGTGGTCAGGATTGGTGCTGAACATAATCTTCGTTTAAGCTCCTGGAAGGAATTCTCACATTCATCCGTCCACTCAAAGTTAGTCAGAAGTCCGTACATGGGCTTTGCAATGACGGCATACATGTGAATGAACCGGCGGTAGTAACCGCAATGCCCCATGAAGGCTTGTACTTCCTTGACATTCCTTGGCCTAGGTAGCTCTGCTATGGCTCTCACCTTCTCTTCATCAGTGGAGATGCCATTCTTTGACACTATGTGTCCTAGAATCTTGCCTTGCCTGACCATGAAAACACACTTTTCTGGGTTTAGGCAGACTTGATATTCTCTACATTTGTCAAAGATTTGTCTGAGTTCGGGAATATGGGTTTGTCGAATGTTGGAATGAGCACAAAGATCATCAACATAGACTTCCAAATTCTTCCTTAGGAACTCCTTAAATACATGGCACATTAGTCTCTGGAAGGTAGCTGGAGCATTGGTAAGCCCAAATGGCATTACTCGAAAGGCAAATATCCCCCACTCTGTGGCAAAAGCTGTCTTATGCTGATCTTCTGGAGCTATGGCTACTTGATTGTAGCCAGAGAATCCATCCAAGAAGCTGTACACTTCCTTGCCTGCTACTCTTTCTAAGAGATGTTCTGTGATGGGAAGCGGATAGTTATCTCGGATTGTGGCTGCATTGACCTTCTTTAAGTTAATGCATACACGCAGCTTTCCATTTTTCTTGGGCACCACTACAATGGGGGATACCCACTCAGTGTGCTCAATTTCATAGATAAATCCCGCTTCAACCAGTCTATCTATCTCCTCTTTGATCTTAGCAGCATAATTATCGTTATATGTATAGGGCTTTTGCTTAGAGGGTTTGGCATCTGAAGTCATGGGGATGGTGTGTGAGCACATGTCTGGGTCAACACCCTTCAAATCCTTGTAACTCCAAGCGAATACATCTCTGTATTCTCTTAGCAAGGCTATTAACGCATGCTCTTCTTCCTCTGTTAGGTCATGGCCCATGTATGTACATCTCTCCTCTCCTTCTTCTAGGGCCACTACTATTTTCTTGGTGGTTTCTTTGTTATCATAGGCCTCTCCTGATTGCGCCTCCCGTTTAGGCATTCTTATCATAACTCTCCTGTCGTCTATCTCGTACTTCTTAAAATTTTCTGGGACCTCAAACAAAGATTCTTCCTCGTCTGGGGAGACTTCTCTCTTCTTTCGTTTCTTTCCTTCTTCCCTCAGGGTCACATGTGTTGCTAATCTTACATCATTTGTAAGCTCTCCATGCCTTTGGGGTTGAAATTCTACTTCATGGAAGTATTCTTCATCTGATGCAAATGGTGGGTCCATGATGATTGACTCTAGATCAGAGTCACTGGCATCCTCAAATGCATCAGGGCTAGGTTCACATTCTTCTAGAACTGCCTCTCCCATGATTGGCTCTATGGAGAAGACTGAAATGTCATAGCCATCCTCATCACAGTGGGGTGTCCATTGTTCCTCATTGATGGCTACATCCATTGTTGCTAGGATTTCTGCCCAGCTGTGGGGTTCAAATTCTTCGTCAGGAAAGACTACAGGTGCATAGGCTGGGTCTTGAATGGGTCTATGTGTTTCGTTTGCACCTATTTCTCTGGCCTTTTCTCTCTTCTCTTCCTCTACTGCTACTTTGCACATCCATAAGTGAGTGTCTTCATGCATCCATGAGGATCCTGATCCTATGGAATGCACAGATTCTGTATCATCTTTGGCTCTCTGGATGGGATTCCATTGGATAGGGGGGACATCTCTATGAGAGTAATCTTTGAGATTCACTTTGGTTGTAACACCTAAGTGTTGCAAATACAAGGAGTTGGTTCCCCAGTCCTGTACCACTTGCAACTGTCGCATAAATGGTCTTCCCAAAATCATCTCATAGGCATGGTTCTTGCTAAAATCACATATAGCAAATGTATGTTCGAATTCAACACCACATGTCGTGAGAGTTATTCCTTCTAACAACCCTAGGGGTCTCTCTATGTGACCATCAGCCATCTGCAATTTCATTCTCGTTGGCCTGAGTGCTGGCTTGCCCCAACGCTTCCATAGGGAAGTGGTGGCAATTGCAACTCCTGCACCTGAGTCCAAAATTGCCTTGGTGGTGTACTCCTGGTAGGTAATGGGAAGATAGGTGTTCCCTTCTTCACCTTCACACATATCTCCTATCTTATCCAGGGGTATCTCTGGCACCGTTCTATGGGATCCTACCTGGGAACGAGCTTTGGCTATTTCTGGTACTTGTTTGGCTACATGTTTCCATAATTCAGGTTTAACCTTGAGCAGCTCTTCTAACTTGAGATTGCACTGCACTTTAGTGTTTTTCACTACCTCTGTGTTCCTAGGTATGATCGAGTCTTCGTTTCTTACCATGACCGTGGGTGCTCTCATACAGGTGGACTTTGCTTCCCATGGCCCCGTGAAGTGGGGTAATTCCTGTAGAGAGTTAGACTCAAAGTCTAATCTTTCTGGAGATTGGGTGCTCTCCTGCTCCCCATAAATGGAAGGAAGGTCTTGTGGGAATTGATCGTGTGTGTCATCCACCAGTTCAATGGGAGGAGGGACTTCACTTTCCCTAGCCCATTTGTCTTCTTGAATCTCGCGTAGGAATTCTGGTGTGAACCGATTCATAGAGGATGATGTGTCTGGCTCCGTAGAGTTAGGCACATAGGCTCTCTGGGTAGGAGGACCTGCTCTTTCACTAACCTTGTTATGGTGTTGAGTGGCGAGTTCCTTTCGTGATCGTGCCGTTGAATTCTCTATTCTTTCTAGGGAGGGGGGATTGTCTGATTCTGTGGAGTTGGGCACGTAAGCTTCAGGCACATAGGCTTTAGACACATAGGCTTCCTGGGCAGGAAGACTTGCTCTTTCACTTGCCTTGTCCTTTAGTTGAGAGGTGGGTTTCTTTTCTGATTGTGCAATCAGCTTCTCTATTCTCTCTAACAGTCCATCAAAGTGCAACTGCGTCTTCACTGAACTAGAGATGTTAAAGAGGCGACTGGCTTCAAACATAGTCTGAGCCAATTCCACCATCTTAGCACAAATTTTGGTTCATTCTAACTCTAGTTCTGCTCTAGGGTAATACTTTTCATGATCAGTTATGTTTGGCCCTTCTTGGATTCTAGCCTGATATGCTTTAAGCATCATATTAAGGTCCTCGGGAGTGGGATCTGCTAGGATTGATCCTACTCTTGGGGGTGGTGGGTTTAGGTGAGGCGGGTTGGATGGAGATGGTATGGAGGGTGGCGGAGGAGGTGATATGTGAGAGTTCGGTTGAGAGGTGAGCTCCACAACTTTGGCTTTTGTTTCTCTTATGCTTTCTTCTAATTCGTTCATTTTCTTTGCCCATTGTCTTTTCATTCTTTCACGGCTATCTCTCCAGGCTCTAGTCCTTTTCTTGGTTATGCTCTCAGTTTCACTAGCTTCTGGGTTCTTTTCCTGACCTACAGCTTGGTTTTGCTGCATTGCTTGAGCTCTAGTGACTACTTGTACTGGTGCGGTGGAAGTCACGCTCCCTGTGGAGTCTACCACTAATCCAACAACGTTGATAGGAGTGATTTTTGGCATGTTATTGGGATTTTTAGGGCAATCTCGTAAGAGATGCTCCTTTCCACATTCTTGGCAATAGCCTTGGATCGTTACTGACTGGGGTTGGATAGGTGGAGGCAAGGGACAGTCACGAATGAGGTGATCTCCCTGACATCGGTAGCAAGGTCCTCTAGGGAATGGGGGTCTTACCTGCCTAGGTTGGAGTCTAGGGTTGGGGTTTGCATACATGACATTTGTGTAATCTGATTCCCAACTAGGTTCATTTGGCTCTTCACTATAGTAAGACTCACCATGTTCAGGAGACTGCATGAAGTAAGCCTGGGGACTCTCAACATGCGTAGAATTGAAGCTATGGTCACTGGGATCACTTTCTGAAGGCAAAGGTGTGATGGGGATGATAGCTCTATTCAGGTTCTCTTCTGCAGCTGCATACTTTACAGGGATCAGGTTGGATGGAGCTGGAGGTTGTTGGGCTAACACAGGCTGAGGCCTGGTACTGTGTTTGGTATGTTTGTTGAGGCCTAGCATACTGTTGTGGTGGGTACTGGTTCTGATATCTGCCTTGTTGAGGGTATGGTTGAGGGTAGGTTTGCCTAACAGCTTGTTTATTGTATGGGCAGTCTTGTGCTGTGTGATTTGTGTATCTTCGTTCTATGGTGCAGTACTGGCTACTAGGATTTACTTGGGGTTGGGCCATAATGGGACATACATTTGCCATGTGGTCGCTACCACAAGTGTAGCATCTCTTCACAGGGGCAAACCTTGGGATCTGTTTACTAGTGACACCTAATTTCTGAGCTACTTTCTCTGCAAGTTCCTCAATTGATGTGGATTGCGTGGAAGAGAGGTTAGAGGCATTATCCGAATCTTTGTATATCTTGGAAAGCTCTAATTCCTCCCCTAGGTTATCCTCAATGTCAATGCACATGCGTACACAATCTTCTATTGTCCTAGGGTCCTTCAAGTACACATACGATCTCAATTTGGTACTTAGCAATCCATCCAAGAATAAAGCCACTTGCTTAGCTGGTGTGGGTAGCTCCGAAACAGGGCATCTTTCTAAGTATTGCCTAAATCTTCTTCCTGCAAGTCTCACGGTTTCTTGCGGGGTCTGCTTGAAGCTGTGAATTAGCGAGGAGGTATTATGCCTTATGCCACTCTTAGAGAATTCGATAATGAACGCCTCTAGGAGTTGGTCTATGCTCCTGAACTGCCTCTCGTTTAGCGGCTGAAACCATGTCAGGGCAGTGTTCCTAAGGGTCAGACCAAAGGCATTGTACTGCGTGAATAGATCCTCTACTTGTTCAGCTCTCAGGACTTGCCTAAACTCAGCCACATGATCGTATGGATCTCCAGTGCCATCGAAGTAGTTCTTCATGGACTTAACTAGCTGAGTCGGTCTCAAAGTCCTTGTGTGCTCTCTGGGTCGCGGTAGAGGGAACTCATCCGCATTTCTTTGATTCCTGTGAGCTCTAAGTATCTCAGGTTCTACTCTATTTGTTTCCGTCCTTGTTCTCTCTCTGCCCCCTGAGTTGGCAAAACTCACTTCTGGCCTATCTCTACTTCTGTCTCTTTGGGTTCCATGAGCTTGGGATGTTCCCGCTCCAGGGTGACCGTAGGACACATTTGATCTTGGTTGGGGGAAAATGATTTCACCTTTCCAAGTGTAAGCATGCCTGTCATTTTCTGTCACCACGAAGATCCTCTCTGAGGCGTGATCTAAGTAGGTCACTCTACCTGGGCTATCAGGATCCTTAAACTCGTAGATCATGATTGTTCCTATATCAAATGGCCGATCAGATTTATATCTCCAAAAGGCTTCTTCAGTTTCTCGGTTCAGAAGAAGATCTATGCTCTTATTATCTTGGGGAATCCACTCGGGTGTGATAATCCTTGTAAGGACAGACTTCCCTCGAGGGTTCCTCGGTTCTACCCCCATGTTTCCTTGCTCTAGGTCCTCTAAGTCTGATTCTGGGACTACATTCCCAAATTCATCAGTCCTATCTGGATGACTGGTGACTACATATATTGTCCCTTCCTTGTCTAAGTACGCTCCATTTTCGAACTTGACAACTGGGCGCTCTAATCCAATGGAATGATCGGGATTCTTAATCTGCACCACAGACCTTCCTAGGCCGTCCTCATAGATGCTAGCACCCAATCTGTTGGTCCTAAGGTATTCCAACTGCGTTTTGTAAGGGCCTTCTACCCTATGCAAGTATGGCACTCCTGAACTACCTGTAGGTCTCTCCATACCTTGAGACATCTCGGATTCACTAGTCTCAGAACTTAGGTAGAATGAGTGGCGGCTCAGCTGCTGGGCCCACGACCTAGCAGTGTGGTTGACACTAGCCTCTGAAGACCTAAGGATCTGTCTATCCCTTGCTAGATGTCGCCCTGATCTAAGGTTCATATGCCTAGTTAAGTAGCCCGATTTTTGCCCAGAGTACAACCTCGTTGCCAATCAATTGGTCTCAGTCACTTGATTCGTTTTTAGTGAGTTATTATGTTTATGATCTTGTCTGGTATTGCGTCGTCAGGAATAGTTGAGTATTTTCCGTACTTGGAATTGATCGTTCCACGTTAGGTTCTTTTCCTTTATGTTATCGTCAGTATAGAGATTAGGTTTTTAGCTTGAACTTGAGTTTTTAGGTAGTCTTTAACTTGATACCTGCCTATCGTTGTCCTGACTTACTTCTAGCACTATTCGTACTTAACCTGAGCTAGAAAATGACCGAGGGAGTTGAGAGTATTCCAACCTTGAGTTCCTTTCCTTGTGTTGATGCCCTAGTATGCCCAGGACGCGTGTTCCCAAGCTTGCACTTACACTTGCTTAGAACGCCTTTCGATGCTCTCAATAGATCTGTAAAAGGCCCACTGTTAGCTCAAGACTTAAATTCAACAGACAGAACCAATCACTTTCATTCATGTAACACTTCACCAGTTTGCACTATGACTTTTTTGGACACAACTCTAGAGAGCCCTAAATTTTGTTCCCCCTGGGTATGGTCACTTTCAAAATACCCAATCGAATAATCCTGATCTTAATTTAACTATAACCAGTCGATGTTTCGGTTGTGCTCCCCACGAGCTTTCCAACAAAACAAAAATCACGGCAAACGGATTTCGTATGAGAAAGTTATGACCGTTCAGGGTTCAGGGGGTTAAGACAGGATTCAATCTGGCTGACAGATCCTAGGATTTTCTCCCAATCACAAGTGTAGGATCCTCCAAAGTGCTAATGGATTGACTATTTTGTCCCAAAATTATCCCAATTTTGAACAAAAACAAAACCCTAATTTTTGGCCGAAAAGCCTGTCAATCGCGATCGACAGGTCTATCAATCGCGATTGACAGAGGTGTCCGTCGGGCCTGTCAGTCGCGATCGACAGTGTCAATCGCGATCGACTCTGTCGATCGTGGCTGTCAATCGCGATGGACGGTATCAATCGCGATCGACACGTTTTCCGGGTTTTTCGCCGAAATTTTAGTCAATCGGGGGCCTATCAGTCGCGATGGACACGTGGCTACGCGTAAAAGTCAATCAATCGTTGAATTTCAGTCGATCGCGATTGACGGTGTCAATCGTGATTGACAGAAGTGTCGGTCGTGGCTGTCAATCGCGATCGACGGTGTCAATCGCGATTGACAGGATCCTACGTGGCAGTCTGTCGGTCGTGAAGTCTGTCGATCGCGATCGACGGTGTCAATCGCGATTGACAGGGTCTGTCGGTCGCGATTGACAGAGGCTGTCGATCGCGATTGACAGAAAGACACGGAATTTTTCTACTGTTTTAAGTGATTTGGGATGTGCTCATCATGCTTGTGCTAGTGGTGAACTTTGTTTTACCAATTGATCGAATTTTCTGTCGATCGCGATCGACAGAGGCTGGCGACTGCGAGACAGATTCGACGAGTTTCATACCTGTGCAGAGAGCTGGGGATGATGATTCAGCAGGAACCTGCAAAATGCTCAAGAAACATGCAAAAAACCACACACGCAATATCGCTCTCTCGCTCTCTCTCACAAGTGAAATGAGGGAAATGAGGTGGAGATGGTGATATGATTCAAAAACAGAAATTTTCGCGATGATGGAGATGGAGGTGGGAGATGGTGATGATGATAATGGTGATGAAGGTGGTGAAGAAAAAACAAGAAAATAGATGAAAGTGAAGAGAATACCTACAACTCCAACGCGTCAACTCTACGTCTTACCATCACACGCTCGTCCTCAAAGCTCGATCCCCGGCAACGGCGCCAAAATTTGGTGTAGCTCAGTGATGAGTAGCACCTCCTTTAATGTCAATCCGGGAAGACGTGAGGATGGTATGAAGACCTCGAGCAAGTGGAAGCACAAGTGCGTGAGTGAGAAGCACACCAACATGCACACACATACACACACACGCGCTCACACAGCAAGACAAAGAGTGAGGAGCAATGGAGTTCTTTAGATTACTTTCACAAAGCTCTTACAAGTTCGTTTCAATTACAATCTAACCTCAAAAATGAGCTCTCTAGCTCTTTTTATAGTTTTTGACTAGCTTTGGCCCTGTCCAGACCTAGTGTCCGGCCTAGTTAAAAATTAGGTTCCAGGGCTTATTTGAGGGCTTAAACGGAGTCTAAAAAATACGAAAATTGATATGTAGGTACTTCTAAGGCTCCTCAAGCTCGAGGACTCCTTGGCTTGCGCAAAATGGAGCCACAAAAAGGTGAACATGGTATTTACAAAGGTTGTTAGTGATGAGGATCACTTTTAATTGGTGTAAAGGTTTGAAAAATTAAAGGCTGCCTTAGTGCTAGATCTGCATGAATGCTCATACTTGCTTCTCCATGAAGAAAATTATTATTGGCCTACTTGCCAGATCGTCGTTGACTCCCTTGTCTGCTTGTGCCTTCTCTTCTCTCTTGCCTAGAGAGTCCTTCAGTTCCAACAAGGTGCATTATCACTATGTCAGGGAGAGGTCCTCTGCTGGGGAGATCAGCTTGGCATATGTGCCCACGCACGAGAACATTGCAGACCTTTTCACGAAGGCTCTGCCTAGGGAGAAGTTTGAAGCTTTCCGCAAAGCTTTGGGCTTACTTCCTTTTGTGGAGTGATTTCCACATAGCTTGAAACTTCCTTATACATGAGTGCCAGCTCCTTGTTCACCGCATCACTCCCAGGGGGGATTTGTTGATATATTTAGGTAGTGATGTGTGTGAACACACTAGGACCGCCGGGGCACTTTTTTCCCTCTTTAGGAGGTTTTTTTCCCCCGGCTTGTATATACGCCTATTGCCCTAATGGGCTACTTATCTTTGTACATTCTCTAGTAATACATTCAGTATTGTGTGTTTGTGCTCTAAGCTTCTTCTTCTTCCTTGTGCTGTTCGCGTTCTTCCGCAAACGTCTAACTCCAACGAATGTTCTATAGGTGGTCTATTGCAACAGGTTGGGCAATCCCTACAGATCATATGGACATCTACTTCCATGATTGGCCAATATATGTCTAATCTTTGTAGATTCTAGAGGGTTTGATGTTTAGAGTGATGTTGCTTCAATGCACCTACATGTGCCAATTGCAACCATTTCTCGTACTTGTCTTCTTACATGCAACAAACCAATATGCCTTAATCTGTGTGTTTGTACACATTTCTTGCCATTATGTGATATTTTTGCGATTTCACCACCTCTTTACCTTTTGTTTTCATTGCCGGGTGCTTAGGTCCAAAAGTTAGAATAGACACGATAGTTTTGGCCCAGTTAGGCACAATCTCCAAGTTGAAGAAGTTAGCATCAGGAAGTTCATCTGACACTCCTTGCGGGAACTCTCCTAAGGTTAGTTTGGACAAGTGATCTACTCTAAGGTGGGACTTACCTTTCTTGACAAATACTTCCAAGTCATATTACATTAGTAAGAGAAATCATCTTACTAATCTATCAATATTGCAAGGTTTGTTCACTAGGTAGAGTAGCACTTGATGGTTCGTAAAAATTTAAACTTATTTCCAAACAGATAATGTCTAAACATTTTAACTGCATAGACCACTGCATCCACATGAACATGGAATGGCTTATTCCAATATGGTGTGGTTAGGATTGGTGTTGAACACAATTGTTGCTTAAGCTCATTAAAAGATTTTTCGCACTCGTTGGTCCACTCAAAATTAGTCAGAAGGTTGTATAGAGGCTTTGCAATGATTGCATACATATGGATAAAATGTCGGCAATACCCAAAATGTCCCATGAAAGCCTGCACTTCCTTGACGTTCTTTGGTCTAGGTAGCTCAAGAATGGCTCTAACTTTATCCTTGTCTAACGATATACCCTTCTTTGACACTATGTGCCCTAGAATTCTCCATCCTTTCTTGACCATGAAAACATAATTAGGTTCAAGCAAACTTGATATTCTCTACATTTTTCAAAGATAGATCTCAACTCATGAATATGTGTTTGTTTGATGTTGAAGTGAGCGCATAAATCATCAACATAGACCTCTAAGTTCTTTTGCAAGAACTCCTTGAACACATGACACATCAGCCTTTGAAATGTAGCAGGAGCATTGGTGAGCCCAAAAGGCATCACACAAAATGCAAAAATACCCCACTTTGTGGAAAAAGCCATCTTATGCTGGTCTTTTGGGGAAATAACTACTTGATTGTAGCTAGAAAATCCATCAAGGAAGCTATAAACTTCCTTGCATGCCACACATTCCAACAAATGTTTGGTGATAAGAAGCGGATAGCTATCTCTAATGGTGTTAGCATGAACTTTCTTCAAGTTAATGCACACTCGTAGCTTTCCATTCTTTTTGGGCACTATGATAATGGGGGTACCCATTCGGTATCTTCAGTTTCATAGATAAATCTAGCTTCTATCAAGCGATATATTTCCTCTTAATTGTCATTACATGTATATGATTTTTTCTTAGAAGGCTTAGATTCTAAAGACATCGGAATTCTATGAGAAAAAATATATAGCTCTAATACTTTCAAGTCTTTGTAACTACATGCAAACACATACCTATAATCTCTCAACAATGAAAACAACTCTTTCTCTTCTTCTATTGTAAAATCATGTCCTATGTACGTACACCATTTTTCACCATCTTCTATGGTCACAACATTTTTTTAGTTCCCTTTGTTGTCATATGCCACTCCTGTGAGTACTTCTCTATTAGGCATCTAGATCATGACCTTTTGATCTTCTATTTCATATTTCTTGAAGTTTTTAGGGACTTCAAAGGGCTTCTCTTCCTCCACTGCCTTGGTTATAGGTTTCTCTCTTTTCTTCTTCTTGGTCAATATCAATGTCTCTTCTTTTTTTTTTTAATCTTTCCTCCTCCCGAGTTTCAATTTCTATTAAATAGAGGTACTCTTCCTCTGAAGCATAGAAAGGCTCCATGAGGATTGAATCTTCAACTTCATCACTGTCTTCCTTAGATTCACTCATATTAGGTTCACACTCTTCAATAAGCAAACCATACCTAATTAGTTCTATCATGAAAATTGAAATGTCATAGCCATCTTCATCGCAATGGGGAGTCCACTGTTCTTCATATGACTGCTATGTCCATGGTGGCTATAATTTCCACCCAACTATGGGGTTTGAATTCTTCACCTAGAAAGACCACCGGTGTATAGGATGGGCCTTGGATTTATCTAGGGGTCTCCTTAGCACAAACATCTCTAGTGATTGCTCTTCTCTTCCTCTACTACAACCTTACACATCCATAAGTGGGTCTTCATGCATCCAAGAGGATCCTGATCCTATGGAGTGCACTAAATCCATGTCATTTGATGCTTTATGGACCATCTTCCATTGTAAGGGAGGTACATCTTGTTAGTATATGATCAATGTCTACCCCTCATGATTGTATGCACATTTTGTAAGGCCCCCTTTATGAGGAGAAGCCAAGTGTGCATTACCCAATTGATGGGAATCCCAACTTGCATGTTGGATGAAGGTCATATTGGACCATGTAAGGTATTGTAAGGAAAGGGAGTTACCAAGGTCCCTAATTGTGGGGTCCGGGGCAGCGGTGAGCAGCCCCGACTGGGGGTCCAAGGGGGCCAAGGGGCCCCATGGCTGGGGGGGGTCCCAGGGGGCTAGCGGGCCCCTTGGGGGTCCGGGGGCAACGCCCTCGGCGTGACGGTAAAGGGGATATTCCATGGAATATTCCCTGTCGGAGTCAGAAATCATTTATATTTGTTAGGTCGGTTCAACCGGTCTAAGCCGTGTATGGCAATTACGCGGGCGGTGGCCGCCCACACTCTACCCCCCATGTATAGCCGTCCATGGCAGGCCACCCATGATCCTATATATACATGACTTCTGCACTACCTGAGACATCGAGTTGAGCCAGCATACCTCTACCTTGTATCTCCCTGTCTAGAGTTGTCTAGATCACCATTTAAGCTCTACCTTGAGAGCGCACGGGTGGACAATGCCAACATCTTTGTACTTGCTGCTAGTAGAAAATTGTTGAGATTCTCCTATATCTGTTATCTTCTCTGCTATTGCTCCCGAGTTATATTGCGTAACTATTGTCTTACATGGTATCAGAGCTGTAAGGTTCGAATAGCTTGAGAAGTATCACTACTTTAGCCTACTAGCAAACTAGAATATCAATATATTATTCGAGTGATTACATGATGGCTTCATCATCAAACAATGGTCTTGGTGTTTCAGGTAATGTTAATGCTGCACCTATACAAATTCGCCCACCTGCATTCACTGAAGGGAAGCTGGATGGAACCAACTATACACTCTGGAAGTTCAAAATTTCAGTAATTTTGGACTCCTATGAATTACTTAGCACTGTCATGGGACCGATGGGATTGGATCCAGAGCCTATACCAGTTGAAGATCCAACAAATTCAAGATTGATGGTTCAGCCAGACCCAGATCTTCTACGAGCTTGGAAGAGGCGGAATGCTGATGCATTATGTGCGATTGTCACTAGTGTAAGTGATTCTGTGCTTACTTTAGTTCAACATACTACTAAAGCACACGAGGCTTGGGACATATTGGCACGTCAATATGAGACCAAGAATCACACTAGGATACAAAATTTAGAAAATCAGTCGGCAAATGAAAAGCATTCTGATTCTAAAAAGGTTGAAGATTTTATCAAACGGATAAAACATCTTCAAGATCAATTGGCTGCAGTTGGTGTTGTTATAACACCAGAAGAGTTGGCTCGAAGATGTGTACGTGTTCCTCCAGCAAAGTATGATGGATTAGTAACAACACTTAACACCCAAGTAAGAATTTGTTGTCAGTTTCTGCAATAACAGATCGTGGACTTGAAGTTCACTTCAATAAGAGTGGTGCAAAAATCATGGATTCATCCGGTAATGTTGTAGGTAACGGCATACGACGGGATGACTTGTATGAGTTAAGTGCTTTAACTTCTACAGGAGATAAAGATGTAAGCAGGTTATGGCACCAACGATTTGGGCATCTCGGATTTGCAGTTTTGAAGGAGATGCAAAGAACAGTGATGGTTGCTCATTTGCCTGCATTTTCAGAGTTGCAGGAAACTTGTGAAGCTTTTATGATGGGCAAGCAACAACGAAAGGCATTTCCAAGAGAGACCAGCAATCGATCTCAAGCTCCTCTAGAGTTGGTACATGCTGATCTCTACGGTAAAATGTCTACACCTGCTTTAGGAGGATCTTTCTACTTTTTGCTGTTAGTCGACGATTATAGTAGAAAGATGTGGGTTTATTTCACTCGAGAGAAGGCTGATGCTTTTGAAAAATTTAAAACGTAGCATAAGTATGTGGAAAATGAATCAGGAAGGAAACTGAAGAAATTCAGAAGAGATAGAGGAGGTGAATTCTTGTCAACAGAATTCAATAATTATTGTAAGGAGCATGGTGTGAAAAGGCAACTTACCACAGCTCATACACCTTAACAAAATGGCATTGTTGAGCGCAGGAACATGACAGTAGTTGAAATGGCTCATTGCATGTTAAAGGCTCAAGACATGCTTGATTCATTCTGGGCAAAAGTAGTCAATACAGCAGTCTACATCCTCAATCAAAGCTACACAAAAGCACTGAAGGGGATGACTCCTCAAGAAGCATATTCTGGTAAAAAGCCTTTAGTTTTGCATTTCAGAATTTTTGGTTGTTTCTGTTATGCGCATATTCTTGATTCAACAAGATCAAAGTTGGATTCAAAAAGCAAAAAGTGTGTCTTCCTAGGATATAGTGAAGAGTCTAAAGCATACAGGTTGTGGGATCCTGAGGCAAGGAAGATTTTTGTCAGCCGAGATGTGGTGTTTGATGAACGACCACACTTAGTAGAAGATAAAGGTAAATCTACTATCTCATCAAACAGATAAATATCTCACCTTGTGCTTATCAAAAGTCATGTTAAAGTTGAGGAGGAGGAAACATATGATGGAGAAATTTCCTCAATAAAAAGCCAACCAGTTGTAGCTGCACATCGTAAGCCACTATCGAAGTGGGCACAACAGCTCTTTGATGATCACAATCCACATGTAGATGTACCAAAATCATCCTTGGATGGATTATGAAGATCAAAGAGAATAGAGGAGCAAAGAAGAGCCTCAGAACACATTGTTAACATGGCTCTAATGGCAGATATCATGGGCTCGATAAAGGAACCTACCACCATTGAAGAAGCCCTTGATGATCCAGGTTGGAGAGCGGCAATGCAGTCTGAGTATGATAGTATACTAAAAAATGACACATGGGATCTAGTCGACTTGCCGCCAAAGAAGAAGGTAATAGGTACTAAATGGATTTGGAAAGCTAAGTATAAAGCAGATGGAACATTAGAAAAGTATAAGGCAAAATTAGTTGCAAAGGGTTTTTCACAGATCGAAGGATTTGATGTTCAAGAAACTTTTGCACCAACAGCATGCATGACAACTATTCGAACGGTACTTGCAGTAGCTGCACAAAAGGCCTGGCCTATTTTCCAGATGGATGTCAAATCTGCATTTTTGAATGGTCACCTCAAGGAGGAGGTATATGTATCTCAACCACCAGGTTTTGAGGTGCCCAATTCAGAAAATAAAGTTTACAGGTTGAAGAAAGCTTTGTATGGACTTAAGCAAGCTCCACGGGCTTGGTACCAACGGATAGATAATTTTTTCAAAAATATGGTTTTTGAAAGAAGTACTTTTGATGCTAACTTGTATGTAACGAAAAGGGCTAGCAAGCTAGTTGTTGTCATTGTATATGTAGATGATTTGATCATTACAGGAGATCATCAGGAACTCATCAATCAAACTCGGATCGCTTGGGAACTGAGTTTGAAATGACAGACTTAGGTCTACTCCATTTTTGTCTGGGAATTGAAGTATGGCAAAGGAAGGATGGCATTTTCATCTCACAAAAAAATATATGCCAAAGAAATTCTCAAGGCATTTGGAATGATGGACTGCAAACCAACTAGCACACCTATGGAGGTAAATCATAAGCTATCTATGGATGATAACATGCTTGATGTAGATGCTAAGAAGTATAGGAAGCTCGTTGGAAGTCTTATTTTTCTGTGCAACACTAGACTAGACATTTGCTATGTTGTTGGAGTGTTAAGCAGGTTTTCCAACAAACCTAAGGAGACTCACTGGAATGCTGGAATGCGAATTCTAAGGTACATTGCAAGAACCTTGGATTTTGGTATTTTGTATACCACAGGTGATACACTTCAAGGATATTGTGATTAAGATTGGGCTGGAGATTGTGATTCTAGAAATTCAGTTTCTGGATATTGTTTCTCACTTGGTTCAAGAATATTTTCTTGGGTAAGTAGGAAGCAAACAACTCTCGCACTCTCCTCCACTGAAGCAGAGTACAAAGCAGCTTGTTTTGCTTCTTGTGAGGCAGTCTGGTTAAGGAGAATTCTTGCAGATCTAGGCTTTCCATCAAATATGCCGACTGTACTCAAGTGTGATAATCAAAGTTGTATGGCTATTGCAAAGAACCCAGTATTTCATGCTCGCACCAAGCACATAGAAGTACAGTACCATTACATTCGTGAGCTAATTGAAGATGAAATTGTGGAGCTAGAATATTGCCCAATAGAGGCAATATGTGCTGACATATTCACTAAAGCACTTGGAAGAGAGCAGCTCAACAAGTATCTTCAATAGATGGGCATAGGACCGAGACCTACTTGATTTATCATTGGTAAACATTGAGGGGGGGTGTTAGTATATGATCAATGTCTACCCCTCATGATTGTATGCACATTTTGTAAGGCCGCCTTTATGAGGAGAAGCCAAGTGTGCATTACCCAATTGATGGGAATCCCAACTTGCATGTTGGATGAAGGTCATATTGGACCATGTAAGGTATTGTTGAGGAAAGGGAGTTACCAAGGTCCCCGATTGTGGGGTCCGGGGCAGTGGTGAGCAGCCCCGACTGGGGGGTCCAAGGGGGCCAACGGGCCCCTTGGCTGGGGGGTCCCTGGGGGCCAGCCGGCCCCCTGGTCGGGGTCCGAGGGCAGCGCCCCCGACATGATGGTAAAGGGAATATTACATGGAATATTCCCTGTCAGAGTCAGAAATCATTTATATTTGTTAGGTCGGCTTCAACCAGTCTAAGCCGTGTATGACAATTACATGGGCGGTGGCCGCCCATGCTCTACCACCCATGTATAGCCGTCCATGGCAGGCCACCCATGATCCTATATATACATGACTTCTGCACTACTTGAGACATCAAGTTGAGCCAGCATACCTCTACCTTGTATCTCCTTGTTTAGAGTTTCCTAGATCACCATTTAAGCTCTACCTTGAGAGCGCATGGGTGGA
Organism: Ceratopteris richardii; assembly: GCA_020310875.1. Lineage (NCBI taxonomy): Eukaryota > Viridiplantae > Streptophyta > Polypodiopsida > Polypodiales > Pteridaceae > Ceratopteris > Ceratopteris richardii. The sequence goes on along the minus strand of CM035407.1, from coordinate 54,434,360 downwards.
CAATGCCATCATCTTTGTACTTGCTGCTAGTAGAAAATTGTTGAGATTCTCCTATATCTGTTATCTTCTCTGCTATTGCTCCTGTGTTATATTGTGTAACTATTGTCTTCCACATCTCTATGTGAGTAGTCCTTGAGATTAACTTTAGTGGTGACTCCCAAGTGTTGCAGGTACAAAGAATTTGTTCTAGGTATGACTGACTCCTCGTCTCTTACCATGATAGTAGGGGCCCTCATTCCCATGGACTTAGACTCCCATGGGCATATGAACTGAGGAAATCCTTATAGGGAATTGGATTTAAAGTCTAATCATTCACTAGCTTGTGCCTCCTCTTGTTCTCCATAAATAGAGGGAATGTACTGTGGGAATTGATCATGAAGATCATCCAATAGCTCAATGGGGGGAGGATTCTTGCTCTCTTTGGTCCACTTCTCCTCTTGAATCTCTCGTAAAAACTCTTGTGAGCATTGATTTATAGAAGAAGAGATTTTCAGATTAGTGGAATTAGGAACATGAACTTCCTTGGGAGGAAACCTTATCCTTTCACTTCTATCATTTCTTACCTTCAAGGTAGCTGACTTCCCAGATTTGGCGATTATCTTCTCTTGTCTCTCTAGTAATCCATCAAAGTGCAATTGTGTTGTGGTTGAACTAGTGCAATTGAAAAGATGGCTGGCCTCAAACATAGTTTGAGCCAGTTCCACCATTTTCACACAAAGTTTGGTTCTTTCAATTTCTAACTCAGCTCTGGGATAACACTTATCTAACTCTGACACATTTGGCCCTTCTTGGATTTGAGCCTGATATGCTTTGAACATCATCTCTAGGTCTTCTAGAGTAGGATCTACTAGGATCGATCATGCTCTGGGTAGTGGTGGTTCAATGAAATAGTTTTGATGTAATGGGGGTGGTGAGTTATGTAGGTGCATGTGAGATGCGATCTCTATCAATTTAGCTTAGTTTCCCTTAAGCTCTCTTCGAGTTCACTCATCTTATTTATCCATTGTCTATTCATCCGTTCACGGCTATCCTTCCAGGCTCTTGTTCTCTTCTTAGTTATGCTCTCAATCTCACTATTGTCTATGCTCTTCTCTTGACTTACACCTTGATTTTATTGTAGAGCTTGGGCTCTAGTTACTACTTTCACTGGGACTATAGTTATCATAATCCCACTAGGGTCTACAATTAAGCCAATAACATTGATCGATGTGATCTTCTCTGTATTGGTGAAATTCTTTGGGCAATCCCTTAGGAGGTGTTCCTTACTACAATCTAGACAAAAGCCTTGAACACTCACCAATTGGGGTTGCCATAGTGCAGGGATTGGACAATCTCAAATGAAGAAAAGTGATCTCCTTGGATCCTATATCACGGACCTTTGGGTACTTGGGCTCTCATGTGTCTTAGTTGGGGCCTAGGCTTAGGATTTTTGTACATCACATCGAATACTCTGGCTCCCAGCTAGGTTCACTAGGGTTGTCATAAGGGTAAATCTCAGTGTGCTTTGGTGAATCCATGTAGTAAGCTTGTGGGCTATCTACATGTGTTGAGTCAAAGCTTTGGGCATTCGGATCACTTTTTGAAATCAACAGGGGTGCAAGAACTAGGGCTTTACTCACATTGTCCTCAGTTGATGCATATTGACTGAGATCACATTGGCTAGGGGTGGAGTTTGTTGGCCTAGCACAAGTTGAGGTCTTTCGTGAGCTTGGTATGGAGGTTGATATGGTTGTTGGGGCCTAAAGTATTGTTGTGGTTGGCATGGATTTTGGTATCTCCCTTCTTGTTGATATGGTTGTGGATAATTTTTCCCAACCACCTTCTTGTTGTAGCGGCATATTGTGCAGTGTAATGTATCTCCTCTCAATGGTGCAATATTGGCTACTAGGGTCTCCTTGGGGTTAAGTCATGATTGGAAAAACGTTTGCCATGTGGTTTCCTCCATAGTTTTAACATCGTTTCATTGAGACCATTCCTAGGGGTATGCTTCCTTGAGACCCCTGATTTTTGAGCTACTTTCTTTGCCAACTCATCTATTGAAGTAGATGGTTAAGAAGTGAAACTCGTACCACTTTCTGAGTCTTTATAAACCTTTGAAAGCTTCAACTCATCGCCCAAATTATCCTCTATGTCTATACACATGAACACACACTACTCTATGTTCCTAGGTTCCTGCAAGTACACTTATGAATGTAATCTGGCAATTAGCAATCCATCCAAGAATAGTGCCACTTATTTGGCTGGTGTGGGTATCTCTCGAATAGGACAACTTTCCAAGTATTATCTAAATGTTCTTCGAGCTAATCGAACTATTTCCTGAGGTGTTTGCTTGAAGATGTGTATTAGGGATGAGGTATTATGCCTAATACCACTCTTGCAAAATTTAGTGATGAATGATTCTAGCAACTAGTCAATGTTCTTGAATTCATGCACCTTGATGTAAGAGTTAGAACCATTGGGAATAATGAATGGAAGGAGAGACTATGACCAAAATTGGTGGAATTTTAGCAAAGGTGGAGATGGACTAGGGGTGGTGGGGATGATGAGGAGGAAGATGAAAGAGAAAAAAATAAGAGTTTACCTATGATTCCAATATCACATCTCTATGTCTTACCATCACATGCTCATCCTCGAAGCTCGATCCTTGACAATGGTGACAAATTTGGTGTCACTATAGCACAATGATGAGTATGAATGTGAGGAGATCCACTTCATAATTTTCAATCAGAGGAGATGAGGAGACATGGGGATGGTATGATGACCATGAGTAAGTGAGAGTACACATGTGAAAGTGAGAAGCACACCAACATACACACACATACATATGATAAGACAAAGAGATGGAGCAATGGAATCTTTGATTAGCCAAAATCAAGTTTACAATGTGCTTAATTCACTTCAATTCCCAAAAATCCATCCCACAAAATGAGGTCTCTAGCTCCTTTCTAGTTTTTGATTAGTTTTGGGATTTTTCAGACTTAGTGTCCGACCTAATTAAAAATTAGGTTCCTAAGCTATTTGGAGGCTCAAACATGCTCTAAAAATTAAGAAAATTGGTATGTGCATAGATCTAGAACTACTCAAGCTCGAGAACTCCTCAGCTTGAAAAAGTGGATTTGGAATTATAAAAACCAAGATTTACAATGTAATGGAGTGATGAAAATCACCATTGATAATTGTTCGATTTGAGAAAAGAATTGCTTGGCCTATTTGCTAGATCTACATTGACTTCCTTGTTGATTGGGTCTCGGTTGTCCTCCCTCTATCGTGAATCTCCTTGACTCGACTGCCTCATGCTTCCTTGTCTTGTCACGCCTCTTGGACCACCTTGGCTAGTGCCAACATGCATCTAGTTTGTTATCGCTCAAAGTTCACACCATTCATTTAGGCATAGTTTTGTTTATATATATAACATTCCTCTCATCAACAAGTGCATCATGTAAATTTGCATCATAAATGGAATGATCTACATCATCATTTGGAACTTCTAAAGGTTGAGAAATCGCCTTATTTGGACCAAAACTTGATTATCCACCTACAAATGAGCATCAGATGGCTTGCAACCATGCAAATTCTCATATGGAGTTATCAGTTGTAGTGCTTTGGTGGGACACTTGTTTAGTACATAAATTGCACATAGAACAACTTCAAGCTAGAAGCTATATGGTAAAGCCTAGCTTTTGAACATATACATTGACATTTCCATGAGAGAGTTGTCCTTTCTTTCAAGAACTCCATTTTCTTGTGGTGTATACGATATTGTACATTGATGGTTTATCCCATACTGAGTGAGAAATGCATTAAACTCAAAAGACATGTATTCCCCCCTTGATTAGAATGGAAGGTGCTCATTTTACATGCTAACATATTTTCAACCATAACCAAGAATTGTTTAAATCACATAAGCACTTCAGACTTTGTTTTCAAAACCCATGCATGATTGGAAAAATCATCAATGAAAGTCACAAAGTATATGTAGTTTCCAAATGAAGGTGTTTGCACAGGACCACAAACATCACTATGAACGATTCGCAATCTATGAGCAGCTCTAACTAAATTGTCTTTTGGGAAGAAAAAACACTACATTTCACCAAAATATAGCCTTCATAGATATGTTTAAAAGGTGCCTCACATTTGGAAGAGAGGACACCATTTCATATTTCTATCGACAAAGAAAACTACCAAAATTCAGATGATCAAAGCATGCATGCTAAAGCTTTGCATTTGAGATATCCTGAGAATCATGAATTGCACATGCTGAATCATTTATAGTTTTTTCATAATCTATGAGCTTATACAATCGGCTTATGTTGAAACTAACGATATATTTTTCTTGATCCCTTGAACATATAAGGCATTTGATAATGTGAAAGAACTTCCATTTTCAATAGTCAAAATGATATTTCTAACTCCAATTATGGACAAGAGGAGTTGTTAACATGCAACACTATCATAATACCAAACATTCGAGTCTATTACAGACATACATTGCTCATGAAAAGGTGGGTCATAGCTACAAATGGAAATAGATGCCCATTCTTCATTTTGACAAGATTAACATACTCTGTTTTAGGTTTAGAGGCCTCTGCAACAACCATTCCAACCTCTTTTTTCTTTGCCTTCTTTGCAACCACTTTAGGATGACTCTTTATGACATGATTATTTGATTACAATACTTGCAAAATTGTTTTTGCTTTTCTAATTTCTTGCCATCTTTGTCTTCCTTCTCTTATTGTGTAGCATTGGAAAATTTCTACTTACTAGTAGATGATCTCCATTTATATTTGTTTTTCTAACTAGCTAAGAAATCTTGATCTACAACACACATAATTGACCCACTCTACCTAGATTGACCTTTGTGCAACAAAATAGAGGCTAACTCCTCAAAATATTAAAGCATTTGGACTACCTTTCATCATCAATCAAGGAGTCAAAGCAAAGCTTTGATATGAATTTGGAAGATTGCTAAGAATAGTATGCATAAGTGCTCAGCAAGAATCAATTGCTCCTTCAAATCTTTGATCTTTGTCAAAAAGATTCCATTGAATCTCCTTCATTCATATAGCTATTTTTGGAAACAAGCAATACAAGCCTCATATCTTGCCTCACATAATGTTTTAAGAGTATCCCAAGCATCTTTTGTTAACTTGCAAGAGCGAATGTGAGAGATAATGGCTCGTTTGATAGAAAAAACTATCAACACATGTGCATGTGCATATCTAGCATCCTAAAAAAGTTGCTTTATAGTAGGTGTGATAGGAATCAAAGCATCAACAAGAAATTTAAGATCATAATCTTCAGCACCATCTGTATCACCTTTAATCACTGTATTTGCACATGTAATAGAATTATTTTCATCACCCTACACAATATTCCAAAACTCTTTTGCTACCAATACATGAAACATTATGTATGCCCACAATGGTGAATTAGTACCATCCAACTTATCCTCAATAGCCATGATATGGAATACCTCATTGCTTTGAGCCACAGCTAGTGACTAAATACCCTAATGTTGAAAATTGACTATATCACAAAAAGTTGAACAAAAACACCTTGTCAAGCTCTGCTAAACCTATAACAGACTTCGAGCTGCTTGTACTGCAAAATCAATACATGTATATATGTTTGGCACAAATGGATGAAATCACTTGCATAGTCGGTGTGATAACGCATTCAACGGTTGAAATGAGCTCAAATTGTCTTGAGCATGCTCACCAATTTTTGTGTGATTTTGAGATTGTGACTAAAGAGGCATTGATGTCACTTTAGATGAAATGGCAACCAGGTGTGATACCAATTGTTAGTGTTTGAGGTTTGTGAAAGCACATGAAAAACACAAGGAAGAAGAAGAAGCTTGGAGCACAACACAAAACAAAATGTATTGTCAAGTAAATGTATAATGATAAGTGACCTGTTAGGGTTATATGTATATATACAAGTTGGGGGAAAAAACCTCCTAAGCGAAAACAATGCCCCAATAGTCCTGAGCATGTTCACACTGTAAGAAAATAGTTACGCAATCTAACACAGGAGAAATCGCAGAGAAGATAATAGATATAGGAGAATCTCAACAATTTTCTACTACCAGCAAGTACAAAGATGATGGCATTGTCCACCCGTGCACTCTCAAGGTAGAGCTTAAGGTGATCTAGACAAGTCTAGATAGGGAGATACAAGGTAGAGGTATGCTGGCTCAATTCGATGTCTTAGGTAGTGCAAAAGTCATGTATATATAGAATCATGGGTGGCCTTCCATGGATGGCTATACATGGGCGATAGAGCATGGGCGGCCACCGCCCGCATAATTGCCATACATGGCTTAGATTGATTGAACCGACCTAACAAATATAAATGATTTCTGACTCTAATAGGGAATATTCCCTTTATCGTCGCGTTGGGGGTGCTGCCCCTGGACCCCCACCAGGGGGCCCGCTGGCCGGCTGGCCCCCTGGGACCCCCCAACCAAGGCTGCTCACTACTGCCCCATACCCCACAATTGGGGACCCTGATAACTCCCTTTCTTTACAATACCTTACATGGTCCAATATGACCTTCATCCAACATGCAAGTTGGGATTCCCATCAATTGGGTAATGCACGCTTGGCTTCTCCTCATAATGGGGGCCTTACAAAATGTGCATACAATCATAAGGGGCAGACATTGATCATATACTAACACCCCTCCTCAATGTTTACCGATGATAAATCAAGTAGGTCTCGGTCCTATGCCCATTTGTTGAAGATGCCTGTTGAGCTGCTCTCTTCCAAGTGCTTTAGTGAATATGTCAACACAATTTGCCTCTGTTGGGCAATATTTTATTCTAGCTCCACAATTTCATCTTCAATTAGCTCACGAATGTAATGGTACTGTACTTCTATGTGCTTGATGCGAGCATGAAATAGTGGGTTCTTTGCAATAGCCATACAACTTTGATTATCACACTTGAGTACAATCGGCATATTTGATGGAAAGCCTAGATCTGCAAGAATTCTGCTAAAAAATACCAAAATCCAAGGTTCCTACAATGTACCTTAGAATTCGCATCCTAGCATTCTAGTGACTCTCCTTAGGTTTGTTGGAAAACCTGCTTAACACTCCAACAACATAGCAAACATCTGGTCTAGTGTTGCACATAAAAATAAGACTTTCAATGAGCTTCCTATACTTCTTAGCATCTACATCAGGCATGTTATCATCCATAGATAGCTTACGATTTACCTCCATAGGTGTGCTAGTTGGTTTGCAGTCCATCATTCCAAATGCCTTGAGAATTTCTTTGGCATATTTTCGTTGTGAGATGAAAATGCCATCCTTCCTTTGCCATACTTCAATTCCCAGAAGAAAATGGAGTAGACCTAAGTGTCATTTCAAACTCAGTTCCCAAGCTGATCCGAGTTTGATTGATGAGTTCTTGATGATCTCCTGTAATGATCAAATCATCTACATATACAATGACAAAAACTAGCTTGCTATCCCTTTTTGTTACATACAAGTTAGCATCAAAAGTACTGCTTTCAAAACCCTCTGAAAAACCCTGTGCAACTAATCTTGCCTTATACTTTTCTAATGTTCCATCTGATTTATACTTGCTGGAGTTAGACTTTTGCGGAAGCAGGCGAACAACACAAGGAACAAGAAGAAGCTTGGAGCACAACACACAATACTGAATGTATTACTAGAGAATGTACAAAGATAAGTAGCCCATTAGGGCAATAGGCGTATATACAAGCCGGGGGAAAAAAACCTCCTAAAGAGCGAAAAAAGTGCCTCGGCAGTCCTAGTGTGTTCACACACATCACTACCTAAATATATCAACAAATCCCCCCTGGGAGTGATGCGGTGAAAAAGGATCTAGCACTCATGTATAAGGAAGTGCCAAGCTATGTGGAAATCACTCCACAAAAGGAAGTAAGCCCAAAGCTTTGCGGAAAGCTTCAAACTTCTCCCTAGGCAGAGCCTTCGTGAAAAGGTCTGCTATGTTCTCCTGCGTGGGCACATATGCCAAGCTGATCTCCCCAGTAGAGAACCTCTCCCTGACATAGTGATAATGCACCTCAATGTGCTTAGTGCGAGCATGGAACACAGGGTTCCTCGCAACTGCCAATGCACTCTGACTGTCAGTGAAGATGGTGGTGGCAGAAGACTGGCCAACACCAAAATCAGCCATAAGGCATCTGAGCCACACACACTCAACAGTGGCTGTGAAAGCTGCCCTATACTCAGCCTCACAACTGGAAGTGGCCACAGTAGGCTGCTTCTTGCTCAACCAAGATATACATGAGCTACCAAGCATGAAGCAAAAACCACTGGTGGACACACGAGTGTCATAGCAACCATCCCAATCTGAGTCAGAAAAATCATGCAAATCTGGCGGTAGTGATCCCCCTTTGGGATAAAACAACCCAAGTAGCCGAGTACCACTCAGGTAGCAAAAGATGCGCTTAACCGCCTTCCAATGCGTGACTCCTGGGCAATGCATAAACCTGCTCATCTGTGAGACAACAAACTGAATATCTGGCCGAGTAATGCATAAATAAATCAAGCATCCAACAGCCTGCTGATAGAGAACAACATCAAATGCATCTCCAGCATCATGAAGACTCAATCGTAAACCTGTCTCCATAGGATTAGCAATAGGCTTACAGTCTTCAAGGCCAAAACGCTGTAATAATGTGTCAATATATTTCGTTTGACACAAAGCCATCCCACCATCAACTTGCATAAACTGAATGCCCAAATAGTGATGCAAATGCCCCAAATTAGACATCTCAAATGAGGCATGCAAATCAGCCTTGAAATCAGCAATATGCTTCTCAATAGGACCAGTGATTTGCATGTCGTCAACATAGACAACAATGATCAGAAGGACATCATTAGCATGCTTAACATATAAGGTGCTTTCAGTTGGATTGTTCTCAAAACCATGTGCAATCAGATAGGCATGTATCTTCTCATACCAAGCACGTGGTGCTTGCTTTAAACCATATAATGCCTTCTTTAACCTGCACACCTGGTTTTCATGCCCTTTCTGCACAAAGCCACGGGGCTGAAAAACATACACTTCTTCATGCAAGTCACCATTCAGAAATGCTGTTTTAATGTCCAACTGATGTACATTCCAACCATGATGGGCTGCAAGTGCACAAATGCTCCGAACAGTAGTCATACGTCATGTAGATGCAAATGTCTCATCAAAATCAATGCCTCTTTCCTACGCATAACCCTTTGCAACAAGCCTAGCCTTATACTTGTCAACTGTACCATCAGGTTTACGCCTTAGCTTGTATACCCACTTAGTGTCAATGGCCTTCTTGCCAAGAGGCAAGTCACATAAAGACCATGTACCATTCTTCATTATAGCATCATATTCAGACTGCATAGCAGCCATCCAATTTTCTGAATTTTGTGCTTCATCAAAAGAAACAGGCTCATTCTCATCACAGAGACTAGACGCAGCCATAGCATAGCAATCTGATGCAAAGGAGGCACTATGAGAGCCTGAACGAGTACGATATGACAAAGGTGCATCTAATTTGCTGTCATGCAAAGTCTGCACCAGCCATTTTGGCATAGTTTTTGCCTGCTCAATATGAGCTCTCTCATCAACAAGTGCGTCATGTAAATCTGCATCAGAAATGGAATGATCTACATCATGATATGAAACTTGCAAAGGCTGAGAAGTTGCCTCAGTAGGACCAGCACTAGACTGTCCACCTATAAAAAGAGGCATTAAAGTATCATACATGTCTTTGGAGCTAACAGATGTCTCCTTGGTACATGAAAGCAATGGCTGAATAGCATCTTCCACAAAAACAACATCACGGCTAACCAGAATGCGTTTAGTCTGTGGATGATACAGATGATAGCCTTTACTTTCAGAACTATACCTAACAAAAATACATTTTACTGCCTTATCATCCAATTTTCTGCGATGTTGTTCATGCACTAATGCATATGCCAAACAACCAAAAACACACAGATGAGCAACAGATGGCTTGCGGTCATGCCAAGCCTCATATGGAGTGATAGACTGCAGCGCTTTAGTGGGACACCTGTTAAGTACATATGCTGCACAAATGACAACCTCAAGCCAGAAACTATGTGGTAAAGCCTGACTCTTGACCATACACCTTGCCATCTCCATGAGTGACCTGTTCTTTCGTTCAGCAACTCCATTCTGTTGAGGTGCATACGGCACTGTACACTGGTATTTTATCCCACATTTAGCCAGAAATGCATTAAAATTAGAAGACATATATTCCCCCCCTAGATCAAAATGGAGGGTGCCCATTTTACATGCTAACAGGTTTTCAGCCAAAACCAAAAACTGTTTGAAGCACAAAAACACTTTGGACTTTTCCTTCAATGGATACACCCATGCATGCCTGGAAAAATCATCAATGAAAGTCACGAAGTAAAGATAGTTTCCAAAAGAAGGTGTCTGCATAGGACCACAGACATCACTATGTATAAGCTGCAATTTCTACGTAGCCCGAAATGAACCATCTTTTGGAAAGGAGGAATGCTACATTTTGCCCAAAATACAGCCTTCACAAACATGTTTTCCAGGTGCCTCAAGTTTGGGCAAAGAAGACACCATATCAGATTTCTGCACGCGTAGCAAACTAGCAAAATTCAGATGACCAAAGCATGCATGCCAAAGCTTTGCATCTGACATAGCCTGAGAATCATGAACTGCACATGCCGAATCATTCACAGATATTTCATAGTCTATGAGCTTATACAACCCACGACATAAAATGCCAGAAGCAATAATAACATCGCCATTTGACAGATCATGAACTGTACATCTGTCATCAACAAATTTCACAACCAAGCCAATCTTGGCTAATGCAGAAACTGATAACAGATTCTTCTTGATCCCTGGCACAAATAAAGCATCTGACAAGGTGAAAGAACTACCATCAGCAGTAGTCAGAATGATCTTACCAACTCCCATAACAGGATAAGAGGAGTTGTTGGCGCATGTGACAGTATTCCCTGTAGGGGCAGGCTCGAGTGAAGAGAAGAAACTGCGCTGCCAGGTAATATGTTTGGTCGCTGTCAAAGTACCAAACATCTGAGTCAAAACTGCAAATAGTAGTAAACACCCATTCTTCTTCCTGCACAAGATTAGCAGACTCTGTTTTTGGTGTAGAGGCTTCTGCAACAACCATTCTAGCCTCCTTTTTCTTTGCCTCTTTGACAGCCAATTTTGGACAGTTCTTTATGATATGATCATTCCCTTTATAGTACTTGCAAAATAATTTCTGCTTTTCTGATTTCTTCTCATCTTTATCCTGGTTCTTTGAATGTGCAGCATTTGCAGATTTCTGCTTACTAGTAGAAGAGCTCCATTTTCCTTTGCCCTTCTGACTAGCCAGGAAAGCTTGATCTGCAACATGCATAATGGACCTGTTCTGCCTGGACTGATCTTCCTGCAACAGAACAAAAACTAACTCCTCAAATGATAAGGCATTCGGATTGCCTTTCATCATCAACCACAGAGTAGAAGCAAAACTCTGATATGAATCAAGAAGACCATTCAGAACGGTCTACACAAGTGAGCTATCTGGTATAACCTCATCAACAGAAATCAACTGTTCCTTCAAATCTTTGATCTTCGTTAGGAAACTGTCCATAGAATCACCTTCATTCATGTGCTCACTCTCCAACTGTTTTTGGAGGTAAGCAACACGAGCCTCATTCCTAGCTTGGTACAATGTGGTAAGTGTATCCCAAGCATCCCTAGCTGTTCTGCAAGAGCGAATATGAGGAATAATGGCACGTTTGATAGACAAAGCTATCAATGCATGTGCCTGGGCATCTCTGCCATCCCAACGAATTTGTTCTACAGTAGGTGCAGCAGTAACAGCAGCACGAATAGGAATCTGCACAATATCATCTTTGACACCATCTTCATCAGCTCCAGCACCTGTATTCGTAGTACCTATTGTTACAGGTGTAACAGGACATCTTTCAACACCATGCACAATGTTCCACAATCCTTTTGCAACCAATACATGTCGCATCATATAAGCCCATAATGGGTAGTTGGTACCATCCAACTTATCCTCAACAGCCAACATACAGAATACATCACTGCTTTCAGCCATGGCCAGTGACTAAAATACCTTGATGCAGAAAATTGACTGTATCTCAAAAAGTTGAACGGAACTGCCCAGACGAGTTCTGCTAAACCTGTAGCAGACTTCGAGACGCTTATACTGGCAAACAAAAACATGTATATACCTTTGGCACAAAAAGACAAAATAGCTTGCACAAGCATTGTGATAGTGCGTTCGGAGGCCGAGTGGTAGGTTCCTTTATCGAGTCCATGATATCTGCCATTAGAGCCATGTTAACAATGTGTTATGAGGCTCTTTTTTGCTCCTCTATTCTCTTTGATCTTTGTAATCCATCTGAGGATGATTTTGGTACATCTACATGTGGATTGTAATCATCAAAGAGCTGTTGTGCCCACTTTGGTAGTGGCTTATGTTGTGCAGCTACAAATGGTTGGATTTTTATTGAGGAAATTTCTCCATCAGATGTTTCCTCCTCCTCAACTTTAATGTGTCTTTTGATAGGCACAAGGTGAGATATTTCTCCGTTTGATGAGATAGTAGATTTACCTTTATCTTCTACTAAGTGTGGTCGTTCATCAAACACCACATCTTGGCTAACAAAAATACTCCTTGCCTCAAGATCCCAGAACCTGTATGCTTTAGACTCTTCACTATGTCCTAGGAAGACACACTTTTTGCTTTTTGAATCCAACTTTGATCTTGTTGAATCAGGAATATGTGCATAACAAAAACAACCAAAAATTCTGAAATGCAAAACTGAAGGCTTTTTACTAGAATATGCTTCTTGAGGAGTCATCCCCTTCAATGCTTTTGTGTAGTTTCGATTGAGGATGTTGACTGCTGTATTGACTGCTTCTGCCCAGAATGAATCAGGCATGTCTTGAGCCTTTAATACAACGAGCCATTTCAACTACTATCATGTTCCTGCGCTCAACAATGCCATTTTGTTGAGGTGTATGAGCAGTGGTAAATTGCCTTTTCACACCATGCTCCTTACAGTAATTACTGAATTCTGTTGACAAGAATTCATTCCTCTATCTATTCTGAATTTCTTCAATTTCCTTCCTGATTCATTTTCCACATACATATGCCACGTTTTGAATTTTTCAAAAGCATCAGCCTTCTCTCGAATGAAATAAACCCACATCTTTCTACTATAATCGTCGACTAACAACAAAAAGTAGAAAGATCCTCCTAAAGCAGGTGTAGACATTTTATCACAGAGATCAGCATGTACCAACTCTAGAGGAGCTTGAGATCGATTGCTGGTCTCTTTGGAAATGCCTTTCGTTGTTGCTTGCCCATCATACAAGCTTCACAAGGTTCTTGCAACTCTGAAAATGCAGGCAAATGAGCAACCATCCCTGTTCTTTGCATCTCCTTCAAAACTGCAAATCCGAGATGTCCAAATTGTTGGTGCCATAACCTGCTTACATCTTTATCTTCTGTAGCAGTTAATGCACTTAACTCATATAAGTTATCACGTCTTATGCCTTTACCTACTACATTACTTGATGAATCCACAATCTCTGCACCACTCTTATTGAAGTGAACTTTTCTCAACACCTGGAGAAGTGATAAAAGAGATGGTTCCAGCTCCTTCCGCTGGACACTTGGAGTCATTTCCCACCACTACATTGATGGATTCTCGTAGAGGCATTGGGGAACTATACCAATCCTTATTACTGGTCATATGGCGAGAAGCTCCACTATCTAAAATCCATGGTTCATGAGCACGAGCTACCCATAGTTCCAGCTCTGTGTTGTTTGCAGACTCTTTGTTCTTCCACGATGATTTTACAGTCCCATTCCATTCATCAGCTTGCTTCTTTATGCAATCCTTGATGGCATGGCCTTTCTTTTCACAATAGAGCAAATTCCTGTGAACTTTTTCTTCTTTGGCTTCTTCTTTGATCCATCAGAAGAGCCTTTACCTTTTGCATTTGCTAAGAATGCAGCATCACTTGTACTTTGCCGATTCTTCAACGGCATCTCTTCTTCTAAAATCATAGCACAAAACTCTTCAAATGTAAGGGGAGTTGGTCTTAACTGAGTGTTAAGGGCTGTTACTAATCCATCATACTTTGCTGGAAGAACACGTACACATCTTCGAGCCAACTCTTCTAGTGTTATAACAACACCAACTGCAGCCAATTGGTCTTGAAGATGTTTTATCCATTTGATAAAATCTTCAATCTTTTCAGAATCAGAATGCTTTTCATTTGCCAACTGATTTTCTAAATTCTGTATCCTAGTGTGGTTCTTGGTCTCATATTGTCGAGCCAATATGCCCCAAGCTTCATGTGCCTTAGTAGTATGTTGAACTAAAGTAAGCATAGAATCACTTACACTAGTGACAATTGCACATAATGCATCAGCATTCTGCCTCTTCCAAGCTCAAGATCTGGATCTGGCTGAATCATCAATCTTGAATTTGCTGGATCTTCAACTGGTATAGGCTCTGGATCCAATCCCATCGGTCCCATGACAGTGTCAAGTAATCCATAGGAGTCCAAAATTACAGAAATTTTGAACTTCCAGAGTGTATAGTTGGTTCCATCCAGCTTCCCTTCAGTGAATGCAGGTGGGCGAATTCGAATTGGTGCAGCATTAACATTAGCTGAAGCATCAAGACCAGTGTTCGACGATGAAGCCATCATGTAATCACTTGAATAATCTACTGATATTCTAGTCTGTTAGTAGGCTAAAGTAGTGATACTTCTCAAGCTATTCGAACCTTACAACTCTGATACCATGTAAGACAATAGTTACGCAATATAACACAGGAGCAGTAGCAGAGAAGATAATAGAGATAGGAGAATCTCAACAATTTTCTACTAGCAACAAGTAGAAAGATGATGGCGTTGTCCACCCATGCGCTCTCAAGGTAGAGCTTAAATGGTGATCTAGACAACTCTAGATAGGGAGATACAAGGTAGAGGTATGCTGGCTCAATTCGATGTCTCAGGTAGTGCAGAAGTCATGTCCATGTATTACACAGCTTAGACTGGTTGAACCGACCTAACAAATATAAATGATTTTTGACTTTGATAGAGAATATTCCATGGAATATTCCCTTTACCGTCGCGCTAAGGGCGCTGTCCCCTGACCCCCACCAGGGGGCCCGCTGGCCCCCTGGGACCCCCCAACCAGGGCTGCTCACCGCTGCCCGGGACCCCACAATTAGGGACCCTGGTAACTCCCTTTCCTTACAATACCTTACATGGTCCAATATGACCTTCATCCAACAAGCAAGTTGGGATTCCCATCAATTGGGTAATACACGCTTGGCATCTCCTCATAATGGGGGCCTTACAAAATGTGCATACAATCATGAGGGGTAGACATTGATCATATACTAAAACACACACATCACTACCAAAATATATCAACATTATCACCCTTGATAAAACATTTTTAATTATCAAAATCTTCAATATTTTTCCTCCTTAAGTATACATGTATATGATATCATAGTCTTTTCCTTTAAGTCACATGTAACTCTTGATCATCTCATATAAGATTTTTCTCCATTGTACTATTGCTTTTGGTTTATCCCGACCATCCTTCTTTTGATAATCTAAATATGATCCTTCATAAGCTGACAATTTCACTGTCATCACCAAAGATAATGTTTTAAAAAATTTTGATTCTCTATTAAGAATCCATAATCAAAAGGCATGTTCAAGAATCCGCATAGAATGACTTGCCATAAATATGACTCTCTCGAAATATTCCATAAGAAAAATCATGTCAAGTATCTCACTTAGATCAAATAATAATGCATCAACAGGGGTACTAAATCCTATGTCTATATTTGTAAATGTTTCTAAATAGACTACTATCATGTGCAAAATTTTGATTAATAGTACACAAGGAGGATCATTCACATCCTTCAAATCTTTACACATTGTAGCTGTATACTTGTTTGTTGGCCATGTTCCTTGCTTTGGTGCTTCTAGCTTCAAAAAATTCAACCATATCTAGAATTGACTTCTCTTCTCTCATTTCAAAATTTTTGGCCACTCCCTTCTTTTAGCATTTGGAAAATAGAATAGATTTATTCTCAAGTGATTTAGTACATAGTCATATTTTTTTTGCACTCTTTATTTCTATCTAACCACTTATTTTTGGAAAGGGTTTGATTTGTCAAAAAGCTCTTTTGTTACCAAAATGTTGTCATCATATTATAGAAACTCGTTTGATGGAATTCCCACATTTGAGAGTTGATAAATTTCTATCCTTGATAGTGCCATGCAAAATGGCACTCACAGCCATTCCATTGCACAATGATGGTGAGATGGATTCAATGTAGAATTTGCAACTCTATCGTCATATTTTTCATGTATTTTTCTAATGTACTTCGTTCTTACTTCTCTATATGTCAACAATTTATGTATAAACTCATCACTTTCCTCATGTTCTTCATCATTCTACTCTATTGTCACAAACTTTGATTCTTTTATAGGAGATGATCTTTGTTCTTCCCCTCTTCCTATATGCTCCTCAGTTTGTCTCCTTTTCATTCTTCTTTTCAGCTTCATCTTTTGATTTCTTGAACAATCATGTTTTCCTTTTTTCTATCTCTATTATTCACTTTGCTTTTCTACCTTCCATTCATGTCTCTTCTTCTCTATCTTCTCACTTAATGAATTGTATCCTCTCATTGTTGTTGTTGTTGAATGTATATTAGCTTGCTTTTCTAATGTCTATGCATCCTTCAATTCTTCTTTTAAATTCAATACTTCTTTCTTAAAATTTTCACTTCTTCATTTGATACTTCCTTTGAGCCTCTATCCACAATAGTGTTTCATACATCAATAAATTTTTTATTTCATCATTGGGTAATTTTAGAGCTTGACATGAGGCCTCCAGTACCCTATTTTTTTAATTCTACTTGCTTTACATTATTCTCCAATATCTTGATATTGTATCCAATTGTCTTCATATATTTTCTTTGAAAGTTCAGCTTTATACTTGACTTGTAATTGTACAATTTAACCTTATAGTTTTCCCTTGCCAAATCTTTGTTGCTCTTTTTTGTTCTCTCAATTCATTCTACATTATTTGGCTATCTCTTTGAAGATATCTCACGATTTTTCTTATCCTCATGAATTTAGCTTCTAAGTGAGACTAGCAAATCACATGTTTTTGCTTGTAGGATTGAACCTATCTACTCTCACTAATAGATAATCATACAATGATCTAATCCTCTTATATGATCTTTCCAAATCTACTACTTCTTGTTCCTTTGAAGTCCAAGTTTCACATGTTAGCGATTTACCTTTCACAACTTCCTCTTCATCTTCTTTTTCATATAAAAAATCTCTGCTAATACATTTGATCCTCCGTACTCTTCCTCCTCCTCATCACTATCTAATATCACAAGATGAAGATGAACAATATAAGGAAGATAGTAATGTTGAATCTTTCTTATTAGAGAGTATGAAATTTTTAGAACCTAATACTCCAAAGCAAGAAGTTAAGTCAAGAAAGCTAAGAGGAACAAAAAGAAATTCAAGAAGAGAAAGTTAATGAGGATTATTAAGAAAAAGATCAAAGCCAAGAAGGAGATCATAAGAAGGATGATCAAAATAGTGATGAAGAAAAGGAAAATGATCAGGCACAAACAAATGATCAACGTTGGAAGTTAAGTTGCATTTCAATATAGCCCACACCCTAAATGGACTTAGGGATGATGAAAAATGGAGGGCCTTTGCAACTTCAATGTATGTAAGGGAATCTCTTCCTGATTTTGATCAAGTAATCACTCTCATGGTTATAGAGGAGATGAACCTAAGAGGAAAACACACTTCAAATAGACTTTGTGTGCAATAAGC
Source organism: Ceratopteris richardii (assembly GCA_020310875.1). NCBI lineage: Eukaryota > Viridiplantae > Streptophyta > Polypodiopsida > Polypodiales > Pteridaceae > Ceratopteris > Ceratopteris richardii. Next base: position 54,416,428 of record CM035407.1, on the reverse strand, counting down.
CTGATCATCTTGCAAATGGATGTTATCATAGAGCTCAAAGACCAGGGAATCAACGCGACAATGACAATTATAGAGGGAAAGGTAACTATGCAAACACATCATACAGCCGAGGGAATGATTACATACTTGCCATGAGGTATGGTGAAGATACAAGTCAAGCTAATGAAGAGGTATGGTATGTAGACAGTGGATGTAGCAATCACATGTCATGTCGAAAGGATCTTTTTAGTAATTTGTAGGTCCCTAAGCATTAAGGACATGTGGAAATAGGTGAAAACTCAGAGCATACCATTCAACATGTGAAAGATATCAATTTGGAAGGGAATTAAAGGGCAAAGCACTTAGCAAAGGTACTACACGTCCTACTATTACCAAAAACTTGGTTTCAGTAGGCCAAATGGTAGAAAAAGGCTACCAAGTTAGGTTCAATGAAAGAGGATGCTTTGTTGAGGATCCAAAGGTATGTTTTAAGCTCATAGCAAAAGGCCATTGATGATTCCTTGCCCTTGGCTTACTTAGACTTGTTAAGGGTTTACATCAATATTTCAAAAACTTACTGTTAAAAGTGCTTTCGGTTAAGCCCTTTTAATCTCGTTTCTGGGTTCTTTGGATGGACAGGGGTCTGATAGTACAGAGGCCCTTTATTTAATTTTCCCAATTCAACATTCAATTAACACTTAACTACTTTCGATTCAACACTTATGACTGCGTAATGCATCCACCATGCACATCATGCACTTACGAATTCACACAAAATTGTTAAGATTAATCGCAAGGTTACGATAATTAACGATTAATTACTGAACTTAACAATCAAACATAGTACTCAGAGTTCTTCAAAAATTTGCAACACAGCATCTCCAGCGCAATCGCCTAGACAGACAGTCTGGCGATTCCTCTTCGCCTAAAGAACGCCGTGCTTGCCTTTTCATTACTCAAAAGAGAGTTACATATTTTCGCCACGCCTTTTCAGTGCGTGCGAATATAGAAAATAAAATTACATAGAGATCCAATCTGGCGGCTTACACTGGCACGCACGGTGGACTCGAACCCAAAAATGAAATTTACAATTAACGCTCATCAATAATGCCTTAGATGTATAGAGTTCGAGCTAACTTAAAATTTCGGGTAATCTTCTGTTTTAAAGAATCTAGCATATCTTTCAAAATCGTAGGCTCAATTAGTTGGGCATCAGTTCGAACCAAACTGACAGCGATAACTTGACTCATTAATGATTCTGTTTGTGTCTGCAAAAATTCTTCCTGTAGGTAGAATTCATTAGCAATGGCAGCATCTCTTCTCAGCTTCATTTCGGCTATCTCAACATCAATTCGAGAAAGCCTATCAGCCTGAGCACCTAATTGTTTTTCGCGTCTTTCCAGCTCCTCAATTTGAAACTACATCGTCTTATAATAGGCTTCTTGCTCTCGTTTAAGCGCTTCTATCTCTTTCTTTAACTGTATAGTCCGGCCGATTTCCTCTTGCAGATCACGACTTTTTTGAAAAAGATCTTCGGTTACTGTCTTTAACTCTGCAGTGGTTTGCATGGCAAGGTCGGCCATTTCCTGTCCTTTTTGCTCTACCACAGCAAGATTTGCGCGTGTCTCCTCCAACAGATTGCCGAGAGCAACTCGAGCATCTTCCTTATTACATACCATTTGTTCCAATTGAGCGATTTCTTCATCATGAGCAGCAAGAAGGACATTATTTTCCTTCAATTCCGCAAGAGCGATGTCCCGTTGAGCAATCAGATTATCTCTTTCAGCTAATTGTTCTTGAAGTTGCTGGAGTTGAATCTGCAATGCATGATTCTCTGCTTTAACCGGTAATGCCTCTTCTTGGAGTGGGGCAATATCAGCTTCAAGCAAGTCCACCTTACTTTGAAACTCCTGCTAAATGTTTTGAGTTGCTATCTTCATCTGGAGGGGCCATTGCTTGGAGAATTGGATAAGAAGTTGGCCCATAGATGCCAATTCTGTGAACATAACTGCTGGAGGGGGAAGAGAAGAAGGAGATTGTGATGACGAGGCAGAGAGCAGATGAGGGGAGGATGGTGGAGAGTAATCGAGAGAAGATAGCGGATGAGTTGATGTCTCACGAATGGCAGTAGAAGGTGCACCAGTAAGAACTACAACAGGATCAGGAATGGTAGTTGGCGGAGGAAGAGGGATAAGAGCGGTTGGTACCAAAGCTATTCCGGTCTCAATCGAAGGTACTGGCAAGGCGAGTTCGGTCACTGCCGCTGCATTTCCAGTCAGATGCGTGACTGCATCTGCTTGGACCATGACTGCATCTGCTTGGATCATGACTGCATTTGCTTGGACGTCAGCGGTGGGTGATGAAGGAGATTGACAATCCGTACCCCCAGTAGCTTTTGCTATCTCCTTCACAGCCTCATCATCCGGTTGATGAGATTCCTCCCGTGATGAGACTTTAGCTACATCTTCCATGATCGCATCTTGATCCGGCTGCTTGAGAGAAGAAGATGGGACGGACTCGACCTGTAAGGAGGTGGCAGTATCATGGAACACTTCAACTTCGTGACCCGCAGTGGAACCTTGTACCTGGCTTTCACATGGACTAATGCGTCTGCATTTGCAGTGAAAAAAATCAAGCAACTCTTCATCATCGTCGGCTTCCAGCATTTGTGTAGATTCTTCATGTAACAACATAGTATTGGGTGGGGGTTGCGCGGCTCGTATCATCGGAAGGAGAAGGGTGTTGGAAGAAGTAATTTTTTGAAGTACTTTTGATGGAAAATAGTTGTAAAATGCCAAAAATTTGTAAAAATATTTATGCAACTGATGTAAAAATAAGGAAGAGTCTTCCTTATGTAGAGTAGAATCCTATGTGATTTTTCTAGAATTTTTGGAAACTCCTAGATAGCATATTTTTAGAATAAAAGAGGAAAGGACCAAAATTCAAGTGTGAAAAGGGACACTTGAAAATGTATAAAAGACAGTTTCCTCTATTATGAGAGGGTTGTTTAATTGTATTACATGCTATCCAAGCAAATAGAGAGAGTTTCCTGCAGAAAATCGTGTTTCTTCCTTTTGTGTGGTTTCTTTGATTTGTGAGTCTATTCTATGTGTATCCATGGAGATTTGTGAGCTTCTATTGTGTGTTTCTGATGAATGTGTATGAAGAGAGTTGATTGCTGATATGTTGAGTGAGAAATTGATGAAGGATGGTGCTGGAGATGAAAATTGTCTATTTTCACAAAATTGCGATTGTCTCGTCTGAAGGTTACAGGTATCATTTTTGAGTTTTGACTTCATGCTTGTATTCTGCTAAGAAAATAACATGTTTTAGACACCAAGATTGTGGAAAATGATGGAGATTTGCTCAAGATAATCCAAACCCTAGAAATTCCTCTTCATCTTCATTATTCTCAGAAATCCAGCCAGTTTTCTCTTATTTCTTGGATTCTATCATATAGAAGGACTGTGGTCTCATGTATACTTCCAGGATTGACAAAAATAAGATGTATTGTTGATTCTTTATACTAAATGATTGGAGAGGACAACTCCAAAGATCTATAACAAACATTTTTTGGCGCCGTTGCCGGGGAGTATATCAAAAACTTCATTGAAGTTGGACCTTGCTGGATCTTCTAATGTGATGGTATTGAACACATGGAAAAGGTAATACTCTTTAATCAAGAAATGTAAACATGAAAAGGTAGATTTCTTTGTTTGTCTTTTGGGAAAAGAAAGCATTAGATAATCTTTTGAGAATAACAAGTCTTGAAATTTTTGCAAATTGATAGTTGCTCATATCATTTTTTGGAAGTAAAGTGAAGGTGTGTGAAAAATTGAATCAAGAAAGCTGAAGATAAGGTAACATGTGTCTATTCTTGCATTTGTAGAGTGCTTTTTGATCAAGTACTAAGCAAAATTGTTGATCTTGGGAAGATGACAAGATTGCATTAAGCAAAAGTCAAGTTAAGTAGCTAGATGCAAGTAGATGAGATCCATTTGTAGCCAAGTCAAAGTAATAATCTTGAGAAAAGCTGAATTGCATCTTGAAAAGAGAAATGTTTGAGTTTATCTTTGCAAAAATTGACAGTTGCATTTCTTAACACATTTTTCTTTGGGGAGTTTTGCTCATAAACTGTTTTGATAGCCAAAGCATAAGAGAGTATAACCAATCAAGGAACACAAGATCAATAGATCACCAAACAAAAAACCCTAATTGAAGTGTTTACCTTAATTTAGGGCAAAATACTAAAAAATTCATAAAATTCATTAAAACAATCAAACAAATTTCTTTTCTCTCTAGGAAGTTGGACTCAAGTTTTGTTGACAAAAGGGGAAGAGACCAGGTGGTAGGAAAACAAAAAAGTGCCAAAAACTGGAAAATCAGAAAAAACACGATTCTCTTCACAGAATCACGATTCTTTGGATAATTTTTTGTTAATGATGGAAAATTGCAGGTGGCAGCTGAATTGGAATTGGTAAAGGGTATTGAAGGGAAACAAGAGAAAAGAAGACTCAAAATTGAAAAAAACAAGAAGTACAGGAAAAATACGATTCTCTGCACAAAATCGCGATTTTTTATAAGGGAATTTTTTTTTTGAATTTTGAGCACATTTGGGTTTTGAGATAGGTAATGGTAAGAGATTTCATTAAGTTAAGTGAAGGAAGTCAAATTCCAAAAAAAATCAGTGAGGATTGAGTATTAAGTGGAAGAAGTGGGAAAGAAGCACAAAATCGCGATTTTCACCAATAGCTAATGAGAGTGATTAATCATGAAAAATTAAGAATTGTGGATTAAAACCATAAAGTAGTTGAAGAATGAAATTGAACAAATGAAAAAGTGAAAATCAGGGGAAATTGCACAGAATCGCGATTGTGTGGACACTATAAAAGTCTAGATTTTCAGAGAAAACTCATTTTGAGTGAGAGAGAGAGAGAGAGCAGGAATAGGATCGCGATTTTCTGCAGATAAAAGCTTTGGAGAGTTTTGGAATCAAGCAAGCAAGGTAAAGGGTCCTCAATACATTTTTTTTTGCATTTTCTTTAAATTTACATGATCATTAAGCACAAATAAGCAGGAAATAGCTAAAAAACACGGAATCGTGATTTCTGATTTTTTGAGGATTCTGTGAAAAAAATAATAAATTTTACAAAACTCTTTTATTGCATGTTAAAAAATAGTTAAGGCGATTCTATATAAGAAATAAAAATTTGAAAAGTGGCACCGATAGCTCAATCAGATAGAGTCCCTGGAAAATTTTTCAAGAAATTGAATAGAATCGCGATTCTATAGTCAGACACAAAATCGCGATTCTCTGAAACAAAGAACATAATCGCGATTCCCAGAACACGATTTTCATAAGAGAATCGTGTTTTTAATGATTGTGAGCAATCACGATTGTCTGGGAATAAAATCGTGAAAAAGACGATTTTGATCACAGAATCGTGAAAATCACGATTTTCACACAGAATCGTGGAAAACACGATTTTGATCACAGAATCGTGGAAATCACGATTTTCACACAGAATCGTGAAAAACACGATTTTGATCACAGAATCGTGGAAATCACGATTTTCACACAAAATCGTGAAAAACACGATTTTGATCACAGAATTGTGAAAATCACGATTTTCACAACAAAATCGTGAAAAACACGATTTTGATCACAGAATCGTGGAAATCACGATTTTCACACAGAATCGTGAAAAACACAATTTTGATCACAGAATCGTGGAAATCACGATTTTCACACAGAATCGTGAAAAACACGATTTTGATCACAGAATCGTGGAAATCACGATTTTCACACAGAATCGTAAAAACACGATTTTGATCACAAAATCGTGAAAATCACGATTTTCACACAGAATCGTGGAAAACACGATTTTGATCACAGAATCGTGGAAATTAATTGAATGATCCTTAGGTCTGGTAATAAATTGTACACACATTCCTAGCAAGAACTGGGAAGGAAAGAATTAGAGACGGTGGTAGGGGAATTGCAAGAAAGAGATTTAGGGCAAGAAAACAACATGGAAAATTTAAATGAAACAAATGAGTCCATTGAAACTGGGGATTATAGAAACATCCTCAAATATATGTATACAAATAGGTTTGGAACCTATGTATATCAGGATGGAATGCATAAGTTTCTCATTAGATTGAGAAACTTAGAAGTTCCCCTGAACATAACACTAGTAGCTCAATTCAAAGATGGTAGATATGAGGATAGGCAGGGATGTGTATACATCTTCTCACAAGACCCAGAAAATTCAAATGACCTAGGGCAATGTGCGGACAAGAGACCTTGGGAACAGAACCTAGGGCAATCAGATTTGCCAAGACCACATGAAATTCAGAGTAATGGTGAACAACTACAAGGTAGGAGAACACATAATTCCCCAAATCCTTTTGAAAAGGAACCAGAAGGATTTAATGATTTCCCACTAAGAGGAAGACATCATTGGCAAAATCAGGGTAGAATGCTTAGACCATATCAAGTAGCCAAATGCATGAAAAATCAATATGAAGGATATTCTGATCCTCATGCTCATGCTGTAGAATTTAGGCAATTAATTAGAGCTGAAGAAGTAGAGGATTACAAAGTCCAATTTGAAGCATTTGGTTTAACCCTAACAAGACCTGCATTATCTTGGTTCATTCCCTTGAGAAAGGAAATGTATCTAGATATTGAATCCTTTCTAGAAGCCTTCATTGGGGAATTCTCAAAGACTAGAATAAAACATATCACAGCCACACTAATACATAGCTTTAAACAGCAAAAAGATGAAAATGTCAGAGAGGCAGCTACGAGATTCAAGCAGTACATTGACAGATGTCCTAGAGAAAAAGTACCTTCCATGGCAAGACAGGTATTCCTATTCATAGAAGGATTAAGAAGTGCCCAATTAAGAACCCTAGTGTATTATAGGAGATGCCCTGACCTAGGAGCATGTGTGAAAGAGGCAATAGATTTGGAAGATAACAGAGGCCAAGACCTGTTAGCATTTGATCAATCTAGAACAAATGAAGATAAAATCCCACCAACAGAAGAATTGGCTCAAGCCATTGCTAAAGCCCTAGAAGTCAGCACTAAAACAAATTTGATAAATACCAAGATAGCAACAAACAAAAAATGCTATAATTGTGGAGAAAATCATTTGGTACAACAATGTCCATATCAAAAACCACAACACTTGCAAGACAAAAAAACACTCAAATACTGTACACTAGAGAGGAAATGGACAAATCATACTAGAGAAGACTGTTTCTACAACAAACAACCCATTAAGGAGAGAGATTATGCAAGTCAAAGAGAATCTGGATATATTGAGCAACCTAGACCTGTACTTGGGCAACAACCTCCATTACCAAAAAATGTGGTACCAGTTAAATACACACCAATAGAGGAGGGAAATTCAAGAATAAGATCACCATACAAGGAAGATTATCAATGGAATGAAGGATATCAGGAAGAATGGGAAGGATATGAATGGAGAGAACCAGAACTACAAGCCCTAGATTTGGGAAATGGGAGAATAGAGATGGATACAGCCACATTCATGTATATAACCAATAATTATATGTCCAATCAAAAACCTCAGTTCAAAGGGGGACCAAAGATAACTTGTTATAGATGTGGGGGAGAACATTTCATTAGAGACTGTCCACAACCTCCTACATTAAGAATAGAGGGAGCATATTGTAAGGATTGTGGCAGGGAACATTTAATAAAGGATTATCCAAGAAATCCTAAAAAACAACAAAACACATCTAATAACATACCACTGAAAACAGTCAACATCATGGAGCAAGAAGAATTGAGTGACATTGACCAAGTGAATGTAAATGCTATAACAAGGGCACAAGCTAAACAACAAGAAACAATTAAGGAACAAAATGAAGGATCAGTTTCAAAGGGGAAGAAAAATAGACAAAAAGGGAAATGGGAAAGGAAAAAAAGAGTGGGTAAAAACTTGGAAGAGGAGAATAGGGAACAGTCAAACAGTACTCCCTCTCAAAAGACACAAACCCAGTCAGAGATAAGAAATTCACAGAGTCTAAATACCTTGATAAAAGCATACAAGGGAAGAATTCAAGAGGGACCAAGTCCTACAGATCATGTAATGGATTATCCTATGCCAGACTTAGAACATGAAAGGATGCAGAAGTGTAAACAAATCATACAGGAAGCACAACTTAAACTGGGGGAATCAGATAATTCTCAAATAATAGTTGAGGAATCTGAGGCAATAAGAACAAGGAGAAATATTAATCAGGAAGATGATGATCCACAAATTACATTCCATGTAAATATAGATAAACAATGTACAATTTTATACCATACTACAATGGAGGAATTGGTAAAACAGAATCCTCATTTACAAAACAAAATGAAAAAATGGGAAACAATACCAGAAAATCTTCATCCACAACTGCAGGAATTGGAGGAATTGTGGTACATTCCCATTGATAAGATAGGAGGATATTGTGAAGGAGAAGAGGGAAACTCAACCCTAAAAATACAATTTGGTAAAAACTATGCCAAAGCTATTCTGGATAGTGGATCAGGAGTGGCCATTATGACTAAACAAACTTGGGAAAAATGGGGGAAAAATGAATTAATACCCACCAAAATGAGATTGCAACTTGTAGATGGACACATAGAGAAACCCCTAGGAATATGGGAAAAAGTGATTGTGGACATATGTGGAATAGAGATAGAACATACCTTTGCCATAGTTGAATTCCCACAATCTACTTCATATGAAATTATCCTAGGAAGGCCATTTATGAGACAAATGCAAATTGTGCAAGATTGGGGTAATGATTGCCTATACCTTCCAGAGCAAAGGAAGAATAACCAGAGCGAATCTAAGAAATGGGCATTATTGTGATATATCTCCTCAAGAATGGTATAAAATACATCAAAACCAAGAATTAAGTGAAGAATCAGAAATGGAAGACCAGAATGAAACTGAATCATCAATATGGAAGTGCAATATGATAAGAAACCTCACAAATAGAAAAAGAAGATTGAGAAGAGAAGATTGTGTAGAAGGAAGAAAATTACAAGATGAGAGCTATGTACCACAACAGTTCAAAGATGAAGAATTTGAGCCCTATGGGTGGAACCAAATTTTGGCTACCACGGATCTAGCTAGTGATGAGTATGTAGGGGTGGAATTTCAAAATGAAGAAGGGTATGATGTTTTTCACATTGGAATACAAATGATAAAGGTATCAAAAACAGAAGAGGACCAGGAAGAAGAAATGATATAAAAAAAAGGGAAAACACAATATTTGGAAGAAGTAAAAGCTGAAGATGCAATAAAAGATAAAATCTCAAGCAAATATAATAAAAACAAACACAAGGAAATAGAAGAAAACCAAGAGGATGAGAAAAAGGAGAAAGAAACAAACAAAGATCAACAGTTTAATGTACCAGCAAATGTCAAGACTTATGAAGTAGAAGACATATTAATTCTAAAAATGAAACCAAAGAGGGAAAAGAAGAAAGGAGAAGCTTATGATAATGAGGAACATACTAAAAAGGTCATGATCACTCAGGAAGAGGGAGAAGAAAGACATATTGTAGTAGCTGATGACATGACAAACCAAGAAGAGGAGGCAGTAAGAAGTTTGGCCAGAAACTATAGGGATGTGTTTGCTTATAGCTACAAGGATTTTAAAGGTATTGATCCTAAAATATGTGAGCATAAGATTCCTATTACACCTGATGCAAAACCTAGCAAACAGAGACATTACACATTCAATGATAAATACTCTGCTAAAATAAAGGAAGAAATTGACAAGTTGTTGGCTGCCAATTTCATCTTTGAGATTGAGTATACAGAATGGATATCTCCTATAGTTGTGGTACCAAAGAAGAATGGGAAACTTAGGGTATGCATTAACTTGAAGAAGGTGAATGCAGCAACTATAAGAGATAGTTACCCATTGCCTATAACAGACCACCTTCTAGAAAGAGTTGTAGGAAAGGAGGTTTATAGTTTTTTAGATGGTTTTTCAAGATACAATCAGGTACCTATAGCATTGGAAGACCAATATAAAACCACTTTTTCCATAGAATGGGGAATTTATGCTTTTAGGGTTATGCCCTTTGGGTTAACTAATGCCCCAGCAAATTTTCAGAGATTGATGTGTCATATCTTCAAAGAGTTCCTGAGGAGTGTAATGGAAATTTATGTAGATGATCTGTGTACTTTTTCATTAAAAAGACAGGATCACTTGCAAGATTTAGAAAACATATTCAGGAAATGCAGAATATACAGAGTATGCTTAAATCCAGAAAAGTGTGTATTCTTTGTAAGGCAAGGAAGAATGTTAGGTCACATAGTCTCCAAAAATGGAATTTCAACTGATGAGAAGAAAATAAAGGCCATAGTAGAACTTCCAAGACCAACAAATGTAAAGGAACTTCAAACTTTCATGGGGCATTGTGGGTATTACAGAAAATTTGTACACAAGTTTGCTGACATAGCTAAACCTTTATATGCCCTAATCACAAAGTTTGAGTGGACCAAGGAGTGTGACCAAGCTTTTGAAACCCTGAAAACTTGTTTGGTTATAGCCCCAATTCTGAAAAAACCTCAGTGGGATAAAATTTTTCATGTTCATGTGGATGCTTCAAATTATGCTTTGGGATGTGTATTAGCACAACCAATAGAAGGGAGCAAGTTAGATTTTCCAGTGGCTTATGCTAGTAGGCAATTGAATTCAGTAGAGAAAAATTACAGAACCACTGAGAGGGAAGGGTTGGGAATGATATTTGCTGTGAAAAAATATAGACATTACCTTTTGGCCAACAAGTTTAAGTTCTTTGTGGACCACCAAGCTTTACTATATTTAGTAAACAAACCTTGTCACACTGGTAGAATAGTCAGATGGTTTCTTCTACTAATGGAGTTTGAGTTTGAAGTGGTGGTCAGACAAGGGAAAACACATTTGAGAGTAGATCATCTGTCTAGAATCCAGGCTAAAGAACCAAGTTCACCTTTGGATGATGATCTGCCAGATACATATTTGTTCAAGATAGAAACTATTCCTGAGTGGGCCATGACTTTAGTACCTTTGTTAACCATGGGACCTTGTAGAACATTTGGAAACAACACACACTTAGTATTACAAAGCAGAAACTTTATGTTGCTAGTTGGACACTTGTATCACCTCAACAATATAGGCATTTTGGAATATTGTACTCCAGAAGAGGAGCAACAGGAATATCTAAGAAGAGCTCATTGTTGGAACCCTTGTACTCATGCTTCCAGAATAGTTACCCTAAGTAATCTCAATAGGATGGGAGTACATTGGCCCAATAAGATTCAAGATATAACAAAATATATTGCTAACTGTTGGGAATGCCAATCATTGCAAAACTCAGAACTTATTACTCTATATTGGTTTCAGAAAAATCCAGAATGGAGTGAAAACATCATTGAGGAGTTGAAAAAGAGGAAGAAAGGAAAACAAGAAATAGCTGGTGTAGATTCAAAAAATCTACAAGTAATCTCTGAAGAATATCAATTGATAGGAGAACAATTATATAAGAGAGGGATGGATGGATATTTAAGAATTTGTGTTCCTGAGGATAAATATTTGGAAATGTTGGAAATGGCACATTCTAGAGTGGCAGGAAGACATTTCTCAAGTGACAGAACAACTAAACTTATATTATATTCTGGTTTTTGGTGGCCAACCCTATTTCTTGATGCAAGAACATATGTCAAAAGATGTGACATTTGTCAGAGGGTGAGTCAACCAAATAAAAGAGACAATATGCCATTAGTTCCATTGATTTCAGCAAGAGCCTTTAGTAAATGGGGATTAGATTTCATTGGACCTATACATCCTCCAGCAAGACAATCACATGCTGAATACATAATAGTGGCTACAGATTACTTGACAAAATGGGTTGAGGCCAAATCCACAAAAAGAAATGATGCCCATACTACTGCCAGATTTCTCTATGAAAATATCATCACTAGATTTGGACTTCCAATTGAATTGGTAAGTGATAGGGGGACCCATTTTTTAAACCAAATCATAGATAACATAACTGAATATTTCCTGATTAGTCATAGAAAATCAGCCCCATATCACCCACAAGCCAATGGATTAGCAGAAAGTACTAATAAAGTACTTTGTACTGTACTGTCAAAACTAGTAAACACGAACATAAATGATTGGGACCTACAACTTAATCATGTTCTATGGGCTTATAGAGTGGCATACAAAACTGCATTAGGAACTACTCCATTTAATCTGGTATATGGAAAAAATGTGGTTCTACCTATGGAATTCCTCATTCCAACATTAAAAGTGGGTAGTCACTACAATTGGACTGGACATGAATTATCAGAAAGAGTGATAGAATTGGAAAAACTGGGAGCATCCAGACTCCAAGCAGTCATGAGCATCTATGCAGACAAGAAAAGACAAAAAGATTATCATGATGTTCATATTAAAGAAAAAGATCTACAGGAAGGAGATCTAGTTCTGGCATATACAATAAAGGAACATCAGAAAAAGTTTAAAAAAAAAGGACATGGGCCGTACATTATACATCAGATAAGTAATAGTGGAGCAATCCAGTTAGCTAACATAGATGGAGAGATCATGCCAAATTTAATAAGTGGATGTAGAGTTAAAAGATATGATCTTCCATTAACTACTTCTGAATGGAGAAGATTACAACAAGCTCAAAATCGGAAAAAAGAAGAGGAAAACATTAGAAAAGAGGCTCAACAGGAAGCAAAGGAAAGGATAAGAAAAAAACAAAGATCATAGGAAAGTTTGTTTGTGTGAAACACCTCTAAAACAAAAAGAACATTTGCTTGTGATAACAATGGATTATCAAAATGAAAAAATTAGGGTTTTGATAGATTCAGGTGCACAAGTGAATTTGATTAGTTCAGCTGTGTTGAATAAATTTAACCTAAAACGAACTAAAAGCAGAACCTTTATCAAAACTCTGGAAGAACAAATGATACAAAGCATGTCTTCACCTTCTATTGAAGTTAAGTTCAATAAAGAGTGTATGAAGATAGATTGTGAAGAATGGCCAGATCATTTGATGACTGAGAAATTGATTTTGGGACAACCATGGCTCAAACAAGGTAAAGTAATTTTGAATTTTGAAAAAATGAAGCTTAAATTGACAATAAATGACAAAAGGTTTTTAATATTTTTATTGAGTAATGAAGAACAGGAAGTTCAACAGGATGTTCATGACCCAGACATGGAAGGATTTACTTTTTCATTGGAAGACACACAGACATTACCAATACAAATACTAAATGATCAAGCTTCATTTAATCAAAACGTGCAAAAAATTGGAAGAGCAAAGGAGGATGGACACACAGGAGCAAGGTGGCAACCATGGTATAATCTAAAGCATCAAAGCATTAGAACAAGAAGGATATGGAAAAAAAGCATACCCAAGGCCTGTTCATCAAAACAAAATCCCAAGACAAAATGGATATGGAGGCCAAAAAATTCTAAAAACTGCTTGTCAGAAGGAGATGGATTTTTTCCAGAGACAAGGGCAACTAGGGTTAAATATTATTGGGTAAAAAAATCAGAATTGATTCAATAGAAAAAGACCATCTATGTTTGATCTGGATTTAGAATTGTTTCAGAAACAGATCATAATGTTATAGAAAAGAAAATCATAACATGTTGAAAATTGGGACAGAATATTTTACCTTATCCTTTTTCTAAGAAGAGAAGTAGGAGGGGAAGGAAAGAGAGAAACAAAAGAAAAAAAAAAGAAAAGAGGAAAAAAAAGAAATTATTATTAAAAAAAAAGAGAGAGAGAAACAAAAGAAAAAAAAAAAGAAAAGAGAAAAGAAAGAAAGAAGAAAAAATTATTATCTATATTTTCCTTTTACAAGTTATATAGCACAAAGCAAGATATAGGTAGAGGGGAAGCAGGTTTCTATTTATTATTTTGTATTTTTTATTCTATTTTTTATGATTCTTTATTTTTATTTTTTATTTGTATTTTCATTTTTTTCTTCTAAACATCTTCTTCCTGGATAAGAGCTGTCTGAAGAGGGGAGTGCACTAGACATCTTGCTACACATGTAATGATCACTTTAATTGAGTTCTTCTAAAAGAAGTCAGAATTTAATTGGAAGTTTATGTTCATTCTTCTTTCATTTCATTTCAAAATAAATATCATTCTTGATTTCTTGTGACTCATGTGGGTGGAGTTTTTTCTTTGGTGTGATGATATATTTTCTCCAGAATGGTGAATGCAAAGGAGTTGCCAATCCATGATTTCAAAGCAGAATCAGTCACTCTGTCTAGAGGACACTGGTTCTTGGATAGTGAAGCTGTAATAGAGAAGGTGGACCTGGAGTCTGATGAGGAGCAAGAGATTCCAGAAGCAGAAAAGGTGGTTAAGGAGCTCAAAGAAACCCTGAGTATCATTGGCCAGCATATATTCACAGTGGGAGTAGGGGGTTACAAATATACCATGTTGTGTCAAGAGTTCTACAGATTTCAAAGAGTAGCAGTCAATCAGAAAAGATGGAAGGCAGTAGGGTCACACAAATTTTTTGAGGAACCCATATTTTTTATAGATTTCGAAAGAGTGGCACAGGTAATGAACAGCCTGTTGGAAGTTGGAAAAGGTAATGATGCTTATTTCCGGTGTAAAGTCAAGAACAAAGATAACCAGGAGGTGAATATGAGTATAAAAGCAGAGCATATCAGAGCAGCTCTACAGTTTTACCCAATGGGAACCAAGCTTGATAATAGCTTTGTGAAAAAGAATAAAGAAACATATACAGGATACTCTAAATTTCCTGACTTTAAGGGAAAAGAGAAGGAGGAGTATGCCATCAGGATGTTTTTGCAATACTTTTGCTTCCCAAAACTACCAAGGTATACCATGCCACATAAATCAGTAACACTGATTATGTTTAACAATAAGGACATAACTAAGCCCTTTGGAATAATGGATGTATCACCTTACATACATGAACAGCTCATTCGGAGCAGAGGAAGTATATGAATGGAGCTCAGTTTTTAACCAAGATTATATATCATGTACTGGGAATGGAAGATCAGTTGAAGCTGGCTCCAGAGGCACAATATTTCAGAAGTCTAATGACAGGAATCAAGAGTCCTCCCAGGAAGATGTATGTGAGAGAAGCAGAAGGACAAACCAGCATGAGGGGAGCAGGAATGAAAAGAAAGGTAGTCTCAGAGGAAGTGATTCCTGTAAAGAAAAGGAGGTTGGATCCAAGAAAAGTTGAATTGGAGCAGGATGAAGCAACCAAAGAAGAACATGAAGCTGCTCAGAAGTAGGTCCAATCTTCTAATGACCCTCACCCACCTCAGACTAGTAAAGAGCAGTTATATACTTATCTGACTCAAGGAAATAACAAAAGGGCAGTATATGAGGCCCAATATCAAAAGATGCTGGAAGATTATTCTTGCAAAGCAACAGATTGGGTTCAAGAGGAAGTAGAACATTATGAAGAACTGCATGACCAAATGATGGCAGCTGAGACAGAGGAAGTATTTGTTAAAAAGGAAGTGGATCTATTAGCATACTTCAAAGAACTACAAGGACCTCCTGAGACAAGAACTACAGTTGTAGCAAAAAAGAAGGTTCAGAAGAAACCAGTACAGAGGAAGAAGCTAACCAAGAAGAGTAAAGGAAAATCAATAGTAGAATCTGTAACTATAAAAGAGACAGAAGAGGTGGCATTAGGAGAAAAGCAGAAGGAATCTATTGCTGGAGAAGATTAAAATTGGAAAAATCAGGCATAGCAGGCTCATCACAATTCTCCTCAGACTTTGAAAGTGACATTGAAAATTTTTTGCTAAAAAGTTTGAATTTATCAGTTCCCAGTACACCCAATGTGATCACACAGGTCATTGAAAAAAATAAAACACCAGAAGACATGAGTAAGAAGACACAGGAAAAGCAAGTTCAGGAAGCATCAGCAAAACAACTCAATCCTGAAGAAGAAAGAAGGATGATGAAAGGTAAAGCAATAATGATAGAAGAGGAGGGTGAAGTGAGAAAAGAGTTCAGCTATGGATTAATAGATTCAGGATTAAAGTCAATATGGACAAGACCTTCACAACAAACCTATTTCAAATTGGATGAAGGGAAAGTAGAAGCAGAGGAAAGAGCACAGATATGCAGTCAAGCCAATAAACAAAAAGATACAGCTCAAGTTAAGGAAATAGAAGAGGAAATAGTAGAAAAAGAGAATGCTCAAGAAGTAGAAGAGGGGATTACAGAGAAAGAGATCAACCAAAGCATAAAAGACATCCTGAATGATTTGAATCATAATGAAGAATTCACAAATACAGAAGATCAAGGACAAGAGGAAGGCTTAGATCTCATGGATATAGATGAGCAAGAGGCAAGACAGGAAGAGCAAAAAAGTAATGATCAGACAAAACTTGCAGAGGAAACTAATTCAACCATAATTCAGGAAGAAGGAGTACAAGTAAAAGAAAGACAATTCTTTGAAGAGGAACAACAAGTGATGGAAAACAAGAAGGTAGAAGAAATAAAGACAACTAGAGATATATCAAAACAGGAGAATAAGGATGATCACATATTGGAAGATGAAGAAGAGGTGACAGATCAAGAAAAAATGGAAGCAGAGAAAAATCTTGAAGAACAAAAGACTCAGGACCTAGAGTATGAGGAAGAAGATGAAGAGGAGAATGAATGTAAAGAAATAAGCAGATTGAAGTCAAACAAATGGAAATAGAAGTTGGATTAGAGAGGATACCTAAAAATATAAGATCTGCCTGCAAGATCATTATGAGCAACATAGAGCAGTTTAGACCTTCAAGCAGGAACATGATCATTTTAGGAATGGTAGCAGAGTCTGAGTTTGAAAAAGGCAGTAATATCATTAAGGAGCACAAAAGGGAAAAGGAACAAATGACAGAACAATTGCAGATTGTGCAGGAGAAGAATGAAGAACTAACACATAGAATAATTTCTTTGGAAGAATTAGAGGTACAACAACAAAATAAAATCCAATATCTTGAAGAGAAGAGTGCAAAACTAATAGAGCAGAATAGTAAACTGGAAATGGAGTTGAAGAAGATTGAAGGAAGATACAGAACTTTACAGAGTTCATATCAAATAATGGTTAAAGCAAATGAGGAAACTAACAAGATGTTAATGGAAGAAGGTCAGTTGAAGGAAGAAAGCAAGGCTGATCAGGTAACACAGGAGGAAAGGGAAGATTTGCACAAAGAAATCATGAGATTGCAAACAGAATTGAAAGAAGCCAAAGAGTTGGAGAAACAGGCTAGTACACATGCTGCTACCTCAATGAGGGGTTACAACAAATTACATATGGACATACAGAAAGAAAGGAGTGATTGGCAGTCAAGCTTAGAAAAGGAAAGAAGTAATTGGATAGCAGAAAGAGAGATATGGGCATCTCAAAATAGAAGTTTAATGATAACAATAGAAGAGCTGCAGAAAAAGCTGGAAAAGCCACAAGCTCGGGAGGAAGAACAAATAGAGACTACACATACAGAAGATTATGAAGTGGGCAATGATGACAAAACTCAATATGGCAGTGAACCAGAAAATAAAGCACCAGAAGATGAGTATTCTGAGGAATTTGTCCAGAAAATTTTGACAAACAGAGACTCCAGAATGGATTTCATTAGAAAAATGCATGATGAATATGAGGATCAGATTGTTACATTTGCTTTAAATAAAGGGATAAATCCTGATCAACATCATTGGGCTGTAGATGGACTAGGCATACCCTTATGTATGATCATGGAAAGTATAAAAAATTATCAGATGGCAAGGGTTGGATTACCTCCAAATAAGTATCTAGAATATGAAGATATCAATGTGACCAAGGAGTTATTTGAGAAAGCTAATCCCAAATGGAGGAATAGATGGTTGGATGCAAATAAGGAATGTAGAAAAATATGGAAGGAAGCACCTATTCAGTTGAAGATTAATCCAGCATACTGCCTAGTAGCAAGAATGGGTAGTTTTTTGGGAAAGAAGGAAAGAAGGACAAATCCCATCTAAATGGTTGAAGTTCCCAAAGATAGCAGGTCCAAAGGCAGGAACATGGCCTACAAAAAAGTATATGGTGGACACAACTGAATTTGTTATAGTCACATACAAGGATGTTAATGATCCAGCATGTATTCTACTAATCAGAATAATGAGACTCATTTTGGCATGCATAGAGACGTATACAGATACAGATGTCAGAATCCTAAATTATATTGGCTTTAATTCACCTACTGATGCATTATTGTTTGATGTCAGTGAAACACCTGATAGGATATGTCTGATGGCTTATTATAGCATAATAATATTTTTGGGCAGCCATTATCTCCAAATTTTTGAAGATGCATTTGATTACGGGTTTTTTGAAAGAGAATCAGAGATATTTGGAAACTTGTCTGTAGTCACAAAGTCTCGACTCACTACATATGAAGCTGCATACACAAAATACTTGAAAAAGGATATAATTGATAAGCTAGAAGCTGCAGTGTAGTGGAGGAAAGCATTGTTTGAGATGGTAAACAACTTGAATGTTACTGAAAGGAGAAGCCATGACCTACTATCACAAGTCTATCAGAGAAAGAAGAAATAAAGGAAACATTCAACATACATGAGCAGGAATGTCTTTTGTCAGGAGCCAAAAGGTCTAGGAGGGGAAGAATGTTGGAAGAAGTAATTTTTTGAAGTACTTTTGATGGAAAATAGTTGTAAAATGCCAAAAATTTGTAAAAATATTTATGCAACTGATGTAAAAATAAGGAAGAGTCTTCCTTATGTAGAGTAGAATCCTATGTAAATTTTCTAGAATTTTTGGAAACTCCTAGATAGCATATTTTTAGAATAAAAGAGGAAAGGACCAAAATTCAAGTGTGAAAAGGGACACTTGAAAATGTATAAAAGACAATTTCCTCTATTATGAGAGGGTTGGTTAATTGTATTACATGCTATCCAAGAAAATAGAGAGAGTTTCCTGCAGAAAATCATGTTTCTTCCTTTTGTGTGGTTTCTTTGATTTGTGAGTCTATTCTATGTGTATCCATGGAGATTTGTGAGCTTCTATTGTGTGTTTCTGATGAATGTGTATGAAGAGAGTTGATTGCTGATATGTTGAGTGAGAAATTGATGAAGGATGGTGCTGGAGATGAAAATTGTCTATTTTCACAGAATTGTGATTGTCTCGTCTAAAGGTTACATGTATCATTTTTGAGTTTTGACTTCATGGTTGTATTCTTCTAAGAAAATAACATGTTTTAGACACCAAGATTGCGGAAAATGATAGAGATTTGCTCAAGATAATCCAAACCCTAGAAATTCCTCTTCATCTTCATTATTCTCAGAAATCCAACCAGTTTTCTCTTATTTCTTGAATTCTATCATATAGAAGGGGCTGTGGTCTCATGTATACTTCCAAGATTGACAAAAATAAGATGTATTGTTGATTCTTTATACTAAATGATTGGATAGGACAACTCCAAAGATCTATAACAAACAATGGGGTAAACGAGTACGAGGAATTTCATGCTTAGCTAACTGTTTTGTAACCGCTACACATTCACGGTGAATGTGCCTAAAGAAATAGGAGGTGAAATTGATGGGTTCACGGGAGGCAGTATCGATCATTGAGTAAAAAGGTCGAGAAATACCATATATGTGTTTTTGCAGGTTTAACGCTACAACAAAGAATTGCAGAGTGGTACGCTCTGGTTCGGGCCGACAAAGAATGGCAAACTCATTAGATGAGTGCCGGGTAAACAATTCCTTCATGGTGGCGAGAGGAAGGAGTGGGCCATTTTCCAACCCTTCTTGAGGGAGGTGAAATCCCTCAGCAACCGTGTTCGGTGGTAGGGTATGCACACATCTTCATTTGTGCATGAGAACCCTCCCTAGACCAGGAGAATAATCCTTTTTGTATATATTTGAGTGTCTCATATGAACACTCCCCTAAAGCACTTTTTAATATTTCTTCATACTATAGGATAATGTCTCTCATCTTTATGACCCTTCTAGAAAGATTCCCCACGTAGAAAATCCACGCATGCCCTTCTTGGAGATTGGGTTGTTACAAATTTGATCTTTAGAATATCCTAGAAGATTGGCAGTTAGAGAGAGAATCACCTTTTTGACTTTTCAAAGAGGCACATGGGGAATAGAGCTTAGGCTATAAATATGAGCTCATTTTTGTAAAGAAAGGGGGGCTCTTGATTCGACGTACTCCATGTAAAATCTTCATGAATGGAAGAACTCTCTTTTATTCTAAGGCTTTGTACATTTATGTGTGTAGTCTTGGAGTGTGAGAGGGTGTGGTGTGTGTGTGCTTGCTGAACCTTCCTTTGTGTGTGAGTAATGTGTTGCATTACTTGTATTTTCCATGTGTGACCATGATCCTTGACTCCCATCTCTCCATGTTTTCAAGCATGTGGCATAGCCCGGGGCTGATGCTAATGGCTTGAACATGTTGGAGAATGGGGTGGATGAAGGGAGAGTCTTTCTTGGGTCCTCCTCTTGCTTCCATGCAAGGTGGTGTGGGTTGGTTGCTCCCCTATGCTTTCAACAACAAATTTGGCACCGTTGCCGGGGACGTCGGCCTTTAGCCGTTGGTTTTTCCAAGTTTGCGTGTCCATACTTCGTGAGATGCACCTTGACACTTGGAGAAGGATGAATACGTGTGGCCTTCGGTTGGTCAAGGGTACCTCTCTTCTTTTAATTTTTTAGTGTAGACCTTTATTGGTGTTTGTTGCACAAAAAAAACATCCCCTAACTCCTTCTCTCTCTCACACTTTCACATACACATACTCACTCTGGCATCACCTTTCATCTTCTTCATTTCTTGAAATTGGTGTTTGCCTTGGGTGGGGGGATGGGTTGTTGTAGCTCAGTGATGAGTAGCACCTCCTTTAATGTCAGTCCGGGAAGACATGAGGATGGTATGAAGACCTCGAGCAAGTGACGGCACAAATGTGTGAGTGAGAAGCACCCTAACATGCACACACATACACACACACGCGCACACACAGCAAGAACAAAGAGAGTAAGACAATGGAATCACTTCTATTGCAACGAAGTTCTCATACAAACTCAAAACTACAAGAAGCCAGCCCCCAAAAATGAGCTCTCTAGCTCTATTTATAGTTTTTGACTAGCTTTGGCCCTGTCCAGACCTAGTGTCCGGCCTAGTTAAAAATTAGGTTCCAGGGCTTATTTGAGGGCTCAAACGAGATCTAAAAATTATGAAAATTGGCAGGCAACTACTTCTAAGGCTCCCCAAGCTCGAGGACTCCTCGGCTTGTACAAAATGGAGCTACAAAAAGGTGAAATGATATTTACAAAGGTTTTTAGTGATGAGAATCACTTTTAAAATGATGTAAGGGTTTTGAAAAAAATGAAGGGTTGCCTTAGTGCTAGATCTGCATGTGTGTCCGTACTTGCTTCTTCCCGTGTGCTGTCAACACTCTCCCCCCCCTAGCGTCTGTCGCCTCTGACAGACCTCTGCTCCATTGTTTGATCAATGTAGTTCTGCAGGAGGCCGGTTGCCACTTCTTGTTCCTTGATTCGTAGTCCCCGAACCAAGTCTCTCTGGAGGGCCTCCCAATTGATTGCACCCGGTATGTTCGGTTGTGGCGTTGTGTAGAGTTCTGAGTGCATCGTTTGTTCGCATGCAAAGAGGTGTAACAAATGGGTGGGCCTTGGCGCGAATACCTCTGAGTGTGCTTCCCAGAACCCTGTGGTGAACATATCATCGAAAGTTTGCTTATAGCAGGCAGGGAGATATCTGATGCGTGCGTGCCATGCATAAGCAACGCGTATGCTCGGGGTGGTGCTCATATCATATAGCAGGTCATAATTACCATTGACAAACCCGGGAATCGGAGGCTGAATATGGCATACATTGCGGAAAGTTTTGAGCACCACCTGCATCATGTCAAATATCTTGAGCATCATCTGGGCAGCTACATCTGGCATGGGGTGGAGGCGTGGCATCCAATGTCTGATAGTTGCAATCATGTAAGATACTGTGGGGGTGCCGGTTGGGGGTGCAATGGCGGGGTAATTAAGCCATTCTTTACAATTTGCGTTGTTCTGAACCTTGATGGCGAAAGCCTTCCATGATCTTCTTCTTTGCACTGGCCCATAACAGGGGTTATACTTCAAATGCATGGGAGCGTGATCCCATGTTCTCAGCATTTCCGGGTATGTCTCCAGTAACCTTTGCCTCCAAGTAGGTTGAAAAATTGCCCCTTTTCTGGCTGCCTCTGGTATATCTTCTGGTTCGAACTGGGTGGCGAAGGTAGGGCACTTGTTGGTGACTCTTTTGATCTCTGCGTTGTAGTCGGCCAACAATACAAAATATGGCTTGTATTGTAATTCTGAGCTCGTGATGAGTCGTCTAGGAGCAAGGTGCCTGAAATACTCGGATTGAAGTATGGTTTCTTCAATGGACTTCATTGCGAGCATCTGAGTTGCTACGCGCTCCTCGTGAGTGTGGCCCATCTCCTCTACCTGCTTCATCCATGCTGACGGGGGTTCCTCATATGTATCCTGTCCTTCCTCCGTAATTCTGCCTCCTGGAAGGGGTTGAGGCTCGTAATTGTCTTCAAATGTCTCCTCCACTGGAATGACTACTGTGTCTTCTTCGATGGTTTGATCAGGTGGAGAGGGAGGTCGTTCATACTGTAACAATTTAATTTTTAGTTCTGCCACCTGTTGCCGTAGCTCACGTACCTCATTGGTTACTGATAATTCTGGCTCGGGTGAGGTTGCTGCGTTGGCCATCTCTTTAGGTTCTTGTTGGTGTGGTGCAGGCACTTGGGCTTTCTGTAGGTCTTTGACTTGGTCAGCAAGCTGATCATGAGCTTCTAAGAGCGTGGCATAGGTTTCTAATATTTGTTGTATATTCTCTGAGGGGATGGCTTGGAATTTAGCAGGGTCGATGGGTGCCCCTGGAGTATTTTCCATGGCTGCTTCGAGGTTGTCTTGATTCTGTTGTTGTAGTCTTTTGTTTTCTTCTTGGGCAGCCGCCAAATGGCGTCGGAGTAGGGCCATGTTTCGTTGTAGTCTAGCGTTACGGGCTAGCTGATCTCTAAGTTGATCTTCCGTTGCCTTACGCTTCTCTGTATGTGTGGACTCGAGCTCCACCTGGTATTGTTGGAGGGTGGTCACCTCCTGCTGTAACTTCGTATTAGATAACTCCAAGGCAGTGACACGTGCCTGGAGGTGGGATGACAATGTACAGAGCTCTCTATTGTTTTCTTCTAATAACCTGTATTCCTGTTTAAGTTGGGAAGCAGCTTCGAGCATGGTGTCGAGTGCATGACTAAATGAGGTGGGTGCAGGGGTGAGGGTGGACGATGCAAGGGGTCGGGAGATAGGAAAGGGAAAAGTGGATGTTGTGCCTACCGTGTTTGGCAATGGTGATGTGAGTGACGTGACACGTGGTGATGTTGGAAGAACCGTGGTGGTGGGTGATCCTGTGGATGGTGAGATGTCCATGGGATCGGACATGAGAGTGTGTGATTCGTGCACTGTGAATACAGGAATGGTGGGTGGTGTGATAGTGGTGGCAGTGAATGTGGCGGAGTGGGGTTGGGAGAGGGAATTTTTATTATAATTATCCACCTGTTGGAGTATATTTACAAGGTTTGTCCAGAAAGATGGTTGTGTGATCTGAGTTGAGCATGAGGCGGTTACTAGGGAAGTGGTGGATAGGGTTTGGGTGTGGGTGGATGGGAAAGGGTGGGATGAGGTCTGGCTAGTGGCAAGTGGTTGTCCAAGGGCGGGGAGATAGGAAGGGTGATCTATTATGGTTTGATCGGTGGCAGGATGACCGGTGTGAGGTTCAAAAGTTTGGGTGGAAGTGATGGATGTGGGTAATGGGAAGGATGTAAAAACAGAGGTGTGTACAATGGTTTCATGAGGGTTGGATATCAAGTGTTCCGAAAGGCTAGTGGAAAGGGGTTCTGAGGGTTGAATGGGAGGTGGCGGTGGAGATGGTACCTGTGTAATTACCTCGTGATCGTCAATGGGATTTGCGCTCATCATGTGAACATCCTCGGAAATTGTAGTTGGCAAGGTAGTAGAGACCTCCATTTGAATCATTTTCCCTCGTCGTGGACGTGTATCAATCCTTCGTGGATCATAGGTAGGGTTTTCCTGATAGACCATCGTCCTCAATGCTTCCCCGATCCCACATGTCTCTGCCAATAGGTTCAATGATTCCACAAAATGTGAGTCGACATTCTCATTTTGAAGCATTTGGTTCACTAGAGCTCTGTTCGCCTCTTCTGTCATCTTATGTCTCCTCTGTACCTGCTTGATTGTCTTGTACAGTCGTCTGAGTTGTGCTGTGTAGGCAGGGGCCTCCTCTTCACTGTCTTCTGGTTCATTTCTTTGTGCACCTTCCGGAATTTGAGTGTTTGGGTCATGAGGATGTTGCGCTACTTCTTCCCCATGTGCTCTGCTTGCCTCGCCCCGTGGCTGTTCTCTTTGGACGGATGCTCCCGGATCAACATTGTCAAGGGAATCTTCACTGTCTGATAGGGGGACCGTCTGCAGGAATCTTTCAAAATCGAAGTTTGGATCCTCTGTGAAGGTGGCCATAGATGCAAACTCTGCATCGGTAGGTAGTGGAGGGGCGGATGGAACGGGTTGTACCACCTCCCTAGCTTGAACTCCTTGAAGATGGATCGTGAAAGGTGTGACCTGAGCTTCTGATCGGGGAGAAGCTTCGGTCGTGGCTTCTTGAGGGATCGTTACCTGGGAGAGTGATCCACGCATTCGTTTTGCAGGCTGGCTCCCTGACTTCCGCCCTTTGAACAACTCCAGGTGTGCATATTTTAGGGCCCTTGCAACTGGCACATCATATGCAAGACATCTATAGATAATTCTGGTAAGTGCACAACAGCCATGTAAAGTGGGCTTCCTCACACCCCGCTTGCCTGCCTCATACACTTGGTCCAAGATCCATACAGGCATCTTGATGGGTAAGCTTCCAGTCTCTGCTAGATATAGCCCATACCATATTTTCTTGTGAGGTTGAGTGAAACGGTCCTGAGCGGGGAATGCGAAGTGTTGGAGGCACATCCGTAAAGGTATGGCGATGTTGAGGGCGCACATTTCTTTTAGCTTCTTGATTCTATTGCTTTTCATTGACTCAGGTATCAAGGGGTCGCGGTCAGACGGTACATGCGTGCCATACATCTGAAGTGCTTCCCTGATTAAAGTAACATTCAATTCAAACTTCCTCATTTCCTCCAGATTTGACAAGGAGGGCACCCAGAATGTGCCTGAATGATCCTTATCCCCTGTCGGCTTCAGCATGGCAATTAGGTAATAGCACCTGAGGAAATCAGGTTTAGGCAGAGCTGCACTGAAATAAGTTTGTAATCCTGCCTTTTGCCAGATGTCTTGAAGTGGAGCTGCATTTTGCAATGCTTCGAATTCTCGTGAGAAGAACTGGAAGGTCCACCACACTCCACATTCCATTTTGGATTCCCAGATGTGATCCGCGTCTCCCAAATCTCCTGGCATCTCATTGAACCAGTGAGAATGCCCTTTTACTCTTTCGGTTAGGCCATTGGGTGGATCTGGAATAGGAATTCTCCGCACATTCACGAACTCTTGAGGCCGAGCTGTTGGTGGGGCCTCCACTGGCATGGCATCCCAATTGATTGGAGCACCAGATCCTGCCTGAGAGCTTGTGCCTGCCGCTGTTGCCATGAGAGTAGGTTGCTTATCTGCTGGAAGAAGAAAGGCACATTAGTGTTGCATAGGAAACAAGATGTAATGGTGTTCCCTTCACAATACTAACATGACAATTCCGGAGGTCAGTGGTTAGTGGTGAAGTGTTTGTGATAGGTGTGAGTGGTGATTAAAGGTTAGTGTCATCCTAGATGCATACTTTGGTTATGCAATGGGCTCAGAATGCTCCTGTGTTAGTGTGGGCGGATTTACAGAATGGGGTCAGGGGGTTTAATACACAGTTTAATTCTCCACACTTTGATAGAAGATTCGTAGCTCTTAGAACTAAAGACAGGTGAAGATTTTCGGATGAGAGTGTGATGCATTTGGGACCTTTTGGGTACCCATTTCCATACATGCCGAGGGTTGATGAGAGTGGAGACAGTGAGAGGTGTAGGTATCTTTTCGTTTTCTGAGTTGTTGGCCACGAGTGCTTGTGAATGTTGCTTCATCCTAGTGTCTGAAGGTGAAGTAATTTGGGCTTGTAAGCAGGCCTTGGGCACCCATATCTGTCTAGCATTCAGGATGGCCTTCATTGACCGCTTAGGAACCCAAATAGAAATGGCATGCCTAGGGGTTATCCTAGAGGGCTTCATCCCTTTGTTCCTTGATGGTGAGGCTCGTTTCTTGTCTTCTTGAGAGTCTGCTATTAGAGTTGTGGGTCTTCCTCCCTTGCGTATCCAGATCTGCTTTGCGCCACGAGATGCTCCATGTTGTATGGGTTGGCGCTCCTGCCTCTTGATCATCAGCCTCCTTTGTGTCGGGTGGTGTTCGGTCTGCTCGTTTAGAATCTTCTTTGGATCAGTTAGGAACTCCTTATTGGCTACTATGCCTTCAGTACAATTGACAATCCTCTGCACCATAGAAGTTTGGTCAAGAACAACATTGTTATCTTCATGTGGATTCCTGGAGGGACCAGGAGTCGGTGAATGTTCTATTGGTTTGAGTGCTTGATTTTCTAATTCAATCGTGAGACGGCTTTGGCCTACCCAAACCTGAAGAAGTCCACTTCTTAGGTTGAGGTTGACTGCGTGATCATAGATCCAGTCTTGGCCTAAGACAAGAGGTTCGGTCAGATCCTCGTCTTCACACACTAGCACTTTTGCTGGCATGAGGACCTCTTGTATGTAGAGGGGAAGATCCACTTCTCCCATGCAAGGGGTTTCAACACCTCCTAGTCCTATCAGATATGCTTCTAGGGGTTTTACCTCCAATTGCAGCTGCTTGCAATAAGAAAGCCGAACTGCACTTGTGGCTGCTCCTGAATCAATTAAAGCTCTCACGCTTGTTGTGCTGTCTCTTTGTCCTATTTCTAGGGTCACAAAAGGTCTTCGATCCACTATTTTATGGGTACGTTCACCTGAAGCCTCACACATGGCCATGTGACAGCCTGGAGACGCTTGAGTGTCAGTCATAGGCTGATCCCTCCCTTGTCTCCTCAACTTCATTCGTCTGATACGCTCTAAGGCCTCTGTCTGTGCTTCTTCTCGAATTCGTTTTTCCTCCTCTTTACGTTGCTTAGCCGTATTGAGTCGACTTAGCATTTCCTTCGTGAGGGGTTCCTGATACAGCTTGACTCTGCATCCGCTAATATATTTTGGGAGAACATCACCCTCTAAAGTGGCTAGTTGTACTGCTCCACTCGTGGAGATCCTATTGATGATCATAGGTCCGTAGCCTCTCTTTTCTAGCTTTCTGGCATGTTGTTTCAATGTGTAGACTAAAACTAGATCTCCTGCTTTCAAGCCCTTATCCTTCACATGGGCATCAAAGTATGCCTTCTGTCTCTTCTTAGCTGCATATATCCCTGCAGCTGCTCTCAGTCTTGTTTCTCCTAATCGTTCAAGGTCAAAAAGTCTAGAGGAGAGCTCATGACCTGTCCATTCGTGTTCTTGTGCTACTTTTAATGTAGGTATTAAGAAGTCCAACGGTAGCACTGCGTTTTGGCCAAAAACCATCTGAAAGGGGGTGGCTTGGAGTACCGTTTTGTAGGCGACTCGGTATGCCCAAACAGCATGGTGTAGCTGTTTGTCCCAATCAGAGCGTTTGTTGTTCACTAATTTTGTCAATACATTGCATAGGATCTTATTGGTGCTTTCGGCTTGTCCATTTGCCTGGGGATGATATGGGGCAGACTTCTTATGCACTACCAAGAATTCTTGGAGCAGAGTTTCAATAACTTCATTCAAGAAGTGAGTGCCTCTATCACTAACTAACTCTATGGGTAGCCCGTATCTTGTGAATACGTTCTCAAACAAGAATTTAGCAGTTGTCTGGGCATCGTTCTTCGTTGTGGCTTTTACCTCTACCCACTTGGTTAGATAATCAGTGGCAACGATGATATACTCAGCATGGGAACCCTTCGCTGGGGGGTTGATAGGACCTACAAAGTCTATCCCCCACTTAGAGAATGCACGTCCGCCCATCATAGGCTTCAGTGGCATCTCATCTCTGCGTGTAGGATACTGGGTTCGCTGGCAAATCTCACACCTCTTCACATAGGTATGTGCGTCCATGTGAAGGGTGGGCCACCAAAATCCTGCAAATAGAATTGCCTTGATCACCCTATCTGGACCAAAATGTCCTCCTGCTACACCCTGGTGAGCAGTTTCCAAGATCTTCAGATATTCATTCTCATGAACACATAGTCTCAGGTAACCATCTTTTCCGCGCTTGTATAGATTATCACCAATGAGTGAGTAATCTAGGGCCTCTTGTTCTAGACTTCTTTGCCTCGTCAGGGTCATATCTTGAGGGAATGTCTTCGTCCTCAGAAACGCCACTAGTGGCTCGCTCCAATCTGGCACTAGAGACACGCGATAAAGGGTGGCATGTTCCACTGGTGGCTTAGTGCGACAAATTGGGCATTCCTTGCACATTCTATGGACTTCTGCTTCCATAGTTGGCCAGTACACTCCAAGTCTCTTCAATGTTTGCAGGGTTCGTTGTTTTGAGTAGTGTTGCTCTAATGCACCTACATGTGCTAATTGCAACCACTTCACGTGCTCGTCCTCTTCCACACAACAAGCCAAGATCCCTTGATCCGTGTGCTTGTACATACTTCCTGCCATGATGTGATACTTTTGGGCCTTTACCACCTCTCTATCCTGTGTGGCCATCACTGAGTGGTTAGGCCCGTAGGTTAGCACTGGCACTAGTGGCTTAGCCCACTGCGGTACCACTTCCAAGTTAAACAAGTAAGCATCAGGTAAGTCATCTGACACTCCTTGTGGGGCTTCTCCTGATGTGAGCCTTGAGAGGTGATCTGCTCTTAGATGAGTCCTACCTTTCCTTACCACAACCTCAAAGTCATACTCCATTAGCAAAAGAAACCATCTTACTAACCTTCCGGTGTTGCATGGTTTGTTTACCAGGTATAGTAATGCTTGATGATCAGTAAAAAACTTAAACTTATTTGCAAGCAAATAATGTCTGAACTTTTTAACCGCATACACCATGCCTAGTCCTTCTCTCTCAGTGGTGGTATAATTCCGTTCAGCTGCATTCAGTTGTCTACTAGCATAGGCAATAGGGAGATCCATGTTCCCTTCACCCGTAGGTTGTGCAAGTACACATCCAATAGCATAATTGGAGGCGTCCACATGAACATGGAATGGCTTGCTCCAATCTGGTGTGGTCAAGATTGGTGCTGAACACAATCGCTTTTTCAGCTCATTGAAGGAGTTCTCACACTCATTAGTCCACTCAAAATTTGTCAAAAGTCCGTACATGGGCTTTGCAATGACAGCGTACATGTGAATGAATCGGCGGTAGTAACCACAATGCCCCATGAAAGCTTGAACTTCTTTGACATTTCTTGGCCTAGGTAGCTCTGCTATAGCTCTCACTTTCTCTTCGTCAGTAGATATGCCATTCTTTGACACTATGTGTCCTAGAATCTTGCCTTGCCTGACCATAAAAACGCACTTTTCTGGGTTCAGGCAGACTTGATATTCTCTGCATTTGTCAAAGATTTGTCTGAGTTCGGGAATATGGGTTTGCCTAATGTTGGAATGAGCACAAAGATCATCAACATAGACTTCTAAGTTCTTCCTCAGGAACTCTTTAAACACATGGCACATCAGCCTTTGGAAGGTAGCGGGAGCATTGGTCAGCCCGAATGGCATTACCCTAAAAGCGAATATACCCCACTCTGTGGCAAAAGCCGTTTTATGCTGATCTTCTGGAGCAATGGCTACTTGATTGTAGCCCGAAAACCCATCTAGGAAGCTGTACACTTCCTTGCCTGCTACCCTTTCTAATAGATGCTCAGTGATGGGAAGAGGATAACTATCTCTAATAGTTGCTGCATTAACCTTCTTCAAGTTAATGCAAACTCGTAATTTTCCGTTCTTCTTGGGCACCACTACAATGGGGGATACCCATTCAGTGTGCTCAATTTCATAGATAAATCCGGCTTCCACCAAGCGGTCTATCTCTTCTTTGATCTTAGCAGCATAGTTATCATTATATGTATATGGCTTTTGCTTAGAGGGTTTAGCCTCTGAGGTCATGGGAATTGTGTGTGAACATATGTCTGGGTCAACACCCTTCAAATCCTTGTAGCTCCAAGCGAATACATCTCGATATTCTCTTAACAAAGCTATCAGCTCTTGTTCTTCCTCTTCTGTTAGGTCATGACCTATGTATGTGCATCTTTCTTCTCCTTCCTCGATGGCGACAACTATTTTCTTGGTAGTTTCCTTACTATCATAGGCTTCTCCTGCTTGGGCCTCACGTTTAGGCATTCTTACCATGACCCTCCTATCGTCCATCTCATATTTCTTAAAGTTTTCAGGGACCTCAAACAAAGATTCTTCTGCCTCCAGCGTGACTTCCTTCTTCTTTCTTTTCTTTCCTCCGCTTTTAGAAGCTACTTGTGTGGCTAACCTCACCTCATTTGTAAGCTCTCCGTGTCTCTGGGGTTGAAATTCTACTTCATAGAGGTATTCTTCATCTGATGCAAAGGGTGGGTCCATGATGATTGACTCTAGATCAGAGTCACTTGCATCCTCAAATGCATCAGGGGTAGGTTCGCATTCTTCTAGAACTGCCTCTCCCAGAATTGGCTCTATGGAGAAAACTGAAATGTCATAGCCATCCTCATCACAGTGGGGTGTCCATTGTTCCTCATTGATGGCTACATCCATGGTTGCTAGAATTTCTGCCCAGCCGTGGGGTTCGAATTCTTCGTCAGGAAATACTACAGGTGCATAGGCTGGGTCTTGAATGGGTCTATGTGTTTCGTTTGCACCTATATCTCTGGCCTTTTCTCTTTTCTCCTCTTCTACTGCTACTTTGCACATCCATAAGTGGGTGTCTTCATGCATCCATGAGGATCCTGATCCTATGGAATGCACGGATTCCGCATCATCTTTGGCTCTATGGATGGGATTCCATTGAATAGGTGGTACGTCTCTATGAGAGTAATCCTTAAGATTGACTTTGGTTGTGACACCTAGATGTTGCAAATACAAGGAATTGGTTCCCCAATCCTGTACCACTTGCAACTGTCGCAGAAAAGGTCTTCCCAAAATCATTTCATAGGCATGATTTTTGCTG
This sequence comes from Ceratopteris richardii, assembly GCA_020310875.1. Lineage (NCBI taxonomy): Eukaryota > Viridiplantae > Streptophyta > Polypodiopsida > Polypodiales > Pteridaceae > Ceratopteris > Ceratopteris richardii. Next base: position 54,385,098 of record CM035407.1, on the reverse strand, counting down.
AAGTCACATATAGCAAATGTATGTTCAAACTCGACACCACAGGTGGTGAGAGTTATTCCTTCTAGCAATCCTAAGGGTCTCTCTATGTGACCATCAGCCATTTGCAATTTCATCCTCGTGGGCCTGAGTGCAGGCTTGCCCCAACGTTTCCATAGGGATGTGGTGGCAATTGCAACTCCTGCACCTGAGTCCAAAATTGCCTTGGTGGTGTGCTCCTGGTAGGTAATGGGAAGATAGGTGTTTCCTTCTTCACCTTCACACATATCTCCTACCTTATCCAAGGGTATCTCTAGCACTGTCCTATGTGATCCTACCTGGGAACGAGGTTTCGTTATCTCGGGCACTTGATTGGCTACTTGTTTCTGCACTTCTGGTCTAACCTTAAGCCACTCTTCCAAAGTGAGATTGCACTGCCCTTTGGTGTTCTTCACTACCTCTGTGTTCCTAGGTATGACTGAATCTTCGTTTCTTACCATGACTGTAGGTGCTCTCATACAGGTGGACTTTGCTTCCCATGGACCTGTGAAATGGGGTAGTTCTTGTAAAGAATTAGACTCGAAGTCTAATCTTTCTTGAGATTGGGTGCTTTCCTGCTCCCCATAAATGGATGGGATGTCTTGTGGGAATTGGTCATGTGCGTCATCCACCAGTTCAATGGGAGGAGGAACTTCGCTTTCCTTAGCCCATTTGTCTTCTTGAATCTCGCGTAGGAATTCTGGTGTGAACCGATTCATAGAAGATGATGTGTCTGGCTCCGTAGAGTTAGGCACATAGGCTTCAGGCACATAGGCTTTCTGGGTAGGAAAACCTGCTCTTTCACTAGCCTTGTCATGGTGTTGAGGGGCGAGTTCCTTTTGTGATTGTGCCATTAGATTCTCTACTCTTTCTAGGGAGGGGGGGGTGTCTGGTTCAGTGGAATTGGGCACATAAGATTTTGATGGGGGAGGGGTCGTGTTTTTGTTTGTTTTACCTCTCTCTTGATTTTTTTCTTCCTTGGCAGATCTTGCAATTATGCTCTCTAACTTCTCTAGAAGTCCATCCAAGTGTAATTGTGTCTTGGCTGAGCCCGAGTAATTGAAAAGGCGACTGGCTTCAAACATAGTCTGAGCCAATGCGACCATTTTCGCGCAAAGCTTGGTTCTTTCTATCTCTAGGTCAGCTCTAGGGTAGCACTTGTCATGATCCGTTACATTTGGCCCTTCTTGGATTCTGGCCTGATATGCTTTAAGCATCATGTCTATGTCTTCAGGAGTGGGATCAGCTAATAATGATCCTGCTCGCGGTGGTGGGTGGGACACGTGGGGTGTATTAGAGGGTGGGGGGGTGGAGGGTGTTGGTGATGGTAGCGGTGGGAATGTGTGAGAGTGCGGTTGAGATGTGATCTCTATGATCTTTGCCTTGGTTTCTCTCAAGCTTTCTTCAAGTTCGCTCATCTTTTTTGACCATTGCCTTTTCATTCTTTCACGACTATCCTTCCAGGCTCTCGTTCTCTTTTTGGTTATGCTCTCTGTTTCACTCACCTCGGGGCTCTTTTCCTGACCATCACCTTGGTTGTGTTGTAGTGCCTGGGCTCTTGTGATCACCTGCACAGGTGCAGTGGAAGTCACACTCCCTATGGAGTCTACAACTAACCCAACAACATTGATAGGAGTGATTTTAGGCATGTTATTAGGGTTCTTTGGGCAATCTCGTAGGAGATGCTCTTTCCCGCAGTCTTGACAGAACCCCTGAATGGTTACTGGTTGAGGTTGTGTAGGGGCAGGCAGTGGACAATCACGTATAAGGTGATCTCCCTGACATCTGAAGCATGGTCCTCTAGGAAATGGGGGTCGTACCTGCCTAGGTTGAGGTCTAGAGTTGGGGTTTGTGTACATGACATTAGCATACTCAGGTTCCCCACTATTTTCACTTGGGTCCTCATAATAATATGACTCGTTATGCTCGGGTGACTGCATGTAATAAGCCTGTGGGCTATCAATATGTGTGGAATCAAAACTATGGTCACTTGGATCACTATCTGATAGCAATGGGGTGATTGGGATTATGGCTCTGTTCGGATTTTCTTCAGCCAATGCATATTTCACTGGGATCACATTGGTTGGAGCAGGGGGTTGCTGCACTAGGACTGGTTGAGGTCTCTGCTGCCCTTGATAAGGTGGCTGATAAGTTTGCTGTGGTCTATTGTATTGTTGTGGTGGGTACTGATTCTGGTATCTACCCTGTTGTGGATATGGCTGAGGATAATTTTGCCTAACAGTTTGTTTGTTATATGGGCAGTCTTGTGCGGTGTGGTTTGTGTATCTGCGCTCTATGGTGCAGTACTGGCTACTAGGATTCGCCTGGGGTTGGGCCATAACGGGACATACATTTGCCATATGGTCCCCGCCACAGGTGTAACATCGCTTAACTGGGGCAAATCTAGGAATTTGTTTGCTAGCGACACCTAGTTTTTGAGCTACCTTCTCTGCAAGTTCCTCGATGGATGTGGACTGACCAGATGTCAGGTTACTAGAGCTATCAGAATCCCTATAGATTTTTGATAGTTCCAATTCCTCACCCAGATTGTCCTCAATGTCTATGCACATGCGCACGCATTCTTCTATCGTTCTGGGGTCCTTCAGGTACACATATGACCTGAGCTTAGTGCTCAACAATCCGTCTAAGAACAGTGCCACTTGTTTGGCTGGTGTGGGTAACTCCGGCATCGGGCATCTCTCCAGGTACTGCCTGAATCTTCTCCCAGCTAGTCTGACCGTCTCTTGAGGTGTTTGTTTGAAGCTATGAATTAGTGAGGAGGTGTTATGCCTGATTCCACTCTTAGAAAACTCAATGATAAATGCCTCTAAGAGCTGGTCTATGTTTCTGAAATGCCTCTCGTTTAGTGGTTGAAACCACGTAAGGGCAGTGTTCCTAAGGGTTAGAACAAAAGCATTATATTGTGTGAATAGGTCCTCTACCTGCTCAGCTTTCAATACTTGCCGAAATTCTGCTACATGGTCATAAGGGTCTCCAGTGCCATCGAAGTAATTCTTCATGGACTTCACCAGTTGAGTTGGTCGCAGGGTCCTAGTGTGTTCTCTCGGCCTTGGCATAGGAAATTCGTCAGCATTCCTTTGATTCCATGGGATTCTATGTCTCTCAGGTTCCATTCTATTCCTCTCCGTTCTCGTTCTTTCGCTTCCCAGGGAGTTGGCAAAACTTACCTCAGGTTTGTCTCTTCTTCTATCTCGTTGAGCTCCATGAGCTTGGGAAGTCCCAGCTCCTTGGTGACCAAAGGAAACATTAGACCTTGGTTGGGGAAAAACGAATTCACCCTTCCATGTGTAGGCATGTTTGCCATGCTCAGGGATCATGAAGATTCTCTCTGATGCATTGTCTAGGTAGGTTACTTGGCCTGGGCTATCAGGGTCTTTAAACTCATAGATTGTGAGGTCACTCACTTCCTGAGTTTGAGCAGATTTATATTTCCAAAAAGCCTCATCGGTTTCTCGGTTTAAAAGCAGATCTATGCTTTTATTATCCTGTGGAATCCACTCTGGAGTCATGATTCTGGTCAAGACAGATTTACCACGAGGAGTTCTTGGCTCTCCCTCTAAGTTCCCTTGCTCTATATCTCCCATGTCGGTCTCCGCAATCACATTTCCAAACTCATCAGTTCTATCAGGAAGAGTGGTGACTACATATATAGTCCCCTCTTTATCTAGGTATGCTCCATTCTCAAACTTGACTACTGGGTGGTCTAATCCATGGGGTTGATCGGGGTTCTTAATCTGGACCACCGATCTTCTCAGGCCATCTTCATAGATGCGAGCACCTAGACGATTAGTCCTGATGTATTCCAGTTGAGTCTTGTAAGGTCCTTCTGGCTTTTCTAGACAAGCCAACCCTGAACTGCCTACTGGTCTCTCCATGTGATAGGACATCTCAGACTCACTTGTTTCTGATCTGGGAGTGTATGAGTAATCACTCAACTGCTGGGCCCAAGACCTGGCAGTGTGATTGACACTAGCTTCAGAAGATCTGAGGCTTTGTCTGTCTCGGCCTAAGTGTCTGCCTGATCTAAGGTTCATATGCCTGATTTATTTACCCCCTCGGACCTAAGCACACTCTCGTTGCAGGTTAATTTGCACCAATCACTTTGTTCTTTTGAGTTGAATTTTATGTTTATGGTCTTGTCTGAAATCGCGTCGTCAGGAGTACTTAAGTGATCTTCCGCACTTGATGAGTGATCGACTCCAATTTTACCTTTTGTCCCTTAGAGTTTTCGCACTTAAGACCTACTTAATTCTTGCACTTGGTTGATTAATACCCTTGGACTTGATTCGTGCCTAACGTTACCCTAATTAATTACCACACCTAAGTCGTACTTAGCCTAGGCTAGGAATTGACAAAGGAGGGTTGAGAGATCTTCCAACCTCAATTAGCTGGTTGACCAGACTGCTTCACAAGCCCAGGAAGACTTCTCCCAAGCTTGGTACTCACCCTTGCTAGCTTGCTTTGGATTGCCTTGAGTGCACACAAAGTTCCTGCAAAAGCTCACCCGTTAGTATAGCTCTATTGCCACAAGTAATTGAAAGACACACTTCAATAATTTTAGCCCCCTTGGAGTAGTTCACTGTACCCCCTGAATCTGAGAACAACTTAGTTCCACCTAAAGGTCAACTTAAAAATGCATGTTCTAAAACTCCGCGTATGATTCTTACAAAAACCAGTCGAGGTCCACGTAGGATTCTCAACGAGCTTTCCAACGAGACCAAAATCTCATCAATCGGAGTTCGTATGGTCAAGTTATGACCATTCAGGCACTATAGGGTCAAAACAGGCTCTCAGGGTTCAGGAGATCCCTCTCTGGTTTCTAGGTCTTTTGCCCACTTCCAAGGTTCTAAAGTTATACCACGGTGCCTAAAATTAAGCTTAACTACCCTTCAATTCACTCAAAATTAACCCTAACTTTTCATGCGTTAAAGGCCGTGTATCGCGATAGGTCGGGTCGAGGTGTCGCGATAGCTCGTGAGGTGTCGCGATAGGTCGAGGTGTCGCGATAGCTCGTGAGGTGTCGCGATAGGTCGTGAGGTGTCGCGATAGGTCGAGGTGTCGCGATAGCTCGTGAGGTGTCGCGATAGGTCGTGAGGTGTCGCGATAGGTCGGGGTGTCGCGATAGCTCGTGAAGTGTCGCGATAGCTCGTGAGGTGTCGCGATAGGTCGTGAGGTGTCGCGATAGGTCGGGGTGTCGCGATAGCTCGTGAAGTGTCGCGATAGCTCGTGAGGTGTCGCGATAGGTCGAAGTGTCGCGATAGGTCGAAGTGTCACGATAGGTCGTGAGGTGTCGCGATAGGTCGAAGTGTCACGATAGGTCGTGAGGTGTCGCGATAGCTCGTGAAGTGTCGCGATAGGTCGAAGTGTCGCGATAGGTCGTGAGGTGTCGCGATACCTCGAGGTGTCGCGATAGCTCGGGATATGGTGAATTTTTCTGTTCTATCTAGTGATCCTGGGAGCTCTAGGCCTGCGCAGTGTCGTGGTGCACTCAGAATCGTGATTGGGTGAAATTTTCGGAGTGTCGCGATAGCTCGAGCTCAACGCCTCGGGGACTGTGCAGACAATTTCTGTACCTGCTGAGCTTGCTGGAGATGATGATGGAGCTGCCACCTGCAAGAAACATGCAAAAAACACACAAGGACAAGCACACACACTTGCTCTCTCTCAAACTCGCACACAACAAATGAGGGAATGATAAGGAAGAGGGAATATGTAGTGGAGAAGGAGGTGGAGGTGGAGATGAAGTGGAGGTGAAGATGAAGATGAAAATGGAGAAAAATCAGAAATTTACCTACTACTTACCATTCCAACGCGTCCTCTCTACGTCTTACCATCACACGCTCGTCCTCAAAGCTCGATCCCCGGCAACGGTGCCAAAATTTGGTGTAGCTCAGTGACGAGTAGCACCTCCTTTAATGTCAGTCCGGGAAGACATGAGGATGGTATGAAGACCTCGAGCAAGTGACGGCACAAATGTGTGAGTGAGAAGCACCCTAACATGCACACACATACACACACACGCGCACACACAGCAAGAACAAAGAGAGTAAGACAATGGAATCACTTCTATTGCAACGAAGTTCTCATACAAACTCAAAACTACAAGAAGCCAGCCCCCAAAAATGAGCTCTCTAGCTCTATTTATAGTTTTTGACTAGCTTTGGCCCTGTCCAGACCTAGTGTCCGGCCTAGTTAAAAATTAGGTTCCAGGGCTTATTTGAGGGCTCAAACGAGATCTAAAAATTATGAAAATTGGCAGGCAACTACTTCTAAGGCTCCCCAAGCTCGAGGACTCCTCGGCTTGTACAAAATGGAGCTACAAAAAGGTGAAATGATATTTACAAAGGTTTTTAGTGATGAGAATCACTTTTAAAATGATGTAAGGGTTTTGAAAAAAATGAAGGGTTGCCTTAGTGCTAGATCTGCATGTGTGTCCGTACTTGCTTCTTCCCGTGTGCTGTCAACAGTTGTCCTCTCCTTGACCCGTCCCTCTCCTCTTATTTCGAAGAAAACACAACAAGAAAAAAAAAAAAAAAGGGGGCATAGAATAACACTCTTCTCTTTTGAATAACGCATATTGTAATCTTCGGGGCATGACAGAGCATTAAATTTTCCAAACGGGTTTCTTTCTCACTTTAATGCATATCTACCATAGTACCACTTTGAGCATGGGAGTGGCCGTGCATTCATGCCAGATGGGGGAGGGTCGAAAAATCTTCTTGTGTCGTGGGGTTGAGCCTGATGTGCCCCCTTTTTGCTCCTCCTGTTTGGGGAGGAGCTTCTCCTGCTCCGCGTCCATTGTATATGGCAGTTGCACTCTCTGTTGGCTTCTTTCGATCATCCATATCCAATATCTTGTTTGACAAGGCCTCTACTCAGGGTTGAGCTCAACTCCTGCCCCTCCATCTCTTGTGCCTGCCTATAACCAATTCCCTGTGGGAGGACGACAGCTCAGATATCTACTAAAGCTTCTGAGTGGACCAAGCACAGAAGCTGCTCGTGTCTCACTCCGTCTCTTGGTGTCAAATTTCTTGGAATGAGCCTTGGCGCTCTCTCGATTTTGCTAGGAGACCAGTTATCACATGTCGTGTTGAGGTTGTATTTCTGCGTTTTTGTCCCATCTCACTCTTCGGGGCAACACTGTGGTCTCACTCCCTTGCTTTCCCTTCAAGCATCTCACACCTTAATGTGCAGGCTCTCCCCGCATCGGAGTCAAACTTAATTCCTGTACTGTGCACCCTACTTGTGGTTACCCCTCCTTGCTCTCTAAACTGGCCCTCAGGTTGCTTCTCTTCCAGTGGGCATTTGCAGCGCAGCCATCCTTTCGCATCCCTTCTCTTGCCTTGAGAGTCCAGCTCGATGCCCCCTTGAGACACCTCAGATCTTGAAATTCTCGGAAGATTGCTCCTCCTGCTCTGTCGAAAATCAAGCATCATGTTTTGTTGGAACATGTCTTCAGTGGAGCATGTCGGCAAGAATAGAGCTACCTTTGAAGGGTGATTAATACCAAGAAATGTTGGTCGCAGATGGGGGCTTTCTGATTGTGCCTACCCCAATCACTATTGGGAGAAATAGGCATGGTTGCTCACTGGTCCATGCTAAGAAGATTAATTTTTGTTATTTGTTGAGATCGGTTTCTATGGCCGCTTCTGGGTGTATGTGGAAACTGTATGTGATCTTCTAGATCCTCGTGAAGCTATGGTTGCATCCCTTATTACTATCCACCAAGGATGGAAAACTTTTGTCGTTATGTTATGATTTGTTGCAGAACAATATCATTGGTCTTGTTATACCATGCTTAGATGCCATCAGGTAATTTCTTACCCGGATTGATTTCTGTACCTTCCAATACCTTCTCTTTATAGGCTCTGGATGCTAGCATTATTGTCACTCCTCCCCTAAAAGCATGGGATATGTTGTTTCCTCGAGAATGTGTTTGATAGTTGGTAAGACCTGTCTAGTTGACGTACTAGGCAATGTTTTCTTATGCAATATTCAGGTTGCGGATGACATAGTGTCAGAAAAGGAGAGTGCTATGGATGTGCGATCAAAATTTCAGGGGGCCAATGGAAGCTCTTCTGCCACTCCGAAATATGGCTACATTAGAGGGTTGATGTTGGCCATTGCATTCTTGAGACTACTCACTTGGGTGCTTTCGTTGGAGTTGATGGTAAGGTTATGTGTGAACTAATCTTAAATGAGGATGTGTGTTTACCCCCTCCCACTTGGCAAATGTTGGACATGCACACTGGTATATTGTTGTCCTGACAATGTGTGTTGCTCTTCACATTTGAGATTTGGCTCTACTCCATAGGAATACTATCTTAAAACTCATATTTTGGGATCAACTTTGTTGTGCAACGCCCCCTCTAAGAGTGATGCTCTGTATGTTGTTATTTCATATGCTTGAAAGCACTTAGGAATAGTCAAGTCATCAATATTTCACTCTTCAGTCATAATATGGTCTCTCGTGTGCCACCAAAGGTTGAATGAAGGATTATGAAATTAATGATAACCATTGTCGATGACCTTGAGGTTTTTCACAGATGATGCACTTCGGGATTTGGAGGCTTCCGATGGGAGGTTATTTCTGCCTGTTCATAGTCAATGATTTTGATCTCCTCTCTTTCTACACGGGTGAGGTATCATGGTCTATGATTGCTATATAAATCAGACTGAGTGTTGTTGAGCCAGATTACTACATAGTGAAGCTGTAGGTGATCCGAAGCTTACAACATGGCTAGATTCAGAAGAGCCAATTTGTGCCTGCCAAGGATCTAGGACTGCTTATTTATGTGTTTGATGTTGGAGCCCGAAAAGTCTCTAAGATGATAGGGTTGCATGGGAATGGATGTTTTCGATGTCACATACGTTACACTTAGATGTACTGGAATTCTTTTTGTTGTTATCTCATGATCCCTTTCAAAGGACAAATGGAATGAAATTTTGTCTTGGCTTCTCTATGTTGCAATCGCGTTCTTGGCAAAAAGCTGACTTAAGAATCAGTTACTGGTCAGGTATCACTGCTCACATAGCAGTGTTGGTAATAATCCATAGCGCTCTGCATGTAATCTTATGAATACAATGTTGGAGGTCTCTAAGAGTTTTGACTCTACTGAATGATGATCTGCCTTATTACTTGCATCTGTTAGAGGTCTTCACTCTATTGAAAAGTGTTGCGCTTGTCTTGTCTTTAAACATCTATTGCAACCATGCACATATAAGTTGTGTTGTAATGTTGACTGTTCATGAAAATGGATTTTTGGATAGCTCATTGCACTCGATAGCTTGCTATTACAGGATAGTGTTTTTCCTTTGATGTGGTGTCCTGGTATACTTGCTACAGTCAACATGTCTCAACTCGTAGTACTACAGGTTTCTAGAAGTGCAACTCTGAAACGTGACCAGGATAGGTTTGCTTGACTGCTTGAAAATGCTACCTATTGGATTATTGTTTCGAATGCTTCTTAAAAATTGGTCATAGGCAGTTTCTTTTGGGATCAATATACTTGTTGAAATATCACCTGAATTTGAACCTATGGGGATTTTGGATGGTCTTTAAGAACCTTATAACTTTTAATTGACCACTTAGTTATCTAATCTTATCTTGGTGAGATACAGGTCTGAGAGTGGGACAATGGTAGCCTTTGGTCGTTGACGTCATTATTCACAGAATCAGATTATGGATATGCTCTATAAGGTTAATTGTGCAAAAAAAATTTTTTTGCCTCTTGGGTTGTGACTATTTGCAGGTGTGAAGGTTCACATGGGTGTAAAGATTTCCTCTTCTCTTCAAAAGTGTTTATGTGCAGGGTGTTCTATTTCAAAGTTGTTATGCCATTGTGGCAACTTGATGCTTGTGGTTTTTGACCTTTTAGTAACCTTGTCAATTTTGTTGGATGATGCTTTGATTAAGGGAGGCTCAAAATAAAGCAATGGGGTTTTGATGGCCAAGCATTTTGTTGACAATGCTCCAGTCATCTTCAAATTTTTAGGAAGGATCAATACAGCTTTGCATCACTTTGAACATTGTTGTTTATCAAACAATATTCTATGCAGCTCAGTTTCATCATTTATGTGTAGAAGCGTTATGAGATTGAACAGGTATTGCAGAGAAGAAGCCACAGTGTTCGAACTCATTTGAACAGATTTGGAAGGTTTTGGTGCCCCTACCAAGGAATAATGCACATGTTGGGCTTGAGGATTGTTGACTCTTTTAGACACCTCATATCTATGCATTCATTATATATATGATCTTTTTGCTTGAGGTTATCTTAAAGTTGTTAACTAATGGGGATCTATTGGGTTACTTAAATACCTTTGCTCATATTTCCTGAATTTTCTGAGTTTCAGATACACGAAACTACTAAGGCATGTCTTGTGGATTGATAGTAGGTTCATGCTGCATCCATGAGGTTGGGCTTGCTTTACCTGTATAGCACTCGGGCATTTTTGTTGTTTCTGAATTTGGGGATTGCTTAAAAATGAAGTGTGTACACAGGACTGTTCCCTCTTTCTTGTTGCTTAGAGGCCCTTCAGGTTTGGCCAGTTGAGCAGGTGTTATATTGAAAAGAGTAGGAGAATAGAAGTAATCTTGGAGTTTCTATATCGACACCCGCTTTCCTCTCATAAACCGTTGCACAATCACTCCCTTACTCTCACTACCCATACATGATAAGGGTATTGCTCAGATCCTTCTTAACAGTGAGATTCGAAGTAAAAATTTAACATCTAAAGTTGTACTTTTCAGAGCTTTTACTTCTGTGATTAAAGGTTTTTTCGAACTGGGTTGTTAAGGATGCAATCGCTTAGGGGAAGCCCTACATGTCTGAGGGTCCACTGGTAGGTTGATTGGCGAAGCTGATATGTGCCCTTGGCTTAAGAAACCCCTGCCTTTATTATACTATGCATTTGATGGCATACTGTGAATTGAGGAATGTAATGATTTTACTACAGTCATGAGAAATTAAGCTTCATGTATAAGTTAACATTGGCTGTAGTTGTTGATGTAAACACCTTATGCTATTACGAAAACATTGCCTCTGACTTTTCATCATCCATTTTAAGGAATATCTTTGCTCGTATACATGTGGCTAAAACTCATTACCATAGTTATTACATAACGCGGTCGCCAGATGAACTACACTGATAAATTGGTTTTGCAAGATGGTTGATATCGTTATGACATAGATATTCATGAGTTTGTTTCTTCAAAGTCATTCATGTGTATGTTTCTTGTCCATGGTTGGCACAGATTTGAGAGGCAGGACAGTGTATGCTTGAGAAATTGCATGTCTCATAGAGAGTTCACTTTGACACGAGAAATGTTTAAACTGGCATAACAGTGACTCGAGTGCCAAAAACGACGTTACAAGGACTAATTCTCCCTTATGCATTGCATTTTTGTATGGCTTTTTCTCCTAAAGTAGTATTCATCTCAGGAATTTGTCAAAATTATCGCTTGTGATAAATCTTATCAAATATTTTGATCATCTAAGGATTATTTTGCATTGCAGGCTAACACACACAGAACTTAGCATTGATTCCTTTGGGCTCCCATAGATGCTCTCTTGTGAATGATGTGTTTATTGCATACTCATAGGTTTTATAAAACTTGTGACTGACCCCTATGGGATTGGTGTGTAATTACCCTTTATACTGATTTTGGGAGAAACTTAGCATGATTAGGGGCTCAGACTAGCATTGCTTCTTTTATGGATAAATTGCCTACATATTCTATCACTCTCGAAAAGATTCCTGAGTAAGGCGCTCACTTGATCTTACAGTCTAATCTTGATTAATCGCTACATCTTTGTCATATGAAATGGCTCGCATGAAACTAAAATTCCAGGCACTAAAAATATTGGTGTGTTATAATACAGTCATCATCTTAGCTTTGTGACTAGTCATGGCTGGATTAATCAAATATGTTTTTCATTACGGGCTTACACTTATTAAGTTGCTGCATTAATCATTCATACCTCTGCTAGATAACGTGACACTATGATTTGCAGAAATTGCTCTTGATGATTGTAAAAGCGAGTGTGCTTTAAGTATTGGTGACTTGGCAAAATTTTAAGTCATATGGACTGCCACTTGTGTTCTTCACCTTTGGTTCTTTGATTTACAGAATACAGGAATAACTAGCTCTCCATGTGGATGTAAGCCAGTCCTTTGGGACTTGATGTCCCCTGAAGTGGAAACTAAATTTGAAGTGTTGCTCTAAGGGTTGCCCATAATTTTTCTCATGCTATGGCATCCTTTAGTCCTCATGAGAATACCTTCTTTTTGTAAATTAGGAGATGTCCATGTGAACACTCTCCTAAAACCACTTTTTGATAATTCCCCTAAGTCTAAGGTATTGAAGCCTTCTCTTGAAAAAACTCCTTTTTGAGCAAACATAAAGAAAGCCCACGTAGAAATCTCATGCACTCTCTCTCTCTCTCTAGGTAGTTAGCTTTTTTGAAATTCCCATATCACATAAGATCCTCTTTTTGATTTAGCACATGTGGTCTTTTGACCACATGTTTTATTCACATATGCCTCCCTTCTTCTCTATATAAAGAAGAGCCTCATTGTAAAAGGGGAGGTCCCTTGGCCATGGCCTTGGCCTCCATTTTGGTAATGGAAGAAGGTGTCATTTGTTACTCTCTTGCCTCCTTGTGTGCAATGGCGTTGGTCTTGGTGTATGGATTTGCATGTGTGTGTGCATGGTTGGGAGGATGTTCCCCTTTGCTCCTTGTGACGTTGGCCATTGTTGCCATTGGTCCATGAGCGTGGGTGAGCCTCTCCTCTCATTCTTTGCCCCAACTTGGAGAAACCTCTCACTTCCATGTGAGGCGGTTAGGGTTTGTTGCTCCCCTTTTCTCAACAAATTTGGCGCCATTGCCGGGGAGGGTCGGCCTTTCATCACTTGGAGAGCTCAAGAACATGTGGTAAAATATTGTGTTGCAATTTTTTTGCTCAATTGCGTAGGATTTGAGTTTTTGCATGGCACTTTCACCCTTCCTTTGGGCCAATTGCTCCCCATTTATTTGTTTTTGTAGGTTAGTTTTAGTTCATGTTTGTTTGATGCACAAGAACACCCCCTAACCCCCTTATCTCTCTCACTCTCACATTTACACACACCTCACTCACAACCACTTGGGCATCACTATCCACCTCTTCCATTTCTTGTTTTCAGTGATAGCCTGGAGCAGGGGGTTCGCTAGTACTTCCATTTTCCCTTCCCTCTCTTCATTTCTCAAAAAATAGAAAAAGAAAATGTCGTATGCTTAAGCTTCACTCACACATTTGAAAATCCTTTATGAAGAAGTGTTGGATACCTGTCCCCTCTCCTCTTTTAGGCGGATATGTGATGTATGGCAAACACACACACTAGTTCCGGAGGTGCAATGAAACATATATGATATGGGTTCGCTTGGCACAATCTCTCTCCTCATTTATTTTGAGCGACAGATGCGCAGTTACAACTCTGACATGTTGTGGTCCATTCGAGGCATGGAAGGACATGCTTCCTATCAGGACCGGTCAATCTGTTGTTCCGGGTTGAGGCACTCTGCTTCCCCGCATGGAGCTTCTGCGAAGGGGTTGAGCTCTTGCTCCCCTGTCAGCCCGGTGCTTGCATTGGCTTAGCATTAAGAGCAATGCTCCCTGCCAACTCCCACATGGCTGTAACTCGTATTTGCCCCCAAGCTCCACCGACGGATCCATTTTTTGGTCGACTTCAGACTTCTTCCTACAGCCATGGTGTAGGGGAAGCTATGATCTTCCTCTTCTTGGCAGATTTCAGCTCTGAAGCACTTCTTTACCTCAGGGATTCTATTGCGCAAGGTGGAGCTACCATCGGGCTTCCACTCTTTGTGTCAAAGGCTATCAGGGACACTTCCTCATTACAGCCTCCTCATGGACAGATACTCGGTTCTATGTTTTGCAACACCTTGTGCCTCAGAGTTTCTCTGATAAGTTTTGTCATACATGGGATCAAACTATTACTCCATAAGATCTGTGTCGCAAACTCCTCTGTTAAGCTTCAAGTTCTACACCCCATTCGCTGACGTTGGAGGTCAGGTCCAACATTTGGTGTGAGGTGTTGGTGACTCCCAGATTCCACATACACTCGTGCAAGGTCTACATGCTGAGCATATTTTTTCTTGTAAGAATGCTCTGCAAACCCCTCTCATTGAAGCCACCAAATTCAGATCGGTACTGGGTTTGGCTCATGTCGAGCCCCCGTTGCCCTCTTCTCAGAGCATCAGATTTTAACTCTGATGTGATTGCTCTTCAACTCAGTTGTGATTGCTCCAAATGGTGGAGAATGTACTCCAGAAATCTGTACCGAAGTCGGTTCATCATGGTCTATTGCTGCTGAATCAATAGAAAGGGGCTTGGCTCCAACTGATGGTGTGTATGCATCGTGCTAAGAAGCTCGGGCTTTCTCCATACTCATGTCCATGATGATCTACTCTCAACTGCTGGGGAAGAAACCCTCTTGCTCTCCCTCTTCATACTATTGTACATTGTGTGATCTCGTTCACTTTCATCAGTGGGCCGAAGTCCTTGGGTATCTATTCTTGTCTCTACTGCCAAAGTATGAAGATTTCTCCACTCCAGAACAGTGTATGGCTCCAGCTTCCAAAAATGTGTGGAAGGCCTGTCCCCCTCTTGCTTCAAGACCAAATCCCGCTGATGGGAGTATGATCTACCTCGGGCCCTATCTCACTGCTACAGAACTTATCCAATCGACTTCAACCTCAATCGGCATATTTAGCTCCATGTTGCCCCGAGCATGAATGCTCACCCAAAATGCAAACGACAGGGAGCTGTTCACTGTTTTCGCGAAGCTGCCCTCTCATAATTTGAAACAATGAAATATTCCAGAGCCAGCTGCTACCTATTTGCACAAGCTATGACTGGGTCACATGATCATGTATTAGGTCTTGTAACTGTCTTGGAAGAAGGCTAACTATCCATAGGCTGAGACATGGTAGTGCAGCAGATGCTAGTCCATTTTAAACCGGTGGTGACCTTGAACAGGAAACATGAGGAATCACAATGGCTCGAATTGAAAGATGACCAGAATGTAAGCTGCATACTCTTTTGTTTTGATTATGAACATGATTTCAGGATGGAATCAGTGTCCTTGTTGCAGAACCATGTGCCCATTCATTGAATTTGTAGCACACTCTCGTCAAGGAAGGCTCATTGAATGTAGAAGTGGGAAGATCAGCAGGGACTCTACATGTGGTGGAGGTGTCAGACGTCAAGTAAAAAAATATGGTTTCATCTCCCCTCTTTGTATTGACTCATGCATGAACAATTTTATTCTGAATACCTTGTGAACAGGTCTTCAGGGAAATGAAGACTATCTAGATTACTACATTTTTTATGGGCAATAGAATTCTACTTTGCTCTATGGATGATAATTGTGTTCTATCTTGTTGGTACAAGAACTCACATGTCTACGGAATGTCAGTAATCAACATGGGTTAGGTGGCAACACCAGATATGTACCACTGTGCTTCCAAAGATGTGTAGACATCAAGGCTGTTGTGAACCCTATATTCAAGAGTCATTGAGGTTTTCTTGCAGCTGGTCACATGGGGTCATTGGTAATATCTACTACATGACATTAAGTCTGTTATGTCAGGACTATTTCATCTAGATGATTGTCTTCTCCATGCTGCAAGATATTTGTGCAACAAGGATGCTAAGCTGCACCAACTTAGACATATGAGCTGTACTGGTGTCATGAATCTAACTAAACATTAACTTTGATCCTAGTACAACTCACTGTGCGGCATCTGCCACATATGGATCATTTTCTCCATCGGTTTCAGGATTTGGAACTACAAGCTTGTGTTGGAAAGCTTCCACATAAGGCAACAACTAAGCACTTAATGGATATATTGCAGTTCAGTTGGCTGCTTGACAGATCTCTATGTTCCAAAGAATCCAAAAAAGATTTGTCAGAAAGGATTAGGGTTTGTGGCTAACCTGCTGCTCCTCACCACTCTAATCGGGCTGAGGAATTTGGTGACTTCAGGTTTCAGGTCTCCACATCTAGTTAGACAGTGCAAAGATTGGCTCCTGAAGACCTTCCCACGAATATCATAGGATTTTCTGTGCTTTAAGACTATTATATGTCCAGTTGGGAGGATCTTCATCATGCTAGTTGTAGCTCCTGTAAAGGGATGCAACATCCTCTCCATATCAAATCTGTCAGAACTTTACTCTTGGGTCCTCAGAGTATTTTGCAGCAACATGCTTAGATGAAACCAAGGTGGCAGATACGGTTTGTCTAGAGCATGAATAGAGTGGCCAACACATGCAAACTTGAACCACTAGATTCTGAGATTCTGTTCCAAGAGATGTCCGTGCAACTGATTGCTACAATTAAAACATAAAGAATAATTCAATGTGGACTGATGTACTACTGGCTTCAAGGGTGGAACTCTTTATCAACTCTTTATTGTGTGCCTGGTGGGGATTTAGCAGGATGCATGATTCCCCAAGTGCTGCTGAGGAAAGAACCACACCATGCTCATTGATTGCATATGGATACCAGTGTAAGGCTCCATCAAACGATCATTTGTTTGCAGGCCTTTGTCAAGATTAAGATGCCATGAGCCGAAGCACAGGAAATTGATGAAGGATGAGGGAGTGAGGGGGCCTTCATCAGAGATTCTTGGACTGAAAGGCAGTGCTTATGCTCGGATCACATGTGCAACCAATGTTGGTCGTAGTGTCTGTACAACCCATGCTTCCACATAAGGCAGCTGCTGACCATGTCCTGAGACTCCCATGTGAATCTTGGGCACTGAATCATTGTAGCTCAGGGCAAATCCTCTGGATATTTGCACTGCATCAAGCAACATAGCACAGGCTGGAGTGCAAGGACACTATTCTGGTTACTTGGATCCAGGTTGTTCCCCATCACTCTATGGATGGCTTAAAGCACCAGGTTTGCTGACTACTGGCAGGGAGGCTGCATGACATTTTCAGGATTGTCAACTGATGGTTTTCTACCTGCAAATTCTAGGAAACTAAGTCCTGTGGCTTTCAAATGGTTCAAGCTCCTTGGTTTATTGTTTATATATGAATATTCAGCAGATATTGGCTGGCACAGGGTTTTTAGGTTTTTGTGTGATTGCTCCAAGTGGGGATTTTGTCTGCTGCCTTTTCCCTCATTTGGAGAGAATGATCTGCATTATATGTAGATGCCTTGCTGTGTACAGATGGTTGTTCCTCAGATTCTCCAAGTGGGTCCTCACTCTGGTATAATTATGTCTGCTCATATGGTTGGGGATGACAGTCAGGATCTGATTCTGAATTTCTTTTGTGACTGTCCTTCTGGGGGACTAAGTCTCAAGTCCTATCTACACACAACAAGATATTAAAAGTGCTTTCTACATGTTGGTGGTGGTGCACACTCACCGATCAGGAAGCTTGATGGATGCCGAAGCTGGTGGTGCCCTGTAAACCTAACTCTTACTCAGGGTGTGCTGCTAGATATTAGACTTGAGCTACAAAGAACAAGCATGGTTTTCATGAAATAGAAAAAAAGGGATGATTAGGGAACTTGCTGTCTTGAATGTGACTGCTCTATTTTAGGGACTACGTCCACTTCCCCAGCCATCCTGTGGGCAGCTTGGTACATCTTTGTTGCCAGAACTGCTATCCTAAGTGTGATGTGCCATTTCTTGCTCTGTCTTGTTTGCAATGATTGTGTATGCACATTGTGTCTTTGGACTTGCAGTTTTCAGGTCCTCTAAAGAATTGCTCAGAAGAAGTGCTGCATATTTGGCAACACAGGTGGCTGTGTACATGGTTGGGCTGACTGCCCCTTAGGGGGATCGTGTCGCTCAAACACTGAAGACCTGAAGACTGAAGACTTGCAATTTGAAGACTTGAAGAGCTGCAGGTCTGAAGACTTGAAGACCCAAACCTGGACAATGCTGCAATGTATGCCCCTCTGGTCTTAGCTTTGTCGAGGACGACAAAGTCTAGGGGAGGGAGAGTGTTCGGTGGTAGGGTATGCACACATCTTCATTTGTGCATGAGAACCCTCCCTAGACCAGGAGAATAATCCTTTTTGTATATATTTGAGTGTCTCATATGAACACTCCCCTAAAGCACTTTTTAATATTTCTTCATACTATAGGATAGTGTCTCTCATCTTTATGACCCTTCTAGAAAGATTCCCCACGTAGAAAATCCACGCATGCCCTTCTTGGAGATTGGGTTGTTACAAATTTGATCTTTAGAATATCCTAGAAGATTGGCAGTTAGAGAGAGAATCACCTTTTTGACTTTTCAAAGAGGCACATGGGGAATAGAGCTTAGGCTATAAATATGAGCTCATTTTTGTAAAGAAAGGGGGGCTCTTGGTTGGACGTACTCCATGTAAAATCTTCATGAATGGAAGAACTCTCTGTTATTCTAAGGCTTTGTACATTTATGTGTGTAGTCTTGGAGTGTGAGAGGGTGTGGTGTGTGTGTGCTTGCTGAACCTTCCTTTGTGTGTGAGTAATGTGTTGCATTACTTGTATTTTCCATGTGTGACCATGATCCTTGACTCCCATCTCTCCATGTTTTCAAGCATGTGGCATAGCCCGGGGCTGATGCCAATGGCTTGAACATGTTGGAGAATGGGGTGGATGAAGGGAGAGTCTTTCTTGGGTCCTCCTCTTGCTTCCATGCAAGGTGGTGTGGGTTGGTTGCTCCCCTATGCTTTCAACAAACCGTGTTTAACGTAACTACGACATGGGGGTTTAAACATGTTAACGACTAGCACTCCTCTGTAGCAAGCATGGCGGCAATGGCAGAGATGATCTACGCATGGAAGGGGTGACACTCCATGGAATGCCAAGGCAGTTCAGCGAAGGCCAACAGTCCCCGAGTACGCAAGTACTCACTCACCTCTGGAGCGAGACTCGCACGGAAGGTTGCTATGTTAGCCAGAGCTTCCATGGCACACACAGAGATAAACGAAAACACAGAGTACACAATGGTCGCAAACACACAAACACAATAGCGATTAACAGTCAAAAGAACAAGATTAAGTAGGATCACTGAAAAGAATCAGGCGACAAAAAATCCTAATCATAACGCAGTATTGGAAATAT
Source organism: Ceratopteris richardii (assembly GCA_020310875.1). NCBI lineage: Eukaryota > Viridiplantae > Streptophyta > Polypodiopsida > Polypodiales > Pteridaceae > Ceratopteris > Ceratopteris richardii. The sequence goes on along the minus strand of CM035407.1, from coordinate 54,365,935 downwards.
ACCGACATAATGGCAACATGTGTGTATTAACAGACGTAGCGACAGAGAGGTGGCTATAAATCATGATTAGATCAACAAAACGGAAGGATTACGGCAGTTGATCAACCGAAACACGGGGGGTAGAAAAGACAATCAAGTGACAATCGAAAAAGAGGAAAACTACCGAGTACACCTCATGAGTTATTAGACGGAGGGTGATATGGGTGAAGCTTCAAACCATTAATCACTTTAGGGAGAAGGTGACCAGCCAAGGTAGATAACCAAAAAGTTGCAGGTCCCACTTGTTCAGCAATCCGGTATGGGCCGAACCACCGTAGCTTAAATTTTCTGGCAGATCTATTGGCTTTAGCATTATAGAATACAACGAGTTGGCCAATCGTAAATACAGGGGTTTTTAAAAAACAATCATGAGTACGGGCTTGACATAGCTGAACTTCTTGAAGAATCATGAAGCTTTCCAAGCGTTGTTCATCCAATGATCTGAGAACATCTAACCGGAATGGAAAAGATTCTTCCGGCAGCAATTTTTGGAATAAGGCTACACGCAAGCTCAGCACGACCACTTCCATTGGTGCAATAGCTTCCAATCCATAAGCGAGTTTAAACCGAGTCATTCCGGTAGCCACTTTATACGTGGTCCGGTAAGCCCACAAAATGGCAGGTAAGAGCTGGTCCCATCGTTCCGGACACTCCAAGATCAGTTTCCGGAGAATATTCAGCAGAGTCTTATTAGTGCTCTCAGCAAGACCATTCACACGTGGATAGTAAGGTGAGTTGAATTTATGCACAATCTGGAAAGTTTGAGTCAGCACTTGCATTAAGGTATTTGCAAAATGTGTACCTTGGTCCATCACTATCTCTAGAGTTAATCCATATCGAGGGAAGACATCCTTCATCAAACATTTGGCCACCGAAACAGCTGTGGTAGAACATAAATCCCAAGCTTCCGCCCACCTAGTGGCATAGTCTGTACAAGTCAAAATATATCGATTGTTGGTGAGGGTCGCTTGGGGTGTAATTGGGCCAATGAAATCTAAACCCCACTTCTGAAAGGGTTCAAGAGGTAGGACAGGTTGGAGAGGAAAAAAATATTGCTGCAAGGGCTGTCCAGACCGTTGACAAACATCACACTGCTGCACAAATTTAACAACATCTCTGTACATTGTAGGCCACCATAGCCCACTTTGCAGGATTTTGCGAGGAGTGAGATCAACTTTGAAGTGTCCTCCAGTGGGTGATGAGTGAGCCATGGCAATAACGGATGCCAATTCATGTGGAGGGATACATCTGAGCAGGACACCAGTCTGATCTATGTAATACAGTTGACCCACAATCAACTGGAATCGTCGACTGTAAACTGTAATTTTCCGATGCAGAGTAGCGGGAGTATTAGGAGGGAGAAAACCATCAGTAAGAAAAGTCATTAGTGTATCATAGTATGCAGGGGCAATAGGAAGTTCTGCAGATTCTTCAGGAGCTGCATCGGTTACATAAATTGCCGGCATCGTGTCATCGACACCTGTCGGAGGCTCGCCGGAATCTAGACGAAATAAAAATTCCGCCAAGACATGTGCCGTACCTGGTCGGTGAATAACTTCATAATCAAACTCCTGTAATAGTAAAACCCATCTTGCAAGTCGGCCGCCTAAGTGTTGTTGGCGAACCAAATACACCAGTGCGGCATGATCCACATGGAAAGTGAATCTTCATCCCAACAAGTAATGCTGGAACTTGTTAACAGAGTATACTAGACCAAGACACTCTCGTTCTGTCACGGAGTAATTTCTCTCTGCACGAGCTAATGTGCGGCTCGCATAGTACACTAGTTGAAACCATTTGTCGGTTTGTTGCATCAGCACACTGCCAAAGCCTGCGTCAGTAGAACCTTCAAATGATCAAATGATCTTTGACACTCATTAGTCCATTCGTACTTACACGGGGTGCTAGTCATAAGTCGGTTGAGTGGCGTCGCTAGATGAGCCAGCCACTGTAAGTGTCTGCTATGCCACCGGATCTAGCCAAGAAACCGCGTAACTTCTTTGGGGGTCTTTGGGACCGGTGCCTCCAACACTGTTGCTACCTTATCAAGGTCTACTTGTATTCCTTGTTTGGAAATGATATGACTGAGCAGCTTCCCACAAGAGACCACAAAGACCAATTTGGTAGGATTCAAACATAATCGATACTCCCGACACTTTTCAAAACAACACCGTAAATGATACAGGTGCACCGAAGTATCGCCAAATAATGAAAAATAATCCAAATAGACTTGCATAAACATTGTCAGGTAAGGTGAGAACACTTCCTGCATACATCTTTGGAATGTACTCGGGGCGTTCCGTAAACCGAACCACATTACGGTGCATGCATAGACACCCCAATTGGTGATGAATGCCATCTTCGGTATATCCTGTTCTGCCATCCTCACTTGATTGTATCCACTGTAGCCATCCAGGAAAGAATACATTTTGCGACCTGCTACCTCATCCAGCATCGTATCTAGAAAAGGAAGAGGTAACGGATCCGGTAGTCGACGCAAATGCGTAACTGTTTATTTTTCTTAGGCACTATCACTATTGGCGAGATCCACTCTGCATGTTCGATAGGGACAATGAATCCAACCTTCAGCAAGTGATCTAGTTTCGCTTTTACCTGGGCTGCATAATGCAGGTTCATCTGGTAGCTGGATTGCTTGAAGGGCCACGCATTTGGCTTCAACACCACCCTGTGTTGGTAAATTCGTGGGTCAAGACCCTTCATGTCTCTGTAATCCCAAGCGAAGACATCTGAAAATTCATGCAGGAGTTGCACCAAATCGTCTTGGAATTTGTCTGCTAATCTTGCCTTAATTTTTACTAGTCTCGGGTTGGCCGTGTCGCCCAAATTGTACGTTACCAGCTGATCTCCGGTACATAGAACTGCCGAGGCTTTGCCAAATCATCAGCTAGCTGCAACAATTGTTGTAATGTCGCTTCATCCATAGTTATGTCGGCATTTTCTTCTGCTTCTCCGGTCAGTGGTACGACCGTACAAGCTGCCAGACTCCAATTATCTGCTACCAATTGTAAGTCTACATTACCTAATGCAATCAGGTCCTTATTTGTCTTGAGGAAAGCCTCCTCCTCATCATCAGATAGCCCATCCAACATATGAACTGGCTCTGCTACATATGGGCATGCGTGTAGATCACAAGGTTGCATAGCATCCAATGCAACAACATATTTTCGGTGATTATTTTTAAACATTAACTCTTGAGCTGACCAATCATGCATGACCTTGGCTTGCTCTAGCCATGGTTGACCGAAGAGTAAGTTGTGGTCAAGGCTAGATTCAGGTAACTCTAGGACTACAAAGGTCATTTTAAATGTAGTTCCCTGCAGGGTTATAGGAATATTGCACACTAGGCCCACTGGATGGACTCTGGATTGGTCCGCTATTCGCACAAAGAACTGCACTAGTTCAATTTGGGTCCAACCTAGTTTCTTACAGAGTGCAGCTGTTGCAATATTCACTCCAGACCCTCCATCAATTAAAACTTATGAGATCCTCTGGTTTTTATACCAAACGGTGATCAACGGTACCGTATGATCCACCGTAGGATCCATTTCGGGTTGTATGGTCGCAGTTGTCGGAGTACATGAAGGTCCGGGGCTGACCTCCTATTGGAATTGTTGTCTTACACTAGGAACTAGAGCGAGAAAACTATCCTAGAGGAAGTGTGATTGAAGCCTTAGATATAACGTCCCAGACCTGGTCTGTTTGTGCTGTGGTCATCACCGACTCTGGTTGTGATTCTGATGTTTCCAGGGCAGAATTCTGTGCATTCTATCTTGCATTTGGCAGAGGAGGCTGAGTTACCGGAACTGGGTCAGGGAACACCGTCGGCTCCTTAGTTGTCCATTAACTTGCCTTTGTAAAAATCCGCTGTTGCTCACGAATTCCAGGCTCAAAAACTTCAGCTGCTGGTTGCAACTGTTTTCCCGATCTTGTCTGTACTGCGGCTGCTTGTGAATCAACCGGGGAAATATAAACCATATTTGTCATCGGATTTTGTCTTTCTTTTTTTCTTTTGTCATACTCTGTGGCTTCTTTACAAAATCTACGAATATGGACAACCTCGCCACAAAAATGACATCGAGGGGGTGGGAGAGAGCTGCGTTCAGATGATGTACCCGCTTGCCATCGATTTTGATTAAAATTGTTACTTTGCGGACCCCGATAATTCCTGTATCCCTACTATTGGTTGGTCCGCAACTGTGGCATTACGTAATGGTTGGCTGGCTGCCCCTGCTCCTGTATTATGGCATTTACTGTCGCTCTACCCTACACCTTTGCATTGTATGCACAGGTTTTTGTTGAGTGCCCTGACGTGTTACAAATGGCACAATACATTTGGTTGAGAGCACATGTGGAACTAGTGTGACCGGGATTCTTACACTTAGTACAGTACACTTGTTTGGACGGATCCTCGGTCACGTTCTTACTTGCTTTCACCCATTCCAGATCCTCCATAAACCCTCCAACTTTATGCTCCAACTGTAAGGCCATTGCAATGACAGCGCCCAATGTCATTCCGCCCACACAACGAATGATCATGATCTGTTTTAACTGTGGATTCAATCCGTTGATGAACCATTGTGTTATGACATCGTCTGGTAGGTTGGCATGCACCGGTGGCAGCTGCCGAAAGTGAGTTCTGAATAGTGTCGCATACTTCTGGACACTCTGGTGTGGTTTCTGCCGATTGTTTTGCAAATAGTCAAAAATTTCTGCAGGGTTCTTCTTCAAGCAAAACCTCTGCAGGAACGCGTCCTTCACATCGTCGTAATTACCAAAATGATTAATATCATATTCTATCAGCCACCTCGATGCTTCATTAACCAACGTGGCCTGAAACACTATGGCCTTATACGTCGGATCTGGTGGGTGGTTCAGCACTACATAACTGATTTCGAATGTGCGAACATGTGCGTCGGGGTCATCCCTTGAAAATCCATTGAATTTCGTATACGTGACCCCTGCTCGTGCCAGACACGGTGGGATAACCTGTTGCTGCTGAAATTGTGGTTGCGGCTGTGGCAGTGTTTGTTGCTGTTGCTGTGAACCACTCATGGTGCTGTTGTTGGTGGTGTTGTTGCGACCTGAATTTTGAGGAGGTTTCTCTTGATCTTCTGAGTCTGTATGGTCAACCTACTCACTTTCTGGTCCTAAAATGCCATTGAACTTCTTGCTCAACTCCAAATCTATCAGCCTTTTCTCAACTTTGGTGTCGAAATTAGGTAGACTTGCACCAAAAAGTGGTGAACGCAGTAAGTGTCCACTAGGCAGCATCGCAGTGTCACCAAAAAACTTCAAATTGCCACCAAGTGATACCGACCACCGAAACCCGCCGAAGTCTCACTGGACCAGACTACACTATCACCGAAAACGTTCTCACCCAATAACGCAAGCCTGTCATAAAAAATGACCAAATTCTGACCAGATAATGTGGAACTAACTCCGCACTGCATCTCTGTACAACCAGAAATCATTGTACTTTCTCCCAACGGTACCGGACTCACACCGGAATTCATCGGAATCTCGTCATGTTCTTCCGAACTGCCACCAGAATCACTGTTGGCTGGCTGCACCAAGCCTTCTGCAACTAGACTTAACTGGCCTGTACTTCTACCACCAGGGGGTGTTCTTAATAAGTTTGGAACTGCCCAGGGATGTTGATCTCTGCGGTATTTGGGGTATGATTCACCGGAGCGTGTTACCGGGCATATATCAAAGAATTCTTCATCAATCTTTAATCTTCTATGCAACCAACTACTCCACTTCCCACAGATGGCGCCAGCGTTAAAAGTGCTTTCGATTAAGCTCTTTTAATCTCGTTTCTGGGCTCTTGGGATGGATAGGGGTCTGATAGTACAAAGGCCCTTTATTTAATTTTCCCAATTCAACATTCAGTTAACACTTAACTACTTTTGATTCAACACTTATCATTGCGTAATGCGTCCACCATGCGTATCACACACTTACAAATTCACATAGAATTGTTAAGATTAATCGCAAGGTTACAATAATTAACGATTAATTACTGAACTTAAAAATCAAACACAGTACTCAGGGTTCTTCAAAAATCTGCAACACAACATCTCTAGCGCGATCGCCTAGATAGACAGTTTGGCGATTCCTCTTTGCCCGAAGAACGTCGTGCTTGCCTTTTGATTACTCAAAAGAGAGTTACATCTTTTCGCCACGCCTTTTCAGTGCGTGCGAATATAGAAAATAAAATTACATAGAGATCCAATCCGACGGCTTACATTACCTATTCTGGAAATTGAATTCTTTTATGGCAATCCCTTAAACAAAAGTCTTCCTCCTATGTTATGATCCATAATTAATTTCTAAAAGATCAACCTTAAATTGAAAGATAATAGCCTCTTAGCCCATCTTCAAGAAATTTGATAGACCTTTCTCTTGGACCATCCTTCTATTGATATATGCTTGATTTAATATCCAACTAGCTTATTCTATTATCTTTAGATAAAAACTTTCTAAATATAATCAACACCATGTCCATCTAGGAACTCCTTTAGTTGATTATTTTCCTAGAAAGATAGTTCTATCAACTTTGCAATCATAATTGACATGCTGAAAGGATAAATCAAACTATGTTAGCTAACCAATCATTCTCCAAGCCTTGGGCTGAGCTTTACTACCTATGGATCAATATTCTAGCCTTTCTTCCTCTATTAGATATACCTTTGGTTTGGACTTTTAGCCCTCAAACCAAATTCCTTTCCTAGTTCCAAAAAAACACTTGCCTTCTTCTTAACTTAGCAATTTCTCAAAACTTGGGAGTTTCTTAAGTTCTAAAGCCTTAAGTTCCAAGACCTACAGACTTAATTGTGTTTTCAACTTCATAATTATTAAATTCTAAACTTAGGATTTTAAGACCTTCTCTAATCATCAAGCTCCAAACTTGGGAGTTTGATTATTTCTCCAAACTATCGTAGATTCCTCTAGGATTTAGAGAAAAACTTGATCTTTAACTTCTGAAGAGATGCCTCATCTCTTGGAATCAATATAAACTTCTATATGAACGTGTGACTAATTTAGCAAAGCATATGCAGAAAGACTATTACGAAGCAAGCCAATGCAAGCAAATGCATCTCCAATTAGCAACCATTATTGATTTTGATCTTCAAAATAAAACAATTTCTTTTTCACGTGCTTTGATCAGTGAATCCTTTGTATGGCTTGCCGGGATAGTGGATTTTGAAGAATGAAGATCACAATCCAATGCACAATCCAATGCATAAGACATTTGAAGATATAAATAGACAAGATTCTAGAATTCGTTATGAGTTCTTGATTAACACTTTTACGTTCTACCAATGAATGGTATTCTCAACCACATAATTCAATAGTGTAGCCATTATCATATGCAAAGAGACATGTCTATCATCGAAACAACCTCAGCCCATATTTTTTGGAGCATCTCGTGGAAGAATCAAAACAATGGATGAACAAGTTGAGTACTAATGGACTTATGGAATTGGAAGTCTTAATATATCATGCTCTACATTGCCTTGAAGTGTTGAAGGTGACATGCCTCGATCAAAGTTATAACCAAATTCATGAAGTTTTTTACTATTCCCCATGTTAAGTAGACAATGATAATAGAAGTAGATGCACAACCTGAATGTAGCTCAAGGTCAAGGATGAGAGGTTCCAAGCATGTACAAGAGAAAGAATCTCAAGAACCACCAAGAAAATTCAATTGCGTCCTCCCAAGAACACCTTTTGCCATGCCACCACCTATTATTGAAGAAGATATTCGACTTGCTATTAGAGATACCCATCATCACTTACATGGGCAAGTTAATTTAGACTCACAATGGCATGTATACATTTTTTTAACCTTATCTTTACATGATAGAGAGAAATATGGAGTAGACGAATTGTGTTAATCCTTTGAAAGAAGGACAATTACTACAACTAAAGTGATGTAGTGGTCATCAATTTTATGTAGAGTGGAGAATCATGTTGTAGGAGGGGAAGTTTTAAGAGCCCATTAAACCTACATCATCCCAATATTTCCTAACGTCCTTAGGGATTCTCTTGAAAAACTCAATAGCCATGAAATATAAGTGTGCAACAATGCCTTTGTATGGTTGGTGGCACACATTTATGAACTCTTTCATCTTATCATGAGGTATCCCTAAGCCTACAACCAATGCTTTGTGAAAATAGAGATTGAGTTGTTAGAGGCATCCTTTGGTTCCTCGGTAGCCTCCACAATTGACATTTGAAAATCTGAAATACAAAATTATAAAAGAACCAAATTACATTTTTTAAATTTCCTTGGTTATAATTTTTTGGTATTTTTTATCATGGTTCATTTGACAAGGAGGAATATATACATATGTATATGACTTTACGTCGTGCTTATTAGATTGTGCATGTTCATTTACGACTAAATGGATGAAGTACATGTGATCTTTTTTCCATTCATGTGATGTAGAAGACAACTTCTTTAATCTTTTTGCATATTCTTGTACTCTGAGAGATGAAGCTTCAAATCCTGATGATGAAGAATGTACTTGTGGGATTTCAATATTACTAGCACGGTTCTTAGTGATCGACATGGAATTCTTTATTGGAATTTTGCTAGAGAGGATAGTTAAATTTATTCCTTCCTGCTAGTTGATTGAGGATGCTAGGGAAGGATGGATTATTTGTATGGCACCAAATCTAGATATATTGTTGATTCAAGATAACAAACTTTTGAGGTACCTCTCAATAGCACCATAAGGATAGTTGGATATAAATCATATAAGGAATTAATAGTCACCCATGGACTATCTACCAAAGTTTAGCCCAATTGTCAACAATTGGATTGATCTAAGATTACTATTAGCAAATCACTTATATTTTGGGATAAGTACACAGAATCATTTAGCTTTTCCTTTGAGAGAGAGATTACAATTTCAAACTTGGTATCTAGAACAAATAGATAGACATTGGAAGAAAAAATTAATTTTCATGAGAGATTTCTAATTAGAATCTAGGTAGATTTGTTTAGAAACAATGAGCGATCATTGTAATCCTCATGCAAAATAAACTTTAGAGCCCCTCAAAGGAGCTTGAGATCCCCCACAATGTGATATAACCATAGACACACCATATTTAGGCCTAGATATAGATGTATTGCAAGGAAAAGGTCTACCCACTTACATCTACATGCTCAAGAGTATGGATAAATACATGAGAAGCTCACCTTCTTCCTCTAAATGCTTGTGATGATGGCTTGGAGCCACAACTGCCTATATACTCTGAAAAAGGTAGAAAATACCTCATATTTGGAATAAGATTGGATGCATACATGCTCTTGGAGTCTCTCTTATTCACTATATGAGAACGACGTGTTTATTCTCTTCTTATGTGAAGCATTTTTCCACAAACTTGCTATGCAAAAGGCTATTTTGGGCATACCATATCTTGAAGTTGACAAGTTCAAATTCAACACTTTCAATTGCCAAAGATTCTCCACTTTCAGAGCTTTCCAAGAGCGGACGGAAGCTCTATTTGGTTCACTATGAGGACCTCATGCAAAGAGGCTATTCAATACCAATGTGGATTTTTAGTGTTCTCTTCAAACAACAATGCATAAACATATTGCATGTTTGCAATTTATTTTGAACCCTAAGATATGGTCTCTTGTGAACATCATGCCTTCAAAGTTATTCCTTATTATCATTATTGTACATAACATGCATGCATGTATTTATTTCATGTATATAAATAAAATTAGCCGTGATTTCATTTTGACATTTATAGCTTAAACTTTTTGACATTTTGACATTTCATGTTGATAGCTTAAACTTTGCATAATTGCTGTGGCAAAGATTATTGAAATTGGTAAAACAATGAGGGATTGTAATGCTGAACAATATTCTCTTTATGATTATGTGCTTGCAAGCACTTTGCCTTATTGTTGTAAGAGTGTGCTTGTCCAACTAGTATACTACAAAAATGTTTAGCTTTTGTATACATGCATGCATCATTTTAGGTTGCATATTAAAATACCCATTCTTTTCTTTTTTTGATTCACAAAGGCTAGAGATTGATCATGTTTGTAGTTGCCACTAATTATGTCACACCACTTTCACTATAAATAAATAAATATATAAATAAATAAATAAAAATAAATAAATAAATAAATTATATATATATATATATATATATATATATAGAGAGAGAGAGAGAGAGAGAGAGATAGATAGATATAGAGAGATATACAAAGAAAATCATATATAAAAAGGCCAAAAAAAAGGACAAAAGCCAAACACAAGAAAACATACAGTATCATTATGGATTCAAGACCGTGTAAAGTGGTAAATGAGGGTGGTACTATAAAAAGGCCAAGCTCCTCACTTGTAACAAGTTTTGCTAGTGTGGGTCAGTGAGCACTTCATCTTGCAAATTTAGTGAAAAAAATTTCTTGCCTTCTTCATGTGTGATTTTTGGGCGTTTCATGGGTTGTGATGCTTGATCCTTGCTTCTATAAGTGTTATGTACCTTGAGGCTAACCATTTGTGACCATTTCTCATATTTCTCTATGTTGTGTGAAAACCTTGTGCTTATTCTTAATATGGAACCATTTTGGCTTTCCACTATACGATTTTATTTTACATTTTCACCTATGAAATCTTGTAATCTATCTTTTTAACTTTGATTTGAGCCATCATACACACTACATATTTTCATATGATCATTTAAGTGAGCACAAATGTCTCTTGGAGAAGAAAATCATAGATCATTGGCCATATCATTGCTCATAGATCATCTTAGATCACCAATTGTGATTTGTTTCATCACTCATTACTCATTGGTCATCATTGATTGTAGATTTTTTATCATATTAGTGGTAACTAATCATTGATCATGCGCACTAGTGATTCATTGTGTGGATTGGTGAGAGACCACCTGGGAGCCAGATAAGGGGCCTTCCATCTTATTTTCTTACTACGTCTGACTACAATTAGACTGGTTAGATTGATTGATTAAAGGTGTACAAGATAGCAATCAACACCTTTTGGCCTCCTTACTAGGGGAGATATGCAACCAAGTCTAGGTAACTTGCGTGAAAGTTTTTTTGGAACTTGTAGGTATGTCGACTTGAGTGTTTGTAAATTTTTCTTCTAATTAGATCCTTGAAATCCATGGAAAAAATGTTCATCGTTACCCTTGTTCTTACCTCTCTCAATGTAGGATCATGTAATTGGGGATCCGGTTTGTCACCTTCTCTCGCTTGATTTTTTTCAACCATTAGGAGTAAGTTCTTTTCATTTTTATTTTGCTTCCAAAGTTCTGTTATAAGGGTGTTAATTGGCCATTATATTCAAAACTAGAATCCTTGCAACAAAAAAAAAAATGACAATGAGTTGTGGTGTCATGGATGGAATTTGAAGACATTGGATGATTTTAGAGGTTTCTATCAATGGTACTTAGGAGTTTTTGAGCTTGAGTGCGAGGAAGGAATTTGAGGTTTGACATGCGATTAATTGTAGAAGTGTGGGCATCACTTTCTACTGTGGCCCTGTGTTTCTTCCTATGGATTATGAACCATTTTCTTTTTCTTCCCATTTCTTTGGCCTCTTATACATCTTATTCTTCATCTCCCTTTCTGTTTTCTTTTCCATTTTCATTTTTCCTTCTCTATTTTAGCGTGTAGGTATTAGTGTCTAATTCATCTTTGATAACATCCTTCTACTTTTGGAGGTTGTCTATGGTTTACATTTCTCCTTCCTTCTAATTGTTTTCTATATCTTCCTCATCACCACTAATCATGCCAACCACCTCATTACAATTGCGAAGTTCATAATAATTGCTATCAAAGTCATTATCTCATTATTACTCTTTATCATTCTTACCTTATCTTTGGTCAATAATACCTTTATCTCATTGCACCATATTCATGTTCCCTATACAATCATGCCAATAACTCTTACCATAAATCATAATTACCATACATAAATCTCCCTTCATCATGTATCAAGGTTTGTAAATCATCGTGGAATTCATTGCATACAAGTTGAGGATGCACCAACTATGAAATCATCATTAGTCTCATCAATAGTGAACAATCAAGAATGTGCCAAGATCACATATAGCTCATCATGATTACCAATTGGCTCCTTCATTGCTACCCAAGAATCACTCTACTGTGTCACCATGTTTTGACTCATTGTACATGAAAAAGAAAAATCCCTCATTGTAGTTGGTTAACCATGGAATCATAGTCCATAAACCTTGGATCTCAACAATTCTTGGAGTAACAATAAATATAGCACGGGGAGATGGTCTTGAATACTCATTGTGGCCCACATTATTGTCTCAAAGGGGGTGCACAACAAATATAATGCATAGAAAGAATGTGTCACTTCCTTTTGTATGGGTGATGATAGGTGAAATAATGATCATAGGGATAAAATAACATCAAGCTTACCTCATCCTTTTGATACCATCTCAAGAATTTTACCACTGTATGAGCAAGTTGCATTGCTATATCATCATGAAATCTTTTTGTTTCTCTCTTTCTCTTTCATCATGCTATACAAGTTTTCTAATCATCGTTGTATGAGGGCTCAATTGGTTCATCACCTAATACTTCTCCCATAGGAAGCCAAGGAAATCAAAATTATGCAAGTCATTCTTCAAGTACAAGTCACTCATCAAGTCTCGCCTTTGAGGCTCCATAGATCCCAAAACGAGGTCGATAGTTACATTTCATCATTTTCCTTCGTTCAAATTATTAAACCTTTTTTCATCACCTTTCAAGAGGATCTTCATGTAACAAGTTTCAAACTTCATCTCATCACTAAAAACATCTTCTTATCATATACAAACATATTTTAGCTTATCTAAAGATTGATATTTGTCACTTTACTGGTGAGACATGCCTACTTCATCAATCATCATATCGAAGAGTTACCTTAGTCATCCAAAGCCACTAGTACCCTTGAGCAGTGGGCATATAGGTTTGACAAGTCACATAGCATTCCTACTTTTTGATTGTGGGGATATCATTGATGATAATTTAAGATCATCAAAGGAGCACATTTTACATCATGATATCTCAATTAATTATGTGACTAGGGAGAAATAGTGTATTCAATCATATGTTTTAGTTGATTTAATTGGGGCAGTGAAGGTTTTATTCTAATCTCATTGGATCAATCTCAAAATAGTCTTGGAGACTTGGTTGAAAGCCTCAAACACAATCACAATAATTTCTTAATTGAGTGCAACACAAGGATCAAAAAACATCCAATTATCTTGATCTCACCCTCATTAGGACATGATCCATAATCCATGAGGGATTAGAACACCAGTACCATATTGATGACAAAGCTTTCCCTTGAAAGAAATAAAGATTATTATTTCTTTTTCAATTACTACCCATAGATGTATCTCAAGGATCTTGATAGCTCTCACACACGCCTTAGTGGAATTATTGAATTTCAATATTGAATAAGACACTAAAGCCAAAGCTTAATAGAATCCATTGGCCACTAGAAATCATCCACTTGATGTCACATAGTGAAGCTCAATTTGACCCCCACTTCAAGCCATCATTGAATCCATAGAAAATATATGACTATATAAGATAAAAAATTAGTTGAATATCCCTCTTCTACCCACATGCCAGAAATTCATTTAGAAGAAAATTAATCCAAAAAAGTGACGTACAGACTTCTTCTTGAAACATATCTGATTTTGGCCTTAAATTTGACGTGCTAAATTAGTTTGGTGAGTGAGTTTTTATTTGTACTATTGTAGTAGAGTGCTTGAATTATGCCCCATTGGTGATTTTTTTTTGGCACAAAACCCTACAAAGATAGTTGCAAAGTTCTACAATTATCAAGTAAATTTGCATGCACTAGCCTAAAAATGTTTGAGTGGGTATTTTGAATGTTGGGAGAGTATTGTGGATATTTGTTTTAATGCATGGCACTTTAAGTAAATAACTATCTAATTGTGTGAAAAGTTTGATGTTATCTTACAAACTATAATGCACATGACCTTGCCCTAGTAATTTGAAAATCACATGAGATGTATTATACATGCACTTAAGGCTGGGTAGGACATTATAAGGTGAATGCAAAAATGCATGCAGGAAGCACACATGCCTAATGTCATTTAGTAGTGAATTGACATTTGACTGGGAAAAAATTGTTGCATTTGAAGACCTACATGGTGTGACATTGAACTTCGACTAAACAAGCCCGTCTACTTGGGATTATAAAAGAACTTGCAGTTAAAAAATTATAATTCCCTAGGGATTGTTGTCTATTTGGATGTCCTAACAATTTGTTAGACTTCAAAACCCTAACAACTTGACCATTGATAACTTTTTGGTTGTCATATATTGTGATGAGAACTATGAGGACCAAGATTGCACAATTTATCTACTTCCACTCAACCTAGATCACATGAACGATAAAGGAAAAATAGTAGAGATATCCACTCTAGAGATGATGAAAACGACTTCAAGGAGATTCCACCCATGCCTAGGGATAACACAACTTTGATAAACATTATCAAGCTTAGGAATCTCCCATCCAAAAATTTTTGGAAGATGATGTACATAGATAAGAACACAAATAAAACGTTTTGGCAAATAATTATAGGTCATCACCCATCAAGTGAGTGATCTTGCATAATATCCCAATGTTATGCTCTCAAAGATGCCCCCAAAATACATGGATAAGGCCAGAAACATCTATTTGGAAGTTTACAAACCTAAGAGGACGAACCTAAAACCTTTTGTTGGTGGTGGTGCACAAGCCATCTCAGGTATTCCATTGCAAGAAGCCCAAAGGAAGTCAATTGACAATCTAAAACCAACAAGAAAAATTCCACTGATGAATCCTAATGCAAAGCCTTTGATCAATCCAATTGACGAAGGAATGACACGATTTTTATATGCTTTCCCCCATGTTAATATAAGACCACTAAACGATTTTTGGAAGATGCCTCCAAACCCTCTCAAGTGGGTACTGCATGAAGAGATATTACAATGAACCTATAGATCCCTACAATCTTGTAGTGGAGCTCAAATTTCTTGAGCGCCAATTGAAATGTTAAATTACTCACTCAAAATGAAGGCTTTTGCTTGATCATAATTGGAAAAACCCTTGTGTGGCTCCAATCCTTGTCGATTGCATTGTTTGGAGATATGGACACACTCATGGATGAGTTCATATGTGAAATCTCAAAGCATGATTCTTCATACTTGGTTTACAATTTCAAACAAACCATTCATGAATTTGTGTGTTATAGATAGGATATAAACAATACATTGATGGATGTCCTCTCCTTGAGAGATCCTCAAAACAAAATTTGAGCTTGTTGTTCTTGGATTATCTCACAAATATTCAACTAATATCCTTAGTCTATATCCATAGATTGGACACATTAAATGAGTGCATCAAGGAGTGTTTAGAGTTGGAAGACTGATGTGGTAATCTTTGCAAGAAGCTTCGAAATTCTCCCTAGATAGAGACTTTGTGAAAAGCTTTGCAATATTATCATGTGTGGGCATAGAAGCAAAACTGATATCTCAAGTAGAGGCTCTCTCCTTGACATAATCATAGTGTACCTAAATGTGATTTGTGGGGGCATGGAACACATGGTTCCTCATAACTACCAATGCACTCTAATTGTCAGTAAAGAGGGCAGTGGTAGAAGATTGAACAATAGCCAAATCAACCAAAGGGATATCTGAGCTACACACAAACACACACACACACACACATACAAAGACACACATACACACACAATAGTAGTTGTGGAAGCTGCCCTGTACTTGACTTCACAACTAGAAGTGACCACAATAGGGTACTTCTTTCTCAACCACGATATGCATGAGCTACCAATCCTAAAGCAAAAACCACTTGTGGATACATGAGTGTCATAGCATCCAACTCAATCTAAGTAAGAAAAAACATGTAAATCTTGTGATAATGATCCCTTGCTTGGGATAAAACAATCCAAATAGTAGAGTACTTCTCAAGTAGGCAAAGATGTGCGTGATCACCCAAAAATTCTCAAGAATTGGGATATGCATAAACTTGCTCATTTGAGAGAGATAAAATCGATCATTAGGCTAGGTTATTATAAATCAAGCATCCAACATCCTGGTGATAGAGAACAATATCAAATGCATCTCCAACTCATGAAGAATCAATTGTACACATGTCTCCATGAAAGTGGTGATAGGTTTGAAATCTTCAAGGCCAAACCATTGCAATGATATTTCAATGCAATTTTTTTGACACAAAACTATTCCCCCATCAACTTACATAAATTGGATGCTGAAGTAATGATGCGAACAACCTAATTTTACATCTGAAAAGAGGCATGAAAATTAGCCTTAAATTCACATGCTTATCATTAGGACTAGTGAACAAAATAAGTAACATATACAACAATAATTAGTGTTGGAGTTAGACGTCTACGGAAGCACGCGAACAACACAAGGAAGAAGAAGAAGCTTGGAGCTCAACACACAATACTGAATGTATTACTAGAGAATGTAAAGTAGCCCGTTAGGGCAATAGGCATATATACAAGTCGGGAGAAAAAAACCTCCTAAAGAGGGGAAAAAGTACCCCAACGATCCTAGTGTGTTCACACACATCACTACCTAAATATATAAACAAATCCCCCCTGGGAATGATGTGGTGAACAAGGAGTTGGCACTCATGTATAAGGAAGTGCCAAGCTATGTCGAAATCACTGCACAAAAGGAAGTAAACCCAAATCTTTGTGGAAAGCTTCAAACTTCTCCCTAGGCAGAGCCTTCATGAAAAGGTCTGCAATGTTCTCCTGTGAGGGCACATATGCCAAGCTGATCTCCCCAGTAGAGAACCTCTTCCTGACATAATGATAATGCACCTCAATGTGCTTAGTGAAAGCATGGAACACAAGGTTCCTCGCAATTGCCAATGTGCTCTGACTCTCAGTGAAGATGGTGGTGGTAGAAGACTGACCAACACCCAAATCAGCCATAAGGCATTTGAGCCACACACACTCAATAGTCGCTATGAACACTTTCCTATAATCAACCTCACAATTGGAAATGACCACAATAGGCTACTTCTTGCTCAACGAAGATATACATGAGCTACCAAGCATGAAGCAAAAGCCACTCGTTGACACATGAGTGTCATAGCAACCAACCCAATCAGAGTCAGAAAAAGCATGCAAATCTGGCGGTAGTGATCCCCCCTTGGGATAAAACAACCCAAGTAGCTGAGTACTACTCACGTAGTGAAAGATGCGCTTAACCGCCTACCAATGCTTGACTCCAGGGCAATGCATAAACCTGCTCATTTGTGAGACAACAAACTGAATATCTGGCTGAGTAATGCATAAGTAAATCAAGCATCCAACAACATGCTAATAGAGAACAACATCAAATGTATCTTCAGCATCATGAAGACTGAGTCGTAAACCTTTCTTAACGTTTGATCATGTCTCCTATCTTGTCATTAGGGATCTCAAGTGCCTTTTCTTTGGAACTTTCTTGGGGTTTGTGGAATCAAGTTTTGGAACTTGACTTGCCACAGTTTGAAAGGAATACAAAATTTAGTAAAATTGTAGCCCATATGGTAGAAAGCAAGTTTAGATGTGTACTTTGGTGCACCCTTGCCCAAAGCCAATCTTACCCATTGCTATCACATGACTCATAGCCTACAACAATGATTAGATAGAGACACACCAAGAACTTTTGTGGTCCCACTTGGTGAAGGGAAGCCACTAAAGAAGTCTTGATTCATCACTTAGTTGAAGAAGCACTTTGAATGCAAGGAAACCATATTCCTTTGGATAAGGAAGATTACATGGTAGATGAGATGAAGAAATGTGAAATATCCAAATTATCCTAGATGTTGACGATCACATGAGGCCTTTCCATCATTTTACCAATGTGCATGCATCTTTTCACAATTATCGAGAGAGGATATATTCACAAAACCACATAGAGGATTTGGTTTGGATTCTATTTGGCTAATGAGAATGAATTGAAACTAGATCTATCACATTGGTGTATTGAATATTTATATGTAGCAAACATTTTTCTTTCATAAATAGAAGTTCACCTGTAGCCTACTCTCCCATGCTTGAATTAATAAAAGAACACTTATACAATGAATGGGCTTAGTGCCCTTGGGATCCCCTCTATCCCCGAAAGCAGGGGTATAATGGCACAAAAGCTATGACATGCCAAAACCGGTAGGATATCTATGATTCGATGGGAGACAAATGTTTTAAAGAGAGCTGCCAATAAGTTTAATGATTTTTTTTGTCACCTTCATGAGTGACCCAGTTGCTTTTAATCTTGTTTTTTCCAAGATAAAGATCCTATGGTGTATGAAAGGCATATATTTTTCACAATTACATATTCTTCTACCTTACAGGTATATATATTTTTCAATCAATGATCACACATCTTTATTTCCATATATTCTAGAGCAGTTCGCCTGATGGCATTCCACAAAGCACAAGAGCAACCAATTATTTCTCCAATTAATGCTTGTTTCTAGTTTATTTTCCTTGTTAAGCTCAAAATCTTAGTGAGTGACTGCTAGATTGAGAAGCTTCTAGGACACAAGAAGAAGAGATGACTAAGGTCCTCTCTACTTTGGATGCAATGCTCACACCAATGAGGGGCCCCATAGATTTTATTAGTTTTGGGATTTTTCCAGAATCCATGATGGAGGATTTTCCACATACGAACTGATTTTTGTTCTTAATGAGAGGGTGCCACAGGTCCCCACACACGACTTGCCATCTGATGCTAGATCAGTTCTGACACCATCCCCTATTAAGGGAGAAATGAAATTCAAGGTGATTTTGTAACCTGAGAATTTTGTCTACCATCTTAACCCTTCAATCTGAGGGGGTCCATTTCCTAGAAGGAGACAAGTCTTTGATGTTGGGGGAAGAATCTCACCCCGTATGCAATGAAAAAGTATGAATGACCTCCATAGATACCCTTCTTCGATCTTTGTACCCAAAAAATTCTCTTTCTCAGCAAATATGCAAAGAAATCCAATATGTTTTGATGGACTAGTAGAAGACACTAAGAGCTTTCCAAAGTAAAACTTTGAGTTGGATACTTAACCCTAGAAGACTTCCTTTGTTCACATTTTGGAGGAATAAACCTCCTTCGCCTTGGGCACTTGATCTCTTTCTTTGATGTGGCTTCTTTCTCCATCAGGTGTCCATCATCTTCAACTTCATTACCTTCTTCATCCAGCTCCACCAATGTTTCTTTGTATTTGTTGATTGATTATGCGTCATAGCTTGATGAACATCTGCCCCTCCATGGTGAGGTGATGCTTGAACTATCTTCATTGATGGAACTCCTTGGGCCGCTTATCTCTAAGTCGATTTGTTCTTCATCATGTCCATGTTTTTCTTCTTCATATTTCTACATAGAATCATACTTCTTATACGAAGGGGGTAGCTCATCAAATGCTAAATCCCTTGATATCCTCAAGTCCTTTGTGTTTGGGTTGAAGCCTTTAACCTTTATGATCATTTGAATATCCTAGAAACACACACTTTTCCATCTTTAGTTGTAGCTTGTGCCTCAATGTACTTAGCACATGTACATAACAAGTACATGCAAATATCTTCAAGTGGGAAAGATCATGTTTCTTACCATAATAGCCTTGATATGGTTTCAAGCCATGGATCCTTGAGGTAGGATCCCTATTCATAAGATAGACAATGATATTTGTTGCATCACTCCAAAACATGTTAGGTGCATTCATCTCGTCAAGCATTGCGCTAGCGATCTCTGTGATGTATCTATTCTTTCTCTCTGCCCCATTTTGTTGGGGTGTGTACCTCCATGTTACTTGCCACTCGATGCAGAAATAAAAAAAATCATTGGAGAAATATTCCCTCCTCTATCGGACCTTAGCTTCTTGACATATGTACCTGTTTCCTTCTCTACCATTGCCTTGAATGCATTGAAACATGTAAACACATCTGATTTGTTTTTGATGAAATAAACCCAAACCATCCTTGTGCAATCATCTATAAAAGTGAAAAATTACTTGTTACCTCCAATTGATTTCTCTTTGGTTGGCCTCAACACATCTATATGTATCAACTTCAATGGATGTTGGCTTATGTAGCCACTCTTCGTGAATGTAAGTCTTGATTGCTTCCCTTGTTGACAAGACTCGCATAAATGCCTCATACCTTCTCCTTGGAAGTTGGGAAGTCCTTCAACTAGATTCTTGAATTGCATTTTCTTGATTCTTTGTTCATTGATGTGACCTATCCTCCTGTGCCACAAGTCCAACTCCGAAATCTTCTTGTTTCCATATGTGAAGTAGACATGTTGAGTGGAATGAAAAATTTATTTCTAAAGCAAAGAGTCTCCCTCGCTTCCTTCCTCTTTCTATGACCTTGTAGTCTTTCTTAAGGGTCTCCACAAAGCATCCACCTTTGTTCAACCTTACTTGATAGCCTCTTTCAACCATTTTTCCTATGGATACCCAAGTTCTTTGTGATGGTAGGTACATGCAAGACATCCTTGAGGCATCTTCCTTCCGCCTTGTCATCCAAAGCTACATCTCCAACATGGGAGATTTCATGGGTTGTATCATCACCTATTTCTACATTTCTTTTACCTTTAGGAGCATGTAGATTAGTAAATCAAGAAGCATTGAAACTCATATGGTTGCTACATCCACTATCAATATACCAAGTGTTATCTATTTTGCAAGGGGCTCGCTTATTACAACTACAGCACTTATTGCTCTCTCTACATGAACTAAAAACTCCAAGAAGATGGCCCAAAAGAAGTCAGGATACATGCTATTGGTGTAGTGAGAAGTGTGTCCCTAAAATCTAGGAAATACTTTTCCAAATCAACCTCCTAAATTAGAGGACTTAGTTGAGATGAATTGGGGAGTGGTTGATTGACTTTTCTTGATGGAACCTCATGGCTTTTGGCTTCCTTAGATTGCTCCACATGTCCATGATTGATTTCGCACAATTTTTTTTGCTTGAAGCTTGACTTTTAACATTTGACTTATCCCAAGAGTGGGTTCTCTACCTCAGAAGGCACTGATCATCAAAGTGCATTCTCATAACAGAGTCAATGTCCTCAAACCTTATCCAATGACCTCTATCATGGTTTGAGAGATGTTTCCACTTGCTAAAACCTTTGTTCCATAACCTCTTTGCTCTTTGGATGTTCTCCAAATCAACTTCTTCGATTCCCTTAATAGGAAACCAAATAGAATCATTTTGCCTAATCTCGGCTGCCCATTTCCAATCTTCATTAACCTTGATGTATGGTTTCATCTTGTTCCAACTCTTCCAAATTGAGCAAACAAGGTCAGAGCCTTTCAGAGTCACTGAACATTGAGAAAACAAAAAGGTCAAAAGATCAAGATCCTTCCACCTAGGGATTCCTTGAAGTGAAAGAGAGGATTTGTCTCTAAGAATTAGTTTTTCCTAAGAAGCTTTTGCATTGCACCATGCTTTGAGAAGCCATTTGGAAGCCAATTTATTTGCCATACCTCCCACATTTAGAATGCCCAAACCACCAAAATCTTTTTGGTTAGTACACAAGGCCCACTTGATCTTGGGCATGCCCCTCCTCTTGGGATAACTGGTCTAGAGCGAATTTCTACAAGTACTTTCAAGCTTCGCTAATCTTTGTCTTTTGGTTTCCAACAAGAAAGAAAATAGATAATAGATGAGTAGAGGAAGGTTTTGATCACCATAGCATGCCCTGGAAGGTTGACTTGCATAATAGGAAAATTTACTATCTAGTCTAGAACCCAATTCCAACACTGGCCAATAGATACATCAAAACCCATGGGGATAATGAGGAGCCAAAAAATCTATCCACAATTTATTTCTTTACATCCCTGTTAGTCAAGAATTGTGGTGAGTGAAAGAACTTGGAGAAGCTTGTCGAAGGTAGAAAAGTGCGTTTCGAAGCGATGAAGTTTGGTCAAGCGAACCGGCACAAGACCAGCCCTTGAGCTTATGGAGACTCAAATAGACCTTATAGGCATGTGATAAGTGCAAAGAAAGACACTATGTACCTTGGAGCATCAAGGAGAATGAGTCGATACAAAACAGATAGGTTCGCGGGTCGACTAGCTCAAAAAACTTACTATCTATGGAAGAGACAATGAACTTCAAATGCCCATAGCGACCAGCGTGATTACAATTAGAAAAAATCCTTTTATGGGAGTGATACACATAGGGTTGAGTGTATGGAATGCACAAAAGTATAAGGAATAAGAAAAATATGCTATAGGAATGAATGCGACATTCACCGGTGGTACTTCCTATTTTTCAGGAATACGCAGAGATTGACCCCGAGGCAGAAAAACTGAGATTTCTCCAAATATGCTGAACCAAATGCTTTGAAAATTTACAGGCACAAACTAGACACTGATACCTTTCCAATGAGTCCTCTTGCACTCAATTTGGAGCTCTGAGGAGAGAGCAGCAGCCTCTGCAAGATTACTGTTGGCGAAGAAGATGATGCAGAAAATTGAAGGAGCAAGACAATGATGGTCACAAGTGTATGTATATTGCTTCCATGTATTTTACAAGTGATTTCAACTCCTTATATAGCCTCTAGGAGTGTTCCACGACTTTTACAACTTGAATTTGAATTCAAATGAAGGTGGGAATGGTTGTTGGAGGGAATCAATTCACTTCCCTACAATCTAGGAAAAGTGAAGATCTTGATTGATCTACTTTTAGGTGATTGATTGCTTGATTGAATGCAACTTCAACCACCAAAATTTCGTGGGATTTTGGCCCTATATTTGTACCTTTACATGTGTACAACTCAAGGCTTTTACAACGGTAAATGAGCCATCAAAATATTCTCAAAAAATACAATAAATGAGCATATGAAAAAGAACTCTCCAACGGATATTCTTTCGATGCGATAGCCTTTGATGTAGATCAAATCCACCTCAAGCATAGTGTAAGCTTGATGTTCCAATAGTGAGAGCCCCAAAATAGCCTTGAAAGTAGTTTTGGAGTCATTTGTTTTAGATTTGGATGCAACACAGAAAACATCTAGATAATGCGAGATGGTGTTGATACTATTGGGATCATTATGCACAAAAGCATTTGTGTCATCGGCAAAGAGTCTCATTAGCATCTGATTTAGACTATGAGGGAGCCAGAGGCCTTGGATTAGTCCTAAAAGGGCTTGATGGCTAACGAAGCACTTGAGGCCATTAGTGGCAATGGCAAAAAGAAGAGGAGCCAGAGGAAATCAGGTTAAAACACTCTATTAGATATGCAACAAACTTTAGATGGACAAGGAAGTAGGAATTGAGTGCCCATTGCACAATCACTCACATAATTTATATGTTCTTAGCATATGAAGTACCCACCGAGGGTGCTCTTAAGGTGGAGGATTTACGAGCACTAAGGAGCAACCACTCATCTATGACACACCAACACAAGCACATGTGAGGTACTATGCCTTGGTTTCAATCACCACAAGACACAATCAGACTAGCCTACTCGCCAATCATTGGTCTCCAAAGAATTATACCCCATTTCACCATTAGATTCATAAGAATTGATGCCCAAGAACAAGCACAATAATTAGGACGAGTAATATCACAAAGAGCAACCTACACATATGGAAACCATCATAATTTACACATAAGAATAAGGGAATGTAGAAGGAAAACCGTAGGGCTATGGTACTCCATCGAGAGAGGAGGTTACCATGCTCTAGACCTAGGGTCAAACTTCAAAGCTTTTGAAATCCTAGTCAATGATGAACGTCAAGATTTCCAATTTTCCAATACAGAGTTTATATCACAAGAGTATGAATGACCTAGATACCCTACATCACAAACTAGCCATGAAGAAGAAAGAGACTAAGAAGAGGAACTCAATCGCCCCACCTCCAATAACTCAATCCCCATATTCATGAGAGAATAGTTGCAATTAAAGCTCACACCCAAAAAAACGAGGAATGAGGCCCTGCCCTTTTGAAACAAGAATTGCAAGGTAGATGATTCAATTAAGTATCTATGTCCAACATCGAGACACTTATGGAAATTTCTAGCAGTCTAGGGGCATCCCGTACCATCCACCCACAATGACCACCCACTTATTGCAACCCATGCTTCCTACTTACTCGATATCATCAAGGCCAAATTATCCACTATCCCACTACCTGAGGTGATTCCCAATGATCTATAATTCACATATTTGTACCACTTTGCATGCCACCCATCAATGTACCCTTAGCACCCTAGCCCACTTCCTTTTGAATTCAGAGACTATTTCCCATGAATTTCATACCATCTTTGACATTCAATAGGGTATAAATATTCCTAACACTTTTGTGGAATTTTCCTTCCCCACTTCACCAATATGTAGCATTGTTACTCTCCTTAAACCCTTCATCACTATTCCAACAACTCTACCTCATGCACATTAGATCACAATTGGTCCACCACTATCATCACACACTACATTTCACATTCTGCTCATATTAACCACCACATTCACTCATCATGGAATCCATGGATATCTCACCCCAAAATTACACTCCCCCTCTCACCACATCCCTAGCACACCCCCTCCACCTTCACCAACACAAGTATCCACACCCCCAGCTTCTATCCCCTTCCCCTTCACACAACCCATTGCCCCCTCCATGTTCATGCACACCAATCCAATATTTATAGAATTGGGCATGGAAACCATGCTTACAAAATATTTTTATGTATTAATTAAATTATAAAATAATAAAATGCACTAAAAAACCTGAATATGAAGCTTCAAGGACAATTTAGCATGTTGCAAACTTGGGTCAATTTGCTACTCATAGCGAATGCATCACTTAATGATAGATAAATGATAATTTACTAATACTTTGAGAGACTTTAAGGATTAAGCTTTCAAAGTAGCTTGTCCAAGAGATATATTATTTTAATCTTCTTCATTATCCATGGAAATCACCATCTTGTTCATGCACATCACTTGCTCTTCATCTTTATATTGGCATAACCTCTCCGTGGATTGAAAATTACGAGGTGGAACTCCTCACGTTGGTGCTTTCCATTGTGCTAGAGTGACACCAAATTTGGCACCGTTGTCAGGGACGAGCTCTACGTTGAGCATGTGATGGTAAGTGTCCAAAATTGTTGGAAGGTAAAATTTCTTTATTGTTTTGTTGTTTGTAGTTAGTTTTTACACACTTTTACTCCGCTATTCCTCTAGCATCATTCCCTATCATTATCTCAAACTCCAAAAAATCACCAAAAATCAGTCATATTCCCTCTTTCTCCTCTCTTTCCCTCATTTGTGTGTGTCCGAGAGCAAGAGAAAGATTTTTCAGGTGTGTGTTCATGCTTTTTGGTACATTAAACTTGCAGGGCAGCCTCTGGACACCACGAATTTGCATGAAACATAGGTAAAAACTCATTTTTCTCTCAAAAATTACCGTTGAAGCTGACCATCGTGACTGTCAGACAAGGTATGAATTTGGGCTAACTTTTTGCATGAAGGAGGAGCCTAGGTATACGCTTGCATACATCTATGCTTGGTTTTATGAAATTGCATCATTTTCTAACCATCACGAAGATGACACATCATTGGGACTGCATCTGACCATCACGACGATCACTGACCATCATGATGATTGGATCATGCCATCGCGATCGCGTCTCACCATTGTGACGGTGCTTGAAAATTCCGATCTTGATTTTCCATCGTGGCTTGATCATCGTGATTTTGCTTAACCATCATGAGCTTGACCATTGTCATTTGACCATTGTGAACTGACCATCGTTGGATTGGTTCTGACCATTGCACCAACACCAATTTAGAGACATCCACCACATGATGGAGTCCTTCATTACAGACTTTTCCAAGAGTGGAATCAGACACAACACGTCTTCCTTGACACACATTCAAACAAACCTCTCAAGAGACAGTGAGGATGGCCGGTCGAAGATTTAGATGGTACATAGAAAGATGTCCCCCATTGGAAGTACCCACTCAAGCCAAATTGATAGCTTTGTTCATAGACAACCTACTGAGTGCTAAGTTGAGATCATACATCTTCTTGAAGGAGCCAAGAACCTTGAATCAATGTTTACGTATCTCTGTAGACATACAAGATAACTTGGGAGATGAGCTAGAACTACCTAAGTCTCACAAAGATTCGAATAGCACTACAGAGACTTCATCCAGATGTTCCAATTCAATAGGGGGCTTAGTGGAACAAGTGGCCAAACGATTGGGAGCCTCTAGCAAACTATGCATCAAATTAGACCCCCCTCAAAGGTGTTATACTTGTGGAGGTGACCATATGGCGAACATGTGTGCACATGCAATGCAACCCATAGGAAACTCCAATGGAATGTACTGTACCATAGAGCGTAGATACACAAACCACACTGCTCAGGATTGTCCATACAATAAACAAGTGGTTAGGCAGAGTTACCCTCAACAATATTAGCCAGGTAGATACCAAGGGTAGTACCAGCCACAACAATATTATCGTGCCCCCCCCCAGTACCAAGCGCCATATGAGGCACAACCTAGACCTCAACCTGTCCTAGGACAACAACCTCCACCCCGTGCTAATGTTGTTTCTGTAAAGTATTCCACACCATAGGAGAATTTGAACATGGCATTAGTACCCATGACCCCTTTGATCACAGATAATGACCCTAATGCAAACAGCTTTGACTCCACCCATGTGGATAGCCCACTAGCGTATTATATGGAATCACTAGAAAACTTAGACCCTTATTATGAGAACCCTATGTATGAACAAAATTGGGAACCAGATTACGCTCAAGTCATGTATACAAACCCCAACCCTAGACCATAGACTAGACAACTAAGACCACATGCCCCCAAACGACCATGTTTTAAATTTCAAGGAGACCATTTCATATGAGATTGGTTACATGCCGCAATTGTAGTGCAATCTCAATACTTCAATATTCAAGGCTTTTAACCTGAATGTGGAAAGGATCACTTTATAAGAGATTTCCCTAAGAACCTTGCGAACACCTCTACGAAAGTGATGCCCATCAATGTGATAGGCATACTGCAACATGCTAAAGGGTCCATACCCCATTACATACCCATTCAGGCAGCAACTAGAGGCCAAGCACAAAGGCAAATGCAACCAAAAAAACCAGGAAAGGTAGCTGAAGCCAGTGAACTAGGGGAATCAATGGGAAAGAAATCAAGAACTTGGAAAGATTCACGAGAGCGACACAAGAGAATGGGGTAAAAAGATCAATGAATTGGAGGAAAGCCTAAGGGAAACCAGAGCTAAAATCTTAGAAATGGCATCACAGGAGGCTGAGCCACAAGTAGTTACCTCTAAACCAAGATCAGTATTAGCAGACCCCACCCTAGAAAACCTTGATATGATGTTCAAAGCCTATCAAGAGAGAACACAAGAAGGACCACAAGTAGGAGAATCTACAAGAATTACCCGAGAGCCGACTTAGAAATTGAGAGAACCAAGCTGTGCATGAAAATGGTGGAATTAGCCCAGGCAATGTTTGAGGCATCACAATACCTCAATTGGGAAATTATGGCTAGGCCCGAGCTACACTTTCAAGGACTACTAGAAAGACTAGGGCAAGTAGTATCTAACCCCAAGAAAGTTAGCTCTATCACACAAACTAGCCCAAGGGAACCCTTGAAGAACACCCCATCCGAAAGGGCTAGGTCACACTTAGAGAATCATCCAACACGCTATATGAATTCACATGCCATCTTGAAAGAGATTCAGGAAGAAAGACGGAGGCACAAACAAGAATCACAACTGCCTATACTTGAGATTGATGACTCAGGAGAACAGTTCCCTGCTGACATCCCATCTAATTATGGAGATCAAGTGGAAGATTGGCCAAGTGAGCACACTAATTTTGAATCTAACTCTTTGCAAGAGTTGCCTCACTTCAAAAGCCCCTAGGAAGACTGCTCAATTCAAGTGAAAGCCCCCACTATTCAAGTAAGGGGAGAGAACTTAGTTCTTCCTAGGAACACAGAAGCTATTAGGAACACTAAAGCTCAATGCCATTTGACCTTGGACGCGCCGAGGAAAGGTACCCAAAATACCCCTAGATAAAGTGGGAGATGCTAGTGAAGGTGAGGAAGGTAATGATTATTTGCCCATTACATACAAAGGTCACACTACCAAATCCATCCTAGATACAGGTGCAGGAGTAACTATTGCGACTGATTCTCTGTGGAAATGTTGGGGAAAACTAGCCCTTAGACTCACTAGGATGAAGTTGCAGATGGCAGACGGACATATAGAAAGACCCTTAGGGCTTTTGGAAGGCATTACTCTATCCTCTTGCGAAGTAGAATTCGATTGTACCTTTGCAATATGTGATTTTGGAAAAAATCAAGCATACGAGATGCTCTTAGGTAGACCTTTTATGCGACAATTGCAGGTAGTACAAGATTGGGGAACCAACTCTTTGTACTTACAACACCTAGGAGTAACCACAAAAGTGAACCTCACAGACTATTCACATCGGCACATACCACCTTTGCAATGGAATATGTTACATAGGAATGAAGAGGAGAAGGAATCGGTACATTCCTTAACATCAGATCCATCATGGTTGCATGATGATACACACCTTTGGATGTGTAAAATCGAAGCCAACGAAGAGGAATGTGTGAAAGCCAGAATGTCAGGAGTAGGTCACACCTCTAGACCTGTGGAGGACCCAACATACGCTCCGATAGTATTTCTAGACAAGGAATTCGAACCCTATGGCTAGGTAGAGATTCTAGCGACTATGGACATTGCAATTAATGAAGAACAATGGACCCCCCATTGTGACGAAGACGGTTATGATATATCCATCTTCACTGTAAACCTAGTAAAGGAAGGAACAGAAGAGGATAATCTTGAAGGAGAAATCTCAGAACGGAGTTATCAAGTGAAGGACAAGGAATGGGAAGCTGATTCGGACAGATGTGAATGTTCATCGGAAGAGGAATTTCTAGGCTAGGTAGAAGCCACGTCCCCATACCTCACCACCCCTAGGAAGGAAAAGGAGAATTCAAGTTCTAGTTAACAAAATCAAAAGATGAGGAAGGAAAAGAACGTGAAAACTGAGGAAGAAGAACCATTGATGGAAGTGCCAGAAAACTTTAGGAAATATGCAGTGGAAGACCAAAAAATCATGATAAGAATGCCAAAAAGAGACAAAAACTCACGAGAAGCTTATGACAATAAGGAAACCACAAAGAAAGTTGTAGTGGCAATTAAGGAAGGAGAAGAACGATGCACATACATAAAACATGATTTGACTGACGAGGAGGAAGAAAGTTTGATTGCTCCATTGAAGAGGTATAGGGACGTGTTTGCATGGAGTTACAAAGATTTGAAAGGGGTAGATCCTGATATATGTTCACATAGGATACCTATGACCGCAGAGGCAAGACCCACCAAGCAAATCCCTATACGTATAATGACAATTATGCATTGAAAATCAAGGAAGAAATAGACAGACTTATAGAAGCCGGATTTATTGAGGAAATAGAACACATTGAATGGGTATCACCCATTGTAGTCATGCCTAAGAAGAACAATAAGCCAAGAGTGTGCATTAACTTAAAGAAGGTCAACGCTGTTATCATTAGGGATAGTTACCCTTTACCCATCATAGAACACCTATGGGAAAGAGCCACAGGCAAGGAGGGGTGTAGTTTCCTTGATGGATTTTTTGGCTATAATCAAGTTGCCATTGCCCCCGAGGACCAGCATAAGATGACATTTGCCACCGTGTGGGGTATCTGTGCATTTGAGTAACACCTTTTGGGTTGACAAATGCACCTGCAACTTTCCAAAGGTTTATGTGCCATGTGTTCAAAGATTTTTTAAGAAAAAACCTAGAAGTGTACATGGATGACTTGTGTGGTCACTTAGTGCGTAGACCACAGCATATCCCTGAGCTTGAACGCATCTTTGATAAGTGTCCGGAATATCAAGTCTGTTTAAACCCTGAGAAGTGTGTTTTTATGGTAAGATAAGGCAAGATAATTGGTCATATAATTTCAAAAAAAGGAATCTCCACGGATGAAGATAAGGTACATGTAATAAATGAATTACCCATGCCAAAGAACATAAAATAAGTTCAAGCATTTATGGGCCATTGCGGTTATTACCGACGATTCATACATATGTATGCAATCATTGCAAAACCACTCTACAACCTGCTAACAAACTTTGAGTGGATAGAAGAATGCGAGAGTTCCTTTTAATGAGCTTAGATGACGATTGTGTTCTGCACGTATTCTAGCTATGCTTGATTGGAATAAACCTTTTCATGTTCACATAGATGCTTCTAATCATGCCATAGAATGTGTGTTGGCACAACCCATAGAGGAAGAGAAAATAGAGTTACCAATTGCATATGCTAGAAGGCAGTTGAATGTTGCAGAGAGAAACTACACTACTACGGAGAGACAGGGACTAAGAATGGTCTAGGTGGTGAAGAACTTGTAGAGAGTACGCACGCGGAAGCAAAATGAAAAGTAAAGTACTCTCACAAAACAAAGAATGTGTGAGACACAAAATGAGTAGACCATGAAATGGGTAAACTCATGTGGATTAGAAATGAGCTTGCCAAGAGCATGGAGTATGCTCCTCAAGCTTCTAACCAAGTACAAATGAGGGGAGAGGCCCTCCTTATATAGATTTGGGAGGGGCTCTCAAAAGTACATCATATGTGGGATAAGTCTCCTGAAAGGAGAATGAATACAACTGGTAGAAGCACATGGCAAGGTACCCAAATACAAAGGAAATACAATATAAAATGGAAATAGACTAGAAATGGAGTGCCTCCTAGATACAATATGGAGATGCACTCATGCAGATACAAATGTAGATGAAGTAGGAGCAATCATGTCGTCAACACACCCTCTGCAGCTCCATTTTGGAGCGACTGAATGCTGCAGAGGTCCACCAAGTGCTGAAGCAGAGCCGGAGCTAGAGCCTTCGTGAACATGTCTGCCAGGTTCTCTTGAGAGGTACACTGCTCGAGAGTAATCTCCAAGGCTGACTGGCTGTCCGTGCGAAGACATGTCAAAGTATCCTGCAAAACACCAATGTCAGATAATAAATGTCGAAGCCAGATGGCCTCACATGCCGCAAAGCTGGATGCTCGGTACTGGGCCTCGGTAGATGATAGAGTGACTGTAGGCTGCTTCTTACTTGCCCAAGAGATAGGTCCTGAGCCAAGCAAGAATATACACCCAGAAGTAGACCGTCGAGAATCAGGATCACCAGCCCAATCAGAATCTGAATATCCGACGAGTTCGATGCCCCCTCTATACCAAAGACCATGATGTCGGGTGAGGGCAAGGTATCGAAGTAGTCTCTGAGCAGCATCCCAATGAGTCTGACGAGGTTGATGTGCAAAATGACTGAGTATACCAACTGCATAAGCAATATCTGGTCTAATGTTGGCAAGATAGAGTAATGAGTCAACAAGCTGTCGATAGGTATGCACATCCACAAGTGATGATGAGTCCTCCAGTGTAAGCTTGATGTTTGGATCAAGTGGTGTAGAAACTGAGCGACACTGGTCCATGTTATATCTCGAAAGTAGATTAGAGCAGTACTTCTTCTGTGATAGGAATATACCTTCTTTTATTTGCCAAACTTCCATACCCAAAAAGTAGTGTAGTAATCCAAGATCTGTCATAGAGTACTCAAGATGAAGCTGTGTGATGATAAACTGGATGCATTCTTCGTCTAAGCCAGTCAAGATCAAGTCATCTACATAGAGAATGATGATGGCTACTAAAGACTCCTTTTGATAGATATAGAGATTAGCATCAGCATTGCTTCTGTGAAATCCCTTGTCTTCAAAGAACTTGTGAATCTTTTCATACTAGGCCCTGGGAGCTTGCGTGAGTCCATAAAGTGCTTTGTGAAGTTTGTACACTTGATCTTCCTTTCCTTTGATATTGAAGCCTTCAGGTTGTTCAACATATACTTCTTCTTGAAGATCTCCATTGAGGAATGCACTTTTGACGTCCAACTGGTAAATGGGCCACTTAAAGTGAGCACTTAGTGCTAAGATGATTCTTATGGTTGTGAAACTTGCAATAGAAGCAAATGTTTCTTCATAGTCAATGCCATGTTGTTGCTTGTATCCCTTAGCGACTAATCTTGCCTTATAATTATCTAGAGTGCCATCAGACTTGTATTTGACTTTGTATATCCACTTGACTCCTATGACTTGATGGTTGGTTGGTTTGGGAACTAATGTCCAAGTCTTGTTCTTTGCTATTGCATCCAATTCCTCTTTCATAGCTACTTCCCACTCGGGTTGGCCTTGAGCTTCTTTGTAGTTGGATGGCTCTGGGATTTGCTGAATTTGGTGCATTGGAGCATAATTAACATAATGACTTTGTTCGCATTGTCTCCTATCAAGAAGCCTTTGAGATCGTCGTGGTTGTTGTGAAGTACTTGCTTATGAGTTAGAGTTTGGAAATACTAAGTCCCCCTCTGAAGTGTAGATAGGTGGACTAAGACTTGTACTTGAATCTTTTCTTGAGTATGAGGAAGCTTCATTGAAAATCACATCCTTCGAAATGGTGATGGAGTGGTTTTCCATATCATATAGATGGTATGCCTTTGATTGGTCACTGTACCCTATGAATATGTGTTTCTTGGACTTTGCTTGTAACTTGTTTCTATCTTCTTTTGGTACATGGACAAAAGCTTCACTACCAAAGACTCGAAAGTAATTCACATTTGGTTTTCTTCCATAGTATGCTTCAAAGGGTGTTTTGTTGTGTAATGCACTTGTAAATTCTCGATTAAGAATGTGAATGACAGTATGCACAGCTTCTGCCCAGAACTTGTAGGGTAGATCCTTGTGATGAAGCATTGTTCATGCCATTTCCATTACACTGCGTATCTTCCTTTCAGCTACTCCATTCTGGGATGGAGTATGAGGATGAGTGACTTGTCTTTTGATTCGTTTCTGGTTGAGAAAGTTATCAAAGTCATGATTGATAAACTCACCACCTCCATCTGTTTTGATGGTTTTAACTTTCATTGAAGCTTCATTCTCAACTTCCTTGATCCAAGTTTGAAACTTAGAGAATGTGTTTGCCTTTGACTTTAAAAAGTACACCAAATATAGCGAGAGTGGTCATCTACTAGTAGATAAAAGTAGAGGGATCCACTCAGGGATGGGGTGTTCATGGGTCCACATAAGTCCATGTGGATAAGGGCTAGTGGGTTCCTCGCTCGTGTTGAAGCTTCCTTGGGAACTAGGGCCCTGTGTTGCTTGCCTTGGGTGCAAGCTTGGCAAACATCAGTAAGTTGCCCTATCTTTAGCAATCCCTTCACAAGTTGGGATGAAGAGATTTTTGATAAGTAAGAAGTGTGGCCAAATCTTTGGTGCCACAAACTTGAGGTTGATGCTTGTGATACAAAGCAAGATAGTTTGTAGAGGCCCTTTTCTTCAATACCTTGAGCAATGACATCCTTTGTATGGGGATCAACTACCTTAACTGAGGTGTTATCAAACCATACTTGTTTGTCCTGATCTGTAATGGCCTTGATAGAAAGTAGATTCATACATAAATTTGGAACAAAAAGAACATTGGATAAAGACTTGCATTCCCCCTGAAGGTTGGTAATTTGAACTTTCCCTTTTCCTTCGATGGGTAAACTTTTGTTGTTGCCAAGATAGACTTCTCCCGTGTGTTCTTTGAGTTCTTGAAAGGAGTCCTTGTCTTTGCACATATGGGAGGTAGCTTCGCTATCAAAGATCCACTCATGTGGGGAGCTAGAAGTAACTAGTGCATTGGATTCTATGGAGATGAATCCTCACTTGAGTAGTGGGATCTATGTTGGGATCCTTTGGATGCTTGCCTAGACGTAGAAGCCTTCGATGATTGTTTCTTTTTATAGCAAAACTTTTCTAAGTGTCTTGATTTTCCACAAAAATTACAGGTGAACTTCTTCGATGAATTATGCGATCCTTGCTTAGATCCATTGCTAGCATGATACAAAATGGAGATGAACTCATACAGATACAAATGTAGATGAAGTAGGAGCAATCATGTCGTCAACAGAACTTTCACCATTATTTATTTGCAAATGTTTAAATTTTTTACCGACCACCAGTCTCTCTTGTATTTAGTAAACAAACCATGCAACACATGTAGATTAATACATTGGTTTTTACTATTGATGGAGTATGATTTCAAAGTTGTAGTCAAGAAGGGGAAGACACACTTGAGAGAAGACCACCTCTCTAGGATAAAATCTAGAGAAGCAGCTATTGGAGTAGCAGACGAGCTACCAAACACATATATCTTCCATGTGAAGATTGTCCGTGAATGGGTGTGGGGAGGTGCTACCAATTTTTCTTACAAGAGTTCGAGAATCTCCAAAATAGTGAAGATCTCAAACCCATATGGCAGAAAGCAAGATTTGCAAATTATTTCAGTGCTCAACTCCTGAAACCCGTCTTTTATTGATGTTACTATCTGGTGGCTTCCATTAAAGAGAAAGAACACAAGGAGTTGGACCCTATCTTTGTACTTCCGTCCTTGGTTAATGACCCCCCCTTCAAGAAGCTTACTTTGTCTTTGGACTTAATCACGACTGCGCTTAAGATTCACGGAGACCACACACCCATAGAGAAGGATCCTCTTATCCAAGAACCTATGAAACGAAGCGATGTTGATAAATGGAAAATCATTTGAGCCATCACCCTCAGTTGACCACTCCACTGAGAATATGCCTACAACATTTTGCCTTCGCTGCATAGGAGCGATTTATGATTCCGCACAAGCATCTATGGTTTGGTTTATACCTTGCCACTACAAGGTCTCAAACAATTGATATAGCTACTTATATTCAGGATCAACTTATTGGTCGGACATCATTGGGAGAAGAAAAAGGTTGTTCATGGATGTTGTGCCCTCACACGCATCATATACATGTGTTTGGCTTATGATATTGCTATAGAGAGAGCCCTCCTAGTTGTGCAATTACAACAATATAAAGGCTCCAAGAAAACCACGAGACCCCCAAAACCCATTGAGTCAAGCACATGCGTGGCATCATCCCAGGTTTACAAGTACCGCGATCGCCATTGCCACAGCCCACACCCAAAACCTCTCCCCAATGACCTCCAATTCAAACACAACCAGCTGTTCTCCCTCTCTGAGTTTGCCTGAACTGATCTGCTACACTCCGTGAGGTTTCGCAGGCAGAGACCACCGTTCCTACCACCATAACGACTACTACCATGACTGTCGAATCTTCCGCTGCAAGTTCTATGTTTGTTTTTGATTCGTTTACCTTCCCGGTTACTAGCTTGGGAACTAAGGATATCAACACGGTGTTTGATTTCGAGATCCCGGATGTATTGTCCAATGAATTTCAATTTTTGGATACCCACATTGTTTCTCAAGAATTTGAATGCCTTGCTTACCCCAATATGCCCTCAAAGGGAGAGCACACTGATTCAGAAGATGAAGACAATGATTGTATGGTGAAAAATGAAGGATATGCTGACACTGAAGCTAGTGAAGAAGAAGCACAACAATCGGAAGCACATGCCAACGTTCAGGGGGAAGCTAGCACATATGAAGAAGAAATGACAAAAGCAGAAACATACACTATTGCCATTCGACAGCTCCACAATAATATGAATAAAGCTTGGGCACGAACCGGATTAACAGAAGAACAAAGCAAAGCCATCTTGCAACAGGAATTGATCAACGATGGCTTTGAGGAAACTTTTATCTCTGCCATGCATGAATTGGTTAAATTAGTAGGTGTGCTGAAAGCATTACGATATTTGCTAAGGAAGACCCTACCCAAGTTTGACCCTCGACGGGTTTGCATTCTTAAACAACCTGGTACATATATTCGTGTCCCCACTAGTCCTATCACATCAGCACCCCCTGTGGGTTCCTCCACTATTGACTTAACTGCAGAAGACATTTCCCATGTATATACCCATAGAGAAACCCTCCCTTCTCATCCGGTTCCAACCCTATCCTCCCTTGACATTGTAGATAGCCCTGAGTTGTTCTCTGAATGGTGAACCTCAAAATAAGGTGGCTGAGACCCATGTACCTCCTTCTTGAGGTATCCATTTAGGAATGCTAATTTGATGTCCATGTGATAGACTGACCAACACTTATGTGCAGCCACAACTAGTAATACTCAGATAGTAGTCATGCTTGCAGTTGGGGTAAATGATTCACAAAAGTCAATGCCTTCAAGTTGTGAGTAGCCCTATGAAAAAAGTCTTGCTTTGTACTTTTTTAGAGTACCATTATCCTTGTACTTTAGCTTCCAGACCCACTTAGTGCCAATGACTTTATGCTTAGGGGGTCGATCAACTAGCTCCCAAGTTCCATTCTTCATGATATTGTTGTTTTTTTTTTTTTTGCATGGAAGCCCTCCAATTCAGATCATGGAGGCTATTCCACATTGGTCGGTTCCTTTGCTTGTTCTTGAATGAACTCAACAATCAAGGTTATGTTTACAATATGGGCACTTGCCCATCTTTGTTCCTCTATTTCTTATGATTTCCTTGATCCATTTGCAACCTATTCTAGTGACTATGGGAGGGCGTTTTTAGAATCATGCAGTTTCCTCACCCAATCTGGCAATGGATTTTCCGCTTGGATGATAACATGTTGGTGACTTTCATACTCATCATCTAAAGATGATGCTTCCTTCTCTTGTGTAGAAGGAACATCTCTTGGGCTAGGTTCATAGTTGGTTGCCCCTTTGCCTAATGCTAAAGTGGAGGCTCTCTTTTCATCCTCCATTGCATAAGGCTACTCAAACACCACATCACAACTCTCCATGATCTTCTTAGCCTTAAGATCATAAAGCTTATAAGCCTTCTCATCTTTACTATACCCTAAGAAGTTATATTTGATGCTTTTTGGTTGAAGCTTGTTTCTCTCCCTATCTGCAACATGTATGTAACATTCACTTCGAAATACTTTGAAATGGGAAACATATGGATTTTTATAGTGTTAGGCCTCTTGTGGAGTCTTTCCATCAAGTGCCTTGGTGTAATTTTGATTCAAGATGTAGACAACAATGTTGATAACCTCTGCCCAAAATTAATTAGGTAAACCTTTTCCCTTCAACATGCACCTTGTCATCTCCATCATGGTTTGATCTCAACATTCTACGACACTATTCTATTGAGGGCTATATGCCACTGTGAGTTGATGCTTGATTCCTTTACTCTTACAAAAATATTCAAACTTTGTTGACGTGAATTCACCACTGTTGTCTCTCCTAAATTTCTTCATCTTCTTCCTTGTTTCAATTTCAACAAGCTAAAGCCATTCTTTAAACTTACCAAAATCTTAAGCCTTATTTTCAAGGAAGTACACCCATATCTTCGTGCCATAGTTGTCGACAAGTAACATGAAGTAGGAAGATCCACCCAAGGCTTGTGTAGGAATTTTTCTACACAAGTCAGCATGCATCAACTCTAGAGGATAGCTTGATTTTTTCTTGCTTTCTTGTGGAAACACCTTCCTGTGTTGCTTGCCCATCATTCAAGCTTCACATGATTCCTTCATTTCCACAATTAATTGTAGGTGTGCAACCATACCCCTATGATGCGTCTCCTTCAATACAGGGTATCCAATGTGGCCAAATCGCTCACACCATAGCTTACTTGTGCCCACACTTGTAGTGGATCTAAGAGCAGACAACTCATACATGTTGTTCCTCCTTATGCCAGTCCCAACAACATTGTTGTTACTATCCATAATCTTAGCTCCTGTCTTACTCAAAGATACTTGATGACCTTGATCAATTATAGAAGCTACTGAAAGTAAATTTCATTTGATTTGTGGAACATACAGAACATTTGAAAGCTTTTTGACATCCCAATTATGATTAATGAAAGAAATTGTACCTTCATCCTCTGTAGGAAATCTTGCATTGTTGCCTACCTTTACTGTGATGGGTTCCTTTAGAGGCTGTAACAAACGGTAAAGGTCTTTTCTACTCCTCATGTGATGAGAGGCACCACTGTCAAACATCCATGAGTCATTTGTTCCAAGATCTTCGGTCGAGGATCATACCTGCTCTATCGTAACAATTAACTCAAGCTCTATTTCTGTAGTATTGGCAGACTGCTTGCCCTTTCCACCTTTTTAAGGGTCGTTCTTCTCTTTTGCCTTCTTGATGTGATAGCCTTGGATTCCATGTCCTTTATTCTTGTAGTGGAAATACTCTCCCATGAACTTCTTTATGTCGTTCTACTTTTTGTCTCCATCTTTTGAAGAGTCTGATTTGCCTCCTTTGGCATTTGCTATGAATGCAACATCTCCTTTTCTCCCACCACTCATTGCCTTAAGCTGTTGCTCCTCCTCCATAAGTAAGGCACTAAGTTCTTAAAAAGTTAGTGGTTGAGGTCTAATTTGAGTATTAAGAGCAATAATCAAACCATCAAACTTAAGTGGATAGATTCAAAGAAAATGTCGAGCTAGTTCCTCACTTGACTTTTGTACACCTGCTCCCATCATTTGATCTCGTAGGTTCTTTATGCGAGTGATAAACATATCTGTAGTCTCCCCATCAGTGAACCTTTTTGCTGATAGGTGATTCTCCAAGTTCTAAATCCATGTTTGATTATGAGTTTCATATTGATTTCTTAATATGTTCCATGCTTCATACACTTTTGTTGGCTTACTGCGGTTGGCCATAATTTCTATTGTGCATAGGTACCCCTCTAGTACTCATAAAAATACTCTTTTTTGTATAATGGAGATGTGCCCATGTGAACATTCTCCTAAGCACTTTTTAATAATTCCCATTGTGGCAAGCTCCTAATTATTTCACCTTTTTGCACATGTAAGGAGTTCCCCACGTAGAAATCCCACGCATCTACATTCTTGGGATTTGTTAGTTAGAGAGAATATTTGCAAGATATCAAAGAGATATGTTAGTTATGTGTGTGCTCCCTTTTTGACTAGTCAAAAGGAGCACATAGGAAATAGAGCCTAGCCTATATATAGAGGCTCATTTTTGTAAAGAGGGGGGCTCTTGCTTCAAAATGCTCTCATGTGCATATCTTTTGAATGGAAGAATACTCTCTTTTACTCATAGACTTTGTACATTTTTGTATCTTGTCTTGTGAGTATGAGAGAGTGAGGTGTGTGTCCATGCATGTCTCTCCTTTGTGTGAGTAGAGTAGTTGCATTACTTGTACTTTGCACATGGACAAGGATCCTTGACAACCCTTCTCTCCATATTCTCAAGGTAGGTGGCATAGCCTGCGGCTAATGGCCAATGCCTTGATCATGTTGGAGGTTGGGTTGGATGAGAGGAGAGTCTTTCTTGAGCCTTCCTTCTTGCTTCCATGCAAGGTGGTGAGGGTCTTGGGACTACTACAACTTCAACATTATTTGCACCGTTGTCAGGGAGATCGGCTTTTCATTACTTGGAGAGCTCAGGAACGTGTGGTAAAGTATTGTGTTGCAATTTTTCTTTTCATTTTCGTAGGATTGAGTTCTTGCATGGCATGTACTCCCTTCCTCTGGATCATTAGCTCCCCATTTTCTTGTTTTTTGTAGGGTGGTTTCAGTTCATCGTGGTCACTGCACAAAAGCATCCCCTTAGCCCCCTTCTCTCTCACCCTCTCTCACACACATACCCTCTCTCACACACACAAAGGGGCATCAATTTCCATCTCTATCATCTCTTTTAGTGATGCCCTTGAGAAGGGGGATGGACAATTCCCTCTTCTATCCCTCCCTCTTTTCACTTTCGAAAACAAAAATAACAATGAGACAAAGCGAGTAGTTGGTGGTTGTGGATTTTTGTTCTTGTGATTTTTTTCTTTCCACTCCAAGAAACCATACATGCTCAAAATTTCACACCGGAGTCAAGATTGTACGTGCACATTAACTAGCCCTATTAAATCAGTAGATTTTTTTATTTCATGCCTTGAATTTTTTGGGCCTACGCATGGGCGGTTGGGGGAATTGTTTTGCCAGCCTCTCTCTCTCTTCATTTAAAATCTTGAAGAAAAAAATGCATGGGTTGGTGGAGGGAGGAATTAACTATCTCCCATTTGCCTAGGTTGCATTTGGGGTCGAGCATCCTCTTACTTGTTACTGTTAGTGTCCATGTGAAAGGCCAAATGGCCACCGGACACTTCTTTGTATATGTTCCTTAATAAAACATATAGTGGCCTAGTCAGTCAGAGTCTGTAAGTTCGATCGCATTTGTAAGACCTAAGAAGTTTGTCTTCGTGCTCCCTGTGTACTGTGTTATTTTGCCTATTCTCTAGCCTCAGTGCAGAGTACTGTGTGCGACCTTAGGAGCTCAGTTTTCTACTTAGAGGATATTGTCGTGGAGCTCTCGATAAGGAGAACGCACCGTGGTGCATCACCATCAAATCCCTTCATTGATATCAGAGCAGTTGGATGCAAAAGCTTTGTTCCCTTTGTGCGAGCGAAGCGAGCATCCACCCCTCCCCCTCCCCCCCTGCTTTCTCCAAGGCTTACGACCAAGGCGGCAACCAAGGCATAGACCTTGGCATACCTTGTCATCTAATTCACCAAAGTCACCATTGGCGCCATTGGCTATGCGCAAGGGAGGACCTCAACGATCAAGGAACATAGAGGTTCCCGATACTTCCCGGGAGGTCACCCATCCCAGTATTGTTCCCCCCAGAGCTCGCTTAACCGTGGCAATCACTTGCCACTAAGCTACACTCTTGTGGTGTCTGAATAAGGGGAAAGACTAAGGTTGACATTACCTTGAACATGTTTTGGTCCCTCAAAGCTTCATTCTTTGCTTTCAAAGCCTATTTTGGAAGCATTTTTGGGGTGTCTTTTGGAGCCATTTTGGAGTACTTTTGCACATAGTTCTCTTCACACAGGTCCAAGAACATCAAGAAGAGTGTTCTTTGTACTTCTCTGATAATAAATACCAACGTCTGGGGCTGTGTTTTCAGCCACACTCGTAAAACTACAAGTTTCTCAAAAGGTTTTCAGTTTTGGTGGGAGCAACCGCTGCAAATTTATGCAAGTTTTTTGAGCTTAAAACATCAGAGTTGACAGACACCTACAAGTGTTGTTAGTTAGTTTTTGGGCTGTGTGTTCAGCCTTTTAATGTCATTTTACTGCATATATTGAGCACATGCACACCATGTACACTTTTGTGGATGTCGCTTACGTACATCCATGTGGTGATTGATATAGTAGTTACGTTTTTGCATAAAGCCTTTTATGTTTGATAAAGAGGGTCATGGTGAGGTTTTCTTAACTAGGAGACACCCAAATGTTGGGGTCTCTTCGGTGATGCAGGTGGAAGACTTACCCAGCCTCGCCATAAGAGATGTATGATAGTTGTTCATAAGTGCTCGATAAGCCTGGTTGGCTTCTGTTGGGTAATTGATTATATGTAGTGGAGTCAGTGATTTACTATGCAAGAAAACATGTCAGTACTTGCATTTTTATGATATTTTGACACTGGTCATATGCTCATTTTGTAGAGGATACTTTGCAATTTTTTTTTAGATTTTTGGTTTAGCCAACTATACAATGGTCGATTTACTCCTTGATACACTTATTCGTTGGTGTTTGGACTCTTTTAGCTCCATTATCATTCTATCCATTTCTTTACCATCATGGCATCAGAGATCTCATGCACATCTGGTGGATGAGGGTCTAGTGCAAGTGTTTCGAGAAGAAGCTATAGCATGCCGGGCAAAGACCATTTTGAGATCCAAAAATTTGATGGCACAGACTTTGCTCTATGGAAGAATCAGATTAGAGATGTGCTGATTCAAAGGAGGCAATGGAAGCCAGTAAATGGGATTTCAAAGAAGCCTGCTGCCATGGATGAAGATGATTGGGATGAGTTAGATGAAATGGCCAGGTCTACCATTTGCTTGCACCTGGCAGATAATGTTTACTTTACAGTATTAGACTGTGAAAGTGCAGAGGAGCTTTGGAAGAAGTTACACAATACATATGAAAAAAAGACGGCATCAAATAAAGTGTATCTGATGAGAAAATTATATGACCTTTGCATGAAGGACACAAGTAGTGTTGCGGCTCATCTAAATGAGTTTGATGCTATATTCTCCTAGTTACAGGCTCAAAAAATGGACATGGATAATGAGATGAAAGCAATATTGTTGTTGTGCACCCCTGCCATCATCATGGGATACGTTTTGCATAGTTATTAGCAATAGTGCACCTGGTAGTAAACTCGTCTATGATGACATATGTGGAGCACTCTTGAGTGAGGAG
Organism: Ceratopteris richardii; assembly: GCA_020310875.1. NCBI lineage: Eukaryota > Viridiplantae > Streptophyta > Polypodiopsida > Polypodiales > Pteridaceae > Ceratopteris > Ceratopteris richardii. The sequence continues at coordinate 54,323,554 of CM035407.1, read as the reverse complement.
ATTCGTAGAAAATCTATGGTTGGTACTCAGAGTGGAGATGCGAGAGGATGAATAGAACTATTCAAGATAGAGTAGTTTTGATGTTGCATCATGCAAACCTCTCACAAGGCTTTTGGTCAAAATCAGTATTGACTGTAGTTCATGTGATTAACCTTTCACCTACTACTGCCAAAGGTCTGAAAGTGGCACAAGAGTTATGGACAGAGAAGGCACCATAATATGATCATCTTCGTGTTTTTGGGTGTGAAGCATATGTTCATATACCCAAGAGTCTTAGACAAAAGTTGGACCATAAATCAAAGAAATGCATTTTTCTTGGATATGGTTGAGAAGGACAATTGGGATATCGCTTATGGGATCCTGAAACATGGTCAGTGATTAGTAGTAATGTCATTTTCAATGAGTCTAAGATGCATAAACAACCCATTAAGGAGGTTGAAGGGTGTTTGAGGATACTATTCCTCGAGTTAACAATGCTGCACATAGGGATGTTCAAGAGAATGTCCAATCAAATCAGTCTACACATGTTCCTGTTGAGCAACCATTGAGAAGCTCTACACGCGTCTCACATCCACCTGATAGATATATTCCATGTTTAGATTTTGTTATGCTAACAAATGTCGATGAGCCTTCTTGCTACAAAGAGGCTATGCAGACAGAGGATCATGTCAAGTGGGAGCATGTCATGAAGAGTGAGTTGGATTCTATTCACAAGAATGGTACTTAGGATTTAGTACCTTTGCCAAATGGAAGGAAAGCTTTACCATGTAAATGGGTATATAAGCTGAAATTCACATCAGATAGTGCTTCTCCAAAGTATAAAGCATGACTTGTTGCAAAGGGTTTTAAGCAACAACATGGTGTTGATTTTGAGGAAATCTTCTCTCCAGTGGTCAAGATGACTACCTCGTGCATGTTTCTTGGATTTGTTGCAATGGAGGACTTAGATCTAGTCCAAATGGATGTGAAAACTGCTTTCTTGCATGGAGATCTTACTGATGATATCTATATGGAAAAACCAGAGGGTTATGTAGTTCCTAGCAAGGAAAGTCTAGTTTGTAAGCTTAAGAAGAGCTTGTATGGACTTAAATAGTCCCCTAGACAATGGTACCAAAAGTTTGATGCTTTTATGAAGTCTCAAGGCTATTCTTGAAGCAATGAAGATCATTGTCTCCACACAAAGAGATGCTCAAATGGAAGCTTGATATGTTTGATACTTTATGTCGATGATATATTGATTGCTGGGAAGTCCTCTTATGACTTGTTAATTCTCAAGAAGAAGTTGAGTCAGACATTTGATATGAAGGATTTTGGGGGATGCCAAACATATTCTTGGCGTGCGCATTACTCCTGATAGGAGTAAAAGATGCATATACTTGTCGCAAATGTGAGTACATATCCAAAGTACTTCACAGGTTCAATATGCAGGGTGGAAACGCATTGAATACACCTTTACCCACATATGTGAAATTGAGCAAGGATGATTTCCCCAAATCAGATGAGGAAAAGGAATTCATGAACAAAATTCCCTATCAGTTTGCTGTTGGTAGTCTCATGTATGCTATGGTAGCTACGAGACCAGACATTGCATTTGCAGTGCGAGTTGTGAGCAGATATATGTCTAATCCTGGCAAGAAACATTGGGAAGGAGTCAAGATGATTTTGAGATATCTGAGTGGCACTAAGGACAAGTGTCTATGCTTAGGTAGAGGGAAAGCATCCATTATTGGTTACACAGATTCTGACTATGCTGGTTGTGTAAACAATCGTAAGTCTACATCAGGGTACATTTTTCATTTTGCTGGAGGTGCTATCTCTTGGAGATCTCGTCTTCAAGAATGTACATCTGTTTCCACCACAAAAGCAGAGTATGTTGCAGCAAGTGAGGCATGTAAGGAAGCATTGTGGCTTTCTCGTCTTGCTTGTTATATGGGTTTACCTCAGCATGTACCTCGTTTGCTAAGTGACAATCAGAGTGCCATTGCTTTGGCTAAGAATCCGGTCTATCATGCAAAGACCAAGCACATTGAGGTGAGGTATCACTTCATAAGAGATTGCTTAGCCACTGAGCGCATTATTCTTGAGAAGTTTCACACTCGGATAATGCTGCAGATGCTTTGACTAAAGCTCTACCACATGATAGATTTCGACACTCTTGTCACTTGATGGGAGTTACTTGATTCATGATCTTACATAGTCACTTGTATACTGTGTAACATGCCCATCAGGTGGGAGGTATAGTTTGTATACTTACACTCAGGTATTCTTTATCATTCTTTATTTTTTTCCCATGATTAGTTTGGCCATATTGGCCTTTAGTGGGAGATTTTTACCGTTAGTGTCCATGTGAAAGGCTAAATGGCCACCAAACACTTCTTTGTATATGTTCTTTAATAAAACATATAGTGGCCTGGTCAATCATAGTTTGTAAGTTTGACCACATTTATAAGACCTAAGAAGTCTGTCTTCGTGCTCCCTATGTACTATGTTATTCTGCGTGTTCTGTAGCCTCAGTGTAGAGTACTGTGTGCAACCTTAAGAGCTCAGTTTTCTACTTTGAGGATATCGTCGTGGCACTTTCGATAAGGAGAGTGCATCGTGGTGCATCGCCATTGAATCCCTTCATTGCTCCCCTTGTGGTCCTTGACTATGGTGGAACTGTGCTCCTTTGAGTTTGTGATTGAACCCAAGAGTGCCCCCTGCTCCCATTTTCTCGAACACCAGGCTGAGCATCCAACAAGCCTCCCTGCTTTGCGATGATTGAGTGGGAAGAACTCTTCTCCTCAGAGTTTGTAGAACGCTGAAACCATTAGACATTTGTTTGTGATCCTGCTTACTCTATGCTAAGCTCACCAAATCTCTTCTGTAACTCAGGAGCAAGCCCGCCACGTGGGCCATCAAAGCTTGAAAGTTGGTGGACATCAGCATCATTTGACAATTCGTGCAGGCTGGGTCCTCTGTCGGCTCTACATCCTGGTGAAGCAGACACTCGTGTCGATCTTGTTCTGTACGTTGTTTCTTGTTCTGATATGTTCGGCCCTATCCTCATCCCTGTGGGATTGTTCCTGGTAGTATGCATTACAAGCTTGCTTACCATCAGTGGCATGTTAAAACAAATTGTTGCTGGTGGGTGCATAAGTACTTTAAGGGTAGTGTCATCCCAGCTTGATGTTGATGGATGTGTAAAGAGTCGGTTGTATGAGACTACGGAGTAGGTTATGATTGAAGCAAGAGATTTCAAGTAGCCGATGCAGATAAAAGCACCAGAGGTAGCTCTTGCTGCATGATCTTTTTTCATGGTGTCCTAGTTGTAAGATTCTCGTGATTTTTTCTTCAACTTGACCTTGGGGTTGATAACAATTTCTTGATGGATACTCTGCTCTCCTGGTTGAGTTTCATGGAGCTTCCCTCGACACTAGAGCACTTCGGAGGAGTTTTCCTAGAACTCCACCTTTACCTCTTCACTTCCATGGAGTTCAGCCACTGGCTTCTATACCCGCCCATCATCATCTCTCACTCTACAGGTGGAGTATTCTACTCTCAGTAGGATATGAAAGATTACCTTCAGCTGACTCTCTAGCCCCTCATAAAACTAGGAATGTTCAACAATCTAGCTTCTGGAATGCTGCATGTCATCATAAGTTGAATTGTGGTCGAAAAAAATTTGCAACTTTGCAAACACTTTTTTGGGCTTGCAGTCAAGGACACCTTATGCACAGAGTTTGACTTTTCATTCAAAGCTTTGTACCTTTGGTGGCATTCCTTGCTCATGGCCCCTCCAAAATTACCAACAGCATAGGGAGAAGTTTGTCATCCCCTCTCGAGTCTAGTACAAACATCTGCGGTCGATCTCAACAGATGAGGTTGGGATATGCTGGTAGCCAATGACTATTGCACTCCTCTATGAACCAGAAAAATAGTATTGGTAGGACATTTTGAAGCACGATTTGATTATGATCACTCACACTCCTGGGCTCTCTCAACCCTATGATGGTTCACCGAGTGGTTTGAAGAAATTTGGGTTGTGTACGACTTGCGTTGAGCTTTCAGGTTCCCCTCTGAGGTTTTTTGTGGGTAATATGAGTACTCTTCTGAACTTTAGTACTTTGATAATATTGTGGGTTGAATCTTCCGTGCCTCAAAGCTAGGCCATTGGACAATAATTCTCTTGGTACATCGGTTGCAGACTTAGGCTACTCCTAAATCTCTCTACCAAATTCTTGATAACATATATCTGCACTTTTTTGTTTCCTGATTCTTGTGTTTGCTAAAAGAGGATGTCTCCCAAGGATCTTTGTTGAACATATTCGATTTGAGATGTTTTGTAACTTGATATTCTGATAATGTAGGCTCATTATCATGCCTTTAGGAATGTTTTGAATGACTGCCTCAACAGACATGACAATGTTCAAATACAATGCTTACTTCTCTTTTGCCTCATTGAGTGAAGTGTTTGAACCAGCAGTTATAACGCAATCCAACACACTTTCCTTTCTCTTGTCTTCACTTACAAAAGATGCTAAGATGGTCTCAAGCTCGTGGTTCCGGAGATGTCTTTGAGTGACACCTAACGGATGTAATCATGAGTTATACATTGACATTGTGGGGCTGTTGTGTTGATAATGTGGATGTCTTGATCCATACGAGTGTCGTAAGTTGAAGCCTTGAAGGCTGATTCTTTTTTATTGCTGCCTGCCCTTAGGTTTGGTCGATTACCTGCCCTAATGGATTCTTTTTACCAAAGAGTTATAGGCATTGTCACTCATAATGACCATCATATGAGCTTCCACTTTGATGCTGGAACACATGGAAATTTGCACCTGAGAAGCTCATCTTCCAATATGCTTTAGGATTTTCTCTATCATGAACTTTCAAAGAGGTTACAAATTTCTATTATTAGGGGTTGGACTTCTTTTACTCCAAAAAAAAACTAGAGTTTCATGTCTAGTTGAGATGTTTGTATGCCACTTGGAAGTTGGGATAAAGCATGCTCATTTTCATGTAGTCTTTTAAAGAATGTTTTGAATGATTGGCACAATGACAAAGCACCAATGTGGTTCTTATTTGTGATTTGGGTGGTTGAGATTATTTCCTTGTAATAGTTGGGTTTTGTAATAGAATGCATGAAGATATATTTTTTCGCTATTCTTGCAAAAACTAAACTTCTTGACTTTTCTATGGTATGACAACTCTAGGATCCGAGTTGTGAACAACTAGTTCATGATGTAGGTTTATGTCTTTTATATATATATATATTTGTCTTGTTATTCAAATAGGATTGATGGGAATTAAAGGAGAGCTGACATAAACACAAGAGGTGTCTCTGTTTCCAGTAAAGTGCAATCTTGCCTTCATACTGATCTCAACTGATACATGTGCTTTGTGTTGTTGTTTGATTTCACTGTGTATATTTGGGAGGAGCTCAATGTGATTACCCTTATAGGGATCGTGTCCATTCCCCAATAACTTGCTTGTATCACCTTACATAAGAGTATCATGTTTCTAGAAGAACAACAACTAATTTCAAGGCTTGTCATGTGATGTCTGAAGGATCCTTAGATAGCCTTTTACTCCACTAAACCCTTGTAACTCTCGTTCGGATTAATGACCACTAGGACATCTAGACTGGAGATAAGTTGGTCTTTTGTGTGACAAGAAAAGACTTCTCTCATATGAATGTTCATAGTTATAGAGTGAACGACTGTTTAAATCTTTGAATGCTTGGTATATTTCATGGTTTCTGAAGGATTGTTGGGTTAAGGTTTGTGTGAGTTCCAAGGGGAGCATCCACATTCAATATTAAACACTTCAGCATGGGATGGTTGAATGATTGAAACTCTGAATACTCTTAAAAGTGTAACAATCAATGAGTAACAAAACATACTAATTCACATGATTATCCTTTTCTGTTTCCATGAATGAATATCCGGTTCGAGTGCGCTAAGTGGCGCTAGCATTCTGTGTAATTATCCACTTTGATAGGGTCATGTCCAAAACAGTTGTTGTATTCTTAGATGTCTATATGTTTGATAAATCATTGCTTGCAAGTTTGGAGATTTATTGTATCTAGGCCCCAACATACTTAAGAAGATTTTCTCCATTCACCTGCATCTAATACTTTGATTAAAATGATAGGTAATCTATGGAATTCAAGAGGTGAGCTTTTGTGCTTCTTCATGATGTTCTTTGTGCTATGAGTGCATTTGTGTGTTCTAGAAATACATATTTCAGTAGATGTGCAGGTAGTATGTATCTGAGTACCCCATGGAGGATGATGTCCACATGCTCCCCTCCTCACTTAGAAGCTTTATTGAGCAGTACTTTAGGTTTTTCGTGATTGCTACAGGACCAGGAACACTTCCATGGCCAGCTGGTGCTGAGAGTACCAACTCGATACATGTCTATATAGTCTCTAGAGTCATTGATGGGGGTAATGGAGATCTTGAAGCGAGACATGAAGTCACACACACATGTTGAAAAAGTCTTGGGACTGATGCAAGCCAAGTACTAGGTAATATTGGAAGACATATGTAGCTCAGTGATGAGTAGCACCTCCTTTAATGTCAATCCGGGAAGACGTGAGGATGGTATGAAGACCTCGAGCAAGTGGAAGCACAAGTGCGTGAGTGAGAAGCACACCAACATGCACACACATACATACACACGCGCACACACGGCAAGACAAAGAGTGAGGAGCAATGGAGTTCTTAGATTCCTTTCAAAAAGCTCTTACAAGTTTGTTTCAATTATAATCTAACCCCAAAAATGAGCTCTCTAGCTCCTTTTATAGTTTTTGACTAGCTTTGGCCCTGTCCAGACCTAGTGTTCGGCCTAGTTAAAAATTAGGTTCTAGGGCCAATTTGAGGGCTTAAACGGAGTCTAAAAAATACGAAAATTGATATGTAGGTACTTCTAAGGCTCCTCAAGCTCGAGGACTCCTCGGCTTGCACAAAATGGAGCCACAAAAAGGTGAACATGGTATTTATAGGTGTTGTTAGTGATGAGAATCACTTTTAATTGGTGTAAGGTTTTGAAAAATTAAAGGTTGCCTTAGTGCTAGATCTGCGTGAATGCTCGTACTTGCTTCTCCATGAAGAAAATTATTGGCCTACTTGCCAGATCTTCGTTGACTGCCATGTCTGCTTGTGCTGTCCCTTCGCTCTGACTCTCTTCGTCTTGTGGCTCCTTCGGTTCCCCGACTGCTGCCAACACCCCCCCCACTCTCGCGTCTGTCGCCCCTGACAGACCCTTGTCTAGAGGGTTTTTGAACGTAATATTGGACGACATCGGAGGCTAGGTGGTGTTCTTCTAGTCGTAAGCCGCGTGCTAGATCTGTGAGCAAATCATCCCAATTCACAGGTCCGGGAACGTCTGGATGAGGCACCCTCAATTGTTCTGAGTAAATAGTTCTCTCCACAGCAAATAATTGGAGGAGATGTGATGGTCTGGGTATAAAGATTTCGGAGTGATATTCCCAGAATCCTGTGATGAACATCTCCTCAAATGTCTGTTTAAAGCAGGCTGGGAGGTACTTGATTCTGGCGTGCCAAGCATATATTACTTCAATTGATGGGGTGGTACTCATATCGTACACCAGATCCTGGTTTCCTATCACGAAGCCTGCTCCTGAGAAGTGGGGGTCCTTAATGTTCTTAAACGTCCTGAAAGTGATCAGCATTAATTCAAATATTTTCATACACATCTGGGCCATCACGTCGGGATTATTGCGTAGCCGAATGCTCCAGTGACGGATTGTAGAAATCATGTAGTTCACCGTGGGGGGTCCTCGTGGAGGTGCTAGGTAAACGTAATTTAACCATTTTGCACAGGCTTTGATGTCTCTGACGGCAATAGTGAATTCAGGCCAGGTGCGTCTTCGAAGAACTGGAATGTAACAAGGATTATATTTAATAAACAACGGCATATTATTCCAGGTTCGGACCATTTCAGGATATGTTTCCAAAAGCCTGATCCTCCAGGTGGGTTGATGGATGGACCCACGCCTAGCACTTTCCGGTATATCATCTGGACCAAATTGTGTAGCAAATGTGGGAGGCTTGCCGCATCGTCGTTGAATCTCGGCGTTGTAAGCGGCCAAAAGTATGCAGTACGGCACATATTGGTCATCATTGGTGCCGATCCATCTATGATGAGACATGCTTCTGAAATATTCTGACTTTATGACAGTTTCTTCTAGGTTCTCTAGTGATTGGATCTGAATGGCCACTCGTTCTTCGTGGGTGTTCGCTGTCTTTTCCAGTGTCTGAAGCCACTAGGGTGCTTCTACTTCCAAGGTATCTAGTCCCTCTGAGGTGCGTTGCCCTCCTGGCATCAGCATAGGAACATACGGTTCTTCGTACGAATCATCTACCTCAATAGGGACCAACTCTTCTGGCTCTGGTTCTACTACTGGAGAGGGCAGCCTCTCGTATGTCAGTAACCTCTTTTGTAATTCTGCCACCTGCTCAGTTAAGGCCTTTACCTCGTCTGAGGTAGAGGTTGATGGGGCACTCTTCGGTTGCTCTTCCTGTTCCTTAAGTCTGCTCCGTAGTGTGTCACGTTCTCTTTCCAAGTCATCATGGGCTTCTAGAAGATCTGCATAGCTTTCCAAAATGGTTTTCATCGTCTCCGAGGGAACTGCTTTGAACTGCTCTGGATCTATCTCGTGGGGAGAGCCTTCCATTGCTGCTTCCAGATTCTCTTCATTTTGTTTTTGCAGTCTCTTGTTCTCTTCAAGTGCTGTGGCCATATGTTTCCTGAGTAGCGCCAAGTTACGTCGGACTCGTAGGTTATCGGCCTGGTATACTTCGAGCAAGGCTTCTAGTTGTTTGACGCCTGATTCTTTCGATGGTTGGGGTGCCTCTAGTAGTGTTTGGTGAGCCTGCTCAAGCATTGTATAACGTTGATTCACCTCTGCATTTTCTTCTTCAAGAATTGTAAGTTGCCTTTGTAAGTTTTGGTGATTTATTGTCAGTTGTTGATACCGGTCGTCCAAAGCTCTCTACTCATTCTGAAGTTGATAGACACATTGATTTAAAGCTTGGAATATACTATGTACATTAAATGATGCAGGGAGGGGTGAAGATGCAGGGGGAATGGGGGCGGGAAAGGGAGTGGTGAATGATGTGGATGCAAGTGGATATGTGGGTGGAGGGGGTATGGGAGATGGAGGTGGCATGGGGGGAGGGAGCGGTGCAGTGGCAGGAGATGTTTCCATAGTGTCAAGTGTTTGAGTGACCGTGTAGATGGGGATCGTGGGTGGGGTGGATGTGACGTTAGTGAAGAGAGTGGTGAAAGTGGGCATGGTGACTCCCCCGAATTGGATTCCCGGAGAGAGGGGAATTCCCATTACAATTGTGGTGGTAGTGGATGTGGTGGTGATAGTGTCATGTGGTGGAGTGAGTTGTGTAGTGAGGGGTGGGGAGGGTGGTGACAGTGGTGCTTCGTGATGTTTGTCTGTTTGCGTTGTATCTCCTGGTGCTGATACATTGATATGAATTTGTTTCCCGGATCTCATGGGACGGGCGGGAACTCCTTTCTCAAATCGGTGAATGTAGGCCATTGCCTCATGAATGGCCTCATCCAATCCTACTGCATCTGCGTGTAGATTGATGGACTCGATGAACAGATCATCCACACCTTCCTCTGCCAGCATTTGGTTCATGAGTTTCTTGCCTGCTTCAAGTGACATTTTATGCTGTTCTTGAACTAGCTGCATGGTTCGATATAGTCTTTTTATTTGTGCCGAATACGCGGGAGCACTTGCTAGCTCTGAAAGTTCATCATACGCTTGTTCTTCGTAGGTTTCTTCCTCTTGTTCGGTCTCTTGTTCATCTACGTCGACTTCTACCACTTGTGGTCGGGTGGGGGCTGATGTTGTTGTATGGGTTTGTGGTTCCTGAGTTCGCTCGGGTTCCGTTTCGAGATTAGAGTCGTAGATTAGCCTAGCCACTTCTTCATCAGTAAGATCATTGAGAGTAAAACCCTGGGGGAATTCCAAGTCCGATGGGACTGGTGGAAACACCAGATTGGATCCCTCTGTACTTGGTCTTGGTAGCCGAATGGTGAATGGTCTAACACGTCGTGTCTGGGGAGGGGTAATCTCTGGTGTAGTGGTGGCTCCCCTTGGTTGAGCGCAGGGTAATTGGACTCCCCCTCTCATCTTCTTTGATGGAGGACCTACAGCTGATAGCCTTCTCTGGAATTCCTGGGCCCGGGACCATACGAGTGCCCGCTGAATAGGCACGTCATAGGCTAGACATCGATAGATTATCTTGGTCAGAGCACAACACCCGTGGAGCACATTTTTCTGCTTCTTGTTCCACCGTTGATGGGCTAGGTGGATCTGATCTATGATCCAATGTGGTACGTTGATAGGGAGGTTTTCTGTCTCTGCCAAATACAAGCTAAACCATATCTTCTTTGGGGGCATGGTGAATCTTTCCTGTGCGGGGAAAGCAAAATGCTGCATGACGGTCCGTAGGTGAAGAGCGATGGTCGGTGTCATTGCTACCATGTCCTTCAGCTTATTGAGATCTTTATGTTTCATTCTGCCTGGAACCATTGTTTCCTTTTCAGTAGGAATGTGCATACCATACATGCCCAATGCTTCTCGTACCAGATTGAGGGTCAGTTTGAATCTTTTAAGTTCATGACCCGGCAATAGTGAGGGTACCACAAAAGTGCTGTCGCCTCCCTTGGCCCTGCTAGGAGTGATGGTACTGATAAGATAAGAACAACGTAAGAAATCTGGCTTCGGTAAGTGGGCTCTGAAATAACTGTCCAGGCCAGCTTTGGTCCATACTGAACGCATAACTTCGGCATTCTGATAGCTCTCAAATTCGCGTGTGAAAAAATGGTAGCGTCTCCATTTACCATTAAACTCCAATTCAGCTTCCCAAAAATAGGTTCCATCACCCAACGGTCCTGCAACATCACTGAACCAATGAGCGTGTTTGCCCACTTGAGAGGTGTGCCCCTGGGGAGGATCCTGAACTGGGAGTACATGTACAGCTTGAAGTTCTTGCGGCCTTTCGGTGAGATGTGGTTCGAGGAGGAGTGTTTCTATATCCACAATCTGTGCGCTGGATCCGGCGTGAGAATTGGCACCTCCGGCTTCTGCCATGGCCCTGCTTGCTTGTTGGTTCTGTGAGAATATAGAACCAGGTGTTAACATCGTAATGGACAGAATAAATCTGTTGTTGTCCTCGTTACAACATTAACGTGAGGTAGATGATGAGTCAGTGGTTAGTAAGTGCACGATGACAGTGTGTGTAGTTGATGCCTGGATAATCCTAGGAGCTAGATGGAAAGATGCACTGTCTGACTAATGCAGTTAGTAAGTGGAGATGAATTCACAGATTGGGATCGGGGGGTTTATTACACGTCTTAGGTAGCCAAACATCATGAATGGCTTTTGGTCTTGGTTTTGTGGGGATTTGGGAGGGTTGCACGAGTAATTCTGCTGGGAGTTGTTGTGTCATTGGGACCCATTTACGAGTGAGTCTGTGCGTGCTTCTAGGTGGTAGTGTGTTCGAGTGTATCAGACAAGAGTGGGCGGCGGCTGCTTGAGTGAGTGAACCCTGTCGTGTATGATGTGAATTGTGTGGGGATAGTTGAGCCCGCAAGCAAGCCTTAGGCACCCAAATTTGTCTTGATTGTGGGTCAGCCTTCATCGACTTCTTGGGTACCCAAATGGATTTCACTTTCTCAACAGAGGTTTTAGGAGTCCTCTTATTAGCATCAAGTCGTTGATTACTAATAGGAAGTTGAGACCGTTGTTGCGACTTAGTTATGGTCGGCAGCTCGTCTTTCCGCACCCACATTTGTTTCATCGGCTGAGTTGTTCTGCTTCGCGCGTTCTTTTGGTCTCTCGCCTGGAGAGTCTTCAATGATTGATCTGCCCTGAGTTGCTGCCTCCTTCTGGCCTTTGAAAAAGAAGGGAGTTCCATTGTGGTTCTGACTCCTTTTTTGAGATCTTCGTTCTTCTGTATCACATAGCCTTGGACAAGAACAGCATGGTCAACTTCATGTGTACCCCTGGAGGGACCAGGAGTCTGTGCTCTTCCTAGTTCCTTGAGTGCTCCATTATTTAACTCAATTGTAATTCTAGTTTGATTCACCCATACCTGAAGAAGTCCACTTCTTAGGTTTAAGTTGACTGCTTGGCCATAGATCCAGTCTTGACCCAAGACAAGGGGTTCAGTGAGGTCCGCATCTTGACATACTAGTACTTTAACTGTCATTGCCTCATCATGAATATAGAGGGGAAGTTCCACCTCGCCCATGCAAGGGGTTTCCACACCTCCCAATCCTATGAGATATGCTTCCACAGGATTGACAGTTAATTGCAACTCTTGACAGTAGGACAATTTAACGGCACTAGTGGCTGCACCTGAGTCAATCAAGGCTCTTACAGTCCTTGCACTCTTTCCTTGTCCTATATCTAAGGTTATGAAAGGACGTCGATCAGTTATCCTTTGTGAGCTAATACCTGAAACTTCACACATAGCCACATCATATCCTTGATCTGCATATGCATCTTGCCTAGGGTGCTCTCTACCTTGTCTTCTTAATTTCATTCTCCGTATGCGCTCTAGGGCTTCTGCTTGAGCTTCTTCTCGAATTCGCTTTTCTTCCTCTTTGCGTTTCTTAGCAGTGTTAAGTCGACTTAGCATTTCCTCTGTGAGAGGTTCCTGATACAACTTGACTCTGCATCCGCTGATATAACTTGGGAGAACATCGCCTTCTAATGTGGCTAGTTGCACTGCTCCACTTGTTGAGATTCTGTTAATGATCATGGGTCCGTAGCCTCTCTTCTCCAGTTTCCTCGCATGTTGCTTCAAAGTGTATACTAGTACTAGGTCGCCTGCCTTCAAACCTTTATCCTTAACATGGGCATCAAAATACGCCTTCTGTCGTTTCTTAGCTGCATATATCCCTGCAGCTGCCCTTAGTCTTGTTTCTCCTAATCGTTCAAGGTCAAAAAGTCTAGAGGAGAGTTCATGACCCGTCCATTCGTGCTCTTGTGCTACCTTCAATGTAGGTATCAAGAAGTCCAATGGTAGCACTACATTTTGGCCAAACACCATCTGAAAGGGGGTGGCTTGGAGTACCGTTTTGTAGGCGACTCGGTATGCCCAAACAGCATGGTGTAGCTGTTTGTCCCAATCAGAGCGTTTATTATTCACGAGCTTGGTCAACACATTGCACAGAATCTTGTTTGTGCTTTCGGCTTGCCCATTAGCTTGTGGGTGGTAGGGTGCAGACTTCTTATGAACTACCAAGAATTCTTGGAGCAGATTTTCAATTACTTCATTCAAGAAGTGAGTGCCTCTATCACTTACTAACTCTATAGGTAGCCCGTATCTTGTGAACACATTCTCAAATAAAAACTTGGCTGTTGTTTGAGCATCGTTCTTAGTTGTGGCTTTTACCTCTACCCACTTTGTTAGATAGTCTGTCGCAACAATGATATATTCTGCATGGGAACCCTTAGCTGGGGGATTAATAGGACCTACGAAGTCTATTCCCCACTTAGAGAATGCACGTCCACCCATCATAGGTTTCAGTGGCATCTCGTCTTTACGTATAGTATATTGATTTCTTTGACAGACATCACAACGTTTCACATAGGTATGTGCGTCCATGTGAAGGGTCGGCCACCAAAAGCCCGCAAATAGTATTGCCTTGATCACCCGATCTGGACCAAAATGTCCTCCTGCTACACCTTGGTGAGCAATGTCTAAGATCTTGAGATACTCACTTTCATGGACACAGTCTCTCAAGTAACCATCTTTACCACGTTTGTATAGATTATCGCCAATGAGAGAGTAATCCTGGGCTTCTTGTTCTAAACTCCTTTTCCTAGCAAGCGTCATGTCTTGAGGGAATGTTTTCGTCCTCAGGAAGGATACTAGTGGTTCACTCCAATCTGGCACTAGGGACACTTGATAAAGAGTGGCATGTTCCACAGGTGGTTTAGTGCAACAGATTGGGCATTCCTTGCACAACTTTTGGACATCAGCTTCCATAGTTGGCCAATGTACTCCTAGTCTCCTTAGTGTTTGTAGGGTTCGTTGCTTTGAATAGTGTTGCTCTAATGCACCTACATGTGCTAATTGCAACCATTTAGCGTACTCATCCTCTTCCACACAACAGGCCAAGATCCCTTGATTTGTGTGCTTGTACATACTTCCAGCCATGATGTGATACTTTTGGGCTTTTACTACCTCCCTATCCTGCGTGTTTATTACTGGGTGACTAGGCCCGTATGTCAATACTGGCACTAGTGGCTTAGCCCACTGTGGCACCACTTCCAAATTAAACAAGTAAGCATCAGGAAGGTCATCTGACACTCCTTGTGGGGCTTCTCTAGATGTGAGCCTAGAAAGATGATTAGCTCTCAAATGAGTCCTCCCTTTCCTTACCACAACCTCGAAATCATATTCCATTAGTAAGAGAAACCATCTTACTAACCTTCCTGTATTGCATGGCTTGTTCACTAGATATAACAATGCTTGGTGGTCATTAAAAAATTTAAACTTATTTGCAAGAAAATAGTGTCTAAATTTCTTGACTGCATATACCATGCCTAATCCCTCTCTCTCTGTAGTGGTATAATTTCGTTCAGCTGCATTCAATTGTCTACTAGCATAGGCAATTGGAAGATCCATATTACCTTCACCAGTAGGTTGAGCAAGCACACACCCAATGGCATAATTGGATGCATCCACATGAACATGGAAAGGCTTGTTCCTATCTGGTGTGGTCAAGATTGGTGTTGAACATAATCTTCGTTTAAGCTCCTGGAAGGAATTATCACATTCATCCGTCCACTCAAAGTTAGTCAGAAGTCCGTACATGGGCTTTGCAATGACAGCATACATGTGAATGAACCGGCGGTAGTAACCACAATGCCCCATGAAAGCTTGTACTTCCTTGACATTCCTTGGCCTAGGTAGCTCTGCTATGGCTCTCACCTTCTCTTCATCAGTGGATATGCCATTCTTTGACACTATGTGTCCTAGAATCTTGCCTTGCCTGACCATGAAAACACATTTTTCTGGGTTTAGGCAGACTTGATATTCTCTACATTTGTCAAAGATTTGTCTGAGTTCGGGAATATGGGTTTGCCTAATGTTGGAATGAGCACAAAGATCATCGACGTAGACTTCTAAATTCTTCCCTAGGAACTCCTTAAATACATGGCACATCAGCCTCTGGAAGGTTGCTGGGGCATTGGTAAGCCCAAATGGCATTACCGGAAAGGCAAATATACCCCACTCTGTGGCAAAAGTTGTCTTATGCTGATCTTCTGGAGCTATGGCTACTTGATTGTAGCCAGAGAATCCATCCAAGAAGCTGTACACTTCCTTGCCTGCTACCCTTTCTAAGAGATGTTCTGTGATGGGAAGCGGATAGTTATCTCGGATTGTGGCTGCATTGACCTTCTTCAAGTTAATGCATACACGCAACTTTCCATTTTTCTTGGGCACCACTACAATGGGGGATACCCACTCAGTGTGCTCAATTTCATAGATAAATCCAGCTTCAACCAGTCTATCTATCTCCTCTTTGATCTTAGCCGCATAATTATCGTTATATGTATATGGCTTTTGCTTAGAGGGTTTGGCATCTGAGGTCATGGGGATAGTGTGTGAGCATATGTCAGGGTCCACACCTTTCAAATCCTTGTAACTCCAAGCGAATACATCTCTGTATTCTCTTAGCAAGGCTATTAACGCATGCTCTTCTTCCTCTGTTAGGTCATGACCTATGTATGTACATCTCTCCTCTCCTTCTTCTAGGGCCACTACTATTTTCTTGGTGGTTTCTTTGTTATCATAGGCCTCTCCTGATTGCGCCTCCCGTTTAGGCATTCTTATCATAACTCTCCTGTCGTCTATCTCGTACTTCTTAAAATTTTCCGGGACCTCAAACAAGGATTCTTCCTCTTCTGGTGTGACTGCTCTCTTCTTTCTTTTTTTCCCTTCTTCCTTTGGGGTCACATGTGTGGCTAGCCGCACATCATTTGTAAGCTCTCCGTGCCTTTGGGGTTGAAATTCTACTTCATAGAAATATTCTTCATCTGATGCAAAAGGTGGGTCCATAATGATTGACTCTAGATCCGAGTCACTTGCATCCTCAAATGCATCCGGGCTAGGTTCACATTCTTCTAGAACTGCCTCTCCCATGATTGGCTCTATGGAGAAGACTGAAATGTCATAGCCATCCTCATCACAGTGAGGTGTCCATTGTTCCTCATTGATGGCTACATCCATTGTTGCTAGGATTTCTGCCCATCCGTGGGGTTCAAATTCTTCGTCAGGAAAGACTACAGGTGCATAGGCTGGGTCTTGAATGGGTCTATGTGTTTCGTTTGCACCTACCTCTCTGGCTTTTTCTCTCTTCTCTTCCTCTACTGCTACTTTACACATCCATAAGTGAGTGTCTTCATGCATCCATGAGGATCCTGATCCTATGGAATGCACCGATTCCGTGTCATCTTTGGCTCTATGGATGGGGTTCCATTGGATAGGAGGGACATCTCTATGAGAGTAATCCTTGAGATTGACTTTGGTCGTAACACCTAAGTGCTGCAGGTATAAAGAATTGGTTCCCCAATCCTGTACCACTTGCAACTGTCGCATAAAAGGTCGTCCCAAGATCATCTCATAGGCATGATTTTTGCTGAAGTCACATATGGCAAATGTGTGCTCAAACTCGACACCACAGGTGGTGAGAGTTATTCCTTCTAGCAATCCTAAGGGTCTCTCAATATGACCATCGGCCATCTGCAATTTCATTCTCGTTGGCCTGAGTGCTGGCTTGCCCCAACGCTTCCATAGGGAAGTGGTGGCAATTGCAACTCCTGCACCTGAGTCCAAAATTGCCTTGGTGGTGTACTCTTGGTAGGTAATGGGAAGATAGGTGTTCCCTTCTTCACCTTCACACATATCTCATATCTTATCCAAGGGTATCTCTGGCACTGTCCTATGTGACCCTACCTGGGAACGAGGTTTTGCTATCTCAGGCACTTGATTGGCTACATGTTTCCACACTTCTGGTCTAACCTTAAGCAGCTCTTCCAAAGTGAGATTGCACTGCACTTTGGTGTTCTTCACTACCTCTGTGTTCCTAGGTATGACTGAATCATCGTTTCTCACCATGACTGTAGGCGCTCTCATACAGGTGGACTTTGCTTCCCATGGGCCTGTGAAATGGGGTAGTTCTTGTAAAGAATTAGACTCGAAGTCTAATCTTTCTTGAGATTGGGTGCTCTCCTGCTCCCCATAAATGGATGGGATGTCTTGTGGGAATTGGTCCTGTGCATCATCCACAAGTTCAATGGGAGGAGGGACTTCACTTTCCTTAGCCCATTTGTCTTCTTGAATCTCGCGTAGGAATTCTGGTGTGAACTGATTCATAGAAGATGATGTGTCTGGCTCCGTAGAGTTAGGCACATAGGCTTCAGGCACATAGGCTCTCTGGGTAGGAAGACATGCTCTTTCACTAGCCTTGTTATGGTGTTGAGGGGCGAGTTCCTTTTGTGATTGTGCCATTGGATTCTCTATTCTTTCTAGGGAGGGGGGATTGTCTGATTCAGTGGAATTGAGCACGTAAGCTTTTGATGGGGGATGGGTCATGTTTTTGCTTGCTTTATCTCTTTCTTGATTTTTTTCTTCCTTGGCAGATCTTGCAATTATGCCCTCTAACTTCTCTAGAAGTCCATCCAAGTGTAATTGCGTCTTGGCTGAGCCCGAGTAATTGAAAAGGCGACTGGCTTCAAACATAGTCTGAGCCAATGCGACCATTTTTGCGCAAAGCTTATCTCTAGGTCAGCTCTAGGGTAGCACTTGTCATGATCCGTGACATTTGGCCCTTCTTGGATTCTGGCCTGATATGCTTTAAGCATCATGTCTATGTCTTCAGGAGGGGGATCAGCTAATACTGATCCTGCTCTAGGGGGTGGTGGAATCGTATGAGGTGGGTTGGAAGGTGGCGGGTCGGAAGGCGATGGGAATGGTGGTGGTGAGGTAGTGTGAGAGGGAGTTTGAGATGTGAGTTCAGTTATCTTGGCTTTGGTTTCTCTTATGCTTTCCTCAAGTTCACTCATCTTTTTAGCCCATTGTATTTTCATTCTTTCCCGACTATCTTTCCACGCTCTAGTCCTTTTCTTTGTCATGCTCTCGGTTTCACTAGCTTCTGGGTTCTTATCCTGGTTTACCCCTTGGTTTTGCTGCAATGTCTGAGCTCTAGTCACTACCTGTACTGGTGCGGTGGATGTCACACTTCCTATGGAGTCTACCACCAACCCAATAACGTTAATAGGAGTGATTTTTGGCATATTATTAGGATTCTTAGGGCAATCTCGTAAGAGATGCTCCTTTCCACACTCTTGACAATAGCCCTGGATCGTTACTGACTGGGGTTGTGTAGGTGGAGGCATGGGACAGTCACGAATGAGATGATCTCCTTGACATCTGTAGCATGGTCCTCTAGGGAATGGGGGTCTTACTTGTCTCGGTTGGGGTCTAGGGTTGGGGTTTGCATACATGACGTTTGTGTAATCTGATTCCCAACTAGGTTCATTTGGCTCTTCACTATAGTAAGACTCACCATGTTCAGGAGACTGCATATAGTAAGCCTGGGGACTATCAACATGTGTAGGATTGAAGCTATGGTCACTGGGATCACTTTCTGAAAGCAATGGCGTTACGAGGACTATAGCTCTATTCAGGTTTTCTTCTGCAGCTGCATACTTTACAGGGATCAAGCTGGATGGAGCTGGAGGTTGTTGGGCTAACACAGGCTGAGGCCTTTGCTGGGCTTGGTATTGTGTTTGGTAGGTTTGTTGAGGCCTAGCATACTGTTGTGGTGGGTACTAGTTCTGATATCTGCCTTGTTGAGGGCATGGTTGAGGGTAGGTTTGCCTAACAACTTGTTTATTGTATGGGCAGTCTTGTGCTGTGTGATTTGTGTATCTTCGTTCTATGGTGCAGTACTGGCTACTAGGATTTACTTGGGGTTGGGCCATAATGGGACATACATTCACCATGTGGTCGCCACCACAAGTGTAGCATCTCTTCACAGGGACAAACCTTGGGATCTGTTTACTAGTGACACCTAATTTCTGAGCTACTTTCTCCGCAAGTTCCTCAATTGATGTGGATTGCGTGGAAGAGAGGTTAGAGGCACTATCCGAATCTTTGTATATGGAAAGCTCTAACTCCTCCCCTAGGTTATCCTCAATGTCAATGCACATGCGTACACAATCTTCTATTGTCCTAGGGTCCTTCAAGTACACATACGATCTCAATTTGGTACTTAGCAATCCATCCAAGAATAAAGCCACTTGCTTAGCTGGTGTGGGTAGCTCCGAAACAGGGCATCTTTCTAAGTATTGCCTAAATCTTCTTCCTGCAAGTCTCATGGTTTTTTGCGGGGTCTGCTTGAAGCTATGGATCAGTGAGGAGGTATTATGTCTTATGCCACTCTTAGAGAATTCAATAATGAAAGCCTCTAGGAGTTGGTCTATGCTCCTGAACTGTCTCTCGTTTAGTAGCTGAAACCATGTCAGGGCAGTGTTCCTAAGGGTCAGACCAAAGGCATTGTACTGCGTGAATAGATCCTCCACTTGTTCAGCTCTCAGGACTTGTCTAAACTCAGCCACATGATCGTATGGATCTCCAGTGCCATCGAAGTAGTTCTTCATGGACTTAACTAGCTGCGTTGGTCTCAAAGTCCTGGTGTGTTCTCTAGGTCGTGGTAGAGGGAACTCATCTGTGTTTCTTTGATTCCTGTGAGCTCTAAGTACCTCAGGCTCTACTCTATTTGTTTCCGTCCTCGTTCTCTCTCTGCCCCCTGAGTTGGCAAAGCTCACTTCTGGCCTATCTCTACTTCTGTCTCTTTGAGTTCCATGAGCTTGGGATGTTCCCGCTCCAGGGTGACCGTAGGACACATTTGATCTTGGTTAGGGGAAAATAATTTCACCTTTCCAAGTGTAAGCATGCCTATCATTTTCTGTCACCACGAAGATCCTCTCTGAGGCGTGATCTAAGTAGGTCACTCTACCTGGGCTATCAGGATCCTTAAACTCATAGATCATGATTGTTCCAATATCAAATGGCCGATCAGATTTATATCTCCAAAAGGCTTCTTCAGTTTCTCGGTTCAGAAGAAGGTCTATGCTCTTATTATCTTGGGGAATCCACTCTGGTGTGATAATCCTCATAAGAACAGATTTCCCTCGAGGGGTCCTCGGTTCTACCCCCATGTTTCCTTGCTCTAGGTCATCTAAGTCTGATTCTGGGACTACATTCCCAAATTCATCAGTCCTATCGGGATGACTGGTGACTACATATATTGTCCCTTCCTTGTCTAAGTAAGCTCCGTTTTCGAACTTGACAGCTGGGCGCTCTAGTCCAATAGATTGATCAGGATTCTTAATCTGTACCACAGATCTTCCTAGACCATCCTCATAGATGCTGGCACCTAATCGGTTGGTCCTAAGGTATTCCAACTGCGTTTTGTAAGGGCCTTCCACTCTGTGCAAGTATGGCACTCCTGAACTTCCCATAGGTCTGTCCATGCCTTGAGACATCTCTGATTCACTGGTATCAGAGCTAGGGTAGTACGAGTGGTGGCTCAATTGCTGGGCCCAAGACCTAGCAGTATGATTGACACTAGCCTCTGAGGACCTAAGGCTTTGTCTCTCCCTCACTAGATGTCGCCCTGATCTAAGGTTCATATGCCTAACTGATTAACCCAATTTTTCCCAAGTACAACCACGTTTCTGAATCCTTTGTATCAATTACTTATTCCCCTTTTTATGTTGATTACCGTGTTTATACTCTTGTCTGATATCACGTCGTTAGGAATACTTGAGTTTAATTTCGCACTTTAGTTTGGTCGTTTCACGTTGGGTTCTTTTCCTTTAAGGTTGTCGTTCACACACACAGGTTATCTCTTGAATTGAACTTGATTTCTTAGATAGTCTTTGATTTATCTCGTGCCTATCGTTGCCTGGAATTACTTCTAACACTACCCGCACTTAGCCCTAACTAAGAATTGACAGAGGGTGTTGCAGGTTTTCCAACCTTGAGTTCCTTTCCTTGAGTTGTTGCCCTGGTGTGCCCAGGACGCGTGTTCCCAAGCCTGCACTTATTCTTGCTTTGCGTACCCTTCGATGCTCTCAAAGGACCTGTAAAAGGCCCAAGATTAGCTCAAGATTTAAATTCAAATGAAAACCCCAAGCACTTCCATTCATGTAACTCAAACACCAATTAGCCCATTGGTTTTATGGAACTTAATTCTAGGGATCCCTGAATTTTGTTCCCCCTGGGTATGGTCAACTTCAAAATACCCTATCTGAAAATCAATGCATTATTCTTATAAAAAACAGTTGAGGGCGTGTAGTATATGCCACGAGCTTTCTGACAAGCCCTAGAGCTCAAAAAATGGATTTCGTATGAAAAAGTTATGACCGTTTAGGGTTTTGGAGTTAAAACAGGAGTCAAAACAGGCTAACAGGTAAACAGGAAGTCTCGAGTTGCTTGTGGCACGGCCTCGCGATGCAATACTACACCCTAGTGTTTGCCCCACACTTAGCCAAAATTAAGACCAATATTTTTTTTCCCAAAAAATTTGACCTAATTTGCCCTTCTAACGTGTTCGCAAAGTCTGTCGGTCGCGATTGACAGGTCAGTCGCGATTGACGTGTCGATCGCGATTGACAGGTCCGTCGTGGCTGTCAATCGCGATTGATGTGTCGATCGCGATTGACAGGTGTCTCGAGAAGTCAATCAGTCGTGGTCAAAGGGTCGTTGACTCTGTCAGTCGCGATTGATGAGTCGATCGCGATTGACAGGTCGGTCGCGAGGGTCTGTCCGTCGTGGTCAAACAGTCGTTGACTGTGTCGGTCACGATTGACAGGTCCGTCGTGGGCTGTCAGTCGCGATTGACAGGTCGATCGCGATTGATGGCTCGATCGCGATTGACACGTGTCACGCGTATGGTCCGTCAGTCGTGGTCAATCGGTCGTTGACCGTGTCGGTCGTTGACTGTGTCGGTCGTTGACCCTGTCGGTCGCGATCGAGGTGTCCGTCGCGATTGACAGAGCCGTTGGCAACTGTCCATCGTGGTTTGTCGGTCGCGATTGACAGAGCAATCGCGATTGACAGAAATCTGTGGAATTTCAAAAAACTAAACACATTTTTGGGAAGCTCTAGGCCTGTAGGTCATGGATATGCACTTTGTTTAGCAAATAGAGCAACTTTTCTGTCGGTCGCGATTGACAGAACCCGGCGACACAGAGACAGGACCGAACAGTTCCATACCTGCGCAGAAGGCTGGGGATGGTGATACAGCAAGAACTTGCAGAATGCTCAGAAAACATGCAAGAAATAACACACGCAATACCGCTCTCTCGCTCTCTCTCACAAGTGAAATGAGGTAAATGAAAGGGGGAAGGAGATATAGTCAAAAAACTGAAATTTTTTGCGATGATGGAGATGGAGGTGGGAGATGGTGATGATGATGACGGTGATGAAGATGGTGTAGAAAAAACAAGAAAATGGATGAAAGTGAAGAAATTACCTACAACTCCAACGCGTCAACTCTACGTCTTACCATCACACGCTCATCCTCAAAGCTCGATCCCCGGCAACGGCGCCAAAATTTGGTGTAGCTCAGTGATGAGTAGCACCTCCTTTAATGTCAATCCGGGAAGACGTGAGGATGGTATGAAGACCTCGAGCAAGTGGAAGCACAAGTGCGTGAGTGAGAAGCACACCAACATGCACACACATACACACACACGCGCACACACGGCAAGACAAAGAGTGAGGAGCAATGGAGTTCTTAGATTCCTTTCAACAAGCTCTTACAAGTTTGTTTCAATTATAATCTAACCCCAAAAATGAGCTCTCTAGCTCCTTTTATAGTTTTTGACTAGCTTTGGCCCTGTCCAGACAATTTGAGGGCTTAAACGGAGTCTAAAAAATACGAAAATTGATATGTAGGTACTTCTAAGGCTCCTCAAGCTCGAGGACTCCTCGGCTTGCACAAAATGGAGCCACAAAAAGGTGAACATGGTATTTATAGGGGTTGTTAGTGATGAGAATCACTTTTAATTGGTGTAAGGTTTTGAAAAATTAAAGGTTGCCTTAGTGCTAGATCTGCGTGAATGCTCGTACTTTCTTCTCCATGAAGAAAATTATTGGCCTACTTGCCAGATCTTCGTTGACTGCCATGTCTGCTTGTGCTGTCCCTTCGCTCTGACTCTCTTCGTCTTGTGGCTCCTTCGGTTCCCCAACTGCTGCCAACAACATATCACAAGGCACTACATGGCATCTTGTGCTTGTCGACAACTTTGGTTGATCTGAATTTTTTGTAGGTTACATCCATCACTAATGATAGCTAGAAACTTGCATGTTCCTCATAATGTCCTCTTTTTGGTTATGTGTGTTTATTTATGTTGAATGGAGGAGTTGGTAGATGTATCGTATGATTAGGAGGGTGGGACTCTCCTTGTCTCCACTTGGAAGACATATCACAAGGCAATACATGGCATCTTGTGCTTGTTGACAACTTTGGTTGATCTGAATTTTTTGTAGGTTACATCCATAACTAATGATAGCTGAAAACTTGTATGTTCCTCATAATGTCCTCTTTTCGGTTATGTGTGTTTATTTATGTTGAATGGAGGAGTTGATAGATGTATCCTATGATTGGGAGGGTGGGACTCTCCTTGTCTCCACTTGTGTACATCATTATGCATGTTCTAACATCAAGATGGACCCACAGTAGATTGAAACAACCCTATGATTATGATTGGATTAACTATCTCTTTTGTTGATGGCTCGCTAGTGTTGATGTGTGAAGCATCACAAGAAATGAATTAATGTGACACTAGACAACCTCTATGGTATTGCCACTCCAAACTTTGAGAAATGATAGCCAAAACCAAGAAATTTTCTTCTTCAGAACTTTCTAGTCCCTAAAATGACATACCTTCACTCTTTTTCTTATTTCTCTTAGCACAAATATTACTTCCGCAAGAGCTTTTGATAGATAAAATAGAAGAGTAGAGCTTTCCAACAAGCTATTATTTGCAAGAAATGGATCTCTAGAACTCAAGTTATGGCCTTCACAAGTTCACCCTGTATGACTTGACAAAACTAGAAATTTTACCTCCTTTAGTAAAAATGACGGTCTAAAAATGAAAATTCGAGGCCTAGCATCGACTTGCAACCAAAAGTCGATGCCAGCCATAGAATTGGTGCTTTTTCAACCACTTTTTCAATGCCAAAATTACCCCCTTGAACACAGATATGAACAAGATCACTTTTATGCGGGAAGTCAATGCCAGACATTGACTTTATGTTGGAACTCGATGCCAAGCATCGAGTTGATCCACAAAGCTCATGTTTTTAAAGATTTAACAACACATAAAAACTCAGAGAATAAAAACAATGACTTATCAACACAAACTCGATGCTAGGCATCAAGTTGCTTGGAAAACTTGAACTTTTGAACTCATCACACAGTAGGCAAGCATGGAGATGATGAAGAGAGTCTCATACATAGAACTTTACTTAGTTGTTCTCATAGCTATGAAAAACTCAGAAACTTTACAAGTGCTTTCTCACTCAGAGAAGCTTGACTATACTCAGTCATACAAAATGAACTCCTACTAACATTCTCTCTTTTCACATCGCATCAGTTGATACAAACTAACTTATATAGTTTTTCTCAATCTCGTTACTTTTTAAAAAACTTCTAGAACTAAAGTGAACTAACTTTACAAATATAATACACTTGTGAATTTGTCCCTTCACATAGGCATGTGGTTTTCTTCTAAAACTTTGACCTTCAAATATATGTCCAATTAGTGATTGTTTCTCCAACAGATCCCCCTCAATCACTAAATGATATTCTCTGTTTCTTCATATCATCTTCTTTTCTTTTACTCCTGCCATGCTTTTGAATCTATTGGTCTTCACACCATCGAAGCTCGTTGTCATTATGTCTGCTATCTGATCTTTTGTAGAAAAGTACTCCACTTCAATTTCTTTCTCCATTACCTTTTCTCTCAGGAAATGATAATGTATGTCTATATGTTTTGTTCTTGCATGAAATACTGGATTTGCTGCAAGATAAAGTGAACTCATATTATCTCCATGTATTGTAGGTATACCTTGATCAATGCCCAAGCTTTTGAACAATGTCTGCATCCATATGACCTCCTTAGCTGCTTCCACAAGTCCGTTGTACTCAACTTCAATTGATGATAATGCTACTGTATGTGGTTTCTTTGAACGCCAACTTACAAGCTTATCACGAATGTATATCATGTAGCCATGAGTTGATCTTTTGTCATCCTTGCTGACCAGTCTGAGTCACTATAGCCTCTCAACTTCAAATCTGATGTAAAAGGATAATACAATCCTTCCTTTATAGTTCCTTTGATAGATTGAAGAACTCTTTGACCGGCAATCCAATGTGGATCCTTTGGACAATACATGAATTGCGATAGAACTCCCACTGCATAACTAGGATCAGGTCTTGTTAGTGTAGCATAAATCAAACCACCCACAAGAGATTGATACTTCCTCATATCTTTGTATTCTGCACCATCATATTTACTGAGCTTGTGATTAACTTCAAGTGGAGTTGAAGCTTCTTCGCAATTTTCCATATCAAACTTCTTCAATAGATCCAAAAGATACCTTTCTTGTGATACATATATGCCATGATTTGTATAGGTGACTTCCATACCAAGAAAGTATGATAACTTTCCTAGATAACTGATCTTGAATTCTTT
The DNA here is from genome assembly GCA_020310875.1 of Ceratopteris richardii. Lineage (NCBI taxonomy): Eukaryota > Viridiplantae > Streptophyta > Polypodiopsida > Polypodiales > Pteridaceae > Ceratopteris > Ceratopteris richardii. Next base: position 54,297,726 of record CM035407.1, on the reverse strand, counting down.
TTCGAATCTCTTTACCTCCTTGATTCCTTCATTTGAAGTACCTGTGATTATAATGTCATCCACATAAATACAAATATAGATTGTACCTTCCTCTATTCTTTTGATAAGTAGACTTGGATCTGCTTTTGAAATTTGATATCCAAGATCATTGAGATACTTCACCAGTCTATAGTTCCATGCTCTTGGAGCTTGTTTCAATCCATAGAGTGCTCTTCTCAATCTGCAAAAAAAATTTGGATACCTTGAATCTATAAACCCTTGAGGTTGTTCCATGTATACCTCATCTGATATGTATCCATTCAAGAATGCATTCTTTATATCCAATTGAATTAGGGTCCATCCTTTTGAAGCTGCAATAACAGTGATTGTCCTTATAGTTGAGATCTTAGCTATAGGACTAAATGTCTCATCATAATCTATGCCATAGGTTTGGGCATAGCCTTTCACCACTAGTCTAGCTTTATATCTGGCTATACTTCCATCTGCAAGCTTCTTCACTTTATAAAACCATTTATTTCCAATTACCTTCTTACCATTTGTTTTAGGAACAAGTTCCCATGTTTTGTTCTCCTCTAGTGCATTGAATTCTTCCTTCATTGCTTCTTCCCATTGTTTCTTATCTTTAGCTTCATCATAGTTCTGACGTTCTTCATTATCTTTGACCATGTAAGCATAATTCTTCTACATTATGTAAAAATTATCATAAGAATACCTTTCTGGTTGCCTTCTTGTCCTACTTGACCTCCTTGGTTCACATTCTTCATATGTGTATAGATACACCTCTTCATCAAATATAGGAGCTTCTTCATTCCTTCTTGTTAATCCACTTCTGGATGTACTTGCGTGCATATTGTCTTCATCTTCATTCACCTGCACACTTGATTTTCCTTTCTCACATCGTCTTACCTCTTCTTCAAATTCTTCAGCTGTATGACTTTGATCGGCATACCAACTTTTCTGTTCATCAAATGTAACAACTCTAGAAACAAGAAATTGTTTGGTTAGAGGATTCCACAACCTATAACCCATCTGCTTTTCATCATAACCAATGAACACATATTTTTCTACCTTTGGTTCAAGTTTATGTCTAAGTTGTGATGGCACATAAGCATATGTCATTGATCCAAACACTTTACAATGATCTAGTGTTTGTTTCTTACCCCACCAAGCTTCATATGGAGTCATTCCATTTAGAGCTGCACATGGTAATCTATTTAAAAGATATGTAGCTGTATTTACAGCCTCAGCCCAAAGATAATTTGGACAATTCTTCTCCTTTAGCATAGCTCTAGCAAACTCAACCAAATTTGTGTTTCTTCTTTTTGCTACACCATTTTGTTGCGGTGTATACCTGCAAGTTATTTCTCTCTTAATACATGCATTCCAAAGATAATCATTGAACTCTTAGGAGAAGTATTCTCCCCCTCCATCAGACCTCAGTCTCTTAAGCTTTTGATCTGTGAATATCTCTGCATATGCATGAAAATGCTTGAAAGCTCCAAACACTTCTGATCTTTCCTTCAAGACATACAGAGTTATCCATCTTGTAGCATCATCAATGAAAAGAACATAATAACTTGAGCCACTGATAGATCCTTCTTTTGTTGGTCCCCATACATCTGTATGAATGAGCTCTAGTAATCCATCATGTTTGAAACCTTTAATCTGAAATGATAACCTGTGTGCTTTTCCCATTTGACATGCTTCACATTTATAAACCATATGTTGACTCTGCACATTTGGTAGTCCTACTACAGACTGATTTGCAACCATAGCTTTAATTCCTCTTTCATTGAAATGACCTAATATCTTATGCAAGAGACCAAGTTTTGTAATCGCTCCTTCACCATGTGTGAGCAAAGCTTGACCAATGTTCCCTTGCACTCTTAAAGTAAAGAGTCTACCTTCTTTCTTACCACAGACAATCTGATTATATCCATTCTCTGGATCTTCAACAAATACTCCTTCATTTGTAAACCTCACTTGAAAACCGTTTTCAACTATCTGTCCCACACTAATCCAGTTTTTTGGTATTGTGGGAACATACAAAACATTGATTAGAAAATCTGCTCCACTCTTGCATTTAACTTTTCCAATTGAATGTACATTATGTCTTGTATTATCACCTGTTTGAATTGTATGACTAGAAATGCCTTTTTCCAATTCTGACATCAATTCTATGTTTCCTCACAAATGATTAGAACATCCAGAGTCAATGTAAAATACCTTTAGATCTTCTTTATCTAATGTGCTAATTGAATTCATCATCAATGATGTATGACTTTCATTATGTGTGTCATTTGCATAGTTGTAGTAGGTGGTGTTGTAGGATTGATTCTGTCCCCAACTTCTTCCTCCACCTCTACCATAGCCTCCTCTTTGATTTTGTCTACCTCTATGAGAATTACTTTTATATCTTCCACCTCTACCTCTGCTATTGTTATTCTGATTTTGATTTGATCCTTGCTGATTGTGCCAACAGTCATGAGCCAAATTATTACTCAATCCACAGATCCAACAAGCCTTCTTATTTTTATTCTGATTACCTCTTCCTCTTCCAAAGCCTCTTGGTCTTCCTCTGCGAGTTCCTTTACCTCTAGCATAATAAACTTGAGAACTCGATTCCTCTTCATCCTTTGCTTTACCTTTGTCTCCTTTCTTTTTGTTCTTCATGTACATTGCAGAACTTTGTCCTTTATCTACATCTCCCTTCAAGTCTTGCTCAAATGTGAGCATCAAACCAAGCAACTGATTCAAATATGGAACATAATGATTCAAAGAAAGTTTTGTTGACAAGACAAAATGTTTCCACCTTTCATCTCCTCTCAAACCTGCAACCAATTGAGCAATCAATATGTGATCTTCAACATATTCATCTATGGATCCAAGACTATCTGCTAGATCCTTTATCTTAGTGACATAATCACTGATACTTTGACTTGGATTCTTCTTGAATGTTGTAATTTCTGACCATAGAATTTCTTTCCTTGCTTTGGTAGTACCTTGGAAATGATATTCCAATGCATTCCATATATCTTTAGATGATTCTAATCCTCTGATGTGTGGTAGCAAATGATCTGAGATTGTACTATAGACGTAAGCTTTTGCACTTGCATCCTTCTTCTGCCAATGCTTGAAAGCATCAAGTTCTTCTTTCTTTGGTTGGCTTTCATCTTCAAATAATGGCTTCTCTTCTTCACCTGTTATGTACATCATGAGATCCTTACTCATAAGTAAGGCTTCCATTCTCATTACCCATGCGGGGTAATTATCTCTATCCAGTTTGTCAATGGAGATATGATCTGCCATACTCCTCTCCTTCTGCTGCAACCTATGAGCTTAAAGAATAAAGGATAATAACTTTTGAAGTTCTTTTTGTATGAAGATACTTTTGAAGTAACCTTCAGATGCCTTGAGCACTCCAATGCTTTAGCTTTCGAACTTTAATGAAAACTTTTCAAAAACTTCTCGTACCTTTGACGCCTTCTGCTCTCTTGAACCTTTTTGCTCTAATACCACTTATTAATGTGTGAAACATCACAAGAAATGAATTAATGTGACACTAGACAACCTCTATGGTCACCATTAACTCATTGCCACTCCAAACTTTGAGAAATGGTAGCCAAAACCAAGAACTTTACTTCTTCAGAACTTTCTAGTCACTGATAATGACATACCTTCACTCTTTTGCTTATTTCTCTTAGCAGAAATATTATTTCTCCAAGACCTTTTGGACTAAAAGTAGAAGAGTAGAGCTTTCCAATAAGCTATTATTTGCAAGAAACTGATCTCTAGAACTCAAGTTATGGACTTCACAAATTCACCCTGTATGACTTGCCAAAATTGGAAATTTTTCCTCCTTTAGTAAAAATGACTGTCTAAAAATGAAAATTCGATGCCTAGCATCAACTTGCAACCAAAAGTCGATGCCGGGTATCATCTTGGTGCCTTTTTAGCCACTTTTTCAGTGCTAGAATTACCCCCTTGAACACAGATATGAACAAGACTACTTCTATGTGGGAAGTTGATGCCAGGCATCGACTTTATGCTGAAATTTAATGCCAGGCATCGAGTTGCTCCACAAAGCTAATGTTTTTAAAATATTTAACAACACATAAAAACTCAGAGAATAAAAACAATGACTTACCAACACAAACTCGATGCCAGTCATCGAGTTGCTTGGAAAACTTGCACTTTTGAACTCATCACATAGTAGGCAAGCATGGAGATGGTGGAGAGAGTCTCATACACATAACTTTACTTAGTTCTTCTCATAGCTATGAAAAACTCAGAAACTTTACAAGTGCTTTCTGTTGGAGATAGACGTCTACGGAAGCACGCGAACAGCACAAGGAAGAAGAAGAAGCTTGGAGCACAAACACACAATATTGAATGTATTACTAGAGAATGTACAAAGATAAGTAGCCCATTAGGGCAATAGGCGTATATACAAGCCGGGGGAAGAAAACCTCCTAAAGATGGAAAAAAGTGCCCCGGCGGTCCTAGAGTGTTCACACACATCACTACCTAAATATATCAACAAATCCCCCCTGGGAGTGATGCGGTGAACAAGGAGCTGGCACTCATGTATAAGGAAGTGCCAAGCTATGTGGAAATCACTCCACAAAAGGAAGTAAGCCCAAAGCTTTGTGGAAAGCTTCAAACTTCTCCCTAGGCAGAGCCTTCGTGAAAAGGTCTGCAATGTTCTCTTGCGTGGGCACATATGCCAAGCTGATCTCCCCAGCAGAGAACCTCTCCCTGACATAGTGATAATGCACCTCAATGTGCTTAGTGCGAGCATGGAACACAGGGTTCCTCGCAACTGCCAATGCGCTCTGACTGTCAGTGAAGATGGTGGTGGCAGAAGACTGGCCAACACCCAAATCAGCCATAAGGCATCTGAGCCACACACACTCAACAGTCACTATGAAAGCTGCCCTATACTCAGCCTCACAACTGGAAGTGGCCACAGTAGGCTGCTTCTTGCTCAACCAAGATATACATGAGCTACCAAGCATGAAGAAAAAGCCACTGGTGGACACACGAGTGTCATAGAAACCAGCCCAATCTGAGTCAGAAAAAGCATGCAAATATGGCGGTAGTGATCCCCCCTTGGGATAAAACAACCCAAGTAGCCGAGTACCACTCAAGTAGCGAAAGATGCGCTTAACCGCCTTCCAATGTGTGACTCCTAGGCAATGCATAAACCTGCTCATCTGTGAGACAACAAACTGAATATCTGGCCGAGTAATGCATAAGTAAATCAAGCATCCAACAGCCTGCTGATAGAGAACAACATCAAATGCATCTCCAACATCATGAAGACTCAATCGTAAACCTGTCTCCATAGGAGTGGCAATAGGCTTATAGTCTTCAAGGCCAAAACGCTGCAATAATGTGTCAATATATTTCATTTGACACAAAGCCATTCTACCATCAACTTGCATAAACTGAATGCCCAAATAGTGATGCAAATGCCCCAAATCAGACATCTCAAATGAGGCATGCAAATCAGCCTTGAAATCAGCAATATGCTTCTCAATAGGACCAGTGAGCAGCATGTCGTCTACATAGACAACAATGATCAAAAGCACATCATTAGCACGCTTAACATATAAGGTGCTTTCAGTTGGACTGTTCTCAAAACCATGTGCAATCAGATAGGCATGTATCTTCTCATACCAAGCACGTGGTGCTTGCTTTAAACCATATAACGCCTTCTTTAACCTGCACACCTGGTTTTCATGCCCTTTCTGCACAAAGCCACGGGGCTGAAAAACATACACTTCTTCATGCAAGTCACCATTCGGAAATGTTGTTTTAATGTCCAACTGATGTACATTCCAACCATGATGGGCTGCAAGTGCACAAATGCTCCGAACAGTAGTCATATGGCATGTAGGTGCAAAGGTCTCATCAAAATCAATGCCTCTTTCCTGCGCATAACCCTTTGCAACAAGCCTAGCCTTATACCTGTCAACTGTACCATCAGGTTTACGCTTCAGCTTGTATACCCACTTAGTGCCAATGGCCTTCTTGCTAGGAGGCAAGTCACATAAAGACCATGTACCATTCTTCATTATAGCATCATATTCAGATTGCATAGCAGCCATCCAATTTTCTGAATTTTGTGCTTCATCAAAAGAAACAGGCTCATTCTCATCACAGAGACTAGATGTAGCCATAGCATAGCAATCTGATGCAAAGGAGGCACTATGAGAGCCTGAACGAGTACGATATGACAAAGGTGCATCTAATTTGCTGTCATGCAAAGTCTGCACCAGCCATTTTGGCATAGTTTTTGCCTACTCAATATCAGCTCTCTCATCAGCAAGTGCATCATGTAAATCTGCATCAAAAATGGAATGATCTGCATCATCATATGAAACCTGCAAAGGCTGAGAAGTTGCCTCATTAGGACTAGCACTAGACTGTCCACCTGTAAAAAGAGGCATCAAAGTATCATACATGTCTTTGGAGCTAACAGATGTCTCCTTAGTACATGAAAGCAATGGCTGAATAGCATCATCCACAAAGACAACATCACGGCTAACCAGAATGCGTTTAGTCTGTGGATGATACAGACGATAGCCTTTACTTTCAGAACTGTACCCAACAAAAATACATTTTACTACCTTATCATCCAATTTTCTGCGATGTTGTTCATGCACTAATGCATATGCCAAACAACCAAAAACACGCAGATGAGCAACAGATGGCTTGCGGTCATGCCAAGCCTCATATGGAGTGATAGACTACAACGCTTTAGTGGGACACCTGTTCAGTACATATGCTGCACTCATGACAGCCTCAAGCCAGAAACTATGTGGTAAAGCCTGACTTTTGACCATGCACCTCGCCATCTCCATGAGTGACCTGTTCTTTCGTTCAGCAACTCCATTCTGTTGAGGTGTATACGGCACTGTACATTGGTGTTTTATCCCACGTTCAGCCAGAAATGCATTAAAATCTGAAGACATATATTCCCCCCCTCGATCAGAACGGAGGGTGCCCATTTTACATGCTGACAGATTTTCAGCCAAAACCAAAAACTGTTTGAAGCACACGAACACTTCGGAATTTGCTTTGAGTGGATATACCCATGCATGCCTGGAAAAATAATCAATGAAAGTCATGAAGTAAAGGTAATTTCCAAAAGAGGGTGTCTGCATAGGACCACAGACATCACTATGTACAAGCTGCAATTTCTGCGTAGCCCGAACTGAACCATCTTTTGGAAAGGAAGAACGCTGCATTTTGCCCAAAATACAGCCTTCATAAACATGTTTTCCAAGAGCCTCAAGTTTGGTCAAACAGGACACCATTTCAGATTTCTGCAGGCGTAGCAAACTAGCAAAATTCAGATGACCAAAGCATGCATGCCAAAGCTTTGCATCTGACATAGCCTGAGAATCATGAACTGCACATGCCAAATCATTCACAGATCTTTCATAGTCTATAAGCTTATACAGCCCACGACATAAGATGCCAGAAGCAATAATCACATCACCATTTGAGAGATCATGGACTGTACACCTGTCATCAACAAATTTCACAACCAAGCCAATCTTGGCTAATGTAGAAACTGATAACAGGTTCTTTTTGATCCCTGGCACAAATAAAGCATCTAACAAAGTGAAAGAACTACCATCAGCAGTAGTCAGAATGATCTTACCAACTCCCATAACAGGATAAGAGGAGTTATTGGCGCATGTGACAGTATTCCCTGTAGGGGTAGACTCGAGTGAAGAGAAGAAACTGCGCTACGAGGTAATATGTTTGGTCGCCCTACTGTCAAAGTACCAAACATCTGAGTCTACTGTAGACATGCACTGATCATGAGAAGATGGGTCAAAATTGTAGACAGTAGTAAACGCCCATTCTTCTTCCTGCACAAGATTTGCAGACTCTGTTTTTGGTGTAGAGGCCTCTGCAACAACCATTCCAGCCTCTTTCTTCTTTGCCTCTTTAGCAGCCAGTTTTGGACAGTTCTTTATAATATGATCATTTCCTTTACAGTACTTGCAGAACAATTTCTGCTTTTCTGATTTCTTCTCATCTTTATCCTGGTTCTTTGATTGTGCAGCATTTGTAGATTTTTGCTTACTAGTAGAAGAGCTCCATTTTCCTTTGCCCTTCTGACTAGCCAGGAAAGCTTGATCTGCAACACGCATAATGGACCTGTTCTACCTGGACTGATCTTCCTGCAACAGAACAGAGACTAATTCCTCAAATGACAAGGCATTCGGATTGCCTTTCATCATCAACCGAAGAGTAGAGGAAAAACTCTGATATGAATCAGGAAGACCATTCAGAACGGTCTGCACAAGTGAGCTATCTGGTATAACCTCATCAGCAGAAATCAATTGTTCCTTCAGGTCTTTGATCTTTGTAAGAAAACTGTCCATAGAATCACCTTCATTCATGTGCTCACTCTCCAACTGTTTTCGGAGGTAAGCAACACGAGCCTCATTCCTAGCCTGGTACAAAGTGCTAAGTGTATTCCAAGCATCCTTTGCTGTTCTGCAAGAGCGAATGTGAGGAATAATGGCACGTTTGACAGACAAAGCTATCAATGCATGTGCCTGGGCATCTCTGCCATCCCAACGAATCTGCTCTGCAGTAGGTGCAACAGAAACAGCAGCACGAACAGGAATCTGTGGAATATCATTTTCGACACCATCTTCATCAGCTCCAGCACCTCCAGCACCTGTATTTGTAGTACCTGTAGTCGCAGGTGTAACAGGACGTCTTTCAACACCCTGCACAATGTTCCACAGTCCTTTTGCAACCAGTACATGTCGCATCATATAAGCTCATAATGGGTAGTTGGTACCATCCAACTTATCCTCAACAACCAACATACGGAATACATCACTGCTTTCAGCCATGGCCGGTGACTAAAATACCTTGATGCAGAAAATTGATTGTATCTCAAAAAGTTGAACGGAACTACCCAGACGAGTTCTGCTAGACCTGTAGCAGACTTCGAGACGCTTAAACTGGCGAACAAAAACTGGTATATACCTTTGGCACAAAAGGACGAAATAGCCTACACAAGCACTGTGATAGTATGCTCACCAAATTTCGTGCGAATCTGAAACTTCAAACGGAGGAGTGTCGACGGTGCCCTAGAAGAAGCGACGACTTGCTCTGATACCAATTATTGGAGATAGACGTCTGCGGAAGCACACGAACAGCACAAGGAAGAAGAAGAAGATTGGAGCACAAATACACAATACTGAATGTATTACTAGAGAATGTACAAAGATAAGTAGCCCATTAGGGCAATAGGCGTATATACAAGTCGGGGGAAAAAAACCACCTAAAGAGGGAAAAAAGTGCCCCGGCGGTCCTAGAGTATTCACACACATCACTACCTAAATGTATCAACACTTTCTCACTGAGAGAAGCCTGACTATACTCAATCATACAAAATGAACTCCTAATAACATTCTCTCTTTTCACATCGCGTCAGTTGATACAAACTAACTTATATAGTTTTTCTCCATCTCGTGACTTTTTAAAAAACTTCTAGAACTAAAGTGAACTAACTTTACAAATATAATATACTTGTGAATTTGTCCCTTCACATAGACATGTGGTTTTCTTCTAAAGCTTTGAACTTCAAATATATATATAATTAGTGATTATTTCTCCAACAGCTAGTACCCTTGCTGTCATAATAAGTTGTTGGAATTGTTCTCAAGATCTTTGACTTTTTGTGGATTGCAGGAACAAGCAGCTCTTCATGAGGACTTCTCTTGTATGATTTGATGCTCCCTGAAGTCAAAGCTAAACTTGGACTAAATGTTATTGTCTAATTCTTTTTTAGAAACAGTCTACTTGCCTTATGTATGTTAATTTCAGGTTTGGGGAGCTCCCTTGGAACATTCAATTAGTCCTACATAGGACTGCACAGTGGGATGTATGCTGAGCTAATTGACCCAGGGGGATTGTATCGCTCAGATCTGAAGATTGTGTTGGTATAAATGCCAAGCCTTCACACTTGGCTAGGCATTGAAGAAGTTTTGTGCAAACATTGAAGGAACCACATGAACCATTGCTTATAAGTTCTTACCTTTAACCTTTGTAAAAGTCACTTGACTTAATCTTGTAAATCCACTAAATTCATGGAGTTAGATGGAATGAAAAGTCATGGCCTTACTCAGAGAGAATATCTCCTAGATTAAGGGATCACTTTTTAGTGAGAGCCAAATTCGAATTCAAATGCAAATTTGAAGGAAGCATCTATAAAAACACTTGGAAATCTTGCAGCCATGTCACTCCCTTTGAGAGCCATTCATTAATCATTTTTGTAGAGGTTGAGGAGCACATCTCATTGCTCACTCACCTCACTATCATTTGGCATTATTCCATTGACAATGACTTTGTAAAATCATGTTCCATAATACATATATATCACTTAGTATCTCTGTTGGTTTCTCTGCCGGGATTAGCAATACAAACTCATTTCTTGAGGTGTCCATCTATCTTTCCCAATAGTGGTATCAAAGAAATTTGAGGTAAAATAGGAGATGGTTTCCCTTCTTTTATTGATAAATTGGAGAGGAAAAATTACCGAACATGTTCCTTGAGGATGAAGACATACTTGCAAGGAAGGAGTTTGTATGGATACATATGAGGAGATGAGGAGATGCCCATTTTCAGAAGCAAAGGACAACCTACAAGAGAGGAGCTTGAAAGACTAAACTCATGGTATGCCAAAGATGCATTAGCAAGGTCATACTTACTTAACTCTATCTTTGACTTCCTTCTTCCACACATTAGGAACTATAAAACATCCCAAGAGACTTGTGATACATTGTCTTCATACTTTTCGTCTAATACAAGAGCAAGAAAGAATCAATTGTGGATTGAGTTCGCCACTCAAAGGAAGCAATCCAAGCAACGTGTGTCAGAGTATGTGACCAAAGTCAAAGATGTAGCTGACCAATTGGCAAGCATAGGAGAGGAGATTGAAGAGGAGCAAATAGTGAGATAAGTGATCAATGGCATCAAGGCAGATGACAAATGGGAAAGCTTCACAACTGCCATGGACTTGTGCATGGACATGCAGATTCCAGAGCTTACCACACTCATGGGGAAACTCTTTACCCATGAAGCCAAGCTCAACAAAAATGGAGAACCATTAAGAGGTTCTCCATTTTTGTGGAAACTCTTTACCCATGAAGCCAAGCTCAACAAAAATGGAGAATCATGGACTTGTGCATGGACATGCAAATTCCAGATCTTACCACACTCATGGGGAAACTCTTTACCTATGAAGCCAAGCTCAACAAAAATAGAGAACCATCAACAAAAATGGAGAACCATCAAAAAGGGAAGATTAAAGACAAAGGAAAGATTAAGAAAGTAGAGGATGAAGGTACTACTTCTCAAGTCAACTATGCAGGGAGAGGAGGAACTCAAGAGGTAGAGGCAGAGGAGGTAAGCAAGGTAGAGGGAGATCTTTCAACTCTTCCCCATGCAACATATGTGGATTGTCTAATCACACTACAGATGAGTGCTATAGGAACTACAAAAATCAGAGAGAAAGAGGATATCAAAGAGGTGGCTATACACAATCAAGAGGAAGGTTCAACCATCATCAAGGCTACAATAACAACTACAACAAAAATTACAATAACAACTACCAAGGAGGCTACAAGTCAAGAAAATACTACAACAATTACACAGAGGATCAAGAGGATTCCCTTCTGATTATGAACATGACTTCAAAGCAAGGTATGAATGATGAACACCTCCTCTATATTGACTCAGGTTGCTTAAACCATGTGGCAGGCAATGTAACTCTTCTCTCTGACCTTGAGAAACCCAAGTGAAAGCACCAAGTGCAAACAGGTGATGACACTAAGCATTCAGTGGTCAAGGTAGGAAATGTTAAAACCTCTGATGGGAATAGAAATATGTTAAGTAGGGTTCTATATGTACCTACAATCACCAAGAACTTGATGAGTGTTGGACAAATTGTGGAAAAGGGTTTGTAGGTTAGGTTCAACAAATATGGAGCTTGAAGATACAAGGAATATTACACTTTATAATTACAAAAATAAAACATTGCTAGAACTTGAGATTTTGCATAAAAGATTAGGGCATATTGGTGAGAGAACTTTAAAGCAAATATGTAGAGATCAATGTGTGCTTGGGTTACCTAATGTATCCAAGTAACACATGATCTATAAATGTGGTGCATGTTAGTTTGGTAAATCTCACAGGTTACCCTTCTCAAAGAAAGGCTACATGCATGAGGATTACTTGGAGCTTGTCCACAGAGATGTGTGGGGACCAAGCAAGGATCCTTCTATTTCATGCTCAAGATATTATGTATCTTTCATTGATGATTTCAGTAGGTGGAATATCTTGTATTTTATGAATCACAAAGATGAAGTATTCAGTTGCTTTAAGAAGTATCTTGCACTTGTGGAAAACCAAATAGGAAGAAGCCTAAAGAGACTAAGGTCAGATGGAGGAGGTGAGTACTTCTCAAATGAATTTGATGCATTCTTGCAAGATTGAGGAATCAAAAGAGAAATTACAACAAGGTATATCCCTAAGCAAAATGGGATGGCAAAGAGGAGAAATAGGTTGATTGTTGAAAGAGCTAGGTCAATGCTAAATGAGAAAAGATTACCTAATTATTTGTGGGCAGAGAGTGTATCTACTACCACTTATTTCATTAACAGGTTTCCATCCAAGTCACTTGATGGGATGATCCCATATGAAGCATGGCATGTCACTTGATCATTGCAGGATCTTTGGATGTGTTGCCTATATGCATATCCCATCTCAGATCAGAGGTAAGCTAGATCCTAAGGTAGAGAAGTGCATCTTCATAAGATATGGTTTAAATCAGAAAGGGTACATATTTTATAATCCATCCAACAAAGGTTTTATGGTGAGAAGAGATGTGTTTGATGAGAATGATTCCTGGTTTGAAAGTGAATGCAACAAGGTTAAGTTGCCATATGACTTGGAAGAGGAGTTTCCAAGTCTCACCAAGGAGGAACCAAGTCAAATTGAAGACATCAAATCAGATGATGAGGAAACCATCAATTTGGAGGACTTCAAAGCATGGAAATCAAAGGACAAAGTCAAGATGAAGGGATTGGAAGACATACCTGAATCATCCAACCAGGCAATTCGAAGATCAAAAAGGGACAGCAAGAAGCCAATCAGATATGGATATGATACTTCTTTAGTAACTAAGCATTTTGTTTATCTTGCTAAGGATTTATCATGCGAGGAACCTACTTCATATGAAGAGGCAAAGACCAAGGAAAAATGGAAGGAAGCTATGGATGAAGAAATAGAAGCACTCAAGGAGAATGATACCTGGAAACTACTGCCAAAGAAGGAATCTATGAAGGTAATTGGTTCTAGATGGACTTACAAAGTAAAGAGAAACTCAGATGGATCCATAAACATGTATAAAGGTAGACTTGTGGCTAAGGGTTTTGCACAAATCCAAGGAATTGATTATGAAGAGACTTTCTCACCTGTGGTCAAAATGCCAACCATCAAGGTGTTGGTAAGTGTGGCTTCATCAAGGAATTGGAATATGTATCTGTCAGGGGAGCACTAGATTATGCTCTCTGACTACACTAGACAAGATTTTGGAAATACACTTCTGATTACAAGAGCACCCACACAGGAAAAATGATACAAGAATACATAACTGATACAATACGTCCCACAACCCGAGACCGATAGGTATGGAAAACTGGACTAGGGAGGATGCAGGAGATCCCACAACCTGGGATCCTAGGTATGGAACCAGATATCTCAGTTACAAGAATTCCCTTCAGGGATATGAACTAGATACAAGAAATAACTAGAAAGGATCTCTAACTACAAGATTACAATAGGACAAGAAAGGATGTCCACGATACAAGACTAGACAAGACGAGAGCAAGAGACAAGACTAGAACTTGAACTGGAACTTGAAAGTACTTACTTGGTGTTCGCGACCCCTTGAGCTCCCAAGATTGGCATTGGCAAGACTCATTATGAATGTGGTCAACCCCTCCTTATATAGGTTTTCAAGGGCGGTTGCGACTTGATGATATCATCATGATATCATCAACTTGAAACAAGACCTCTTGGTGTCAAAATTCAGCAAGTATGCAGTTGATCTTTAGGTTTTGGCACATTCCGGACACAATGGAAGCATTAGTTTCTCCAAAATCTTAACCAAGCATGAGATATAGGAAATTGACATGGAATCTAAGGTTTAAGATGGTTTCATTTGTGTCCATGATATCACCTCCCCCTCAAGCGATGAGTTCTATGAGGAGCGGCCATGTTCTCTAGCTTGGGTTTCATTGGATTCTTCCTATGGAACTCATGAACCTTGAATTTTTCTCTAAGAATATTTTTTGTAAGTTGCCAAGTACGATAAATGATGTCATACACTTTCCAATGAATAAGGTATTCCAATCTTCCTCGAGAGATCCTTGAATCTAATACATGCACGACCTTGAATTCTTCATGATCCTCAATCTTGATTGGTGGTGAAGGATTGGGTCTCTCTTGAGCTTCCTTGGGCTCGTCACAAGATAGGTCCTTTGAGCTTTTAGTGGTGCTTTGTAGTATTTCCAAGATATTTGATGGAGTTTCTTGAGTAAGCACACCTCCTTGATTGAACACCAACTCCTTATCCTTTACCTTCTTATTATCTTCATAATGTGTATGCTCCATATCTGTTGTAATAACTTCTTGGGCTTCAAAGATTCTTGATTTAGATTCTTGAGGAGTAGTGTCTTCATTATTCAAGACTTCTGACTCTTGGACTTGGATTTATTTTAAGAACTGATTCTCACACTGAATTGCTTGATTGATAATATCCTCCAAGGTATTTTCTTGAGGCATGAATAGCAAGAGATGTTTGAATTCAGGATTGAGGCCACTTCGAAACTGATTAACCATGTAGTCTTCTTGATATGTAGTTCCATGAAACAACATCTTGATATTCAAGGCATAGCTTGAAATTGATCGATCATCTTGTCGTAGCAATCTTTTCATCTCTTGGACATGTTCGATCATGTCCTTTATGGTAGATTGAATCTCCTTGCATAGGGAATCCATGGTGCCTAGTCTTGATGAAGATAGTCTTGCCAAAATATCAAGGGAGCACTAGATTGTGCTCTCTTACTATACTAGACAAGATTTCGGAAATGCGCTTCTGATTATAAGAGCACCCACACAGGGAAAATGATACAAGAATACATAACTGATACAATCTGTCCCACAACCCGAGACTGATAGGTATGGAAAACTGGACTAGAGAGGATGCAGGAGATCCCACAACCCGGGATCGTAGATATGGAACAAGATATCTCGGTTACAAGAATTCCCTTCAGGGATATGAATTAGATACAAGAAATAACTAGAAAGGATCTCTAACTACGAGAATACAATAGGACAAGAAAGAATGTCCACGATACAAGACTAGACAAGACGAGAGCAAGAGACAAGACTAGAACTTGAACTCGAACTTGAAAGTACTTACTTGGTATTCATGACCCTTGAGCTCCCAAGATTGGCATTGGCAAGGTTGATTATGAATGTGGCTACCCTCTCCTTATATAGGTTTTCAAGGGCGGTTCCCAAGAGCGGTTGCGACTTGATGATGTCATCATGATATCATCAACTTGAAACAAGACCTCTTGGTGTCAGAATTCAGCAAATAGACAGTCGATCTTGGGGTTTGCAAATTCCGGACGCAATGGAAGCATTAGTTTCTCCAAAATCTTAACCAAACATGAGATATAGGAAATTGACATGGAATCTAATGTTTAAGATGGTTTCATTTGTTTCCATGACAGTATCAATTGGATGTAAAAAATGCTTTTCTTAATGGCTGGATTTTAGAGGAGGTTTACATGGCTCAATCTCCTGGTTATGAAGACCCAAGCAAGGTAAATTATGTATGCAAATTGAACAAAGCTTTGTATGGATTGAAGCAGGCACCTAGGACATGGAACCATAGGTTGACCACGTACCTTCAAGACCAAGGATTCATTATAAGCAAAGCAGATACTTCTCAGTTTCTCAAGAGAAGTAATTCGGAGATGATATACCTATGTGTGTATGTTGATGTTATCATACTTACAGGTAATGATGCCAATGACATCAAACACATCAAGAATCAAATGATGCAGAAGTTCAAAATGAGTGATCTAGGATCACTAAAGTATTTTCTTGGACTTTAATTAATCTATACAAATTCTGGAATTTATATTACTCAAAGAAAGTATGTGCACGATATATTCAAGAAGTTCCACTTGGAGAATGCCAAAGTAGCTAACATTCCTATGGAGATAAACCAAAAGTTAAGTGCTCATGAAGGTGATTTCTTGAAGACATTGCAAGATATCATAGCATAATAGGTAGCCTAAACTATGCTACATTGACAAGGATTGATATTGCTTATGGAGTAAGTGTCCTAAGTCAATTTATGCACAAACCTAGAACACCTCACTTGGAAGCTGCCAAGAGGATTTTGAAGTATCTTAAGGGTACTCAAAATCAAGGCTTATACTATCCATATACTTCAGATTTAGATATCAAACTATACTTAGATGCAGATTGGGCAGGTTCTAAGGATGACAGGAGGAGCACCTCAGGTTATCTTTCATTTGCAGGTGATAATCCCATTTCGTGGTCTTCCAAGAAGCAACCTACTATTGCTTTATCTTCAACAGAGGTAGAATATAGAGGATTAGCCAATGCTACTCAAGAAGCCATATGGATCAGATTGCTATATTCAAATTTGGAGCTACATTCTAACCCACCAATGATTTTTGGAGACAATACTAGTTCTTTACATCTTGCAGCAAATCCTATCTATCATGCAAGAACCAAGCATATAGAAGTTCACTATCACTATGTGAGAGAAGCTATTGAGCAAGGAGATTCAACTTGCATATGTATCCACTATTATGCAATGTGCATACTTATTGACCAATGCACTTGATGGGACTAAACTTTGCAAGTTTAAAGCTATGATTGGATTGAAGGACATTCATGAGGATTGGTAAAGAAGACCAAGCCAAGATGTTTGGCTTGAGAAGGAGTTGTTGGTACAAATGCCAAACCTTCACACTTGGCTAGGCATTGAAGAAGTTTTGTGCAAACATTGAAGGAACCACATGAACCATTGCTTATAAGTTCTTACCTTTAACCTTTGTAAAAGTCACTTGACTTAATCTTGTAAATCCAATAAATTCGTGGAGTTAGATAGACTGGAAAGTCATGACCTTACTTAGAGAGAATATCTCCTAGATTAAGGGATCACCTTTTAGTGAGAGCCAAATTTGAATTCAAATTCAAATTTGAAGGAAGCATCTATAAAAATACTTGGAAATCTCGCGGCCATGTCACTCCCTTTGAGAGCCATTCATTGATCATTTTTGTAGAGATTGAGTAGCACATCTCATTGCTCACTCACCTCACTATCATTTGGCATTATTCCATTGCCAATGACTTTGTAAAATCATGTTCCATAATACATATACATCACTTAGTATCTCTGTCGATTTCTCTATCATTGTCTCTCAGAACAGTGTACTTGTGTTAATCGTATCTGAGTGATTTGTTATCCATTTTCAATGATCTATAGCTTGTTGGAACAAGCTCAAAGTCTACTAAATTCTATAAGAGTTTGAAGAAGTTTCATTCAGCCAATTCGGAGAAAATTTTCTCAAAGTGGTCATTGGTCATTCTCTATAGAGTTCCTAAAAAGTCGGGGATAAGCTTCTACTTGCTAAAGACATTGCTTAGTGTGTAGTCTATCAGTTTAAGTGATTCCACTTGGAATCATTAGATCTCTAAGCTATTTAGATACCCTCAAAAAGAATTTTTCTAATTGCTACTATATTAAGAATACTGAGCATAACATCCAACAGGTGTCAAGATCAAAATAACAATTTTTTTGGTTCATAGCTAGTTGCATACTTCTCTGTCTTGATCAAATTGTTTGAAGTATAATCTCCAAAGCACATAGACACTTATTTGGTACCATTGGAAAGCTAAAGGGGCCTACAACTCAACTCTGAAGCAACATAGGGCTAGTACAAAGCAAGGATTAGCAGTACCAACTCATTTCTTGAGGTGTCCATCCATCTTTCCCAACAGATTGAAGGATTGAAGACTTGCAGACTGGAAGATTGAAGTGCTGTAGATTTGAAGATAATTGAAGGTCTGAAGAGCTAAAGATTTGATACCGACCTGAAGACCTTCACATCTGGAAACTTGAAGATTTGAAGACTTGTAGAGTTATGTTCTGAAGATTTCGAGACTTGAACACTCCAATCTGGAACAATTTAGCTGTGTATGATCCTCTTCTCTAACTTTGTCAAGGATGACAAATTCTGGGGGCAGGGAGAGTGTTGGCTTATTGGGGTTGTCCATAATTTCTCTTGTGCATAGACACCCCTCTAGTACTCATAAAAATACTCTTTTTTGTATAATGGAGATGTGTCCATGTGAACACTCTCCTAAGGACTTTTTAATAATTTCCTTATGCTATAGTGTGGGAGGATCCTAAATATTTCACCTTTTTGCACATATAAGGAGTTTCCCACGAAGAAATCCCACACATCTACATTCTTGGGATTTGTTAGTTAGAGAGAATATTTGCAAGATATCAAAGAGATATGTTAGTTATGCATGTGCTCCCTTTTTGACTAGTCAAAATGAGCACATAGAAAATAGAGCCTAGCCTATATATAGATGCTCATTTTTATAAAGAGGGGGGCTCTTGGTTCGACATGCTCTCATATGTATATCCTTTGAATGGAAGAATACTCTCTTTTACTCATAGACTTTGTACATTTTTGTATCTTGTCTTGTGAGTATGAGAGAGTGAGGTGTGCATGTACCCATGCATGTCTCTCCTTTGTGTGAGTAGAGTAGTTGCATTACTTGTATTTTGCACATGGACAAGGATCCTTGACAGACCTTCTCTCCTATTCTCAAGGTAGGTGGCATAGCCTGGGGCTGATAACAATGAATTCATCATGTTGGAGGTTAGGTCGGATGAGAGGAGAGTCTTTCTTGAGCCTTTCTTCTTGCTTCCATGCAAGGTGGTGAGGATCTTGGGACTACTACAACTTCAACAACCTTGGTAGTTTCCAAGCACATAGAAGATTAGCGTCAAGAAGAATCATTCGATCAAGATTATTTGGATTAGTTGTTTCTTGGCTCATGATCAATCCCAAGAATAGTTTCTAGAAGCTCATATGAATCAAGGATAGAAGTGATTTTAAAGTTTCATAGGGTGTAGTTCAAACTATCAAGTTTACCTTCCATGAGGGCTGCTAGTCGTATCCACAATGTTGGGATGACTAGCATAATTGTTGCTCTTGCATCTGCTCCACCTACTCCTGTTGACGAACTGCCTTGACTCCTAGTTGTAGATGATGATGCGGCAATCGACATGTTCACGCTTTTGTAATTGAAACCTCTGCAACCTCCGCGTTTTCACTTCTTCACCACGGGAGCCTCTTGAACTCTGATACCATATAAGAGAATAAAAGTAGAGTGGAATAGACCAGTAGAGAGAGTTCAGAGAAAAACACAGATAAAGGTAGATGCAGACTAAGAGATAGAGAACTCAAATTCTCAGATTGCCAGGCATAATGTAATTACAATGATGGTGTTTTCCACTCGTGCACTCCCAATGTGGAGCATAGTTGGCAATTTAGATAGACTCTAGATGAAGGATGTACTAGTGTGAATGCTATGTAAAGCTCAACCTGGGTTATGCTTATATAGCTTTTACAAGGGAGCCATAAATAGGTAAACATAGTGGAGAGATTCTAGTCGCAAAGCCCCCCTCCACACTCCCTCCATTAAGGTTCTATGTGGAAACCGCGAGGCCACAAGGCCTTTATTTTTACCTTGAATGGCAGCCAAATGGCAGGGAAGTTTATGCCCTACTTAATCTAATGGCTAAGCTCACAAAGATCATCTATTACCATCAACGGTCATACGTAGACCTCATCTAATTTGGAAGTGCAAGCCCTTATGCATATGGGGAACAACCAAAAAACATGCAAATAAGAAAAGAATGGCTTTCAACCATGCCAATCCTCATTCATATGGAATGATAGACTAAAATTCTTTGGTGGGATACCTCTTAAGTACATGTGCTACAAAGATAACAACCTTAAGCTAGATGCTATGTGGTAAAGCTTGACTTTGGACAACACACCTTGCCATTTCTATGAGGAACATATTCTTTCTCCTAGCCAATCCATTTTCTTGAGGTGTATACAAAAATGTGCATTGATGTTTATCCCACAATCAATAGGAAATACATTAAACATAGAAGATATATACTCCGTTCCTTGACTAGAATGGAGAACATTCATTTTACATGTTGATATATTTTTCAGCCATAACTAGGAAGTGTTTAAAGCACATGAACACCTCAAGAAATGCATTAAATATATAAGGCATATAATTCCCTCCTTGATCAAAATAGATGATGTTCGTTTTACATGTTGATAGATTTCAAGCCATAACTAGGAAGTGTTTAAAGCACATAAACACTTCAAACTTCAGTTTCAATGGATAAACCTTTGCAGATGGTTGGCTACTAACCAACCCATCATGTGCCAATTAAGGTGTGAATCAAAGTGGGGGAGCATCTCATGACAAATCTCCCTCCCTCTCTTGTCTTAATGGCTTATGGTCTCCCTTCTACACTTTCTGTAGGCCTTGATAGCTCTCAATGATGTTGGAGAAAGTCAACAACTCAAAACACCCATAGTACCTTATCCAACTCTATACCTAGAAAAAGCAACCTATCCATGAGTGTGGCCCCTCATGGCCTCTTGCATTTGCTCTCACTCATGTGAACAATAACTCCAATCAATGTCCTTTATAAAGGCTCCAATGAATTGTTTTGTGTCTCTTGTAGGATAATGGAAACCTCATTTAAAGTACACGTGCCCATTTGGGATATAAGTGATCTTTCACTTACCTCTCTTATCATTAGCTCTTCAATCTTTAGGTCCTCATGTATAAATCCAGCCTCTCATTAAGCTTGCAACCCGATCTTCTTGCTTTTTGGCAGCCACACTCCACCTTTCCATGGAGGAACACCAAAGCAGAATGAGAAAAAAGAGAGGGCTCTCTCTTTTCTGCAAGTTCTTAATGAACGAACAAAACGAGGCATGGAAGAAGAAATGTCATCTTAGAGGAATTTGACTTAATAAAATTGACTTTGAAAGTATTCTATTATTGCTTATTTAATTCTTTGCATGTGTTATTTATTTATTGCATGAGTAAATCCATTCAATCAAGTGAACAGCATTATGCTAAAAGTTCATTTGAGCATTTTAGAAGCTTTAGAAATCTCTAAGATCCCATGAAGATATCAAACTTCTTGTAATAATGATAAGGGAACTTCTTTATCCTACACAAGATTGCTGAAGCTAGCAAAACAGGTGCTAATTTAAAAAATCAACAAGTTCTTCTTATTTTTTTTTTTCTCTCTCTCTCTCTCTCTCTCTCTCGCTCTATCTCTCTCTCTCTCTCTCACACACACACACACTTGGTTGTGCACGAGTGTCGTATCCTTTTTATATCAATGATTCTCTTAGAAAGTGTACTTAAGTTAGAAAGATCCCTCTCAAGTGGAGTGCAATAGATGAAAGAGGAGTACAAAAGGACTTGCTCATCTTTCTTTGCCGCCCCTATGTTATGGTAGTTTTGAAAAATATCAAAAGCATTGTCCTTCATACGAATTCACCACTCCATTTGAGACAAACTTTGGAAGCAAGGAGATGCTTAGTGAGCTCTTGTAACTGAAAAACAAGAAGGTAATATGGATAATCTCCAAAAAAAAAGGGGGTATTTGAAATTCTTGAGGAATGGGAATATGGCTTCATCCTCAAAATTTTGATAATAGTCCTAAGAAAAATAACCTAGAACTATAAGGATGATCTATTCCCATGGTTCTTTCTCAAGGGATGACCATAAAAGATGGTATGGATTCTCTATTATATAGGGATAACAAGATTGTTAAAAGGATTGTGCAACCTCCTACCCAATCCTTGACTCTCTTTTTACCCTTTGAGCTTGAACTATTGAATGAAGAGACCACAAAGTGAAGAACTCACTACCTATAAGAAATCCCCATGTTTCACAACCCTCCCTAGCCTAAATCCCAATTGGTTTTACACTTCTACACTGCCCCTAACCCTTGAATCACAAGTTTCAAGTATAACCTGAAACTTTTTAGTAAAACAATTGCCCCATAGCTCAGAATGGAAGAGATGTCTCATACCTTACTCTGCAAGCAGAGGTAAAGATGGTGGAGATTCTGTACCTAGAGTGCAAGCTCACTATCTGGCTCTCGTCTTCTGTGTTTTTGAATGGTGGCCTGTCATACAAGCAAAGAG
Source organism: Ceratopteris richardii (assembly GCA_020310875.1). NCBI lineage: Eukaryota > Viridiplantae > Streptophyta > Polypodiopsida > Polypodiales > Pteridaceae > Ceratopteris > Ceratopteris richardii. Next base: position 54,275,290 of record CM035407.1, on the reverse strand, counting down.
GTCCGGACGATGGCCCTCGTTGTCGTCAATCATTCTTCTCTTTTTCACCGCTCGCGGAGAAGAAAAGAGACTCCGGAGTCGGAGTGCGTCGCACTTCATCCTCCTGCGCATGCTCCGCAGGAAAGGCAGACGACGAAGCCAGAAAGAGAATAAAGTGGACGGATGATGACCGGAGACGGATGTTCTGACCCGCACGCCGCAGACTTCAGGTCTTCACGTTCTCATTCGTTGCTGCTTCTGCTTCTCCTCCGCTTCCGCCTCGTGTACATGTACTTCTATTTATAAATGTACCGGCATAGCCTCAACGCTTTCCTCACCTACCTCCATCTTTCTTGATCTGTGTGTATGCGTAGGTATTTCTACAGGGAACGGGCACGAAGTATACACGCCGCACCTATAACCGAGAATCCTCCCGAAACTAGTGAGTAACCATATCCTTTGTCTTTCAACTGCGTGTATTCTATTTGCGTTCAACTTCCAGATGACTGTCTGTCGCATTTCCGCCATCATCATGCTCCCCAAGTCTTCAAAGGATGCCCTGGAAACCTCCAGCAAGCCTGCAAACCTGAATAGTCCTCAGAATTGAGCTTTGTTTCTCGATCTTTTATCATACTCCTGCGTTTTGCATCAGCACATCTTTGTATTTGCTGAAGCAGCAATACTGCCAGGCTATGGCAATGCTCTCAATAACTATTAAGCCTAGCAATAGGAATCTGGATAGCCTGTACATGGCAAGGGGCTACGTCTCATTTGTCACAAATTTCATTCCATCACTCCTAGAAAGGCTTCCTCGTATCCCGAGGGAAACCATAAGCAATGGAGTTATTTGCAGACTGTTAGCGATTCTATATTTCATCGCTCTATGAATGTGCTGATCGAAATATGTTTGACAAATTTCTTGAATAAACCCAAATCCAGTAATGAAGAATATACCTTGCCTTTTGAATAAATGTAAATGAGGTTTGGAGTTATAAACTTTAGGCCTCTGAATTATCAAACTAACCCTTCTCTCTCTCTCTCAATCCATCTATCTATGTATTTGTGTGTATATGTATGTACGTACGTATGTGCACAACTATTTATCTCTATCCATTTGTCCATGCATCCATCCATCCATCCAGAAGATCCATATGTTCTTGAGTACATATGTACATTTGAAAATGTACATATTTTTAAGTACACACGATGTATTCACACAACTACATATGTATATGTATGAATGTATGTATGTATGTATGTTTGTATTTGTCTATGTATGTATGTATGTAGGTATGCATGCATGTATCTATGTATGTTTATGAATGTATGTATGGATCCTTGTTTATATGCATTTATGCACATGTATGTACGTATATACGTATATGTGTGTGTATACATATGTGTGTGTGTATATATATATATATATATATA